>CM057049.1:40638661-41249430 GCA_029948455.1 Solanum rostratum | reverse complement strand
TATACTTATGTCACACTTGAAAAATTCTCTTGCTCAAAATTAAGGATTAAAAAAAAATTCAACCTCACTGTTTCATGTGCTTTGTGTGGTGAGCTTTATATATAAAGTTCAATTGCCGGATTTGTTGATCTAGAACTTGACCTGAATGTTTGTTGAGGCGAAATTTTGAGCAACATCTAATTTGAAAAAGGATTGTAGGCTTTCTTTGATCCAATTGTGTTTGTAAGCCTACAAATGTCATGATCCCTAGTACTTTCCTTTTTGAGCCTAAAATAATTTTTTTTGATAACTATATTTTCGCCCATATTTTTTTGACTGCACAAATGCACCATTCTATTTTTCTCTCATCTCCAAGAATGCATTGACAAAGCCCTAAGTCGGAGGGCAAGGTGAAAGTGAAAAATGTGATAGTAAAAAAAACTTCAATAAAAGGAGAAAAACTCAAAAAAAAAAGAAGAAGAAGGAGAAAGTCCAAATAAAAAGAAAAAAAGAAAAGCAACCAAGCAGATAAAGATCAAATGTGAAAATAGAATATAAATTGAGTGCATAGTGCAATGTTGGGGAGAAAATGACCACTTTATACAAAGATTACCTTACACATTCCAAGCCTACATTTTAAGCCGAATACAAGTCCTACTTGATTTCATTTTCGATGTTCTCACATTAGTGGATACTTACAAGAGGGCCAAGCATATGGTATCTCAATCTCATGCATTGAACATATATCTGAGTGTGAGTGACTCTCAAAATGCCCCACGATCTCAACTCTTCTATTTTGTGTTAATAAGGACTTTGTTTCAGTGAGGCACTTGAAACATGAGGACTTAAATAATTTTAACCTCATATTTATGTAAGGACCCGGAAATTTGTTTAACGACCTCAAAGGAATTCCCTTGGCTAAACTCTTCTCAAGTTCCAATAAGAGGGTCAACTTTGAGTGAGCATGTCTCTTAGCTCAAATCGAACTGGGTGGCCTATGACATACCAAATTAAAGCTCTTTGAATTAGCTTTCCAACGCACCTGGTTTCACCTAATTCTGAGCTCGGACCAAGGAGTTATGCTCGTTTTCGTTCAGACTGTTTGTGCAGGAAATCCACACGGCCAGCCACACGGACCGTGTGGCATCAAACGGTCCGTGAGGCTACTTTGACCCACGAATTTCTTGCCAAAACTTTGTTCTAAGTGTGTGTACTTTCTTGGTACCTTCATACGGACCCTTGCACGGTCCGTGTGACCTTAAACGGTCCGTTTAACGGACCGTTTGGTGACACTTGGTCCGAAGGAAAAATTTTCTGAAAAATTCTAAGTCTGGTGAGATGGTCCATCACACGGGCCGTGTGAAACGAGATGGTCCGTTTACTGGACAGTGTGGATTGACTTAGTCAAAAAAATATTGCCTCCGAAAAATCTAAGTCCGGTGCCACGGACCAGTAGACGGTCCGTGTGGAGTCAGACGGTCCGTTTACTGGACCGTGTGACCCAGACGGACCATTTTTCCGGTCCGTTTCATTAATGATAATTCGGTAATTTTGGTTTATTCCGGTGCAAATATGGTCTTTTCCACCCTTTCCTGAGCTTCCTATATATTTTACACTTCACCATTTTTAACCATTTCACACTTCAACACTCTCTCTCTAAAATTCTTTCTCAAGAACTCTCCAACATCTCTCTAAAATTGTTCAAGCTAGGGGCCAAGATTTGTGAGTCAATTTCCTCCTCAACTTGTCTACAATCAGGTATGTGGGTTGATTCTTGGTTCCTTTCAACCAAGAAGACCCAAGTTTTTCTTAAACTAGTTACTACATTTGTCTACTTAAAATGTGAATTTTACTACTTGAACTTGATATTTTGAACCATGCATGAGCTAGTTAATATTCAGAAATTTGAGTTATGTTAAGTTTGAACTATGGTGAGTTACTTGAGCTATGAACTATGAAGCTTGCATGTCCCTTTAAAGATGTCATTTTTTGCATGGGTGATTTATACTACACTTTTATATGAATTTTGTTATGGAATTCCTAATCTTTACGTTTTATTGCTAATTTTGGATATATTCTACATTACCCATGCCATTCCTACATTATGCATTACATCATACTCATGGCATTGACATATGGAAAATTGGAAATATGGGTTAAGCCCAATTTTGGTCCCAAAAGGGAGATTATAATGTGAATTTTAGTAAGACATGGGATATGACAATAAGGTGATCACCGGTATGTCTATGATTATGGCTCCTTGAGCAATATGGGTGCTTGCACCATTATGGTATATGTGTAGATGAGCTATTCCTTGCATACGCATTTTGGTCATAGTCTGGGATTTGGTAATTGAGCCTGTTGGTATAATTACGTTTTGAAATGGATGTTAGCTCTCTCTTGATAAGCATATGTATATATATATAAGTATTCTTGTGGGATGTGTAAGACTTAGCACCGATGGATTGGGGGCGTTAGGGATATCCCCAAGGTCCCTCTCCCTTTCCTTGAACTATGTGCCTACATAGGGACGGAGGATATTCGTCTATCTGTAAATGACAATGATTTGTCTTGATTCTGTAAATCCTTCCGAAATGGTGATTTCCGTAAGGAAGGTGACCATCCCCAAAATGGTGTGTTCCGTAAGGTGTGATGTAGATTACCCTTGGCAAGTAATCTTCTCCCTACCGGTGGGAGGTCCCAATCGGTCCAATTCATGTAATAGCTCGCATGGATTTGGGTTGTCGGTTATAGTCCATCCCCGTTATATAGGAGCACTATCGCATTGCACGCATCACGCATTTCATGGCATCTTGTATATTAAATTTCTATTGTTTATATATATTCCTTGTATACTATGTGCCCTTGCCACTTAACATGATGACGCAGGTTCGGTAAGTCACGTGCATTGCATACCCACATACTTAGTACATTCAACGTACTAATGCATACTCTATGCCTGCATGATTTTACCATGCAGGGACCGAGCAGTTTGTGCAGTATCGGCCGGACGCGTAGCTTATCCCTTCCTAGATATTTTGTGGTGAGCCCCGTCTTTCGAGGGCATGCTTTTGATTTCTTTTGTACACCTCATCTATGTATGTATTTTGACTGAGGGTGAGCCCGGAACCTGTCCCGGCCCCCGTTCCTTGATTAGAGGCACTTATTGGACAATTGTATAAACTTCTCATTTTGTTATCTATGGAATATGTCCTCCCTTTTGGTTTTAAGAATGTTCTCTTTAATCTTGTCTTTAATCTTCTGCAAATTTGAGGCTTGTTTGGGGGCTTTCGGGTCCCCATTCGCCGTGTCACATCTAGACCCCGACCCTGGGTCGTGACAATTTGATGCAAGATAAATAGATCTTGTTAATACTTAAGTATGCTTCAGATGTCATTTGTAACTACAGAAATTACTTCAAAGTTGGTCTCAAATTTTCCTAGAAGTACTCAAAGGTGATTTATATGCATAAGTCTAATTGTTGGTACCATCTAAAGCCAAGATATGATCAATCATAAATCTATTCCTTCATATCTAACATTATTTTTAAAAGATGTTATTTTGCCCAAAACAAAAATTAATTCATATGAACTACGTTAGACCTGATTCTTGCTATGGTGAGATACATAGACAGTCCTACTAACGTGCTCGATCTCAAATAAAAAAAATATTTTGAGTCGTATGAACTACGTTAGACCTGATTCTTGCTATAGTGAGATACGTAGGCAGTCCTACTAACGGGCTTGGTCTCAAATTAAAAAAATATTTTTGATTCGTATAAACTACGTTAGACCTGATTCTTGCTATGGTGAGATACATAGGCAGTCCTACTAACGGCTCGGTCTCAAATTAAAAAAAATTTTTTTGATTTATATGAACTACGTCAGACCTGATTCTTGTTGTGATAAGATACGTAGGCAGTCCTGCAAAAGGGCTCGGTCTCAAATAAGAACAGTATATATATATATATATATATATATATATATATATTCTCTCTCTTTCATAATTTAAAAAAAAACAAACTAGGGCATTTTTTGTTTAAAGAACTCATAATAATAATAACCTTTAAGAAAAAATCACCAAAGTTTCGAAATTTCCCGGTTTCAAAATTGGGGTATATTTTATTTAATTTTTAAAAATAAAAAAATAAATAAAATAAAGCTCTTTCATTCATTTAAGGAACAAACCCTCATAATATTTGTTTAGGGAGCAAACCATCATAATATTCGTTTAGGGAGCAAACTCTCATAATATTCGTTTAGGGCACGAACCCTTATAATATTCGTTTAGGGAGCGAACCCTCATTATATTCTTTTAGGGAGAAAACTCTCATAATATTTGCTTAGGGAACGAACCCTCATAATATTCGCTTAGGGCATGAACCCTCATAATATTCGTTTAGGGAGCGAACCCTCATAATATTCTCTTAGGGCACGAACCCTCATAATATTCGTTTAGGGCACGAACCCTCATAATATTCACTTAGGGAGTGAACCCTCATAATATTCGTTTAGGGCACGAACCCTCATAATATTCATTTAGGAAGCGAACCCTCATAATATTCGTTTAGGGAGCGAACCCTCATGATATTCGTTTAGGGCGCGAACCCTCATAATATTTGTTTAGGGAGCGGACCCTCATAATATTAGCTTAGGGAGCGAACCTTCATAATATTCATTTAGGGAGCAAACCCTCATAATATTCACTTAGGGCATGAACCCTCATAATATTCGCTTAACGAGCCAACCGTCATAATATTCGCTTAGGGAGCGAACCCTCATAATATTCGCTTAGGGAGCAAACCCTCATAATATTCACTTAGGGAACGAACCCTCATAACATTCGTAGGAAACAAACCTTCATAATATTCGCTTAGGGCGTGAACCCTCATAATATTCGCTTAGGGAGTGGACCCCAATAATATTCGCTTAGGGAGCAGTCCCTCATAATATTCGCTTATTGAGCGGACCCCCATAATATTTGTTTAGGGAGCGAACCCTCATAATATTCACTTAGAGAGAGAAGCCTCATAATATTTGTCTAGGGAGCGAAGTGTCATGACCCAGGGTTAGGGCCTAGATGTGACACGGCGAATGGGGGCCCGAGAGCCCCCAAGCAAGCCTCAATTATCAATATACACATCATCGGTTCAAATAGCATTTAAACACATATAACTAAATAGCAGAAATCAAATCTCAGGAATCCATTCGTTGATAGATGAGCAATACGACAGTTAGAATAGCCTTGTCAAAGAAAGATTTGCAAAGTACCCAACATTTGCCTCTAGTCAAGGAACGAGGGCTAGGGAAAGTTCCGGGCTCACCCTCAACAAAAGAACATACATAATAACTATAAGAAATAACTAGCTTACCCTCGGAAGACGTGGCTCACCGCAAAATCTTGAAGAACAGACTATTCATCCAGTGGCTGGTATCCAAACTGCTCGGTCCCTACATGGTAAAATCATATAGCTATAAAGTATGCGTTAGTAGATTGAATGTACCAAGTATGCGGGCATGCAATGCATATGCCTTACCAAACCTGCATACCAATGTTAGATGACAAGGGCACATAATATACAAATATCATATAAGCAATGTAATTCAGTATACAAGATGCCATGGAATTCATGATGCGTGCAATGCGATAATGCTCCTACATAACGGGGATGGACCGTAACCTACAAACCAAATGCATGCGAGCAATTACATGAATTGGACCGATTTAGACGTCCCACCGGTTGGGAGAAGATTACTTGCCAAAGGTAATCTACAACATACCTTACGACCACGCTTTTCGGTGGATGGTCACCTTCCTTACGACCACGCTTTTCGAAAGGATTTACAATAATCATATAAAAAATGTCATAACATAAGGAAGATATACGAATTCCATCCATACCTATGTTGGCACATAGTTCAAGGAAAAGGGAGAGGACCCTCAAATCCATCGGTGCTAAGTCAACCACATCCCAAAAGAATACTTATATATATGTGTGTATATGTGCTTTCAAGAGAGTCAAGTACCTATTTCAAAACGTTCAATGCACATTTAGGCTCAATGCCAAATTACAAGATCATAATCGTAATGCTCATGCAAGGAATAACTCATTTACATATACAAGGTGGTGCAAGCACCCAAGATGCTCAAAGATACATAAACATATACTTACCGGTGATCACCTTCTTGTCATAACCAATACCATATAAAAATCATTTCATATAACATGATTAGGTTTAACCCACTTCATAATTTCCATGTAAACCAATGCTCGTGAATGCAATGTAATGCATGATATAGGGATGGCATGGGTAATGTAGAGTAAATCTAAAATCAACAATGTAATATGAAATTTAGAAAATTCACTATAAAATCCATATGAAAATCGTAGTATAGATCACCCATGCATAATACCATCTTTAGGGGAAATGCATGTTCAAAATTGCATTAACTCAAGGTGGTTCATCATAGTAGAGCTTAACATAACTTAAAATCTGGAATAATGTATAGCCCATGCATTGTGTAAAGTTAACAAGATCAAATAGCAGAAATTCACATTTAAGGTGACTAAAAACTTCATGAAAGCAATTGAAAGAATTTTGGGTCTTCTTGGTTGAAAGGGACCAAGAATCAATCCCACATACCTATATCTTGAGGATGAACTTGATGAGAAAATGAACTCCAAATTGAAGGTCTTGACTTGAGGCTTTAGAGAGAAGTTGGAGAAATCTTGTAGGAGTAATTTTAGAGAGAGACACAGGAAATGGAGAAATGGCTGAAAACTTGGAGAAGTTCTGCTGGTTTAAGGACTTCGGATAGGAAAAAAGTTGAAATTCATGTTTAAAACAACCGAAATTTAAAAAATGTCATTAATGAGACAGACCTGAATTTGGTTCGTCTGGGTCACACGGTTCGTTACACGGTCCGTGTAGCATCACACGAACCATGAATAGTGTCGTGGCCCAGGACTTGAACTTACAGACGAAAAATTACACCTAACTAAGTAGCACCACACAGACAAGTTCACGGACCATTGGTGTCACACGGACCGTGGCCTAATCTGTGTAAAGGTAACTCTCCACACAGAAGCTAAACAAAAGACCACACGGACCGTGTGGCATCACACAGAGCGTGTGAAGGTCAGTGTACCTTCACTTGGTGTCACTCCACGGGAGGCCATATGGACTGTGTGGCTCCACACGGGCCGTGTAGGCTCCTCCGTGAAGTGATGCCTGGCAGTTTTCCTGGGGATAATTTTAGGACCTCAAGGTAATGCCAGTGAGAGAAAAATTTGGGTCTTTACATCATCTCCCCCTTGGGAACATTCATCCCCGAATGTGCAAGAACAAGGCTTGAAAGGTTAGAGGTAGGGCAAGACACATCCGACACAAGATACCATGCATAATTCCTATGAAAATAATTTTGTACCAAACGCATCATGCAAAAACTATAGCTCAAAACCCTTAAGCTCATATCAAGATCGTAGCCAAATCACTTGAAACACTTGTAAAAAAAATCTTTTAGTGCACACGTATGCATGTCATGTCATGAGACTCAAAAAGGCAAGAAATGGAACCATTAGGCAAGGAAGATCCCTAGTACCTTAGGCTTGAGTAGATTGGAAAAGATGAGAGTATCGTTTTACCATGTCCAGCTCCACCTCCCAAGTAGCGCTCTCCACTTGATGGTTTCTCCAAAGTACTTTCACCGAAGCCACATCCTTGTTACGAAGCCGCTTTACTTGCCTATCCAAGATTGCCACTGGCACTTCCTCATAAGACAAATTTTCCTCAACCTCGATTCCTTCAAAAGGCACAATGGTGCTAAGATCACCAATTAGCTATCTCAACATAGACACATGGAAGACCGGATGAATGGAGCTCAAATTCGGAGGTAATTCCAACTTGTAAGCCACACCTCTAATCCGCTCAACAATCTCGTAAGGACCCACATACCGGGAGCTTAGCTTATCCTTCTTACTAAAACGCATCACACCCTTCATAGGAGAAACTTTCACATACACCCAATCACCGACATGAAATTCAAGGTCCCTCCTCCTAGTATCCAAATAGGACTTTTGACGACTTGGGCCGCTTTCAATCTCTCCCTAATCACCCTTACCTTTTCCATTGCATCCAATACCAAATCCGGGCCAACTAAAGCCACCTCTCCCAACTCAAACCACCCCACTAGTGACCTACACCTTCTCCCATACAATGCTTCAAACGGCGCCATACCAATGCTAGCATGGAAGCTATTATTGTAAGCAAACTCGATGAGTGGAAGATGGTCATCCCAATTCCCCTTAAACTCCAACACACACGCCCTCAACATATCCTCCAAGGTTTGAATAGTCTTCTCTGCATGGCCTACGGTTTGAGGGTGAAAAGCGGTGCTCAACTTAATCTTACTCCCAAGGCCCTTCAGAAAAGACCTCCAAAAGTTGGAAGTGAATTGAGATTCGATATAATGGACCTAGGTACACCATGCAACGTCACTAACTCCTGGATATACAACCTCGCATAGTCCTCGGCACTAAAAGTAGCCTTAACCCGTAGAAAATGAGCCGACTTCATCATCCGATCCACAACAACCCAAATGGAGTCAAATTGCCTTCGGGTCCGAGGCAATCTAACCCCAAAGTCCATGTTCACATCCTGCCATTTCAATGTGGGAATCTCTATGTCCTGCGCCAGACTGCTAGGCCTTTGGTGCTCCACCTTCACCTACTGACAACTCGGGCATTCAAACACGAACTTAGCAATATCCCTATTCATACCATGCCACCAATACACCTCCTTCAGATCCCAGTACATCTTGGTAGACCCCGGGTGAATAGAGTAACAAGAGCTGTGAGCCTCAGTCATAATTACTCTTCTAAGGTCATCCACGTCAGGGACACAAAGCCAGTCTTAGTACCGAAGTACATCATCTCCCCCTTGGGCGAATACCTCGATCTCCTTCGCAGCAACCAACTTTTTCAACTCAAATAACGACGGGTCTAGATCTTGCTTAGCTCTTACCTCACTCACCACGGAAGATTCTGCCCAATTTTAAACCCGAACACCACCCTCGTTGGAATCAGTCAACCTGACACCCAACTTGGCCAACCGGTGAACATTCCTCGCCAATTCCTTCTTTCCAATCCCAACATGCACCACACTTCCCATGGACAACCTGTTGAGAGCGTCGGCCATAACATTGGCCTTGCCTGGATGATATAGAAAACTCATATCGTAATCCTTCAGCAGCTCCAACCACCTCCTTTGCCTTAGGTTAAGATCCCTCTGGGTGAAAACATATTGCAAACTCTTGTGATCCGTGAACACATCAACATGAACCCCATACAAATAATGTCTCCAAATCTTCAAAGCAAAGACCACTGCTGCTAATTCAAGGTCATGCGTGGGGTAGTTATGTTCATGCACCTTCAACTGCCTTGATGCATACGCTATCACCTTACTATTCTGCATAAGCATACGACCCAGTCCAATCCGCGAGGCATCACAATGCACTACGAACCCCTCTAAACCATTTGGCAAGGTCAAGACGTAAGCCGACGTAAGCCGATCCTTCAAAGTTTGGGAACTCCTCCCGCATTCATCCGACCATACAAACTTAGCCTGCTTCTGGGTGAACTTAGTCAATGGAGATGCAATAGTTGAGAAACCTTCCACAAACCTTCTATAGTACCCAACCAACCCAAGGAAACTGCACATATCCGAAGGAGTCAACAGTCTAGGCCAATTCCTTAAGGCCTCGATTTTCTTCGGATCCACCTTGATACCGTCTCTGGACACCACATAACCGAGGAAGGCCACTTTACCCAACAAGAATTCACACTTGCTAAACTTGGCATGCAATTTCTTTTCCGTTAGTGTTTGGAGGACCATCCTCAAGTGATTCCTGTGCTCCTGCTCACTTCGGGAGTAAATGAGAATATTATCAATGAAGACCACCACAAAGCTATCTAGGAATGGTTTAAACACTCACTTCATCAAGTCCAAAAATACGATCGGAGTATTAGTTAGGCCAAACGACATCACCACAAATTCAAAATGTCCATACCTCATTCGAAACGCTGTTTTGGGGATATCATATTCCCTAACCTTCAACTGATGATACCCGGAATGGAGATCAATTTTTGAGAAGTGAGTCGCACCTTGAAACTGATCAAACAAGTCATCAATCCTGGGCAACAGGTACTTGTTCTTAACAGTCACCTTATTCAGCTGCCTATAGTCGATACACATACGGAGGAACCCGTCCTTCTTCCTTACAAACAACACGGGAGCACCCCACGGTGATGTACGGGGCCGAATGAAACCCTTCTCCAATAGGTCCTTTAACTTCTTCTTTAACTCCTTCAATTCTGTCGGTGCCATGCGATACAGAGGAATAGAAATAGGCTGAGTATCTGGAAGAAGATCTATACCGAAGTCTATCTCTTTATCGGGAGGAATGCCCAATAAGTCTTGGGGAAACACATCCAAAAATTCATTCACCACAGGGACCGACTCGAGAGTAGGCACTCCAGAATTTGTATCCGTGACCCTCACAATATGATAGATGCACCTCTTAGAAATCATATTCCGCACCCTGAGGTAGGAAATAAACCGACCTTTAATAGAGGAGTCACCACTGTTCCATTTGAGAACTGGCTCACCGGGAGGTTGGAACTGGACCTTCGGGTCCTACAATCTATGGAAGCATATGATGCATGCAGCCAATCCATTCCAAGAATCACATTAATCAAACATCTCAAGTTCCACAAGGTCACATGGAAAACTTTTATGCAACACAGCAACAGGGCATCCTTTGTAGACTATATGAGCAAAAACGGATTCACCCATGGGGGTGCAAACCGAGAAAGGCTCCCTTAAAATCTGAGGGCTCAAACCAAACTTAACAGCCAACAGTAGAGTCACAAAAGACAAAATTGCACCCGGGTCAAGTAGAACATAAGCATCAAAATCAAAGACTTTTAACATACCAATCACGACATCTGGAGCTTCCTCGACATCCTAGCGGGCATAGAGTGCATAGAACGTGTTGTTCCTTGGGAAATACCTTGGGGACCCCTTTTCTGACCCTGCCGGCCTTGGGCCACCTGACCCTGGCCTCCGCGTGCATTCCTCGGGCAATCGGCACCCTAATAATCCTTACTTCCGCATCCGCAATAAAGTCCCAAATCCTTTCGGTAGGTACCTATGTGGGGTCTCCCACACTTGTCACATATAGGATATCCTGGTCCGCCACCCACCGGTACCCTAGGATGGAGTGCCCGAGCATTAGCCACCCGAGCTCCTGAACCTTGGCCCTTTTGAAAGCGACCAAAACCAACATTTCTAGTGCTGGAGAACCTACCGTCAAAGCGGGATCTCTTGGGATTGTATGTCCTTTTCTCTTTGAGTTTCTCCCCTTTGATCTGTTCAACATACACCATGAGTCTAGCAATATCCATGTCCCGAATCAGCATAGCAGTAGGACATTCCTTCACAAGCAAGTCATAAATACCCAAAACAAATTTGTGCATCCTTGCATGGGGATCGTCCACCAGGGATGAAGCATATTTGGAAAGCTTGTTGAACTTGAGGGCAGAATCCCTCACACTCATACTCCCCTACTTGAGGTTGATAAACTCAGTCATTCTGGCTTCTCCCAGCTCAAGTGGAAAGAAGCGATCAAGGAAGGTAGATTTGAACTCCCCCCATTTAACATCACCACCACCGACCTTCTCCAAAGCCCACTGAGTATACCACACATGAGCTACGTCCTTCAGCTGGTAAGCAGCAAGTCCAGCTTTTTTCTCAGAAGAGACACCCATAATACTTAGTATCTTTGAGAGCTCATCAATGAACTCCTGAGCATCCTTATTAGCCCTTGACTTGTAGAAATCCGGAGGATATATCCGGGTGAAGTCCCTCACCCTAGATGCAGGTGTAGGGTCCTGTGACAAGTTAGCTTGCCTCGCTTGAGTAGTCACCACCTAAGCAAGCATAGTGAAAGCAGTGCGAAATTCATCGTTAGAGATAGGCTCCTCCATAGGCTCGTGAGGAGCCTGATCTTCATCAGTCGGAGTCGGTCTAGGTAGAGGGGTCTTCCTCGAGGCATCTGCTAAAATGGATCAATGACATCGGTAAGTAAGGGAATTTCATAAACCAAACATAGCACGACACAAGACATGAAGAAGTGAGCAATTTCCTAATACGTCTCCGTAGCCTCCCACTCATAGGTATGTTGCACTTCACACCCATGAATAGGACTCTACTAAACGCGACATGTTGGACTCCGAGGACCATTATAAACCTAGGGCTTTGATACCACCTTTTGTCACGACCCGGGGTTAGGGCCTAGATGTGACATGGAAAATGGGGGCCCGAGAGCCTCTAAACAAGCCTCAATTATCAGTATCCACATCATCACGCCAAATAGTATTTAAACACATATAACTAAATAACATAATTCAAATCTCAAAAATCCATTCATTGATAGATGCGCAATACGACAGTCGGAATTGCCTTGTCTAAGAAAGATTTATAGAGTGCCCAACATTTGCCTCTAGTCAAGGAACGGGGGCCAGGACAAGTTCCGGGCTCACCCTCAACAAAAGAACATACATAATAACGATAAGAAATAACTAGCTCGCCCTAAAAAGACGGGGCTCACCGCAAAATCTTCAAGAATAGACTATTCATCCAGTGGATGGTATCCAAACTGCACGGTCCCTACATGGTAAAATCATGTAACCATAGAGTATGCGTTAGTACGATTGAATGTACCAAGTATGCGGGTATGCAATGCATATGACTTACCGAACCTGCATACCAATGTTAGATGACAATGGCACATAATATACAAAGATCATATAAGCAATGGAATTCAGTATAAAAGATGCCATGGAATTCATGATGTGTGCAATGCGATAATGCTCCTACATAACGGGGATAGACCGTAACCAACAAACCAAATCCATGCGATCTATTACATGAATTGGATTGATTTGGACTTCCCACCGGAAGGGAGAAGATTACTTGCCAAAGGTAATCTACATCACACCTTACGACCATGATTTTTGGTGGATGGTCACCTTCCTTACGACCACGCTTTTCAGAAGGATTTACAAGAATCATATCAAACATTTTATAACATAAGCAAGATATATGAATGTTATCCGTACCTATGTTGGCACATAGTTCAAGGAAAAAGATGAGGGCCCCCAAATCCATCGGGGCTAAGTCAACCACATCCCACAAGAATACTTATATATATGTGTATACGCGCTTTCAAGAGAGTCAAGTACCTATTTCAAAATGTTCAATGCACATTTAGGCTCAATGCCAAATCACAAGATCATAATCATAATGCTCATGCAAGGAATAGCCTATCTACATATATAAGGTGGTGCAAGCACCCAAGATCCTCAAAGAGCAATAAACATAGACTTACCAGTGATCACCTTCTTGTCATAACCAATACCTTATCAAAATCATTTCATATAAAATAATTGGGTTTAACCCACTTCATAATTTTCATGTAAACTGATGCTCATGAATGCAATGCAATGCATGATGTAGGGATGGCATGGGCAATGTAGAGTAAATCTAAAATCAACAATATAATATGAAATCTAGAAAATTCACAATAAAATCCATATGAAGATCCTAGAATAGATCACCCATCACTACAAGAAATTTGATCTATTACGGTGGTTCAAATACCGTCACTATAGACCAGAAAACCATTGCCATAACCTATGACCACGGATTAGCTAGGCGCCACAATTGATTGCGTAGCAATAGCTCTATTGTCAAGGTTCTTTCCCACGATTAAACCAACCGTTGTAATAAATACCTTATTACGATGATTTTCTTTATAATTAATTCGCTACGGTTAGTGCTATATTGGTACAGGTAGAAACTGTCGCAATAGAGTTTATAGGATGGTTCCATTAACTGTAGCTGTAGATATCACCTATTGCTATGGTTTTGCTATAAGAAATTGGCAATGGTTTAAACTAAATTAGCACGGTTATAAACCATCACAGTAGAGCTTATCACAGTTGTTACACCCGTTGCAGTAGAACCTATAAACACTGTCAGATTAATTATCACAATAGATACTCTTATTGGCACGCTTTTGTAACTGTCGTAGTAGAATGTATAAAGTCTGTTGGTTCAATAGTTGAGATACTCTTATTGCCTGTAATCAATCCTCTTAATATTGAGTAGTGACAATAATTTTATAATAGAAAATGTAGAAATTGATCATGAGAAGAAACTTTACATTACTAAAATAATTCAAGATTGATCCATAGTGTTGGTAATAGCGATAAAAGCAAAACACACGTACATAAGTATGTTTTAACTATTACAAAAAGGTGAGAGTACGTGCACCACATTGTTTTCAATCTTCAAAAATAAAGGATTTTTGGAACATAGCTAGGTAACGTGAGAAATCCAATTCAATTCCTAGCAAAGCATATTGTGTAGGCGAAGTCAGCCGTACACAACACTATCATCCACTTCTTCAATTCCATCATCACCTACATACAATAAATGATAAGCTAAAGTGTAAGAATGTGTCCCTTACTTCTAATACAACGTGCAGCTTTGACAAAATAGCAAAGTTGGCCCTTTAATTTATATCCACAAGCAAGCTATGTTAGAAAAGAAATTAATGAAATCCTAAAGAAGCTTGAAAAAGTCCAACAAAGAAAGTAGAAGAAAAAGCAAGTTGAAGGAACAAGAAAGAATCTTTAGTAGGAGATACCATTTCTCTGAGCATGGATACCAAAACAAGTGATGCAATTGAAACTGGACCTACTGCAAGATCCCTTTAACTTCCAAGAACAACATAAACAAGAGGTGGTACAAAATTTGAATCTACATTACAGTAGAGTAAATTAATTAAGATAAACCCCAATACTAGTAAAAGAAATTAATTGCATGATGACTACTCACAAAACAATGTCATGCATTAAGCTTGCTTACTGGTGTTACCTCAGCTGGAGGAAACATCAGCTGGCTCTCCACCAAATTAAATAACGTTCATATGGATTACTCCTATTGTCTAATCACTTTGTTACGTGATTAAGTTTCTTTGTTTTCTCTTCATTTGGCGGTTTTGTAACTATCACCATGATGGTTTGAATAATCGCGCGCTTGTAAAATGAACATCTTTGATTTGTATTTTGATGAAGAAACTATTGAGAACTCTAAACTGCAACACTGATAATCCACAATTCGCTCTAAAAGTCAACTCATTTAACACTGATCTATGGTACACCATCGTTTATGCCAGAACTAAAACGAAGAAAAAAAGTAAGTTCGTGCAGAAATTAAAATTAGAAATGTGGAAGCTCTAATATCTTGTTCCTGGGCAGTGTATCAAATATGCAGTAATGTATCCAATATATCTGTGCATATTAATTTCATAAAATGTGTCCAACACCAAATATTTAATGTCCAATATCAATTCATGTATCTAGTATAAAACAGACGTTGATTTTTTGTGTGTGTTTATGCATAGTAAAATCTCAAGGGAGTCTGTTCACCCTAGCTCTTGCCACCTTCATCTGATTTCAGGTAAGAATGTTGGCCTCTATCTTATACTATTTTGTTATTCATTTTCCATGTCAAAGTCTTTGATTTTACCATATACTTTCCTAACTATGTAAACAGATTGATCCTCGACATCGGTATGGTCACAATCTTCATTTCTCCTAAATGATCTAAACTTAAGTAAAAGCAAAGACACTATATGACAATAGAAGTTTTCGTTCAAATGAATTAAGTAAAAGCAAAGCCCTACAATAGATTAAGGCCACAATTTTGTTAATTCTTCACACTATCAGAGATGGATCTTATTAAAAACTACCATAGACAAAACATCAGAGAGACAAAATAAACAAAGAGGTCCAGTCATTACAGCAATAAAGAAAAGTGGTTTAGTCGTTACAGTATATTAGCTAACGATGAACATATTAGAAAAGAGGTTCAAAATATACTCTAGTTCAAAATATACTGATCTGGTTAAGTCAGAGAGACAAAATATACTTGGATGTAACCAAACAACATATCAGAGAGACAAAATATACTTGGATGTAACCAGACAACATATCAGAGAGACAAAATATACTCTGGTTCAAAATATACTCTCGCTTTTCTTCAGGTTCAGTCAACAGCCCTCGTGAATTTGCAATAACGCCAAGAAGATGAACATAAACAAAAAACACAGAGAATGTATCTATATTGTTTTATGTATAATATTTGTAGTTTTTCCTGCGTTGAAACCAAAACCTCTAACGAAGCAGTGGACCAACTGGATTCATCAAAAATACATAGTGGGAAGACTTTGTGAAACTTAAAATGTACCAAAAATCTTTAGCAGATTCCAAGACGCAAAAGACAAATTCAAGGAATCTCTTAGCAACAACATCAAGGGTTGCAATAGAAAAGCAAACAAGAAGGACATAGAGTCTCAACAGATAAAGAAATAATGTTCCAAGAAGAAGAAGAAGAAGAAGCAGAAGAAGAAAAAGAAGAAGAAGAAATAGTCGAAACAGAAAATTAGTAACACTAACCTTGTTCGGCCGCTTGTGCAGAAGTAGCTTCTCTTTGTGATGGAACAGACAATGCTGCAAGTATGTTAGGGTCAATTAATCCTGCATGTTGTAGTTGTGCAATTACATCGGCAATAACTTCTTGTCTCGTAGTTCTCTTTTGTTCCTCCATTTGTTTCTCCATGTTTTGGATCCTTCCTTCCATTTGTTTCACTACACCATTTGTCGCATTTAAATTTGATTCAGAATTGCCAACTATTTTCTTCAAAGTAGTCTTTGTAACCCCCGTTCCATATAGTCTTAGACGCCCAGGATGTTCAGGACCCATGACTGCGGAAAATGAATCAACAGACCGGCCATTTGCACTCATTTATGCTTCAAGTTCCTCCATTTCAGCCTAACAAAGCATATCCAACAATCAGAGTGTTGTATATAATTCTAAATAAAGAATTAATCTCATTGTAAATCTATTAATATACAGTGTACATACAATTTTACTAGCAGTGTTTTCATAGGAGGCCTTGTACACACGGTTAGGATTCCTTGTTCTTGTGACCACAAAGAGCTCCTTAGATGATACAATTTCCTTATCTTTTTCCTAGTCACAAGAAAATTGATATAAGAAATTGCTTAAATGATAGATTAATAGTAGATACTAAATAAGAAAACATACCAATCTATTACGGATTACAGCAAAACTCTTTTTGCCGGTAATGTGTAGATTTATCAACTTTTTTCGATTCTTAGCATTTGTTTCCGACATCTTCTACAAATAAATGAATCAATAATGTTAGTTAAGTGATCGACAATTTGGCAACAATCAACTTTAATGTACAATAAAGTTGCAACAACAACAATATCATAGAAGAGATCAGGAAAAAAATGAGTTGAAAGTTTTAGATTCCGAACTACACTTTACCAGGAATTTCTCAGACTTCCAATACTTGAGGAGTTCTTTAAACTGACATTCTAGAATATGGCCAGGCTTTTTTGACATTCGAACTGTATCATTGTCATATGGTCATAATAAGTTCTCTTCAACTCAACTCTATGACTTCTCCATGCATCTCAAATTGTTACCAGAGTCCAAGCTTTTGCCGCATCAGGAATATTGTATATCTCCTACAATTTGGTGTCAACAAGTTATCAAAGAAAAGTAAAATTGCTTTAAGAATAATTAAATATTGGAAAGTCTAAACCTTGGTATAATCCCATAAATTCTTTTTTAGTGTCCATGTTCTTCCAATCAAATATATCATATGGACAAAAGGTCACATTTCTTGCCAATAAGCCTAGGAAGCTACTTAGCTCTGTTACGTCGTCTTCAAGAGGTCCAACCGGTTGATTTAAACTATTCAATAGGATCAATTTACGCTCTTGTCGGCTATGTACTTTAGGCATCATTGTTGTTACCTCTTGTATTTTTAGTGGGAACGCCTTCAACTACTTAGAAATCATGAATGAAATAAGTAAGTTCCTAAGCTTATATGTTACCTTGTTCTTCAGGTTGTTCATCTGTTGTAGGACTAACAGAATTCCTTTGCACTTGATCCTCAACAGGCTACAGCTCAAAAGGATGATCATCAAAAGTTTGTGCCTCAACAGATCATCCATTTACTTCAGACTGTGGAGCTACTGGTTGTTTTCAAATTAATTTCAGTAGTTGTCCTTTCTCTGACTCTATAGCTTCAACTACTTCATTTGTTGTCAATAACCATCACTTTTTATTTGCCAAGAATGATAACGATCCAAGTTTAGCATATGCCTTATGCTTTGTTTTTTTATTTCTTTTTGAAGATTCTTGTTGACTTATGACTATCAAAACCTGCATAAAATTAAGAGTGATACTTAAAATATAACAGAAAACAGTTTTTCAATCATTCAACAAAGAAGTTCTAGCTAGGCAAATATGAATAAAAAGGGACTCAAGCTGAAATTGATTTCTTAACTTGTATTTGAACTTACAATCTAACTTCAGTGTATTTTTGAACTTCTCTTGACTAACTCGAAGTATGAGTTTTGTTGTTAAACAACTTACTTTATTGCCTTGAGTTGATAAAAAGGTGGTTTATGTTGCTTATCATTCCATGCTCCTTTTCTCAGGACAAACAAGTGGGCAGAAACTGAGCTTGGAACAAAATGGGGAGGCAAGTGGGAAGAGAAACAGGTTGTTGGAAATCACTGAAAAGGAATTCCCCAGCTATCTTATTATTCCAGAGGGTTTTCCAGATGAAATTAAGCTTCAAAAAGAAACTCCCCAGCTATCTTAGGAGAAACTGTGACCTCATACTCATTTACAATGTTGTGTACAAGTAAGAAGAAACAGGTTGTTGGAAACCACTGAAAAGGATAAATAATACAACAATGCAAATCAAACAGTTATACGATGTGAATCTGCATGTTGCATCTTAAAATAGCTGCAACTACATAACATAGTTACTATTTTCTCAATACATATTTAACATCTATAAAATATCTAGCACAATTTCATGTAATTGTAAATTGTTTAATCTCGACTCGAGTATTTCACAATTATATAGAAGAGATGATATAAGGTCATAATACGAATTGTTGTGTTTCTTATTTTGAGTTTCAAGGCAGTCAATCGTCCAATTCTCTTCTTAGTATGTCTTTCCTAATTATCCAACACTTCGGAAATGGCCGGGTATGTCCCCGTTATGAATTTGAACTAAAATTCAGCCCCTTATATGTCCTTTTCCCTTGCACTTTACACTTTAGATACTTAGAAATACTGTTGTTTCCATGAATCAACAAAGTGCATAAGTATGGCAAGAGCACAACAGGCGAAAGTTGGGACATCGTTATTGATGAAGGAACTTATTACAAGTAAGTCATACTTACTTCTAACTTATAACATGGAAATTATCATCATAATTATAGCAGGTTGTCTATCTTTCTTTTCAAATAACTTGTTCCACTTATCGTGGATCGTTACATGTATCTATTCTTTTACATTGTCAAAGTATTGAAGTTAAAACTCATTCATGAATAGTTTTTACAATATTGAACTAACATGTTCTTCAGCAGAATAAGGTCTACAAACCTGTTTCTCCTCAAAAAAAGAAGGATAATAATTTCCAGAGCAACTGTCAAATGAGACAGGTAAGCTTACTGATAACATCACTATTTCTAATAATTTTGTGGATTTGGAAGTGCAAGATCAGCAACATGAACAAAGGGAGAAGGAAAACAATCTATTAAAGCATTATGAAACAATTGAAAAAACAAGGAAATCAGGTATCTATTCAGAAGTAGTGGGTTCCTCCAGCACAAGGAAGTTAGAACTACTGGAAAGCTTAAGAGCTAATTTAGCTATTGACTACAACACAAGAAAGTTAGAATTATTTAAAAGCTAGTGAATGTTCTAAAAAGAGATCAGAACCTGGAGTTTTGTTGGTCCACTGTTAAGTTGAAGATTCTCCAGAGAAACTTTGAAGGAAGAACACTGAAAAGGAATAAAAGAGAAAATTAGGCTTAGTAATATATGCAACAATACATAGCACGTGCGTATTATTGAAATGAGACTAATTTAGAGAAAATTTGAAAAAAACCACATTAATAGAAATGACAAAAAAAGATAGAAAATAGAGTCCAATCGACATTCGTAATTGATAAGATGCAACTCAATAAGGTAGTCATTACTCACTGAAAATAATGAAGAAGAGAATGTATTTGAAGTAGTTCGGAAGAAATTTTGTCAATCATCGGTCTCCATCCAATCCCAATCAGTATCATTGAAGTTATCTTCCTCTTCCGATTTTTCTGAAGGTACATCTTGTGAATGATGTGAGATGGAAGGCGCATCAATGATATCAACTGGGAGATCTTCCCTCGACCATCTAACATCTACATCGAGTAATCTTTTTGAAGAAACAATATCATCATTGGTTTCCCTCATAAATGTTTCTTCAATATTAGGACAATTCTCTTCCTCCAAATCATACAAATCTACTGGAACTTTATTTCTTGCATAATTACATTTTTCTAAATTGGGTCTTCCACATAAAAAACTTGATGTACTTGAGATGCTAGTACAAAAGGATCATCCGTACAACATTTTTTATTGAAGTATACCCGAGCCAAGCCATATTCATCAACTTCATTATGAAACCAATCACATATGAAAAGTACAACACTAAAACAACATCAATAATCAATCTCAATGATATCCTGAATAATTCCATAATAGATAACCATTTCATAGAAAAGAATTTGACCCCTAGCTCTAGCAAAACTATCTTTTGTTGTTGACAAAGTCACTCCACTATTTTAAGTTTTGTAAGGATCATCCCGTGTCTTCATATGGAAACGATATCCATTAATGAATTATGCAGTATATCTATTAGCCACAAAATTAGGTGTCACGCCCCAAAGAGAGGGGAGGCGCGACTGGCACCCAATACCATTATTGGTCGGGTAAGCCACTAAACATGCTAGTGAACTAATTGAGGACCAGCAGAAAATCAAGCAGCATAACATCTAAAAGACTAAGCCTGGACATTTTAGGTCATGACCTGGTCAATGGTAAATCATGTACATCAAGATAAGTAAACTCAAACGATAAAGTACTAGCTAGCCGCCAATGCTGCCATTACAGAGGTATCGGAACACAGCATATATACATGCCAATCTTATGATTGGAGACTTAAAGACACAAAAGGACCAACCCACAATAACATGTTCACAATAGCCTCTACGAGAATCACTAACACTGTCGGGACAGGGCCCCGACATACCCAACCGTACAACAAAAGAAAGTAAACATCTTGTGAAAGCTCCAGGAAGAGGTGGAACTTACAAACTCATAGCTGAATGGGGCTCCTAGTGGAGGGGTAAATCAGAACCCCTACCTGAACCTGCATGCATGAAAAAAATGCAGCGTCCCCAGGCAAAGGGACGTCAGTACGAATAGACATGTACTGGTATGTAAGGCGGGAAGTACATCATATATAACCATAGTAAAACGTTAATAGAAATACCACCTATAACCAAAACTCAAGTAGCCTTAATGGCCAATAAGCCACCACCTAGTGATAAAAATAATGCATGGTATGCTTGAGTATCGCATGTCGTGAATACATATATATAGATGCAAATGCATGACTTACCCAACCAAATGCTAGCACTGGTGGTCCTTTCCGGTAGCTAACCGGCAACATATCTGCCAACCTGTGGCCATCTGTAACATATACATATATATAGTTGGGCAAATAGGCCCCATACCTTCGATTATAGCTCGAACTCCATGCATAACGTGCAATGTATGATATGAATGTTGAATGCACATAGTAACCCATAGCAAGAACTTAGCCAATCTTGGTTCATCGGTACACTTATTCTCATAGCATCATAGTCATTTTCATTTATCCAATCTTGGCTCATTGGTACATTTATTTTCATAACATCATAATCGTGTCATGACATATACATATGTCTCGTGGAATCATACATGTCCTTTTTAACAAGTTTGGGAACTTAACCCAACATTTAGAGTAAAGCTTTAACTTTGAAAATGTTCGTAAAGGTGATTTACATATTTATTATATTTGGTCCCATGTCAATTAGTAAAAGAATGTATTAAATAGGATCAAGCGATTTAGTAGTTTAAGTAGGAACATTTCACGGAAGAATATTGGAAACCAACGTGTTACTTGCTAAATGCTTCAATTTTGTTTTTGTATGGAAGAAGGACTGATTTTGAATACTACATTCCCTTTGCATTCTACATTTATTTTAATGGCACTACACCAAGAAGAGAAACGCCTCGAACATATGTCCAGTTTAAGCGAATGAATGGAATTTCAACCTAATACCACCGTGAAATTAACTCAGCTGTAATCCCAGTGCCTTTCACAAAAGGTCTTTCTAGCAACAGAATAGAAAGATATCACATTTGACGTTTTGGGAAACTTCCCGAATTTCGTGCTAAAAGGAGGGACAGAGCTTAGCCTTGACATACCTCTCCAATGAACGTCCGATTGCCAAAAGTTTCTTCATGAAAGTTGTTCCTTATGTCCTAAGCTTTGCAACGACTATATATAGGCAGAATAAAGACACCTATAAACAGTCAAAAAAATTCAGCATTAATGACCAGATTCGGCAAGGAGCATTTATGCGAGGAAATGTCCGTAAAACGTTGTAAAAATGAACGTAAAAGAGCTCCAAAATTATTACCTAAACACACCAGCTGCAAACCAACAATACCAGCAAGAACACTACCTTTTTCTACAACCCAAAAATAGCTCCAAACACAGCTAATACGAGAGGAAAACAATTGCAAAGCGTAAGACACTCATTTCTAGGCACACGAACAAATTTTAACAGTAAAAATGGGAAAAAACTTACTCAAATCCCTTTGGCACCTTGAGCGGAGTTTTCCTTCAGTTTCTAAGCTGTTGCGGACGAAATGGATGTGATTTGAGCTTTAAAAAGCTCAAATTAGCCGACATTAAGTTGGGTCAACCCGACCCGATCCATGACCCAATTTCCAGCTCGGGCAGTCCTGGTAAAACGGTCATAACTCTTTATTCTGAGGTCGGTTTGATTTGCAGTTTTGTGCGTTGCAAACTAGACTCATAGATCTTCAATTTATAGATCATGCACCTTCTAACTCCTTATAGTTTGTTAGATATGACCTGATATATTTGACCCAAATTTAAGAAGGATTTCATAAAGAAACTTACGGTAACTTTGGCCAACCTTTATCTTGCAACTTTCTTGATTTCAAAACTTAATGTATGATCTTTGTGCTATTAAAATAGCTTTTGAAAAATCTATTATTAGCAAAGTATACACTTTTAGTTCCATCCGAAAAGTTAGACCTAGTTTAAACATTCCAAAAAGGGCGAGGTACCACTCGGGTCATTTCTTTAATCCCGAACGTGCATTTAGCGTATTTCCTTTGGCTTAAAACTTTAGGTCCTTGATATTACCACTTATTCCAGCCTTATTATCGTTAGATCCTAGCAAAAATCACATGTGCCTTATATAATGCCACACTATTTATATAATGGAAGATGAGAAACACGGGGTCTTAAAGTCTCCCCCCCCTTAAGAACATCCGTCCGCGAATGTGTCAAGACAGCCCCTTGGTTGAATCACCATCTACTAAAATGTTATTTTTCGATACATCTATTACCCTTACAAACCATAAATCAACTTTCAAAAACATCAATTACTAAGCTTGTATAGCTACCCCGCGACAAAACATACAAGTTACACCTCCAAATCCTTTAAAACTATAAAAGATAATTGCCAGTTTTGGAACACCACCCACCTTAGGTTATAAATAGCTAGAGTGATTCCTCATCATTTCTTTCTTTGGCTTCCCAAGTTATTTCCTCAATATATATTCTTTTCCACAACACTATCACAAAGGCCACTTTTTATTTCGAAGCTTTCTTATTTGTCAATCTAAAACAGCCACTGTTACCTCGTCATAAGTGAATTCTTCAGCAATAGGGGTATCCTTAATGTGAGTAATACACGAAGGATCCCTAATGTACTTCCGCAACATAGATACATGAGACACTGGATGGACTTCCCTTAATTCTAAAGGAAAATTAAACTCGTATGTTACCTTGCTAATTTCTCTAATAACCTTATATGGTCCAACATATCTAGGACTGAGCTTTCCTGTCTTTCCAAACTGCATGATTCCCTTCATAGGTGATACCTTTAAGAAGACCCAATCTTCTTCATCAAACTCTAAGTCTCCTTGTCGAACATCTATGTAAGACCTCTACTGATTCTGGGCCCTTTGCGGTAATCTTCAATAGGTTTCTTTTTTATTCGTTGCTTGTTGAACTTAAATTAGGGTCTAGCAACTTTTTCCTCCCCAACTGCAAACTAATCAATTGGTGATCTACATCTTCGCCCATATAGTGCTCCGTAAGGGTCTATTTGAATACTAGCATGGAAGTTATTATTATAAGCAAACTCAATAAGAGGTAGATGATCATCCCAGTTTCCTTTAAAATCCAGCACACAGGCACATAACATATCCTCAATGGTCTGGAGAGTACGCTCTGCCTGCCATCAGTTTATGGATGAAAAGCGGTGCTGAGATTCACCTGAGTGCCCAGACCCTTCTGAAAAGACTTCAAAAAAAATGTACGGTAAATTGAGCCCCTTGATCAGAGATAATAGATAATGGAACTCCATAGAGGCAAATAATCTCTTGAATGTAATTCTTAGCAAAATCCTCTACTGAATATGTCATTCTTACTGGCAATAAATGAGCAGATTTTATCAACCTATCAATGATTACCACAATAGAGTCATCCTACGTGGAGTATGAGGCAACCTAGTGATGAAGCCCATATTTATCATGTCCCATTTCCAGAACGTAAAATCAGTACACTTAGCTAAGCCTTCAGGCCTCTAATGTTCTATTTTAACATGCTAGTAGTTGGGGCATTGGCCACCATCTTTGGAATATCTTTTTCATACCATTCCACCAATAGATCTGTCGTAGGTCTTATTACCCCTTTTTTTTGTTGCCCCAGGTTGAGACGAATTTCTAGGATAATAAGTCTCCAAATGAATCTTGACACAGAGCCCTCCGATGTTTGGCACACATAAGAGGCCCCGATACTGTAGGATTCCATCTCAAGTTAGCTCAATTAGAGGATGTCGCTGTTGTGGAACACTTTCCCTCCATATCATAAGCTTACGATCCTCACATTGTTGCTCTTTTACTTCCATAACAATAAAAGATTCTGTTGAATTTGAACAATCACACCTCCACCTTTCGCATCTGCTAATTGCACTTACAAACTAGTTAGCTGACATAAATCTTTTGTCATTTCAACCTTATCAGCTTTAGCAAGACTTAGACTTCCCATAGACATTCGGCTAAGTGCATCAGCAACAACATTAGCTTTACCAAGGTGGTACAACATGTCAATATCATAATCTTTTAGTAACTCTAGCCACCTTCTTTGTCATAGGTTCAACTGTTTCTACTTGAATAAATATTGGAGGCTCTGGTGGTCGGTAAAAAATATCAACATGAACTCCGTATAGATAATGTTGCCAAATCTTTAGGGCAAACACAACCACAGCGAGCTCAAGATCATGGGTGGGATAATTTTGTTCATGCTTTTGCAACTGTTTGGAAGCATATGCAATACCTTTACTATATTGCATAGGAACACAACCTAGGCCAATTATCAAGGCATCATAATATACAATGTAGCCTTTGGTTCCATCCAAAAGAGTTAGACTAGGTGCGGTGGTAAGCCTTTCCTTTAGCTCTTGAAAACTCTGTTCACATGATTCAGTCTACTAAATCTTAGTTGCTTTATATGCCAACCTCGTCGGTATAGGTAGTGGAGAATCCCTTAACAAACCTCCTATAATATCCTGCCAGGCCCAAAAAGCTATGGACCTTTGTCAGATTCAAGGGTCTCGGCCAGGCCATTACTGCTCCAATTTTCTAGCCATTGACCTTAATACTGTCGCTAGTAATAACATGTCCACAAAAATCTATAGAAGTTAACAAAAATTAACATTTGGAGAATTCAGCTTATAACTGGTTGTCCAGGAGAGTCTGTAATATAACTCGCAAGTGGTTTGCATGCTCAGCTTCTGACTCAACCTAAATATTGCCTTTCAAATATCACATCCCTGACTCGTAGCTGGTAGTACCTGGGTCACATGTAAATCTTTAAAAAACCATCAATCCACATAAAAAGATACTTATTCTTGATTGTGAATTTTTAGCTATCTATAATCGATACACATCTATAAAGAGCCATCTTCCTTCCAAGCAAAGAGCATTGGAGCACCCCATGGAGATGTGCTTGGCCTAATAAGGTCTTTATCAAGAAAGCTCTTCAGTTGTTCCTTCAAGTCTCTTAGCTCTACAGGAGCCATTTTTCTTAGAGAGGAATGGGTATAGGTTGCATATCAGGGAGAAAATCTAAAGAAAAATTGATATCCCTCTCGAGGGATCCCAGGAAGCTTATCAGAGAGTATTATCATAAATTCATTCACAGTATGGACTGGCTAAAGAGCCAGTTACTAATAAAATATCATGTCTTCCCATAATGGTAACATGCACCTTAACCCTTTTTACACTGCCTAGTATGAAGCTTACCGCATTGTGTACATGGGGGAGTAGGTTGTCTCATTTGTGCAGAATGATTCTGTCGATGGCTATCAAGCTGGCCTAAACTCTGCCCCGGCCCTGTATGAATATAACAATCAAATCGTTTGCCCTGTACCTGTGTTAGGAAACTACCTACTGACGGAGGTGGATATCGATGAAAAGGAGGCCTAAAATCACCATGTGGCTCCCTATAAGACCCCATAGTATGAGCCCTCTTATTCTTCTCCCTATCCCTACGGTTATCCCAATTTCGACGAGAAAGATCCTCTGGCGTCTGCTCTCACCTTTAGTTATCTCTCATGAATAGAAACCATCATAGTTAGTAGCTGAATAGCCTCTTCATCCCCTGATCCCTAATCTCTAATAGGGCTTGGGGTACTAGATCTCCTTGGGCCCCAACAGCTGCTGGTGAACTTGGTACTGTGGGCATTGGAGACACCCTATGTGACTTAATAGGGAATATATCTGCCTCACCAGGCAAGACATGATTGGTACCTTCTCTCGGATCCATACTTATCTCATGTTGTGCCATCTCCTGAGCATAGGTAACCCATTAAATAAGAACAACATAACATGATATAGATTTCATATGTTCCTATAGCTTTGCTCTATAGCATGATCTATTCAGTAAAAGAAATGAAACCATCCATAAATGCCTCATAGCCTCCTGATTATAAGTGTGGTGCACAACACACCCATAAGCAAGACTCTACTAGACACGGCATTGTGGACTCCCTAGGACATGACCTGCTCTGATACCACGTTTGTCACGCCCCAAAGAGAGGGGAGCGCGACTGGCACCCAATACCATTATTGGTCGGGTAAGCCACTACACATGTTAGTGAACTAACTGAGGACCAGCAGAAAATCGGGCAGCATAACATCTAAAAGGCTAAGCCTGGACATTTTAGGTCATGGGCTGGTCACCAGTAAATCATGTACATCAAGATAAGTAAACTCAAACGATAAAGTACTAGCTAGCCGCCAAGGCTTCCATTATAGAGGTATCGGAACACAGCATACATACATGCCAATCTTATGACTGGAGATTGAAAGACACAAAAGGACCAACCCACAATAACATGTCCACAATAGCCTCTACGAGAATAACTAACACTGTCGGGACAGGGCCCCGACATACCCAACCGTACAACAAAAGAAAGTAAACATCCTGTGAAAGCTCCAGGAAGAGGTGGAGCTTACCAACTTATAGTTGAATGGGGCTCCTAGTGGAGGGGTAAATCAAAACCCCTACCTGAACCTGCATGCACGAAATAAAATGCAAGGTCCCCAGGCAAAGGGACGTTAGTACGAATAGACATGTACTGGTATGTAAGGTAGGAAGTAAAATCATAGATAACCATAGTAAAACATTAATAGAAATACCACCTGTAACCAAAACTCAAGTAGCCTTAATGGCCAATAAGCCACCACCTAGTGATAAAAAAAATGCATGGTATGCTCGAATATCGCATGTCGTGAATACATATATATAGATGCAAATGCATGACATACCCAACCAAATGCTAGCACTGGTGGTCCTTTCCGGTAGCTAACCGGCATCATATCTACCAACCTGTGGCCTTCTGTAACATATACATATATATAGTTGGGCAAATAGGCCCCATACCTTCGATTATAGCTCGAAGTCCATGCATAACGTGCAATGTATGTTATGAATATTGAATGCACATAGTAAGCCATAGCAAGAACTTAGCCAATCTTGGCTCATCGGTACACTTATTCTCATAGCATCACAGTCATTTTCATTTATCCAATCTTGGCTCATTGGTAGATTTATTCTCATAACATCATAATCGTGTCATGATATATACATATGTCTCATGGAATCATACATGTCCTTTTTAACAAGTTTGAGAACTTAACCCAACATTTAGAGTAAAGCCTTAACTTTGAAAATGTTCGTAATGGTGATTTACATAATGATTATATTTGGTCCCACGTCAATTAGTAAAAGAATGTATTAAATAGGATCAAGCGATTTAGTAGTTTAAATAGGAACATTTCACGGAAAAATATTTGAAACCAACGTGTTACTTGCTAAATGCTTCAATTATATTTTTGTATGGAAGAAGGACTGATTTTGAATACTACATTCCCTTTGAATTCTACATTTATTTTAAATGGCACTACACCAAGAAGAGAAACACCTCGAACATATGAATAGGTAGCCGGGAAACCGACAAAATGATATAAAGAAATTAAATGTCCAGTTTAAGCGAATGAATGGAATTTCAACCTAATGCCACTCTGAAATTAACTCAGCTGTAATCCCAGTGCCTTTCACAGAAGGTCTTTCTAGCAACATAATACAAAGATATCATATTTGACGTTTTGGGAAACTTCCCGGATTTCGTGCTAAAAGGAGGGACGGAGCTTAGCCTTGACATACCTCTCCAACGAACGTCCGATTGCCAAATGTTTCTTCATGAAAGTTGTTCCTTACGTCCTAAGCTTCGTAACGACTATATATAGGCAGCATAAAGACACCTATAAACAGTCAAAATTCAGCATTAATGACCAAATTCGGCAAGGAGCATTTACATGAGTAAATGTTCGTAAAACGTCATAAAAATGACCGTAAAAGAACTCCAAAACTATTACCTAAACACACCAGCTGCAAACCAACAATACCAGCAAGAACACTACCTTTTTCTACAGCCTAAAAATAGCTCCAAACACAGCTAATACGAGAGGAAAACAATTGCAAAGCGTAAGGCATGCATTTCTAGGCACACGAACAACTTTTAACGGTAAAAATGCAAAAAACTTACTCAAATCCCTTTGGCACCTTGAGGGGAGTTTTCCTTCAGTTTCTGAGCTGTTGGGTCAACCTGACCCGACCCATGACCCGGTTTCCAGCTCGTGCAGTCCTGGTAAAATGGTCATAACTCTTTATTCTGAGGTCAGTTTGATTCGCGGTTTTGTGCGTTGCAAACTAGACTCATAGATCTTCAATTTGATAGGTCATGCACCTTCGAACTCCTTATAGTTTGGTAGAGATGACCTGATACATTTGACCTAAATTTAAGAAGGATTTCATAAAGAAACTTACGGTAACTTTGGCCAACCTTTATCTTTCAACATTCTTGATTTCAAAACCTAATATATGACCTTTTTTCTATTAAAATAGCTTTTAAAAAATCCTTTATTAACAAAGTATACACTTTTAGTTCCATCTGAAAAGTTAGACCTAGTTTAAACATTCCAAAAAGGGCGAGATACCACTCGGGTCATTTCTTTAATCCCGAAGGTGCATTTAGGGTATTTCCTTTAGCTTAAAACTTTAGGTCCTTGATATTACCACTTATTGCAGCCTTATTATCGTTAGATCCTAGCAAAAATCACATGTGTCTTATATAATGCCACACTATTATAATGGAAGACGAGAAACACAGGGTCTCACATTAGGCCCTTTGGCAAGCCATCTTAAATGATTGGACACTTCAACATTTTTAACTTTGTCCCTAAACCAATCACTAAATTCTCTACTATGGATCTGTACTTTTACCCAGGCACTTTCTCTGGTACGAGTATCAACTAAACTCTTATGTTCCCTGCAAGCATGTATTGCAATTTAATCAATATGTACTTATTAATGAAATTCAAAACACATTAATCATAACGTATAAATGAAGTTTCAACACTAACTTGATAAATGCATCAACTTTTTCATCACTGGTATTAAACAAAGTGTATCGATGTGCTGCAGACCACGCAACATGCTCCATATTAAAAAGTCTTGTCTTTCCTTCTGTTCTTACTTCCGATTGGATGACCTGTCTTAGGAAATAAAGGTGAAACATCATCTTCCGCTATTTGAATGTCCTCATCATTAGTTTGGTACCTACTAAATCTTGTCTTCACCCCATCAGGTAGGTATCTCGAACAAAAGGTCAAACATTCTACACCATTGCAACCCTCTACTATTGATCCTTCGAGATTTTTTTGATTATGAACAAGCCCCTTGTATTCAGATATATTTCTTTCAGAAGAATACACCCAACACAAATGAGTCGGACCCCCAAGCTTAATTTCGTTTACTAGATTAATAGGCAAATGTGACATTATATCAAAATAGGATGGAGGAAAAATCTTTTCAAGCTCACATTGTATATCAATGATTTCAGCCTTCATCTTATCAAGATCGCTTCTTCTTATGAACTTATTACATATGGTTTTAAAAACGTTTCCTAACAAAATCAAGACTAAAGACACATTCTTGGGTAACACTTTCCAGACTGCAATCTGGATCAAGTAATGTAGTATGAAATGAGCATCATGGCTTTTGTATCCTGATACTTTCAGCTCTTCCATTTGCACACGATTTTATACATTAGAAGCACACCCTTTTTGGCAATTGGCATCTTTTAAAACAGTGCAAAATAGTCTTTTCTCTTCTGGTTTCATAGAGAAACAAACTTTAGCCAGATGAATGTTTCCAGCATCACAATCTTCCATTGGTTGAAGCTCTTTGCGTCTTCCCATATCACGCAAGTCATAGCGCAAATTTATATGATCTTTGGACTTTCCAAATATATCCAACAAAGTCCCAAGCAAACTATCACAAAAGTATTGTTAAACCAAGAGCTAACGGTAACTTTCTCTCTCTAAAAATTTGCTCTCAAAGAAACGCTCACTGCCAGCTCCACTGGAATGGCGCGTGAGCTGCCGGCGGAGGGAAAATGACCGCCGGACAAGGAACTCTAGGAGCGCTTGGATGAGGGGCTTCTTCTACAATGAGAGACGCGCTCAGATTCATCCCACAGCTCTGGGAAATCGCAGAGCAGTCCGGCGATTATTGTGGCTATATCCGAAGAAAAACTGTCTAGGGCTCGCGAAATTATGTCCCTACTTAATATGGGTCAGATTCGAGTAATTCCAAAGAGTGGAGATGAATCTACATATTCCGATCCACCTGTGGTCCAAAAATTAGATCATTCTATCACCCCAATTGGGAGAACTGATCTGGAGATTTTGGGGAGAATCGCCTCAAAATCGCATGATGAAAGTCTTGATATACGACCAACTTCTAAGGAAATTCGAGACAGGGCTGCTACTGGAGAAGCCCCCCCACGAACTCAGCTACAATCTAAACAATATTTGGCTAATTCCACCGGTGGAATCGACGGCGGGGACTTAACAGTCGCCGGCGACGGAGCTCCGGCGAGATTCGAGGGTCGTCAAATATGTCAAAATGATCCTGGGGGACAAGAGAGGCTCCCAGACCAAAAAGCCCCAAATTTTAATGTCACAATTGACTCAAATTTGGAAACTAGGATTTTGACGACTCAAAAAAATTTCGATTATGATATTGATTGTCCAAACACCAATGCTACTACGAGTAAAATGCAGAATTCTGATCAAATTAGGGGTAATCTAGAAGCTAAAGATGATAATAGAGAGCCCCTAGTACTGAATTCTAATCAAATTAGAAGTGGCCAAGTTCATCAGGAGATAACTAAGGATTCAGCATCCTTAGGAGGTAAGTTGTTGGAGCTAACTAATATTTCTGGTAATTGTACTAATGATGTTAGGTCTGATGCTGTGTTGAATCAAGAAAGAGGGCAATGTGACCATTCTAAGGCTAAGCATGTTGACCCTGGTAATCAAACTACCAACCAGATCAATTCTGATTTGATTAATGGTGATAAGGGTACTGGCAAGGGTAAAGATCTCAGAGTTAATAAGGAAAGTGGGTAAAGCAACAACAACCATGATTCTCAAACTCATAACTTCCACCCTCCCAAACCTCATGATCTAACCAAGCTTACATCCAATTTCCAGAAGCAAAATCCTCCCCATCATCATCCTAACCTGAGTACTAACTCTTATCAGCTCATTAAGAGTACCACTACCCCTCTTATAACAAGCAAATTTCCTAAAATCAAACAGGTCCCTGAGCCGGCTCCTTTTACTATTGTTCACTCCTATGCTACCAAGCTAAGGACCAACCAAGCCAAAGTTATAAGCCCCCCCATTTTCACTACCAGACAAGGCCTGCCAGCTGTTATCTTCAAGAAGCAGGACTACATGGTTAAACTGGCTGAGAAGTGTAAATATACATTGATTGGGAAATTCTCTGACACCATGCCTAAGATTGACCTTATCAGGAAGAGTTTCATACAACAAACTCAACTTATAGGTGGTGTGAAAATTGCACATTTCAATGCTAAGCATATTTATATTGATCTTGATAATGCAGAAGACCATGTTACTATATGGAACAAACAAAGGATGTTTATTGAAGGTCAGCATATGAGGTTACAAATCTGGATTCCTTCTTTCACTCCAGACAAAGAGACCCCTATTTTTCCTGTGTGGGTAACTCTACCAGAGTTACCATGGCATTGCTATGATAAGGAATTCATTTTGGCTTTGTTAGCCCCTATTGGAAAAACCTTGCATTTTGATGCTGCTTCTATTCAAAAAACAAGGGGGAGTGTTGCTAAAGTTAGGGTTCAGATGGATCTTACTAGAGAAAGGCCACCTCATGTTTGGATGGGTACTGATGAAGATGATCATACCATAGGAAGGTGGCAAGCTATTCAATATGAAAGGCTTCCTGACTACTGTATATATTGTAAGCATCAAGGGCATAGAGAACAGGTGTACACTGTCAAAAAGAAAGATGAAGCTGAAAAGAAGAGAAGAGAACCTGATAAGGATGCCTACAAAACAGATCAGGTTCATTCCTTACCTAATTCTTCCTTTGCTTTTAACACTAATGTTTGTTCAAGTGATGCAGGTGTAGCAGGAGGTCATTATAATGGAAAAGAGCATCAGAAGGAAGTAAATAATGAGGAATGGCAGGTCCAAAAAAGAAAACAAAATCAGAAAAATAAACAAACGAATGTTCAATGGAAACCAACTGGTAATATCATCAGTGGCATCAATGATCAAGACAATGAGAAACAAGCAAGGAATCACAACTCTGGACCAAGTGAAATGGGGAAGAGTTGTGAGGCAAATGTAAAAGGACAGGAGGATGTACCTGGAAGCTCAGGTATTGACTTATCTCTCCATGGGAGTATTGATCTTGCTTATCAAGATCAAACCCCCATCCCCCATAATATTGTTGAGCATGTTGATGTTGTTACATCCCCACTCCCAATCCCCTCTGGGTTAGCTGATAATGTATTGTGTGGTGGTGAGGAAGGATTGAAGGAGACACCTACTAACCTGCAGGATGGGGAACCAATGGGTGGGTATTACAAAACTCCTGCTACCCCTATTGACCAAAGTCAGATGCTGCATCAAAATGTTAGTAGTCTTAATCAGTCCAGGGAAGGACTTCCAGGTCAGAGTAACAATATGGGTTCTATGGCTAAGGATTTGGGCTCATTTGCTAGCACTAGTACTATGGGGACCAAAGGTAAGAAGAACAAGCTGAGCAAGAAAAGAAGGGATACACTTAAAAAGAAAATTGGTAACCAGACTGAGCAAGTTGAAGGCAATCAGTTCCAATCTCCTACAAGAAGTAATAGAGTGAATGGCAGAAAATTCATTATTACTGATGGCCAAAATAAGGTATCTATTTCACCCCTTCAGGTTGATCATAACCATGCTCATACAGACATGGTGGCAGAGGTGACTACTGCAGAATGTGTTTTCAATACTGATCCGGCTTTACCTAGAGGAGATACAGATGAGTATGAAGTCATTAACTCTGAAGATGAGCTTGATAAGGATAATTTTTCCAATGATGAGGAGGAGGATAGTGGAACCAGTCAGACAAGAGTCTATAAACCAAGCTTTAAGCATGAGGAGTGGATCCAAGAGGAGATACAACAAGTGTCTGACCAACAAGGCCTATCTCCTAGGGGTCTGCATCAGAACAGCTTCAAGGCCAAAAATTTCAAAGATACAGTTCCTACCACTATTGGTAGACCTAATACCAGACTCTATGCATCCAAATCTTCTCAATGATCAGCACCTTCATTTGGAATGCTAGGGGCATTAATACTAAGGGTGCCCTAGAAAGAATTAAGAATCTCAAACAGCTCCATCATCTGTCCATGATCTCTGTTTTGGAACCTTTTTCTGATAACTCTCATTTGACTCAGCTCAGAATTCATCTAGGTATGGATAAGGCTACCTGGAATAGTAATGGTAAGATTTGGGTTTTTTGGAATGAAGAGATTGATTGCTCAATCTTAGATTCTGATGACCAGCAGATTATTTGTGAGGTGAAACATAGTCAGGATCTTCATTCTTTCATTGTTACAGTTGCCTATGCCAAGTGTAGGGACCATCTCAGACATCCTTTGTGGGAGAAAATGATTCACACTGCCAATACCAAATCTGATGTGCCTTGGTGTGCTGTGGGAGATTTTACTGTCATTACTTCCACTGAGGAGAAGCTTGGGGGGGTTCCCTATAACATGAAAAAGAGTTTTGAGTTTATTAGTGTGATTGAGACTTGTGGGCTTATTGACTTAGGCTTTACTGGCCAAAATTATACATGGTGCAATAACAAAGATGTCAATTCCAGGATTTGGAAGAGACTTGATAGAGCCATGGTTAATGACAAATGGTTGGAGTGCATGCCCATCACTACCATTACTCATCTGCCTTCTGTAGGATCGGATCACTGCCCTCTCTTGAAGGAAATGTCTCCAAGCCAAGATAAAGGTGCCAAGTACTTTAAATTTTTGAACTGGTGGATTGATCAGCCCACATTTATGGACACTGTGAAGGATAGTTGGTCTAGAAAGGTGTCTGGAGACCCCATGTGGATATTTCATTAAAAGCTGAAGGCTCTTTCTTCTTCTCTCAGTAGTTGGTCTAGGAGTCACTTTAGTGATGTCTTTGCTAAGGTCAAGGAGTTTGAGGAGAAAGTCAAACATGCAGAAGAAGACCTCATCAATGATACCACTGAGGATAAAAGGAGTCAATTACATGGGGTAAATGCTGAATATATAAAATTCTTGAAAATGGAATAGTCTATGCTCAAGCAGAAATCCCAGCTGCATTGGTTTAAAGATGGTGATGCCAATACCTTCTACTTTCATGCTCTTATAAGAGGTAGAAGGAGGAGGTTATATATTCATAGAGTTCAAGATGATAATGGGGAGTAGATCCAAGGGGATGAACAGATTGCAGGGGCTGCCTGTGATCACTTCCAGATCACCTTTTCAGGGGATGATAATTACATTGATGAAGAGGTGATTAATTGTATCCCTAATATGCTGAATCAAGATCATAATGCCAATCTCCAAGCCATTCCTACCATGGAAGAATTGCATCAGGTTGTAATGGCCCTTAATCCACACTCAGCTTCAGGACTAGATGGTTATAATGGCAAATTCTATCAAGTTGGCTGGGATATTATCAAGTATGATCTTCTGAAGATTGTTCAGGCTTTCTTTTGTGGGCAAAGTATCCCTAAATATTTCTCTCACACTTGCCTTGTGCTTCTCCGTAAGTCCAAGAATCCTAACCAGTTTGTTGAGTACAGGCCTATTAGTTTGAGCAATTGTATCAACAAGATCTTCTCCAAGCTTTTGAGTATGAGACTGGCTCCTATTCTGCCTCTGCTGGTCTCCAAGAATCAGTCTGGTTTTGTAAAAGGGAGAAATATTTCTGAGAACATCATGCTTCCCAAGAAATCATCCACCAAATTAAAAAACCTGTGGAAGGGGATAATATTGTTATCAAGCTGGACATGGCCAAGGCTTATGATAGAGTGTCATGGGCTTTTATTGTGTTGTCTTGAGAAAGATGGGTTTTGGTGAGTTGTTTATTGACATGGTTTGGAGACTTATGTCTAACAATTGGTACTCTATCATTATGAATGGTACAAGACATGGCTTCTTCCACTCCACTAGGGGCCTTAAACAAGGTGACCCCCTGTCTCCTGCCTTGTTTATCATGGGTGCTGAGGTGTTATCTAGACTTCATAACAGGTTACATCAGTCGCCTGGGTTCCAAGGCTTCTATATGCAACAAAGAGGGCCTCAAATCAATCATCTCAGTTTTGCAGATGATGTGATCATCTTCTAATCTGGTACCAGAAAGTCATTAGAGCTTATCATGCAGACTTTAGCTACCTATGAAAGTGTGTCTGGTCAAAAGGTTAATAGAAACAAAAGCCACTTCTTGGTATCTCCTACAGCCCCCCAGAGTACCTGTGAAAGGGTCTATAGGATTACTTGTTTTACTCATAAACTAGATCCTATAACTTACCTTGGGTGCCCTTTGTATATTGGAAGACAAAGGGTAATTTATTTTTCAGGTATGGTTTCAAAAATTGCTGCAAGGATAACAGGTTGGCAGTCTAAGATCCTCAGCTGTGGTGGTAGAGATACACTTATCAAACATGTTCTTCAGTCCATTCCTATTCATATTTTGTCAGCGGTATCTCCTCCTTCCACTACCCTCAAACAAATACAAAGTCTTACTGCAGAATTTTTCTGGGGTTGGTGGGAAGGGAAAAAGAAATACCATTGGTCTTCCTGGAAGAATTTGAGCTACCCTTATGAGGAGGGGGTATTGGTGTCAGATTGATTAAAGATGTGTGTAGATCTTTCCAATTCAAACATTGGTGGACCTTTAGAACCAAAAATACCTTATGGGGTGATTTTCTTAAAGCTAAATACTGTCATAGGTCAAATCCAGTAAGCAAAAAATGGAGCACATGTGACTCTTTGGCCTGGAAGCATATGATGATGAATAAACAAGAGATGGAACCTCACATGCAATGGAAGATCAACTATGGGAACTGTTACTTCTGGTGCGATGTTTGGTTAGGTGTTGGCCCCTTGGCACACCTCAGGGAAACTAGTAGCAGGTTCAACAACTCCAAGGTCTTAGACTTTATCCATAATGGGCAATGGAATCAAGATCTGATCTATACCATTGCCCCTCCTCAGGTTGTTGAAAAAATTTTAAACACTCAGCTGCGTATTTTGAATGGAATGAATGCCAGGGCCATCTGGAGCCTCAACTCTAATGGAGAGTTCACCATCTCATCTGCATGGAATTTGATAAGGGACAAGAGAGTGAAGACCAAGCTTAACACTTGTATTTGGCACAAGAATATACCCTTTATGTGTTCCTTTTTACTTTGGAGGGCATTAAAAGGGAAGCTTCCTACTAATGAGAGTTTGATCAGATTTGGGTATGAGCCCAGTAAATGTTAATATTGTTATAAACAGGGGTGGGAAATGAGAGTTTGATCAGATTTGGGTATGAGCCCAGTAAATGTTACTGTTGTTATAAACAGGGGTGGGATACCATTGATCACATTTTCATCACTGGCCACCTTGCTCAAAATGTGTGGAATATTTTTGGTAACTCTTGTGGTGTTACTACTGATTGCAGTCCATTGAAGAATACTATGATGAGATGGTGGAATATGAGATATAAGAGTGATGTACAGAAGCTCATTTTTCAAGCGGTGCCTATCTTTATTTGCTGGAACTTATGGAAAAATAGATGTGCTAGTAAGTATGCTGCTAGCAAGTCCAACCATGCAAGGGTGAAATACCTTGTGGCTAAAGAAGTCTCTTATATGCTGAAAATAGCATATCCATATGTGGATTGGCCCAGTAGCTGGATGGATATTATGAGCATTACAGCTAATTGTGTGCATGATATCAAAGTCACCCCTGTCAAGTGGAATAAACCACCTGATCAGTGGGTGAAACTAAATTCGGATGGTAGTGCTCTTTCTAATCCAGGTAGGTTGGGTGGTGGTGGGATCATCAGGAATACTGCAGGCCTATTCTTATTTGCTTATGCTACTCTTATGGGGGTAGGGACCAACAACAAGGCTGAATTAAAAGCAGCCATCTTCGGCATTAGCTGGTGTCTTCAGATAGGTTTTAGAAGAGTCATATTAGAGGTTGATTCGGAATTGCTACAAAAATAGCTAACTGGTCAGCAGGCCAACCATCCTACCATTGACATAGCTTATGGCCTATACATGTGTCATCAGTATATCTCTCAGTTGGAGGATTTTAGATGTTACCATACTCTCTGAGAAGCTAATTTCGTGGCTGATTCGCTTGCTAAATATAGTCACAAATTCAGCAGCCCTTAGTTATACTTTAATGTTCAACAAATGCCAAAGGAAGCCAAAGTCTATTTCTATCTAGACAAAGATGACATAGTCACGTTTAGAAGAAAGAAATTGAAGAGAATCAAGAAACCGCCTTGTGTTGGTATGCTTTGGGTTACCAGGAGCCCTCCTGGGCCTACTTTTAATCTCTGGGTTTTTGTTTTGGGGTTTCTTTAAGATTAGCAGTAGGTTTATTTTCCTTTTACTTATGCAAAAGGAGAGTCTCCCTCGTTTATTTCTTTCTTAGATGATATGTAAGTAGAGTAGGACTCTCTTAGGCATAGTCTACGCTTGCTTTTCGCTTTTAGAAATGGGGACTAATTGGCCGACCTTAGTAGGTTGGCCAATTGGTGAACCATCTTAGGCCGGAGGTAAGGTTTATGCCCCCCTCCTTTGTATTTTTCTGTTTTTATATTTATGATAAGGCTTGGGGGTGTGTGGCTCAACCCCTGACCGCCATGAGGGGTGAAATCCTTGGGTAAGGTCTGTTAAAATAAAAAAAAAAAGCAAACTATCACAAATATTCTTCTCTATGTGCATTACATCGAGATTGTGCCTCAATTTATTGGTTACCCAGTATGGCAATTCAAAAAATATGGATTTTTTTTCCATGGACCATGATTCTTTCGTTTTTTTTTTCTGGCCCTTTCCAAAAACATTATTGAAATCCCGAAGTTCTTCAAGCACTTGTACACCCATTAAGGGCGTAGGTGCAAATTTTAGCTCCTCTTTACCATCAAATAATTTCTTATCTCCTCTAAAAGGATGATCAGGAGGTAAAAATGCACGATGACCCATGTAACATATCTTACGACTATGTTTGAGATATTAGAAACAAGTATTATCATTGCGAATGGGGCATGCCCATCTCCCCTTAGTGCTCCATCCCAAAAGCATTGCCAATGCTGGAAAATCACTATCCATAGTAAAGCTGCACGCAACATAAATGTTTGGTTAGCTACAACATCATATGTTTTCACTCCCACTTCCCATAGTTCTTTCAACTCCTCAATCAATGGTTGTAAGTATACGTCAATATCATTTCCTGAAGATGATAGACTTGGAATAATCATTGACAACATTATGTACTCTGACCTCATGCATATCCATTGTGATAAATTGTAATCATTAACATAACTGGCCATGTGCTATGGAGAATGCTCATAGTTCGGAATGGATTGAATCCGTCGCTTGAAAGACCCAATCTAACATTACGAGCATCATTAGCAAAGTCAGGGTGAAGGGAATCAAAATCCTTCCAAGTGTATCCATCAGCAGGATGTCTTAAATTTCCATCTTTGGGTCGCTTGGTATCATGCCATCTCATAGCTATACATGTTTCAGAATACATGAATATTCTCTAAAGCCTAGGCTTCAAATGAAAGAATCTCAAAACCTTTACCGGGATTTTAGTGACCTTATTTGTTAAGTCATTTTGAACATTCTTCCATCAAGAAGATCCACACACAGAGCAATTATCTAACTTTGCATAGTCTTTCCAAAATAACATGCCATCATTACAACATGCATGGATTTTCTCATAATTAAGACCTAAACCTTCTATCACCTTTTTGGCCTTGTAAAAAGACTCAGGTATCTGAGCAAATGGAAATGCCTCTTTTATCAAGTCTAACAAGTCTGAAAAGGCTACATCACTAAATTTGTGAATATATTTTAACAAGTACAATCAGATGGTGAAACTCAACTTAGAAAAATTTTTACACCCCGGATAAAACTCTTGTTTTCCATCCTCTACTATTTTACAGAATTTTTTCGCATCTTTAAATGGTCCCTCTTGAATTCCTTCATGTCATAGGTGATCTTCTACATTTTGAAAAGTTTCATGAAGTAGTTTACCAAAATCATCATGCATGTTTGAAGTTTCATCATCATTGGTTGGTTGTGGCATATTTCTTGAGGAAAAACCTTCTCCATTGAAAACCCATTTAATGTATCCATGAACAAATCCATGACAAATCAAGTGATCCTCCACTATATTTCGACAATGTCAATTACGATTAAAGCACTTCTTACAAGGACATAATATTTTATTTCCTTGGGAAGCTTGTTCAAATGCCTTATCAAGAAAATCATTAACTCCATTAATACATTCATTGGTGGATCTTGGGAGATCCATCCAACTTTTATCTCCAATATCCATTTAATATCCTACGTACTTGACCAAAATAGTATAGGAAATAAATTAATCAAAACCTAAATGAGTAAGTAATGCACCAAGGATGATGGATACAACAACAATATAATTTTTATGTAGTCACAAAAAAAACCTAAACAGAGAGATGAGGCATTCAATACTTAAGTTCATCCTTGCAAATCAAACTTATAAGCAGCTAGTCAACTCTTCCCAGTTTTAAGATTTAATAAAATAAAGACCATAACAAGTCGAACAAAGGACTATATACCAGATCTTTCATTTGAGACAAATCAACTTACATTTCATCGAACATATAATAATCAAGTCGCAAATCACAACTACGGAGATGCAGGGAAACAAATGGTTAAACGAAAAACTGAAGATCAGATATACACTTAGAAAATTTCAGCATGCGCCACAAAATCAACAAACACAAAGACATCAACAATAGCGTAAAATCAGCTAAATATAGTGAACAACATATAATAACATATACCAAGATATATTGAAGAATCTGAAAGAACTAACTAAGAATAGACTTGCTTTCAAAGAATCAACAGAGAACTCTGAAAAAATGGAGACTAACATCAGCAAATTGAGTTGATATGGTGCCTCATTAGGTAAAATATTTATCAAATATGAATATAAAATAGATTAGAAGCAAGGGTTTAAGTTTTTAGATATACCCTTTTCATCCATTAGAATAACTTCAATGGAAAAAAGACAATCAGGTCATTGCAGTGAACATATGGTATTGGTTCTTCTTTCTTGTATTTTTGTTGGATTTCACAGACATTTGTGGTATAAGGTAGTCCTTCCATCTAACCGAAAATGTCTTGGTTTTTAAGCAGGCTGAATCTTATATGTGCTTGTGAGCTCATGAATCTTGCTTTGGTCAACATATTTTTCCAATTTAGTTGCACGAAGTGCTGCAACCCACTGATTTTAAATACAGTGAGTGACATGTTTGAAGATTGAATTTTTAAAATGCCTACGAAATGGGCAAGTGCTTGACATATAACAAAATTATATCAATGTGGAGCTTGAATTTGGTAGTTACACACCTAAACTATATGAGTGTCCTGTTACTTCCTAAACATAATTTTTCTGCCTTACATAAACCCCTGAATATAAAATATCAACTCAATTTGTGAATGTAGTCTCTAATTTTTCAAAACCCTTTAATGGAATTTCTGAAACCCAGTTGTTATTCTTTATAATTCTTTAAAACACTTTAATGGAATTTCTGATTTTGAACATATATAGTACATACACTACAAATTAGAGATTGTGGGAACTTAGAAATCAAGAAATAGGAAGAGAAATGATAAATCGTACCACTGGAAGTTCCAAAACTTCTCTGTGAACACCAACCTGTGCCGATGAACAGCTTCTTTGGAGCAGAGAGACAATGCTGACTGATTCTTCCAACAAGATGGATAATTTTGTTGGAGAAATCGTACCTCTGTCGTCGTGATCTGTCGTCGTCGAGCTCTAAGTAGTCGGGGATCTTTATGTTGGAGGGAGAAATCATTTAGAGAGAATATGTTTGTGAGAGAATATGTTTAGAGAAATTCGGGTAGGCTAGGATTTTTATGCTGGAGGAAAATATTATAATTTTTGGGAGAAAAATTTTAACTTTCCCGGGGATTTTATTTTTTGCTTAAAAATAACTGTTGCCATAGGTACTCTATTGTCGCGATTAGAAAAACTGTCTCAATACGAAATCTATAGCAACGCTTTCTATGCTAATACCACGCTTTATTTTAGTAATTGTCCTACTACGTCCAAATATATATTGCCACGGTTAAAAGCATCACGATAATCAGTATATAGCGACGATTTTATAACTGTCGCCAGACAACCGTAGCAATATATCAAATTTCTAGTAGTGCATGCATAATACCATCTTTAAGGGACATGCATGTTCATAATTGCATAACTCAAGGTGGTTCATCATAGTAGAGGTTAACATAACTTAAAATCCAGAATAATGTACAACCCATGCATTGAACAAAGTTAACAAGATCAAATAGTAGAAATTCACATTTAAGGTGACTAAAAACTTCATGAAAGCAATTGAAATTTTTTTGGATCTTCTTGGTTGAAAGGGACCAGGAATTAATCCCACATACCTATATCTTGAGGATGAACTTGAGGAGAAAATGGACTCCAAATTAAAGGTCTTGACTTAAGGCTTTAGAGAGAAGTTGGAGAAATCTTGTAGGAGTAATTTTAGAGAGAGAGAGAGAGAGAGGAGAAATAGAGAAATGGCTGAAAACTTGGAGAAGTTCAGCTGATTTAAGGACTTAGGATAGGAAAAAAGTCGAAATTCATGTTTAAAACAACCGAAATTTAAAAAATGCCATTAATGAGACGGACCTGAATTTGGCCCGTCTGGGTCACACGGTCCGTGTAGCATCACACGGACCGTGAATAGTGCCGTGGCCCAGGACTTGAACTTACTGAAGAAAAAATTCACAAAACTAAGTAGCACTACATGGACAAGTTCACGGACCATCTGGTGTCACACAGACCGTGGCCTAGTCCATGTAAAGGTAACTCTCCACACAGAATCTAAACAGAAGGCCACACAGATTGTGTGGCATCACACGGACCGTGTGAAGGTTCGTGTACCTTCACTTGGTGTCACTCCACGAGAGGCCATACGGACCGTGTGGCTCCACACGGGCCGTGTAGGCTCCTCCATGAAGTGATGCCTGGCAGTTTTCCCGGGGAAAATTTTATGACCTCAAGGTAACGCCAGTGAGAGAAAAATATGGGTCTTTACACGAACCCTCATAATATTCGTTTAGAGAGCGAACCCTCATAATATTCATTTAGGGAACGAGCCCTTATAATATTCGTTCATATCTTCAAAGGGCATCATAACCCCCATTTTTATTTTTCATAAAGCTTAAAATCTGACTTCACTAAAAAAAAAGAATATTTGTTCTTTTTCCTTTTTTAATTATTTTATCATTGTTTGTTTAATACGATGCTCAAGTCAAACAAAATAACCCACAAAATTTTTCTTAGCACAAACTGGGGCAGAAAATTTTGTTTTGTTTTGCTTGTCTTTTATTGCAGGTGGGTCCCTCTACGACCACAAATTTGGAGATCAATAATGGAGTAACATTTGTTTCACTTTTAGAAGTGAAGAATGACATTAAGAGTCGGTTCGGACAGATGTAGCAGCTCAATATTTGAAGACTCAGCTTCTCAACTTTAATTCGGGAACCAAGTGTTCAAGAACAGTCTACTAACTTTACTCTCAGGAGGCATCGGCAACTCAATTGAGATGTCAAGTTCAAGCCTCAAACACAAACTTCAAGATTAGATTTTGATATCAAGGTACCCGCCAGAAGAAGCAAGATGATAACTGAATATGCAAAGGAAGACTTGAATGAAAAAGAAGGCTGAGACAGAATAGATTTTGTACTCTTTCCTTTTAGTTTTATTATCTTCAATGTAACAATAGGAACCACGAAACAGGATCTCGACATGACAAGACTCAACTCTTTAATCCATCCATCCATCCATCCATCCCTTCCTGCACCTATTTGAACTACACGTGACCTAATTCTCTTATAACCCGAGATATGTAGGCTGACCAAAGCCAAGGCTTGGTCACTATTGCTTGCTCTTTATTTTTTTCCCTACCTTTTAATAATGGTTAGGCAAAAAATTAGGCACGTTCACTTCTTTGCTTGAAAACTCTTCATGTTATCAAGCAAAGGGGAGCATCCTGTTAGCACCTAATTTTTTACCAAACTTAAGTCATGTACTTTTTAATATTTAACTTTTGTTTTAATCTAAATTAGATATTTTTATCTTTATCTTATTTAGAATAATTTGAAAACAACACAACACATTTTAATGTAAGTTTTTTTCTAAAGAAGAGAAAATATATGTTTTTTATTTTAATTTTTGATTCTAATATATAATCCAGTATTATTATTACTTTCTTAATTATATTTTAGTTTTAACTAGTTAACTTTAACATCTTATTAATTTAAAATAATTTTCTAATATTTTTATATATTTTTCTTTTCAAAAGAAAAACAAAACAAAATAAAATTAATAAACTTAAAAAAAAATACCCATTAATTCCAACTCCTCCCCACTCACCTAAACTACCCCACTTTTCCACTCTCACATATTCCCTCTACAGACTACACACAAACAAAAAAAAAAAAAGAGGACAACAACACACACGTTAAATCACAAGAAAAAAAATCTTACATCACATTCTTTCCTTTTTCCCACATACACAAATATAATAGAAAAAAAGAATACATTCTTCTTTTTACACACACAGCTTATACACATTTAGGAAAAACCGTAGCAAAAATCATCACAAAACCAGAAAAAAAATCCTTAAAAACAAACCTAGGAAAAAGTACTACATTTTATCCTTTACACACATCATATACTTAGAAAACAAGTCTCTACAAAAACACACACATACAAAAAAAAAGACTCAAAAAACACAATTAGAGAAAACAAAAGTTGAGTTTGAGGTTTGCTTTCGAGATTTCAGGTTCGTGGCCCTAGATTGTGGTGTTTTCTTCTCGTGAATTAATTTTCACAAAAGGTATCCCTTGAATTTTATCATATGAATTTATTTCATGATTATATAATACTTGATTCAAATATTATGAAGTTGTTCAAATTCTATGTATGTTTAACTTTGATGTTATAACATTGAAATATGTTTGAACTTTTTATATTGTTACATTCAAAGTAACATTTGGTATAACATGTGGTTATATGTTGCATACTTAAATGTTTATTTTTTTTACTTGTTCTTTTGTTAAAATACAAAAAAAATCCATGTTCTAAGAGATATAATTAATTGATATTCTAAATGAAATTTAATCATAATGAATTAAAAAACATTTTTTCTAGAAAATGAGATGAAACCAAAAAATAAAATTTGCAATTTTTTTATATATATTTCTTTTAAGGGATAAATATTTTTAGAATATTAAATAAATGAATTTACCTTGATCTGTATAATTAATTTTGTCTTCAGTGAATTGAAACAGTTTGCTTGTAATTAAAAATTGAAGTTCTTCGACTTTGTAAAGAGAATTCAAATTTCAAATAATTTTTTTTATAATTATTTTTTTTTAAAAAAAACACTAAACTGTTAGAATCATGATTAGGTCGACAATAAGGATAGACAAATTTTAAGATTTAAACAATATTACACAAATTTTAAGTGTGACATATAAAATAGTAATTCGTGGCAAGGTTAGAAAGCGATGCTATCAATACACCACATACTAATGAAATAAGACTGTCTTAAACAAGTTCAAAATAAATTAAGACGGGTAAATGACATTTTTGAAAACTTATAAATACAATATGTTCAAAATTAAGTTAAGCCATAAACTAGTCAAAAAGCGACCGTGCTAAAACCACGAGACTCGAGAGGTGCCTAACACCTTCCTCTCGGTCAACAGAATTCCTTACCCGATCTTTGTTTTGCAGACCAATAAATAAAGAGTCATTTCCTTTTGATTAGGGATAAAAAAAAAGGTGACTAAGGACACCAAAACTCAATTCCAAGTGGTGACTCTAAATAATAAAATAATCTCTTTTCAAAATGTCACTTTAATTGGAGAAACTCTATTTTCCAAAACACCACACACTACAACATTTTAGTCCTAAGGCCACACTAAATCTGGACAACATTTATAAAGTGTTGCCTAAAATATTTTTGGCATCACTTTTAAAGCGTTGCCTTAATTTTTACCTTTTGGCAACAATAATATTAGCAACACTTGTAATGTGTGCTCATTAATAGTATAGGCATCATATTATATATGTTGGCATATGATCCTATAATTGACAACACATATTTATACATGTGACAACACTTTTAAAGTGTATTATTTTTATAATTGTAAAAACAACACTTTATAAGTGTTGCCTTATAAATTTCCCAAAAATATTATATTCCCTCCAACATATTTCACTTTCCCACCATTATTAGTATACTCTCTTTGCTAACAAAATAAATCTGTATACTCTCTCAGCTAACAAAACTCTAGCTCTCTCTAACAAATTGTACGCTCTAACCCTAAGAACGCTGTCTCTGTATCGCTGAATCTTCCAACAAAATTGTAAGATTCAGCTCTCTCTGCTGAGAACGCTCTCTCTATATGCTCTCTGTATTGCTGAATCTTCCAAAAAAACCATAAGATTCAGCTCTCTCTGCTAAGAGCGCTCTCTCTCTGTGCTAAGAATGCTCCATCTTCGCTATATGCTCTCTCTACGAAGATTCATGATGTATATTGTATGCTCTCTCTGCTATGAACGCTCAATCGTCGCTCTCTGTACCAATAAGAAGAGAATCTGCTCAAGCTTCGCACTCTGTAAGATCAAGCTTCACTCTCTGTTTTTGCCCCAAATCGAAACATTGCTTCAAGTTTCATCAGAATGCTTTTGCCCCAAATCTAAAATCTCAAGTTTCACTACAATTTACAGGTATTTCTTTAATCAACACACAAAGTAGTGATTTAATGAAAAGTAAATTGAAGAAAGGTTTCTAAATAACTCTTAAAATTTTCATGATCTTTTGATGTTTTTAAGCCCCATTCATGGCTATTCACCACCCTCATAATTTTGGTATTTTTTTGCGATGAAAATCCCTCATAATGTTAGTATTTTTTTCTAGGGCAGATCACATACAAACTATTTTGCTGGAAAAGAGATTACCAGGTAGAAATTGGGTTTTGCTGGAAAAGATATTACCAGGTAGAAATTTCTATCTTTAAAAGTGGGATAATATTATTGCATCTGGGTTCATTGTGCGGGGTTACACATTTTGCTTGTGGGTTTTGATTTTCTTGTGATTTTGATGTGATTTGTGTATTTGGATGAATATATTAGGCTTAGAAAACTTAATGGGGATATCACGGTTAAAAATTGGAGGGATCCTTTTCTCACTGTTTGGTGCTGCTATATTTTACTATTTTTAGGTGTTGAAAGGGATCCTTTTCTTAGTGTAGTGGCAAAGTTTTGAACCAAATGTTAAATGAATCTATTTAGTTCGCTATGTGCTCTATTTCTGCTAATTTGATCGATTTCTTAATTACATAGACGCATACAGGTGCTCTGTTTCTGTTAACCGTAGAAATGATAATATTAGACCTAATAGAATTAAGGTCTCTACATTCATCACTAATGGGCAGTAGAATGTTGGTAGACTCTATGAGGTAGCTCCTCCTTAGATGATCCCCATTATTCTGGCTACTCAGTTTCAGTTCCAACCTCTACAGCCTAATCAACCTATTTTGAAACATAGTTCTAATGGTCAATTTAGTTGATCTTCTGATTGGAACCAAATTAGAGAAAAAAGGGGAGGTTTCTACTATAAACACCCTTACTTGTCACAAGCTGGTTCCTTTCAAATGTTCTTTTTATCTCAAGAGGACTCTTAGGGGGAAGCTTCCTACTAATGAACAAATTCTCAAGTTTGGTTACAACCCATCAAATTGCATTTGCTATCAGCAAACAGGTCAAGACAACATTGATCAAATATTTACTTTCAGGTCCTTTTCCTATCAAGGTGTGGGGCTTCATTGTTGTCTTTATAGGTATAAAAAAGGATTATACTCCTCTTAAGAATCTTGTGATAAGGTAGTGGTCCTTCAAACCTAGAAATGAGTCTTATAGAATCATCATTCAGGTTACTCTTATTCTCATCTGTTGGCACCTTTGTAAGGATAGGTGCAGTGTTAAATGTGGAAGAAAGAATCCTAACCTGGCCAGACATCTCCAAGATACTTAACACTACATATCCTTATATCAAATGGCCTCACAACTTGAATGATTTTATTTAAAAGGTGGAGAAATACATTCATGACATCAAAATTACTATCACCTGTTAGATCAAGCATCAAGACAAGCTAGTCAAACTCAATACTGATATAAATGCAATAAAAAATCCCAAAACCATAGGTGGCGGTGGAATTCTTAGAAATCAGCATGGGTGTCTAATCTTTACCTTTGCATCTCCCATTGGGGTAGGAACTAACAATGTGGCTGAGATAGAATCTATAATGTTTGGCCTAACCTACTGCTTGCAGCTAGGCTACACACAGGAAATCCTAGAGAGTGACTCAGAACTTTTAGTAAAATGGATCACATCCAACAACATGGTACTATAGATAGTCAGACAACAAGTAACCAGATTTTGGCACATCATAAACCAATTTCAGTTTCTTAGATGTTACCACATTTACAAGGAAGCCAATTTCAGTACTGATTCATTTTCAAAATATAGTCATATGTGCGCTTCATCTCAACTTTTCTTTTCCAAAAGGGACAGTCCCCAAGACACTAAAACCTTGTTTTATCTGGAAAAGATTGGAATGTCTTGTTTCAGAAGGAAGAAATTGAAAAGGATTAAAGAACCTCCTTGAAGAGTTGCTCCTAAGTTTAGGTAGTTTAAAGTTTTATTCTTGCAATTTTCCCCTTATTTTCGGATTCTTGATCCATTTCAGATCTGAACTAAAGCTCTTTAGTTTCAAAAGATAAAGGTCTTTGGGTCTAGCTATGTTGAGTTTGAGCTTGTGGAGAGGATTGTGGATGTGTCTTTTTACTTAATTTGGTTGGTTCTTTTGGATTTCATTAGAGAGTATGAGTGATGTATAGAATTTGTTCTTCATGATATTTGGAATTCATGATGAAAGAAGATTTCTTTTTGGATCTCATATTGAACTTCTCTTGCTGCTCCTTTACTTTGTTTTTGGATTTATAATTCAGTCGTTTTGTTATTTGAATACTTTTCTGGTACACAAATTTATTATAATCTGTTCTGTTTGTTCTTATTTTTTGTCTTTCATTTTTTATTCTAAGTTCTTTCACATAATCTGTCTATCTTCTGTAGGCCTGGCTTGAAGAATTTGATATCTTTTACTGCTGACAGGTTATGAGATTGAAAAGTGCACTATTGTTCATGACAGGTAGTGTTTTTATCTTTGCTATTCATAGTTAGTACTGGTCATAAAGATGTTGTGAAAGGGGGAGGGATGGGAAGAATTCAACCTGTTGATTCTGCAAATTTGTTGAAGGGACACTTAGATATTTCCTCCATGCTATTTCCTCTTTCTTTGCCACGTCCTCAAACTCTACTGTCAGAACAACACTCAGATATGACTCATCTTCAGACAAGCACCTTTGTTCCTGGTTCACATCTAAATCATAAAGTTGATTCAAGATGCTTTGTTTTTTTAAACCAAGATTGCCTACAAAAGTTTCAGAGTCCACCACCCCTACTCGCTCTATGAAATTTTCAGTTTGTAGCCACCAAATTTTGAATTTAAAATAAGATTGTGACCTCTCCCAGTTTCCACATTTTAATAGCAAGGGGTTATGGTCTGATCTAACTCTAGGAATGATAGACTGTTTGAGTTTCTTGAAAGATGTCTTCCATTCTTTCAAGTATAGCTGCCACCTGTGAGTGGTGCGTCTTCCAACTCCATATCCTCAACGAGATCTGAAAAGTCTTCCATAGCTTTAGTGATTTGGTTGCGGTTCTTCTTCTCAGAAGGGAATCTCACAACATTGAAGTCCCCGGCAATAACCCAAGGGCCATTAAATAGACCCTTGACTGCTCCCAGCTCCCACCGTATCTCTTCTCTTTTCTCTGTGTTATTTGGAGCATACATACCTGAAAGGTGGCAGCTAGACTTCTCCCTCCCATTTGCTGACATACCTGAAAGGTGCATCTGCTTGACAATGGATTTTATGAAATTACTGGCTTACTTTTAATTTCTATGCTCATATTTCAATACCAGTATTTGCTGACATAAGAGGTGGATACCCTCTGTATAGTCGCAAATTTGTACATGGCTCGATTTGTTTGATAAATGTATGTGTTGGTATCTTTATGAAACATAATCTCATGCCAATTAATAACTCTTATCAGGTCTGCATATATCTGAACAGTGGCTGAGGGGTATTCAGCTGTAGTTTTCAGACCCCAAAATAAGATTAGCCTATTTCATGCACTTATGAAGAGATCTCTCTGTTTTTGACACAACATGGGGGTAAAAGCATTTTAAATTAAGTTAATGAACTCCATATTCCAAGGTATTGCATTCTCCTTGTAAATGAAATGGAAACAAAGAATTTTCGATAACCAATTGAAATGGAACTGTTTGGATGCCTAATTCAGGGTAATGTCCCGTTTGTTATATTGGGCCCAACTCTGTTGAAATTTCTGCTGGCCTAGATTTTTGTTGAATTTTCTATCTCATTTCTTTGTAATTTTGTTGTATGTTTTAGGTACCGGAAGTTATACCCAAGTTGCATCCTTATAAGTGCACCCATCCTGAAGCTCACCAAGCGTTCATCAAGCTGAACAAAGCCTTTAAAGATTTGCAAGATCCAGATAGAGTGAGTAATTAAGTGATATCATCATTTATTTTCCTTACAAATTTTGATAAGTGAAGAGAAGCTTCTTTAAGATTTGGCTTGAAACCCTATGTTGATTTTCTAATAACAAGGTTAAATGCAAATTTCTAAAGATCTTGAGAGCAACTTCTAGAAAATGCCTATGATGCTAATCGGTTTAAAGTCTCTTAATTCCTTAGCTATTGTATTTTCTAGAATTGAGGTAATACATGTAGCATTAAAGTTTTTCTCAAAGACTCCATGAGAGTGGAAGTTCTTGACTGTTTCCATGATGTCCTTCTTCAACGCATTCGACCATGTGATTAGGATATAATCAGGCTTGCCTGTGAAGACAAAAGAATTCCAGCAGTCTCGAACTCTTTCCACAAACCCCTCAGTATTCAGCCACCAATTATCAAACTTGAAATAAGATTATTAAATTCCCAAATTCCATGCTGTAATGAGGACAGGACTGTGATCAGACATACCAATCTCTGCATCACTGCATGTTTTAGGTTGTTGAACCTATCATCCCACTCTTCAGCGATTAGGATTCTATCAATTTTAGATGCAATTCTGGTATTGTCTCCTTTGACCCAAGTAAAACACCCTCCTTCCAATTGACTCCAACATATTCAATCTTTAATGAAGTCAAAGAATTCCTCCATAGCTGGTGATCTGTAATTTCTTTTTTCAAATGGAGATCTACATTGAAACCTCCACAAGACAACTTATGGCCCCTTAAACAAGCTCCTAACACACCTACTTCCTCTCCCACACACGTTCAAAGAAAGTAGAATCTCTATGTTGTACTGAGTGTGTTTTTTCTTCAGCAAAACTACATTACTTGTTGCATTAGTTTGTTACAAAAAATACAAGAGGAAAAGATATGATCTCGAGTCTCATTCTGTAAGTTGCATAGACAGCATATACAGTAGTGAGATTTTATTACTATTACTGGATTTTATTTGACAAGTCCTTAAGACATTGTTTATTTTGTAAGTAAATAAAGTAGTGAGATTAAAAGAAGACGACAAAAATGAATCAAGCAAGAATACTAAAGAAAAAGGTCTTGAATCCGAACAAAGCTCAGAGTCCATTGAAGAATGTGAATTCTGATTTGCAATACCGATCAAGTGCTGAATTGATCAACAAGTTTAAGATTAAGAGAGAACGACTTGAAAAACAACACAATGATAAATTGAGGAAAGAGCATGCACCAATAGCGCATAAAAGACAGATTCTTGAGAGGTCCATTCCACAAGAAGAAAAGAGTAAACTATTTAGCCACAACTCTAGGTTCCAAAAATCTTCAAAGGCAGCTGTTAACACTTCTCATGTGATTGATACAACACTAGGTGAAGGAGAGGAACAACCTGATATTCAGGAGCTGCAAAATATCAAACAGGTGAAGATGAAGTCGGTCTTACTGCCCACCAGTGTTGGTCAATTTCTGAAAGAACAGGGAACAAATGAACAACATGATATTCATGAGCTACCCAACTTCAAAGTGCTAAAGAGGAAGTCAATCCTACCGGCTACTGATCTTGATCAGTTTCTGAAAAAACAAAGAACGCACATAGGTGATGAAATGAAATATCATAACTGCACAATAGATGATGTTGAATGTATGCAGGCTCCTATTGTGGATCAAGAAGAAATTGGCGAGGATGGGTGTCCTATAGATGAGGAAATTCACATCGATCGTAGTACAAAAGGTATGTCTTAAACTTTGTAAAATTTGTTATTCATTATAAATGACATTTCTTATTTGGAAGTTGTTACATCAATCTAGGAATATCGGAGAAGAAAAATGTTCGGGGACAAACAACATGTACGAAAATTCATGCAAGAAATTTGGAAGAAAGAGAGGAGGTGACATTTGATAATGGACAAGCAGTGGGACCAACTGATAAGATCGTGTCTGAACTAACCAACTTTCTAGGAACAATTGCAAGGAATCGCAGATTCATCAGCTTGATTTACACTAGTTGGCATGCAGTGCCAGAAGTTATTAAAGAGCGGATGTGGGAATATGTCAATGTAAGAACAATAAACTTTGAGATTTTATATTTCATTGTATGCTTATTATTGATTGAAGCTAAATATTTATTTATTTTGCATAGTCCAAATTCTTAATTCCAACAGAAGGAGAGAAGTGGGTGATGACAGGTCTTCGTGAAGCTTGGAGGCGACACAAGGGAAATATTAAAGAGAGATTTTTTGATAAAAATAGTACTATTGAGGATATGCTAGCAAAACGGCCTAATGACATTCCTGAAGTTTATTTTCGTCAGTTGATGGAGTATTGGAAACATCCAACTGTGCAAGTCAGGCTACAATAATGCATTCTTTTCTTCGATATATTTTGCGTCATCTCTATTCTTTGTTCTTTTAATTTATAAATTAATATATCTTTTTTTATTGAAATTTAGGCTATCTCTGAGATGAATTCCCAAAACAGAAAAAAACAAAAGTGGAGGCATCGAATGGGACCGATTAATTTTGCAAGAGTGCGCGTGGCATTGGTAATACTCAACATACACTTTGTGAAATTTGAATTTTATTTTTTGGTACTTTACTAGAACATGTTGATGTTTTAGGTAACGCTTCATATTCGTGTTATTTGTAGCGTGCAACTAAAGAAAATAATGAGGAACCATCAAAGTCTGAAATGTTCATTGCAACTCGTACAAAGAAAGGAAAAGAACTTCAGGCTGATGCCCAAGTTGCAATAGTAAGTTATTTATAGTGAAAAGAACTTGAGGCTGATACCCAAGTTGCAATAGTAAGTTAAATTTAACTGTGCCATGTCAATTTTTTTGATAGGCTGAACTTCAAAATCGCCAAAATGCTGGAGAAACACCAGATGATGCATTTAGGGCTGTGTTTGGAAAGGAGCAAACTGGTCGACTCAGATGCTATGGTAGATCAGTGACAACAAGTTCCCTTAAAAAGGAGGAGGAAATTAACAAGCTTAAACAAAAGCATGCCAATGAATTAAATTCTCTAAAGGAAGAAATGAGAGAGGAAATGCGAAATTTATTTAGTCAATTGTTGCAAAACAACCAAGGATTGAATGTTCAAGATATACCAGGGTGCGTCGGATCTAATCTTGCTTCACCTGCTGATGCAAGTAGTGCACAAGCTCAAAGAGGTCAAAATCTTCTACATTCTTCTGGATCAACCCATGCTTCAATTGTTAACTCAAAAGGTATTTTATCCTAAAAAACTATATCTTATATGATTGAGAATCTGTGAGGGTTGGCTCTTTTTGTTCTCCTGTTCTATTCCTATTCTAATGAGACATCTTTGGATGCTGCATTAATTGGCTTAAAACTTGCATCCCAAAATTGATATATGGCCTTGTTGTATTTAAGTAAAGTAGCTTCCCAATCAGTTGTTGATATGTTGTGATATCTTCCAGAACTGGATCTAAATTGTTTCTTGTGTGTTGGTCAAAAGCTAGGCTAGTGCATTTTAAGTTAAATTCAACAGGAGTGCTAACTGGCTTCATGGTGATATAGCATAGGACTGGTATGTTCTGTAGACTAATGTCTAATCCACCTATGGGTTGAGATGAGTGCATTGAGCAAAGTAATGTCCCTTGATTTAATTCCACTGGGTATGTTGTCGTTGTAGGTAATAACAGATAACTCGCCTTAGTCTTACTTTTATAGATAAACTGTAGTTGTTTTGTTTCCAGCATTATGGTAAAAGTAAAAGGAAAGATCAGCTATTGAGATGTAGTTCATCTATATATTTACATAAAGCTATAGTTTATAGTACAATTTAAAAGAGATAAAAGGAAACCCATGTAAAGAGGAAGATACAAAACTGGAAATTGACAACTGAGGAAGCCACTGCTCAGAGAGTAGAGCATTCCTCAGCAACCTGCAGAGAAAAAACTTATGAACCTTTTCTTGAATTGCCTAAACTCTTGCAAAACATCCAGAGGAATTTTAACCTCTTGAACAAGATTTTCCCATATGATTTCCTCTGTTGTCCTCTGCTTATAGCAGAAAATGGAGTTGAAGAACTTGAACAAGTGTCAAAGTTACAAACTATTTCAATCTTTGATGTGTTGTCAAGGTAGCGAAATTCTTTCAAGTTGTTAATCCTTTGTCGAAATGAGTGCATTGAGCAAAGTAATGTCCCCTGATGAATTAGATCCCTTTAGTGCTTTGTGCTGGTACCTTCCAATGGGTAAGTTACACATTGCACATTTTCTTTTCATATTTGATTTTATCATGCTTTACTTGAGCCGAGGGTCTATAAAAAACAACCGCTCTACCTTCACAAGGTAGGGGTAAGGTGTTCATGGGTTAGAAGTGCTGCATGTTTATTGTCTAGGTGCTTGTATTCAGTTGAAATACTTTTGTGTACTGTTTGCATTTTTTTTTCAATGTTTTTGAAAGTGCAATGCTTCTTTGGTTATTTCAATGAACTCTAAACATTTCTACCCTCTAATTGTTCAACTCTCTAATTGTTTTATTTTTTTAATGTGTAGGAAAATGCGAGAGATCAAATTTGAATGGTGGCCACAAGTCAATTTGATTTATTGAAATGAACAAGAAGAGTTTTTGAACTATTTTTAGAGTTAAAATACATTTGATTTTGTGGAATTCATTGCGAGTATGCACATCTTTAAAAGACTCTTATAAGAATTTGTAAGACATTATTATTTGAAGTATATTGCATATCTATACATTTAATTATTTATAAGCAAAATTATGCGTAGTGTGATTAGTGTATATATATATATATATATATATATATATATATATATATATATATATATATATATATATATATATATATATATATATATATATAAAATTCAATAAGAAGATTTTGGCATATAAATTTGATTTAGTCAATATTGCAAAACTCCAAAATTGAACATCAATTATGGCATGGATATTAGCAAAGGATACATTTTAAAGTGTTGTTTTAGAGATGTTATAAATGGCTACACTTCGAAAGCGTTGCCAATAAGTCTGAAGAGGCAACACTTAAAAATATAGTAGTATGTAGAAAAAGTGTTGTTATATAGCTATTACAAAGCGTTGCTTTTGCAACCCATGGGCAACACTTTTAAAGTGTAGCTGTTTAGGCGACACCTACAAAGTGTTGCCTAAAGTCAAAGGTAACGCTTCTTTAGGCCACCCCTGCAAAAATGTTGCCTAAAGCCAAAAATTGTTGGCTTTGATCAAAGACAACACTTTTTCATAGTTTAGGCCACACTTAGTCAGGGTGCTTAAAAGCCAAAAATGTTGTAGTGACACGCGGAGAAAAAATAGGGGTGTGGCAAAATTATTTTGACGGAATTGGGAAAACCCGTTCAGAAACCTTTTGGAGAAATTACACTATGCGCGAGAAGTCTGCATCACGGACTAGGCTATTCCGAGTTTGGAAATTTTCTAATTTTTGTGAGGGGCATTCTGGTCGATTTTCAATCCCTCCTAAACTTAATACACGATCTAATTAGGTCATTTTGACCTTAAAAGGGTCTAAAACCCCATTCTAGGTCCTTTTCTAATAATTGGACAAGACTAGGGCTTGGGGAAGGAGGAGAAGAGCTTGAGATTGAGGAATTCAAGAGGAATTCTTGAAAGTGATTGTTGATAGCTTCATCCCAGGTAAGTAAGTCTAAACTAGAAGCATGAGATTGTCCTCTCATGTGCCCCATAGATGGTCATAGATGAGTTGAAAGTCTATTGAGTCTACATGCATAATTCATGATGGTTTTTATTGAAAATCTTATTACAATTCATATATCTTTCTATGTTGATGATCATCATAAACTTATTTTTTTGAATGCAATATTTTTATGAAAATTTTCATAACCATAAATGACTATTTTGAAAGCATACACGAATGAACATAAGAATTGAGTCTAGAGCCTTGATTTGATGATGTCGATTGTGATTGTGATTGTGATGAGAAAATGATGACGAGTTGATAGAACTTAATAGTCATATGAGTCTCTATTAATGAATTCCACTAATTTGTCTATTCGATTGTTCCCTTACAATTGTTCAAAATCTTGATTCATTGATTGAAATATTTTCTTTATGGGAGGGTTAAAGCCCCTATGAGATTGATTGGTGAAAGTCCCTACGATTTGATTGGTTTGATTGGATTTGATTGTGTTATGAGCGTTAAGTCATGGGAGGAGTATCGAACACCGAAAGAGTGAGAGTTAGTCCAATTCAAACTCATAAAACTATGTTGCCAACATAGGTGAGGATTAGAACTATCACACTATATTGTGGTTTCCTCTTGATTAGAAGTCTCTGAAAGCAATAAAGGACTTAGTTGACCGTGTTTCCCTCTGGTATTAGATTTGCTCCCTACCTGGCAAGTTTGGAACAGTTGTGGGAGCATCAGCTTGACTGTTGTACATTCACTGGCTCATAAGTGATTATTGTCGAATAAGAGAAACTCCCAGAAAGTTCCTACCTTGAGTATTCTGAGTCGAGATGAGATGAGATAAGTTCCTTGAGATGGATCTGACTTAATTGATGAGGTTGATTGGTTGATGGGTCACTTGTCTACTCGTGATTCTTCCATAGATAGACATTTGATGTTTTATTTGATAATTGTTCTGAGTCGATGATTGTTTCATATTATTCTACTAATTTTTGTTTCATTCAACTATTTTATATACCGTACATTCCATGTACTGATGCCACTCGATGTTGCATCATTTTATGATGCGGATATAGGGATTATAGATCGTTAGTAGGTGCATCGTTGAAGATCCAGGACGTTCAGATTATTGGTGAGCCTCCCCTACTTCGGAGGATCCACTATTATTTATTTTATCACGCTTTTGAGTTAGACTAGACTTGTCTTATATGCTGATTTCGATACCTATGAGTCTGTCATTGGCACCACTTGATTAGTGATAATGGCTTCATAGATGATAGACGAACGTTGATGTTGGGATTGTGAGTTAGTTCTTCGTACTAGCCTTTATTATAAATCTATTATTATTTGAGACATTAGATGAGATGAGCCCATTTACTTTCATTTATTTTCTCTGATCTGTTATCACGACCTGGGGTAGGGGTCTAGATGTGACGCGGCGAATGGGGACCCGAAAGTCCCCAAACAAGCCTCAAGTTTTTCAGAATCCACATCATTGGTTCAAAGAGCATTGAAGCATGTGTATTAAATAGCGAAAAAATCAAAGTCTCGGAGAATCATTCATTGATAGGTAAGCAAAACGAGAAAAGCTTACAAGTACCCAATGTATGCCTCTAGTCAAGAAGTTCCAGGCCAGGATAAGTTCCGGGCTCACCCTTAACAATATACAAAATGATCACAAGAAACAAAAGCTCGACCTCGGTAGATGGGGCTCACCGCAAAATATCTTCAAGGAAGGACTATTCGTCCTGCAGCTGGTACTCAAACTGCTCGGTCCCTACATGGTAAAATCATATAGGCATAGAGTATACATTAGTACATTTGCATGTACTAAGTATGCGAGCACGCAATGTATATGACTTACTGAACCTGCATATTAGTGTTAGATGACAAGGGCACATAATATACAAAGATCATATTATCAAGGGATTTAGTGTACAAGATGCCATGGAATGCGTGATGCGTGCAATGTGATAATGCTCCTATATAATGGAGATGGACTTTAACTGACAAACCAAATCCATATAAGCTATTACACGAATTGGACCGATTGGGACCTCCCACCAGTAGAGAGAAGATTACTTGCCAAGGGTAATCTACACCACACCTTACAACCACGCTTTTTAGTGGGTGGTCACCTTCCTTACGACCACGCTTTTCAGAAGGATTTGCAAAATCAAAGCAAGACATGTCATAACATAAACAGATAGACGAATAATATCCATCCCTATATTGGCACATTGTTCAAGGAAAGGGAGAGGGACCTTGGGGATATCCCTAATGTCCCCAATCCATCGGTGTTAAGTCAACACATCCCATAAGCATACTTTTATATATATACACATATGCTTTCAAGAAAGTCAAATATCCATTTCAAAACATTAAATGCACATGCAGGCTCAAATGCCAAATCACAAGATCAAAATCACATGGTTCGTGCAAGGAATAGCTCATCTACATATACAAGATGGTGCAAGCACCCAAGATGCTCCAAGAGCCATAATCATAGACATACTGGTGATCACCTTCTTGTCATATCCCATGTCTTACCAAATCATATCATATTCCCTTTTTAAAACGAAATTGGGCTTAATCTCACTTTTTCAAATTTCCATGTATCAATGCAATATGTAGGGATGGCATGGGTAATGTAGAGTATATCTAAAACATAGCAATATAATGTAAAAACTAGGAAATCCATAATAAAATTAACATGAAAATTGTAGTAGATATCACCCATGCATAACAATATCTTTAAAGGACATGCATGTTCATGATTTGCATAATTTCAAGTACTAGAGCTTAACACAACTTAAAATTCGGAATAATGTACATCACATGCATTGTTCAAAGTTACCAAGATCAAGTAGCAAAAATTCACATTTTAAGTAGACAATTTCATGAAGTAGTTTGAAAGGAACTTTGGGTCTTCTTGGTTGAAAGAGACCAAGAATCAAAACCCACATACCTATATCTTGAGGATGAACTTGAGGAGAAAATGGACTCCAAATTGAAGGTCTTGGCTTGACAATCCTAGAGAGATTTTGGAGAGTCTTGGAGGAGTGAATTTTTGAGAGAGGAGTAAAATGGAAAAAATGGCAGAAATTTGGTGAAGTTTAGCATATATAGGGAGCTTAAGAGGGGGAAAATGACAAATTTCACGTTTGAAACAACCGGTATATAAAAAATTCCATTCATGAAAGGGGAAAATGACAAATTTCACGTTTGAAACAACCGGTATATAAAAAATTCCATTCATGAAACGGACCTGAAATTGGTCTGTCTGGGCCATATGACATGGTACACGGTCCGTGTAGCGTCAGACGGATCATATACTATACCGTGGTCCTGGACTCAAAATTCTCGGAGGAAAAATATTTCCAGACTAAGTAGCCCCACACATACAAGTACACGGACCATCTAGGGTCACACGGACCGTGACCCCATCCGTGTACATGAGACCTCCCATACAGTACATCAAAGGAAGGCTATACGGACCATCTACAGTCGTACGGGCCATGACTTGGTCCGTGTAAAGGTGATGACACAGCCAACCAAACGGAGGGCCACACGGACCTTGTGAAGGCCCGTACACCTTCCCCCTTCCCAGGTTGCTCTCCATGGGAGGCCACACGGACCTTGTGACTTTACACGGGCCATGTAGGCCCTTCCGTGAAGTGGTGCCTGGCAGATTCCTAGGGAAATTCTTAACATCAAGGAAATGCTAGTGAGATAAAATCTGGGTCTTTACATCTTTAGTGCTATTGGATTTAATGGATGTGACGAGGCCAAGTGTTTCACTTGGGGACTAGCAATAGTCTCTAGGTGTCGGCCACGTCTTGGGTACCTTATCGGGGCGTGACAATTTGATACTTTTATTTATCCGTTTTGAGAATAAATTTTATGGATGGTGACAAATTGTGTATTTTATTTATAGGAATAATTTGGAGCTTAACTGATTTAAGGAAGGAAGTTTATAGAAGAACACTCAAGCAGTCAGCTTAATAGATTAAATTGAATATAATAATATATATTATTATACATATGCATGTGGCGCTTCTTTGAAATTCAATTGCAATTGGAACTAAGCTGCCACGTGGCAACAAAGAAGGGGCAATACTCAATGTTGTTGGCAGCGTACAGTGACGTGTGAAGGCCCAATTCCTTTCGATTTTGGGTTTTTCAATTTGTTTTGGACTCAACTATTTTATTTGAGATTTTTTCCCTACAATTATAAATATTCCATAAAATTAGGTTTTACATAACTTTTGACCTAGAGAGAAGTAGGAGCCATCGTGGAGGCCAGAGAATTTTGGTTTCATCTTTTCTTCTCCCATAATATTTATTTTTACATTTATCTTTGAATGATTTGTGATAATTTCTTCATGTTTATGTGGAGTTACTTTTCTCGTTCTAAGATTGTGGTAGATAATTAGATGATTGTTTAGTCATTATTAATTCGAAATATTTGTTTATCATATTAGTTATTCCTATATTGATTTTTATCTATACTTCATAGTTCGGCCAACAAGAGCGTAAATTAGTTGTTGAATCTGGATTCGAGAGATGTTGGAATGGATAGAACATAGTAGTATAGGGAGCTTTTTCGACTAGAAAACTATATTGATTTGTGTAAGGGAGACTCTTGACAACTACCCTTACACCTCTCTTGGTTCAAAATATAGGAAGATAACGTTAAAGCATTTTTATTGATGTGTATATTCCCACTCAATGATGTAGTTAGACAATCAATAAAGGTAGGCCGGCAGAGGCGTGCAATCCTGTTTAGGTAATTTAAACCCTGTGAATCAGCAATTGATAATTTAATAATTTGATGAAATTGAAGCTAAACAAGATTTATTAGCTAAACCATAATCTTAGATCGATTTGTTCATTGATTGTATAAAAATATCTCTTTTGGTTAATTATTCAACACTTAAATAAATAATTAGAATTAATATAATTTAGTAAATATTTAATCGACAAGTCCTTTGGGTTCGAATACGACTTTTGAAAAGAGCCACTATATTACTTGGGTTCACCACGTACACTTGTGTGTGCTAGGTGAAGCAATAAGTTTTTGGTGCCGTTGCCGGGGACTTAGAAATTAATTATTTTTCAAAGTTATATATTTTTTATTATTTAAGTGTTTTTTTTTCTTTTTTTAGTATTTTCTTGTTTTTCTTTTTTTTGTTTGTGCAGATATTTTAAAAAACATTATACAAATATTTTTTAGTACTCTTATTGATATGGATGATTGGGATGAATGGTGGTTGGGTAATGGATATCCTTGCTAGTATTGTGATGGACCCCATTTGGATATTGAATGTCATACTATTCAGAAGAGTGGGTTGTGTGCACCTATCCAATCCTTTGAATGAAATGTTTGTCATATATGTGGTGGTCAAAATGGTCATTGGGATGGTTGCCCGAACTCATGTCCCCCTCCCTTGAACCTTTTTTATGATTCTTCTATTATTTGTGATGTGGGCAGGAGTAATGAAGTTGAGTAGGTAGAACATAAGGTTCGCATTGTTGAGCTATTCAAGAAAATAATAGAGCAACAAAAGGACATGATGGAAGCCATAGAGACAACTCATTTGCAAAAAATTTCAATAATAGAAACTCAACTCACAAAAATGGCAACCCATCTGGCAGAAATTAAGCTCAAACTAGACATAGATTAATGTGGCTCGAATGTTCATGATAGGGAGGCTCACCTAAACACAAAGGTTGAGGAGTATGATGTCCAATCACCAATTATCGATGTTGATAAGAGTACATATGAGGATGTAAATAATAATATAATTCATGAATTAGGACGTATTAGCCCTCATTCCTATCATTTTTATACATTGTGCTTGGATAGTGAGAAATTAATTGAGCTATCTACACCTATGAAAGAGAGTAAGGAAGAAGAACAATATATCTATATTCTTGAATTTTTGGAGCAAAAATCAGAAAATTAAATTCCTCAATTAAGGGCCAAGAAGTGTAAGATGCGATATCTATAACTTGGTTCATTTATCTTCATACCACTGCCCCTTGAGCGAAGTGGAAAGATGGATGGAAAATTGGGGGTGCGGTTCATATTTTCGAAGTGGAGAGAAAAAATGTTGGTGACTTGAGTCGTGCCACGACGTTAAATCAAGCGCTTATTGGGAGGCAACCCAATTGCAATATAGTTATTTTTATATATATATTTTTTTAGTGCCACTTTTTTGTCGCATTTTATGTTTTTACTTTTTTATTTTGCAGATTAGGGGAAGGCTGAGTACTCAAAATATGAAGCAAAGAAGCAATTTGAGCTTTAAGTGTTGGGTGTGTACGACCCTTGATGGATATTGAGCCAATATGCTTTTAGCTAGGTCTAAAGGGCTCATGAAGTTTTTCTAACCCTTGTTTAAAATTTCAATTGATGCTTTGAGGACATAACATTTTTTCAAGTGTTGGGTGGAAATTCTTCAGAACGAAAAAAAATTATAAAAAGTTTTTTATTTATTTATTTTTATATTTTTTTCATCAGTAGAAGCATACTTAGCCTACCCCCTTGACATTTTTTCTGTTCTTTTCTGAGGGGGAGGGGTCCCTTTGAACAAAGTATCTTTATTTTTTATTTTTAAGAAGTTAATTATTATTTTACTTTTTTCATTTTTTTTGAGAGAAAAGAAAAAACCTTTTGACTTCTTTGATACTTGCTATTTAGGGCTAATCTTGAGTAGTATTTTCGTATGAATGCTTGATTACTATTTAAATTTCCGAATCTTTGACATCTAGGCTCATGGTTGTGACTCTCTATATACCTTATTTTATTTTATAGTTTGTTATGACCCTTTCTATCTTAGAAGTGGAATTGATCCATTTTGATCGATACTTGTGTCATGTGTGGTGAGAATTTGGTTATTCCATGATTTGCATATTAGTCTAGAACTTGTCCTGCATGTTATTGAAGCGAAATAAAAAGTTTTTCTTTGTTTTCGAGATGATAATAGGTTTTCTTTGATTTGTCTTGTATAATTTTAGCCTTTTCAGATATTATATCACTAGTTAGCTCTCTTGAGCCTATAGCTTTTTGTTGGTAGCCATTATTTTACCTTGATCCAATTTTGTTGAATCCCTAGTTTTTGCACCTTTTTTCCTTGAGCACTTTAGTATAGACGGATTATAATTGTTATATTTGAAGAAAAAGGGATATTTAAGTGGTAAAAGGTGATCAATTATAGCTACATGGTGATTAAAAAATCCTTTTTGGAAGAATGTGTCACCAAAAAAAAAGAAAAACATTATTTGAAAAAGAAGTGAAACATTCTTGATGAGATGAGATTGTAAGTGAAATAATTATTGAAGAGAGGGTTGGAAAAAAATAAAGAAAAGAAGATAATGGGTGATAAGTCTAAAAGTGCAAAGTGCTTAGGGAAGTGTAAGTTGTTATTATATAGTTTTCCAACGGTCCCCTAGCCTACATTACATCCCATTAAAATTTCTACTTGATTCTATTCAAGCATGCTTAATTAGTGGAGATGTACATAATGGGAAAGACTATGGTTCTTTGTGCATGAATGTGAATTCATTGTGGATGCGAGAGTAATTCTTTAATACAAAGTCCTTAATTTATATTCAATCTTTCGAATTTGTGTGTGGACTACTTTTTTTCTTGTGTGGGCACTTATTTCATGATAGATAGGTGATGTTATTAACTTCTTTGAGAGATTAGGTGACCAAAACATAAACTTGATGAGTTAGAGTCTTTCTTTGAGGCTAGGAGGTCAATAGTTTGTTATTTATTTGTAGATCTTGCATAATGATTGTGAAGTGTACATGATGTTCTGAATTTTTCGGATGACCTAAATTGTTTGTATCAACCAAAATGGTGGTCCTATTTTATTTTTGATGAACTTTAATGGTTGCTCAAGGATGAGCAAAAGTTTAAGTGGGGGGTGTTGATATGAGGCCAAAAATACATATTTTTCGTCATTATTTACCTCATATTTAATATTTTTATTTATCCATTTTGAGCATAAATTTTATGGATGGTGCCAACTTGTGTATTTTATTTGTAGGATTTAATTGACGGAAAAATAAAGAGATTTGGAGCTCAAATAAATTAAAGAAGAAAGTTTATAGAAGAAGCCTCAAGCAAACTGCTTAATGGATTAAATTGAATATAATAATATATATTATTATACATATGCATGTGGCGCTGCTTTGCAATTCAATTGCAATTGGAATTAAGCTGCCACGTTGTAGCAAATAAGGGGCAGCACTCAATGTTGATGGCAGCGTACAGTGACGCGTAAAGGCCCAATTCCTTTCAGTTTTGGGTTTTCCAATTTGTTTTGGACTCAACTATTTTATTTGGGATTTCTTTCCCTACACTTATAAATATTTCATAAAATTATGTTTAACATATCTTTTGACCTAGAGAGAAGAAGGAGCCACTGTGGAGGCCGGAGAATTTTGATTTCATCTTTTCTTCTCCAATAATATTTATTTGTACATTTATCTTTGAATGATTTGTGATAATTTCTTCATGTCTATGTGGAGTTAAATTTCTCGTTCTAAGATTATGGTAGCTAATCAGATGATTTTTTTAGTCATTATTAAGTCGAAATATTTGTTTATCATATTAGTTGTTCCTATATTGGTTTTATCTATACTTCATAGTCCAGCCAACTAGGGGGTAAATTAGTTGTTCATTCTTGATTCGAGAGTCCGGCCAACTAGGGGGTAAATTAGTTATTAATTTTGTATTCGAGAGATGTTGGAATGGATAGAACACAATAGTATAGGGAGCTTGTTTAACTAGGAAACTAGATTGATTCGTGTAAGAGAGACCCATAACAACTACCCTTACACCTCGCTTGGTTCAAAATATAGGAAGATAACGTTAAAGCATTTTTATTGATGTAGTTAGGCAGTCAATAAAGGTAGGCCGGCAGGGGTGTACAACCCTGTATAGGTAATTTAAACCCTGTGAATCAGCAACTAGATAATCAAATAATTTGATGAAATTGAGGCTAAATATGATTATTAGCTAAACCATAATCTTACATCGATTCATTCATTGATTGTGTAAAAAATATCTCTTTTGGTTAATTGTCCAACACTTAAATAAATAATTAGAATTAATATGATTTAGTAAATAATTAATCGACAAGTCCTTTGGGTTCGACATCCGTCTTCTGAAAAGAGTCACTATATTACTTGGGTTCACCAAATACACTTGCGTGTGCTATGGAAGCAACACAACAAAAGAAAGAGAACTAAAGCGGAAACCATCTCATATATAACATAATAAATCACCCAATATCTGTAGTCATGAGTATAAGCATCTAAAACAGTACTGAAGGGTAAATACAATTGGCTCGAAAGAAAATACAATTCTACTTCAAAATATTTGATAGATAGTCTGAGTGAAAAAATAAGAGGATCCAAAGATCCACGCAACTCGGAGTCTGAGCCTGACCACTAAGATCTGGATGGTAATGATAGCACTTCGAACCACTGGAACTGATAGAATTTTGAGTCGAGCTTCGAACTCCGAATGTTGACCAAAGTCAAACTATGAACAATAATGAACTGAAAATGCAACTTTGAATCCAAAATCTTCATTCTAACTATAAATTTAGTTCTACAAGTTCACCTAGATTGAATTCAGCATTTCGGAGCAAATGAAATCGACATAATTGAATTTCGACACTCAAAATTCAACATGACCACAAAACTCAAAATGTTCAACTTTAAGCCTTTAAAATCTCTTTCTTTAGCAAAAATCCAACTTTTTAGAAGGTTTTTAAAATTTGAATTTTAGACTCGACCAAAAAGACCCAAGGCAACTTTCGGGAAGGGGAAAATGGTAACTATATCGAAAATGCATAAATGACCTTTAAGGTCATTACATTATCCAATACTAAAAACAATGTGTGTCCTCGAACATGAGATAAGGGACACACTTGAAGGTTCAAATAACTGGGGATCAAGCATGAATATATGACTTTATCTCCTATGTAGCCTTAATCTCGAGCCTATGGCTCCACTAGACTTTTACTGAAGCGATCTTCTTAGTTCTCAACTTTCTCACATGCTAGTCCAAAATGTCTAGCGGCTGCTCCTCAAAATTCAAATCTTTGCTCAACTCAACTGAATCTGTAGAAATCACATGAGACTCATCCAGAATGTAACGCCGCAAAGATGGGACATGGGATGGACTGAAGATAGGTTTAGCGGCAAGGCAAGTCTATAAGGCACCTCTCCCACTCTAGGATATCAAAAGGAATATTGAATTTCCTTTCTTCTTAAATCACATCATACCCTTCAAGGGTGAGACCTTCAACCATACCATATCACCAACCAACAACTCTAAGGGTCGAATCCGCCTATCAACATAGATCTTTTGGCGATTCTGAGCTATCACTAATCTACTCTGAATTAATCACATCCACCCTAGATCATCCCTTAACATATCAGCACCCATGTGCACTATCGTTACCGAGTCAAACCATCAAATGGGCGATCCACATCTCTTGCCATACAAGACCTCAAAAGGAGCCATCTTAATGCTGCAATGATAATTATTGTTATACGTGAACTCTGCCATGGCTAAGTCGTGATCCTATCTGGCACAAATATTAATGACACATGCCCATAGCATATCCTTTAATACCTAAATTGTCCTCTCAAACTGGCCATTGGTCTGGGAGTGAAAGGTTGTACTCATAAAAACATGGGTACCCAAACCATGCTATAAGGCCCTCCAAAAGTGTGAAGTAAACAATGATCCATGATCCGATACAATAGACACCAGGACTCCATGAAGTCTCACAATTAGACTAATATAAAGCTGGGTCGGTCTCTCAGTTGTATACTTCACTTTGACCAAAATAAAGTGCGCAAACTTGGTCAATCGATCCAACACAACTGAAATAGAATCAAAACCCCCAATTATTGGAGGTAAACCAACTACAAAATCCATGGCAATGCGTTTCCACTTCCACTTTGGAATGGGCATCCTCTAAAGCTCCCTACTCAGCCTCAATTGCGCACACTTAACCTGCTAAAATGTCAAGCACCAGGCTTCTGATATATCTCTCTTCATACCGGACCACCAATAATGCTAACTAAGATCATAATATATCTTTGCTGCCTCCAAATGAATAGAATATTTAGCACAATGAGCCTCCTAAAATATCAATTTGATCAAATCACCCACCTTGGGCACACAGATACAACACCAAACCTTAAAACACCATCGGAATCAAGCACTGCTTCTCTAGTCACTTTATCTAGGATTATACATAGCTTCTCATCCTCAAACTGCCCCTCATGAATCTGATCCATCAAAGATGAGTGAGCTTCAATAGATGCAAACACTTCACCTCGATCTAAAATCTGTGATCTCACCAACCCATTGGCCAATCTCTAAAAATCTCTAGCCAACGGTCACTCCTCAACCCGAATAGATGCTAGACACCACAGGCTGGAAGCCTTCCTACTTAGAGCATCAACCACCATATTGGCTTTCTTAAGATGATAGAGAATAGTCAAATCATAGTCGTTTAGAAGCTCAATCCACCTTCTCTGCTTCAAATTTAGATCCCCTTGTCTAATGATATACCATAGGCTGCTATGGTCAGTAAAAATCACACAATAGACTCCGTATAAATAGTGATGCCATAGCTTCAACACAAACACAATTGCAGTTAATTCCAAATCATGAGTAGGGGAGTTCTTCACATGGGCCTTCAACTGTCAAGAAGCGTAAGCAATAACTTTCCCTGTCTACATCAACACCACCTAACGCCACTCCTGAAGCATCACACTAAATGGTGAAGTCTACACCCTTCTCCGATAATGTTAAAATATGAGCTATAGTCAACAACAACTTTAACTTTTGAAAGCTCTCTTCACATTCATTGACCAATGAAATACCATATTCTTCTAAGTAGTTCTAGTGAGTACAGTTGCAATAGTAGAGTAGCCTTGTACAAAACAGCGATAATAACTAGACAAGCCAACAAAGCTGCAAATCTCTGTAGCTGAGGTAGGCCTACTCCTACCACGAACGACCTTAATCTTTGCTTGGTCCACTCGAATACCCTCCTTGGACATCACGTGCCCCAAGAGTGCTACTAAACTCACACTTGGAGAATTTAGCATAACGTTTCTCCTCCCTAAGCCTTTGGAGCACAATACTCAAATGACTTATTTGATCCTCTTCGGTCTTGGAGTAGACCAAGATGTCATCAATGAACACAATCACGAACAAATCTGGATACAGTCGAAATACCCTGTTCATAAACTCCATAAATGTTGCAAGGGTGTTAGTCAAACTAAGGGAAATAACAAGAAACTCATAATTGCTATACCTGGTCCAAAAGGCTGTCTTAGGTATATTTGATGGCTGAACTCGAAGATCATGATACCTAGACCTCAAGTCAATCTTAGAAAACAAAGTAGTTCCTTGAAGATGGTCAAATAAATCATCAACATGGGAGAGTGGGTAATTGTTCTTTAGTGACCTTGTTCAACTGTCTATAATCAATACATCCTCAAAGATACATCCTTCTTCTTTAAAAACATGATTGTGGCACCCTAAGGTAAAACACAATGGTAAATAAAGCCCTTGCTCTAAAAATCTTGGAGCTGCTCTTTTAGCTCCTTGAACTCAGCTAGAGCCACATGATAAGGAGTGACATATATGGTCTTATTTCCCGGCTTAAAGGTTAATAGAAAAATCAATGTCCTTGTCAGGAGGGACACCTGGTAGATCAGTAGGAAACACATCCCAAAACTTTCAAACCACTAGAATAAACTCCATAGAAGGTGACTCAAAAGCGGTATCACGAATAAAAGCCAAGTAAGCAAAATCCCCCCCGTCAATCAACTTTTGGGCCCGAATATAAAATATCACCTTACTAGGATAAGAACCCATTGAACCCATCCACTCTATCTTCGGTCTACCGGGCATGGCTAAAGTAACGGTCTTGGCATAACAATAAAGAATAGCATGATATGGTGATAGCCAATCCATACCCAGAATAGCATCAAAATCTTCCATATGTAATGAGTACATACATATGAATAAGTAGAGCCAGCGTCAAATTACATAGATGCAAGGCGATGGAAAACCAAAATGGTATCTGTAATGAAAGCATTAGGGGCCTCTGCCTCGGGTCTACTTGGGAAAGCATAACAATGGCCTTCTCGTCCTCCACTAGTAAAAGCTTCCCCTCTCCCATTAGAATGTACAGAAATATCACCTGCTCCTCTACCACCAGTGCGTCCACCTTTATCAAACTGATCTCTACCTCGGCCCCTAGTCCGCGGAGATAAACCTCTAGCTGGTGGTGTTGAATCTATGATAGGTGTTGTGGTATAAGAATGATAGAGCCCAAAATGAGTTTGCATAAGGCACTGCCGAATTATATGACCAGGAGATCCATAACCAAAGTAAGATATAGGGGTGGATAATTGTTGTGATGGAGGAAGAGGATATTGTAGCCACCACGGTCCATAGGCCTCTACTAGAAATTGAATGAAATCTTACCTGAGTTATAAAATTTACGAGAACTTGTCCTTCCTCTTAAGTTGGCAAGGCTGCATGAACGTCACTATGCTGAAATAAACCCCCTCCTCTGATCATACCGATGCCTCCTGATAAGGTACCCAAGTATTGCTATGATTTATGGACCCTTTTGGGGTCTTCAAACTCCTCTGTTTGCATTAGCTCCGCCTCTTTGGTGACACTAACAACTAATTGAAAGGATGCTCCTTCTCTAGGTAACCAAAATACTTACTTTCTGATAGAGTATGTCAATCATCTCACAAACTGGCAAACTCTGTCCATCTCCATAGATATAATAGCTATAGAATGATGGGCCTACTAACAAAAGCGAATCTCATACTCTGAAATTGTCATAGTGCCTTAGTTCAAACTTTTCAACCTCAAATGGCTCTCGTCAAAAACACTCCAAGGAATAAACTTGTCATAGTAGGTACTAGAAAAGGCCTACCAAGTCATCTAAGGAGACCCAACTGAAAATGACTCTAAATAGGTCCTCTATGTAATGACCTTGAATGTCATATCTTGCATGTTTGATCAAATTATCATTTTGTCCTTCCCAAAAGTTGTCATGGATGATTTTTATTCGAGTCAAAAAGTCAGATTTTGAAAATATCATAAAAAGTTGGAGTTTTGCAAAAGAAAGAGCTTTAAAAGGCTTAAAGTTGGAAATTTTGAGTTTTGCAGTCATTTTGAGTTTCGAGTGTCAAAATTTGATTCCGTCAATTCCATCAGTTTTGGAATGCCAAATCTGGTCTAGGAGAACTTGTAGAAATGAATTCAGTGGTAAAACAAAGATTTTAGTCCCAATGTTACGTTTTCTTATTTCATTTTGGATCATAGGTTTGCTTTGGTCAATGTTTGGGGTTCGGGAGCTTGTATCAAAATTCTATCAGTTCCAGTAGTTCCAGATGGTGAAATTAACACTAGAAATGTCTTCGCTGTAATTTTTAGAGGTTCTAAAAATATTTTGAGATTTTGAGTCTAAAACTAGTTTAAGTGATCCTTCTCGGGTTCAGGACCACAGGTTTTCCAGGATCAAATTCCTATGATTCCATTGAGTTCGAATCATCATTTCTAGTAGGGTTCCATGTTTTGTTTGTGTTTACAGGGTTTTGAACAAATTCTTAGGGTCCAGTTCATGATTCTTTTGTGCGGTGCTAATTGCTGGTGTTTCACTATTTCTGATGCAAGATGCAATACACTCTGCGTTCGCACCTTTAGGGCCACATTCACAGAGCTCATGTTGTGCAAACCTCCACATTCGTAGAGGGAGGCCTGCGTTCGCATAACACTATCATCTTGGCGTCCACGTTCGTGGAATCCTCTCCATATTTGTGGAGCACAAAGCATACCTGGCCAGTGTTGTTTTTAAAAGTTGTATTTTAATACATTTCCACCATTTTAAATCCTTCAAGCTTCGGTTTCAAGAGAGATTTCGAGATTTTTCAAGGAAAAGAGATTTTAGTTGGATCGCTACCATGTGGGGGGTTCGATACAATACAAAACACCCATGTTATTTGTTGTAGGGTTCATTTTTTAATTCACCATAGGAGGACTCACTGGAATAGTTCTGGCTAAATCTGGGCTAGACATTGCTCTACATGATACTTATTATGTGGTTGCACATTGGGTAACTATTTTCTAACCTATTTTATTGATTTCCATTGATCAATTGTGATTTCAACTTCTAATTTTTGGATTTTAATGGTGTAAATTAAGGGTTTCTCAGGCATTGATTACCAAACTTTGATCATTGATTTCTCCCTCATCTTAACTCTATTTTTGAAACCATTTTCACCATTATTCTGTATTACGTGGGGAATATTTACATGCTTTAATTTTCAGATTTTAGCAATGTTCTCTAGCATGAGATTTTTTACCAGTTTATCCTTTCTCTTTGAATTAATTAACTTTAGTGTCATTAGATTAGTTATGTGATTATGATGTCATATTTGAATAGACTATGGTGATTTGGAGTACCGTAGAAGGGAAAAGCGACAATTTTGACTTGATTCGAGACTTTATTTGAGGTAAGTGGACTTTTAACCTTTTATTAAGTATGAATGAACCTTGTATACTCTTACATGTATGGAATTGAGTACTTTGGGGGTAGAATTGTATCATCGTAGGCTTTATCATGATAGTTCAGATGGAATTACTCATGTGGTGATATTTTGACTTATAAATATTTGTGGATTCGTAACTTATATGATCTTGTGAATTATTCGGTGTTGATAGTAAGATGGTGCTTATATTGTGATATGATTGATATATTGAGGCAGTGATTGCATAGAGACACTGATGATATTGAGTTATTGATGGTATTAAGATACTGATATCATTATGATATTGATATTATGATACAACTGTGATCATGAACCTTGCATCTATTATTATTTGTGCATTGATACTTGTAATAGCTACGACCAAGATGTGAGTAAGGTAACATGTCGACTGGTGGTCGAGGTCTCTACAAGTTGGTCTGTGGTTATTTTAGGATGGGTATAAGGTCTCTTCTAGATTGGTTAGCATTAGCCGAGGTATTTGCCAACGATGTTCACAGATTTATAGTCTATGTGAGACATGCATGGGATTTGACTGAGGCCTTCATCTGCTCAATAGATGTGTATCATTGGATAGACATGCATCACGATTATTTGACATTGTATTGCATTATTCATATTTCATGGCATCCACTTCATCTCATATCATATCTGGTTTATATTGTTTATGAGATTGTATACTTATCATATTTTTTTATCTTAAGTAAGTGATGGATCTACTTTTATACTTGTGTATGGAGATACTATGCCGAATGATGAGTATATCTATATTACTATAATCTGTATATTATATTGTCCTGGGACTTTTTGGAGTGCAAGGTTGTAGTGTGGTGGACTGTGGTTGGGATTTAAGGAGTTACCCGTGTTCTTTATTGTTTTGCTTTAGGTTAGTTCCATTTTGTTGAGTACCCTATTTAACGGTGCTTACCCCTTACTATATTTTTGTAGGTTGTGAGCCCGGTCCACCCTGTTAGATTTCTTTTCTTGTTGGATCTAGCTTCTGCATTTCTTGTGAGGTAGCTGCTTACATCTTCAGTAGGCTTTTGAGGATTCTATATTATGTTCTTGTTCTACTTGAGGACTAGACACCATGATATGTATTTCATTGAGCATTCTATATTTAGAGGCTTGTACATGTGACACCAGGTTTGGATGGTATTACTGTGTTTTCTTCCGCTTATCTATATTATGAGACCGTTATCTTCCACGTATGTTGTTATTGTTAAGTTGTTTAGGTTTGGATTAATTAACCTCGGTGGGTTGGGTGAGTGTCATCACACTTAGATATCGGGTTGTGACAATTTGGTATCAGAGCCCTAGGTAAATAGGTCTCACATGTATACAAGCCCAGTCTAGTAGAATCTTGAGATTTGATGCGGAGACATCCATTACTTATCCTTGAGAGGCTATGAAGGCTGTTAGAAAACTCTCTTTTCTTCTTTCTGATCAATTCATGTGTGGGTCTTTATGTAAGTGCAAAATAATAGTGGGCCTTTTGATAAATGGCGAAGATAGAGCTACTACTACTACAGAACAAGGGGAGGACGCCCCTAATATTGCTATTGAGACCCCAACAATGGGTAGGGGTTGTGCTCGAGGATGAGCTAGAGGTTGTAGTCGAGTAGCGGAACTGGCGAGAGACTATAAGCAGGGTATCTCCCCCGAGCCAGCTATGAAGCTTAGATAAGAGAAGGTTCCACTCGAGTTTGCTACAATACAACTGATTTAGGATATATTTTTGTGAGTTTTTGGTGTGTTTGAGACTTTGGGGCAGCTAGGTAGTCAAGTTGATACACCAGCTATTTCTCAGACACGAGTTGGGGTTCAGTCTATGAGTCAGTAACAGGCCCCTAAGGCCCAGGTACAGATGGAACACCCACCAGCAGCACCTATTGTTAAGGTCCCTCCAGCAACTGTCTTGACTTATGATGAGCAGCTTAGATTTGAGGGATTTAGGAAGATGGACCCACCTGAATTCTTGAGTGGAAAGACTGAGGATGCACATGAGTTCTTGGTTATTTGTAGGGATCTACTTGAGACTGTTAGACTAGACAAGACCCACAGTGTCTGATATGTTACTCTCCAGCTTCGTGAATCAGCAAGGGATTTGTGGAAGACTTATTTAAGATCCTTTGTAGTTGATTCTCCTCTGATGACTTAGGAAACATTCGCCAGTGCTTCCAATGATAGATTCATTCCTTGGGAGTGTTAGGGAAGGGAGTCGTCTGAGGTTTGAGAGCTTGAGGCAGGGTTATATGACAGTTTTAGAGTTTGAGATTCGTTTCTGACAGTTGGCTTGGCATGCTACAACCATCAATCCTTCAAAGACAGAAGAGTTCGCCTATTAGCTAGAGGGTTGGCATATCCTATCAGACAGTTAGTGTTATGGATGTCTAATGATTGACATCTTTTCAGTCAGTGGTTAGTGTCGCCAAGGAGGCGGAACTCATGCATAGTGAGGAGTTTGGAGGCCCCAAAAGGGTTCGTATGTTGGGTTAGTACTCAGGTACCTCATAATGGGGCAGAGGTATCTTTAGAGGAGGAGGTTCGCTTCATCATAGCGGGGTTCGTGCAACCTTGTTACCTTTAGAGGGAGGACGATGTGGCTATAACATCCTTCTTGCTCCATCACAATAACTATCCACCCCTAGATCTTGTTATGGGTGTGGATCTCCCAATCATTTGGTTCAATAGTGCCTTAAGCTAACTTATTTTGGGCCTCACCATTCATACTCCGCGGCACTGGTCATAGATCCAGCCCCACCAGCCAAAGGATCCACCCCACAGACTAGGGACCGTCGTAGAGGTCACATTAATAGAAGTGCACGTACTGGTGGTAGGGGAACCGGTGATATGTCCACTATTCTGTTGGTAGAGGGCCAATTTCTACGAGTAGAGCTGAGATGGCCATTGTTATGCCTTCCCAGATAGACTCGAGGTTGAGGCCTCTAGCGCTATGATCATAAGTATTGTTTTGGTTTGCCATCGCCTTACATCTGTGTTATTTGGTCCTGGCTCCATTTCTTCATATGTGTTCACTTATTTCTCCTTGGGGCTTGGGTTTCCTTGTGATTCCATGTCGGTGCTTGCTCATGTTTCAACCGCAGTAAGGGAGCCCTTAGTAGTGGATTGGGCGTACCAGTCCTATCTTGTTACTTTGGTAGGCTATGATACTTGAGTAGATTTGATTATATTTGATATGGTAGATTTTGATGATATTCTGGGAATGGACTAGTTATCTTCGTATTGTGCTATCCTTGATTTCTATGCCAAGACTGTGACCTTAGTCGTGCTAGATAGGCCGAGGATAGAGACATTGGTCTTTGAGCGCGAACGCAAGTTACCAAGGAATTATCAGTTGTTTCACTTATTTTAGTAGTAGAGTTTGACATTACCATCACATTTGGGGGAGAATTAATTTGCTATAGCTATGAATGCTTGAGTTTGAAGTCGGTCATAAGGAAAGTCATAGTGGTTAATCGTTGAATGGGTATTTAATATTGCTTATGTGTGGATTTTATTTTAAAGATCTATATGGGGATTGTTGACTTATTTGTAAGCCAATAAGAAGCGTGTTGATATTTAGATCACAAACATATGAACTAATGAGGTTTCACCAAGTTTACTTATAAGAATGTTATTGGGGGTGTTAGTAAGAAAGAGCATGCAAATAATTGGTTGAGTCACTAAATTTGGCTGGTATGACTTGGTGTTAGATTGCCATATCAACAATAAGTTCAGTTTCGTAGTAGGGCATGACCTTGTTTATATTATTTTGCATATGAAAATATGGCCACACTTGTATTGTTGGGGTTAACAGACTATTGAGTAAGATATGAGAGAGAAGTCTACAAAAGTTGGTTCCAATGTGAGAATAGGTTTCTTTATGGTTTTCACTTCGGTTTCTAGTATGACTTAGGTTGCTAATGATAGGTACGATAAGATATATGAGAAAGCGATTGATTGTAAACTAGGGTATGCAAGTTCTAATGATCTTCAATATATTAATTAAATATAATTAGAAAGGGAATCAGTTGCAAAGTATGGGTTGGGACCAAGGATTTCATTGTAAGTTGCATTTATGGTAGTTGATTTTGTCAAGGTAAGGATTAGTCGGGAAATAGGATGAATTTTACATTGGTTATTGAACATTTTGAAGGGGTTAGAGTCTGGCTTCAATATTTGACTTTGCTAATTTTGATGGTGAAATAACTTAACGAGGTTGCATTTAAGTAGTTGTGTGAAGTAAAAGGCAATTTGCTGTGGAGTTTCTCTAAGAAATGATGATACTAATGAGTTTGGAGTTAGTACATGAGCCTTGGGCACAAAGAGTTTGAGCATTTAGGACTGGGCCAAAAGTATGGGTTAAGTATCCAAACATCCTTGTAGCTTTGATGATAGGTGCAAGTTAAGAAAAGTGAAGGAGATTAGACATCATGTATAAATCCATGGTTCAGAGTTGTAAATTATACGAAATGTTTTCTTCGAGTTGGCGTGATAGTGTGAGGTAGGCTGACTCACCACCAGGTTATGAAAGATTATCAATTACTTTTCAGAAGGTTTGGTTTGGTTGAATGACAAGTAGTGATACATGAGAAAGTTGTGTTTCATGCTCGGTCGGATCATTCAATCATAGTAGGCGACTCATTGGGCCATACAAAAGGAAACTTACGATTTTATGGGTGTCATTGATGATGTTGGGTAGGATATGGATATTTCTTCATTGATGGAAGTTAATGTAAATTATAATGATGGGTTATGTTGATACCTAGTGTTGAATAAAGGTCATGTGCTCATGGTATACAAAATTGATGGGGTGACCAAGAATTTATTTTGTTTGGTATGAGGAAATGAGTGTTTGAAAGGAGGTTGAGATGTTTTCTCCTCGAAAGGGTTACATGAGGTTAAGGTTGATTTCTAATGAGATAATTGCAACTCATGGAAAAGGGAACCATACCTAATTCAGCTATTGTTCCAGTACCCGAGCAGTGTTAATTAAGGTTTTATAGACTTGGAAGTATCATTCACTGGTTGTAGTACCAATTCCCTACCTTCCTTTGGGGCCAAATTTAATTGGATTCTTTCTTATGAATATGTATTATTAAAGTATTGGACTCACACAGCTTAAGTTCGAGGAGGATTATGTTAGGAGGACAAAACTTGGATTGGGTTTGTGATGATGTGTATATTGCAATTGACTGTGATTGGTTCAGATTCACTCTTGGCCTTCATCAGAAATGAACCTGGATTGCCTTGTGGTCTCGTGAGTGGAAGTTCGTCCTGATGAGTACACTGTCGTATTAGGGCGTTTGTTCAAGTTTAGTTTGTTGGCTAGTCTCTAACTTGGTAGTTGCACTTGTAGGGCAAAGTTTCATGTTGGCTCATAAATCTTGTCCTTGATGGTACATTATGATGTTATAGCCCTCGGAAATAGGGTTACTAAGAAGCATTCAATAACTTTGAGAATGATATTGGATTACTTCTAGTGAGCCTCCTTCCTATGCCTTATGTTCGTGGACGAACATTGTTTTTAGTAGTGGATGATGTAATGACCCCGAAGGCTATTTCTAGCATTTTTGACACAATTAACATTTTTCCCTTCCCAAAAGTTGCTTTATTCATTTTTGGTCGAGTCTAAAAGTTGAATTTTTTAAAATATCATAAAATATTTTGGAGTTTTGAAATAGAAAGAGTTTTAAAAGGCTTAAAGTTTGAAATTTCAAGTTTTGTGGTAATTTTGAGTTTCGAGTATTGAAATTTGATTCATCGACCCATAAGTTTCAAAATACTAGCCTAGGAGAACTAACATAACTGAATTCAGAGTTAAAATGGAGATTTTAGGCCCAAGTTGCATTTTCAATTCATTTTCGATCATAGGTTTGACTTTAGTCAACGTTCGGGGTTCGGGAGCTCGTATTAAAATTCCATTGGTTCCAGTAGTTCCAGATGGTAAAACCAATACTAGAAGTGTCTTCGTGGTAATTTTTAGAGGTTCTGAGAGTATTTTGAATTTTTGAATCCGAAAATAGTTTAAGTGATCCTTATTGGATTGGGCACCACAGGGTTTCGAATTCCAATTCGGTGATGATTTCATTGAGTTCAAATCATCCTTTCTTGATGGGTTCCATGTCTAGTTTGTGTTTATGGGATTACGAACGAATTTTGATGGTCCAGTTCATGATTTTTTGGTGTAGTGCTAATTTTTGGTTGTTCGCTATATTTGGTACAGGATGAAATGCACTCCGTATTTGCGCCGCCTTTAGGGCAGTGTTCTTGGAGGCCATGTTATGTTGACCTCTGCGTTCGTAGAGTGAGGCTCGCGTTTGCGGGGACTGCCATCTTAGCCTCTGCGTTCGCAGAAGCCTTTCTGCATTCATGGAGCACAAAGCATACCTGACCAGTTTGTGTTTAAAAGTCATATTTTAATACATTTCCATCATTGTCAACTCTTTAAGCTTTATTTTCAAGAGAGATTTCTAGATCATTCACGACAAAGTGATTGGTAACTATTTTCTAGCCTATTTCATTGACTTACATTGATTTATTGTGATTTCAACTTCTAATTTTAGGATTTTAATGATGTAAATTAGGGGTTTCTCAGACTTTGAATTGCAAACTTTAATCATCGATTTCTCCCTCTTTTTAACTCTGTTTTTGAAACTGTTTTCAACCTTGAATTCCTTATTACATGGAGAACATTTTTATGCTTTAATTTTAAAATTTTGGCAACATTCTGCGGCATGAGACTTTTGACCAATTTACCCTTTCTCTTTGAATTAATAGATTTTAGTGTCATCAGATTTCTTATGTGATTGTTATACCATATTTGAATAGATTGTGGTGATTTGGTGTATCGCAAAAGAGGGTAGCAGTGATTTCGACTTGATTCGAGACTTTATTTGAGGCGAGTGGACTTCTAACCTTTTGTTGAGTATGAATAAACTTTGTATACTCTTGTGTATGGAGTTGAGTACTTTGGGGGGTAGAACTGTATCATCGTAGGCTTGATCATGATAGCTTAGATTGAATAATTGTTCATGTGGTGATATATTGACTTATAAATAATTGTGGATTCATAACTTATGTGATCTTGTGAATCGTTCGATTGTTATAGTGAGATGGTGCTTATATTGTTGTCTGATTGATATATTAAGGTAGTGGTGACAATAGACACACTGATGATATTGAGTTATTGATGATATTGAGATACTAACATCATTATGATGTTGAAATTATGATCAAAATTTGATCATACATCTTGCATATATTATTATTTGTGCATTGATACTTCTGATGGCTGCGATCGAGATAAAAGTAAGGTAACATGTGGATAAGTGGCCGAGGTCTCTACCAGTTGATCCGAGATCATTTCTGGAAGGGTTCGAGGTCTCTTTCAAATGGGTGAGCATTAGTTGAGGTCTTTGCTATCGATGTTCATGGATACATGGTCTATGTGAGATCCACATGGGTTCTAATTGAGGTAGTCATTTGATCAGCGGATCTGTATCGTAGGACAGACATGCATCACAATTATTTGACATCGCATCGCATTATACATATTTCATGGAATCCACTCCATCTTATATCATATCTGGTTGATATTGTTGTATTTTGTTTATGTGATTGCATACTTATCATATTCCTGATTTTGAGTAAGTGTTGAATCCACTTTTATACTTGTGTAATAAGATACTATGAAGAATGATGAGTATATCTATATTACTGTGAATTGTATATTATATTGTACTAGGACTTTATTGAGTGCAGGGTTGTAGTTCGGCAGACTGTGGTTGGGATTTAAGGAGTTACTTGTGTTCTTCATTGTTTTACTTTAGGTTAGTTTTATTTCCCTTAGTACCCTATTGTTGGTGCTCACCCCTTGCTACATTTTTGTAGGCTGTGAACTTGGTCCACCCTGTTAGATTTCTTTTTTCATTGGATCGACGTTTTTTATTTCTTGTGACGTAGCTTCCCATGTCTTCAGTAGGTTTTCGAGGATTCCATATTATGTTTTTATTCTATTTAAGGACTAGACTATAATGATGTGGCCCAACACGGTGAATTATTGTCCCTCTGGAGCCCAGCCCATCACAGATTTGTCCATTTGGGCTCACCCCAAAAGGTGTTCCATTTTGGAAGTGGAAATACACTCCCTTACTTCGGCAATCCACAGTGGCATAGCAAGAAGCCAGCCAATCCATACCCATTATAACATCAAATTCCACCATTTCTAGCTCAACAAGGTCAGCCAATGTGTCACGGTCACAAATAGTTACTACAGAGTTATAATAGACCATTCTAGCTATAATAGATTCGTCGGTTGGTGTAGACACTTCAAATGGCTTGTTCAACAATTTAGGTGTTCTCTTAAACTTCCACAAAACTAGTGGAGTGATATATGATAGTGTAGAACTGGGGTCAATTAATGCATACACATTATGTGAAAAGATGAACAATGTACCTGACACCACATCGGGTGAAGCTTCCAAATTTCGCTGACTCTCCAGAGCATAAGTGCGATTCTGGGCTCCGCTGTGGCTAACTACCCCTCTACCACCTCTACCACAACCTACAAGTGCTTGTTGACCCCTACCTAAATGAGCGACTGATGATGATGATGCAACAACTGACCTAATAGGTTGTGCTATATCACCCATATGTCTCCTTGGGCAATCTCTCATCATATGCTCTTGCACACCACACAAATAGCAAGCATCTTTCCCAACACGACATGTACCTAAATGACTCCTCCCACATTGTTTGCAAGCCTGCCTAGAAGGGATTTGCTGGCTTGTTGAATATTCTGTTGTCCGTGCACCTTGGCCTTCTCTTCTTTGACCAAACTAATTACTCCTAGACCCTTGAAATTGTGGTGGAGCACTAGCTGTAGAGTAGGAGGATGACGGCCTAGGTGGTTTGTTAGAAAATCGAGGCCTAAACTCACCTTGGGACAGTATAAACTGCCCCGTAGATCTGGCCCTCTTGGACTGCCCCTTTCTAACTCTTTTATCCTTCTTTGCCCTGGTCCTCCAGTTTTTTGCAAATGCTTGCATCCTCGCTATATCCATGTCTTTATTCAAAGAAGCAATGGTACAGTCTTTGACAAGATATGAATCTAACCTATCCACATATCGATGAACCCTATCTACCATAGTAGCAACTACATTAGGAGCATATTTGGCTAGGGAATTAAATTAAAGGCTATACTCCATCACGCTCCTATTCCCTTGGTGGAGATTCAGAAACTAATCCACACGAGCCTCTCGGATCTCTAATGGCAATTAATGGTAAAAACAAATGCCTCTTTGAACTCATTCTAGGTAGCTAGAGGTGCATCTATACCCTTAGGTTGTTTCCAAGCTTCATACCATAGTATAGCCACACCCTTCAATCTATATGTTTCCAGCTCCATAGCTTCTGTACCGCTTAGTGCATAACATCAAAAGTGCGTTGGATTTGATCGATGAAGTCTTGTGGATCTTCATTAGAATCTTACCCGGTAAAAGATGGAGGGTCCAAATTAAGGAAATCATGTATCCTCGTGCTAGCTTCCGTATTCATAGCACATGCACCTATAACTACGCCTTCTTGTCTTTGAACTTGGCCAACAACTATACGACTCAATTATTGGACTATATTACTTAGATCCTGCACGGTAGCATCGTAGGTGGTTCTAGGGGAATTTCACTACTTCCTGATTCATCAGGAACTGGAGAAGTTGGAGATGTTTGTGATAGAGACTTATCTTGGGCCTCATTTCATTATCCCACCTGACTAGGTACACCAACTACCACTTCTACTTCCTTCCCTTTGCCTTTAATTTTCCTTGTTTCTGGCATACTCGTTGTACAAAATAATTTAGAGGTTAGATACAATCCACCTACAACACTTGGCTCTATGGCAAGATCTAAAGAATGAAAAGAAAGTGACAACTCCTAAATGCCACATAGAATCCTGCTTATAAATGTTGCGCACAACACATCCATAAACATGACTTTACATAGACACAACTTTGTAGACTCCCTATGACGACCCGCTCTGATACCACCTGAGCACCTGCAATGACCTCGCGCAACACAGTGAAGTATTGTCCGCTTTTGGTCCTAGTCCATCACAGGTTTTGTTCCTTTGGGCTCACCCCAAAAGGCTCTTCACAGTATTAGGTCTAATCTTTTACTTAAATATCCTAGAACTCTCCCTCTCTTTTCCGATGTGGGATTTGCCTAAGTGAGCTAGGCATTACGTATTGCCGTCCCTGCACTCACCCCCCGTAGGGACTCAGCGTCCTCGCTGAGGTTTGCCCGACCACAGTACTAGTCGGGAGTCAGCTTTGATACTACCTATAATGACCTAGCCTAACACTGTGAAGTATTGTCCGCTCTTGGGCCTAGCCCATCACAGATTTGTCCCTTTAGGTGCCTTATTCTCATTTTTTAGCTTTTTGTTTTTTATCTTCACATTATTTTTCTTTTTAGGTCATTGCTTACACATCACTCATTTTTCTTGCACCCAACACACATTTTTATCTCCTTTTCCATGTATCACTAATTTTCCCCCTCATTTTTTGTTTACCCTTACACCTGCCACCATCAACTTAGGCTTTTGGCCTGATTCAAGGTGCACAATATCCCACTTAGGAACCAGGGCCACTTTCGGTAGCCACCCTCAACTTAGGCTTTTTGCCTTAGTTAAGGTGCACAATGTTCAAGGAAGGACCAGGGCCAATTTCAGGATTTTACATCTAATAGGGCTAGGTAACTTAGGTTTTGAACAAAGAAAATGTACATGTAAGGCTTAAACATTAGGATCAAGGGATATTTCACACATTTGGTTGGACATTTAGACTAAGTGGACTGTTATGAACAATGGTCTAAGATCTTTTAATAACCGACTAACCTATTGTCTAAGTTAGAGTAACATGACAAGTTCTGAATTGTAACACAATATATGAATTTAGTAAAGTAAGCTCACACTCACATGGAAATGGTTACACTATCAACATAGACTCTCTGGTCATGCTTTTCATCTCAATGTTATCCTCACTTATCAGAACAAGCACCGCAATACACTTAAACATGCATGGTTGCTATCAAGACTAACTAACAAAATTTTGGTGGGTATCATTTTTCACACAAAAACACATATATGCCATAGATATTAGTACTATATACTACGAATACTACCTACACATCCTAAATATATCGGTTCAACAAAAATCAAATATCCATTAGGAAAAAGAACAAAGGCAAGAAAACCCTAGGATTCAAAATTTGGGATAGTAATAGGTCAAGGCTACTCAGACTTCACTGAGGCCTATAACTACCCACGCCCTATCGAAAAAGAGTTGCATTGTCCTCCATGCACACCAAAAATGCAAAATCAAAGCACAGGGGTCAAAAAGAACATTCTTGGGCGCTTAAGCGCCTATCTCTAGCTGAGTCTAGCCACCCTCGACCAGCTTGGTGGCCTCTTCAGTGGTAGAAGCATGTCTAGAGAGGCCAACACCCCTCACTCTTTCAAGCTCTCGAGCCTGCCTCAACTCCTCATCCTACCTCGATTGCATCACGTCAAGATCTAGCTCCTGCTCCTCTGTCAGCCCCGCATGAAACCTCACTGCATTTGGATCATCATCAAGGTGGGGCCTTCTCTCGTGGAAAGGATTTGGAGGCCTCTTAGTAACAAACAATTCCACCACTAGCACCGGGGGCGCATTCTTTTTGAATGCCACCAGTGTAGCCAAAGCTGATGTCCTGTCTGCCCGTGAGATGCTAGATCCTCATCTGTAGGGTTGTCTTATCTACTGGCCATATTGTGCTCGAGCTCTGCTGGACGGATAACTCAAAAGCATCAATGTGAGCATCCACGACTGTAAGTCGGTCCTGAATAGTAGTGACCATGAATGCCTACATACCTCTCTCAGATTCTGTAATAACGTGGCAGACCCAGGGCTTGATCTGCTGAAGTAGCTAAGTCAATTAGATTTCAGATTGGGCCAGTCCCTGCACTGTGGCCTGAATGGACGCCGTTGACATATTGACCGTACTAGCGGGAGCTGTATATGTAGGGATGACAGTAGGGCAGAAGTAGTGGTAGTGGGCCCTCCTCCATTTCTGTCTCAGTCAATGGGGGCCTCTCCTCGGAAGTAGCAGCAATAGTGGTGGTGGGTGGAGTCTCAAAAGGTGGGTCTATCATGAAAATCTAGGGCATCTGAGCTGGCTGGTGTGGTGCTCAGTAAAGTGCTACCGGAATATCCTCAGCCTTGATCAAGCTGGCATCTAGAGTGTGCTGGACCTCAATCAATCAGTCCAGGTAATGTACACTCTCCACCGCCAACTCTAAATAGTCTGTAGATCAATTGAGGAAAAGGGATAGAGGTAGAGCTTTTCAAGGCCACCTCATGAATCTGCTCTGTGATGAGGCTGGCCCAATCGATCTCGTAGGCAACCCTGATGTTGGCAACAAGAATATTATAGTCTAGCGTTAAGGTATTATCTAAAAGCATCAATTGTATCTGTGACCACATAACGGTACAACAAAATTTGGAGGGAAAGCTAAGGGAGGCCTTCAAAAGGGCATCAGAAGAAGTGGCAAGTTGTGCAGGGTCAGGGCCCTAATTACCAATCTGCGCTGCCACCCATCTCGTCAAGTTGTCTCTACAGCTCTGGTCTCTCATTAGGGCCTTGTCCCTAGTCTGCCCCAACTTGCGGTCATACCCTGCAGTGGATCGGTGGGCTAGGAACCTAGGCCCGAACAACGTACGGTGGATGATAGTCTCTGAAATGTCCACCTACCGGCCACTCACTCTAGTGTGTGTCTACCTAGGTTGAGCGAGGAGCTTCTTCCCCTTGGGAAGAGTGCTGAGTATTGTGGTAACATAGGATGCGTAGAACCCCAAAACTATGGTCGGGGAGTCTTTCACTGGTGCTTTGGCCAGCCACTGGAGCCCATATCTGCTGATACTGTCATGGATAGGGATGGCAATGGGGCGAGTGCAGGGTGGGTTGAGCTCAACCCGCAAAATTTTTCAAATCGCCTCGTCCCATATGATGACTTTTTTCATTTTCAACCCACCTCGCACTGTATAGACCTGACCCGCATAAACCTGTCCCCCTTAAATTTTAAAGTTCTTTATCTTTTAATTGAATTTAATTTTTTATAATTAACGTCTCAACAACTAATTAACTATTTTTAGTTGACTTTTTGACAATTATTTCTTAATCATTAATTAAATGTTTCTAATCAACATTTTAACAACTAACAATTTACCGGACATGCCTAGCTTTAAATTTTGAAAAAAGATAAACTTGAAGTCAATGTTTAATATAAAAAGTCTATATCTTTGATTTTTACTAATTACAAATATTTAATTTCTTCGAATTCCTATTTCGTTTTTTAAATCCGTAAACCATCCCACCTCGTATTTGTTTTAAAAATAGTTATTTCAACCCACCTCACCCTTCATAGCTTTAAACCCACCCGACCTCGTATAGCTCTAAACTCGCCCCGTACCCGCCGTGCCCTGCCCTCTTGCCATCCCTAGTCCTGGAGACCGAGGACACTGTCTAGTCTGCAGGTGATGATCCGGGGCTCCTAAAAAATAGAGCGGGCTGGTTTGCCTCTCTCATTCCTCTGCAAAACCCTCTGTGTAGATGTCTTGCATGCCCTCAATGCACCACCGACTGGATAGAGCATTTGGTGGTGATGGTGATGCTTGAGGTGGTGCAGCAGAGGACTCTGTCTCCGACTCATTGCCGAATCCTGACTCTGACTCCCCTCTAGACAGAGTCATCTGAATGAAGTCGCTATTATTGTTGCCTCCCACATCATACTGCGGAGCATGAACAACAATAGCTTGGATCTAGGCCTGGCCAGGCATATCGACAGCCCGTGTTTGTGGTCTATCTGCGTTCGGGCCAGGTTGGACGCTGAGCTCATCAAGTGAGCCACTAGTCTCGGAGGCATATTTCTCCCTTAATGTCTCTTCCCTGGGCCTTCTCTACATGGCTCGAATCGCATCGCATCTTGGCTTAGGGGCCATAGAACCCAAAACATAAACATTTGGCAAACATGATTAGTCCCACAAGTCGAAGAACAAAAGCAAAATAAAATCAGACTTGGTCACATAAGGGTTCATGAAGGCACTTCTACGACCCTTAGTAGAAATTACAAGCCATAGAGGACCCTCATAGATATAGTGGTCACAAATTTTGCTTATCTAAATTGCATCTACGAGACCAGGTACGACTCATAGAGGAATCTATGAGTCAAAAATTGGGTCATAGAAGTGTTCCACTGTTCAAACTTTTTTCAGGCAAGGATCCACAAAACCTGTCTCCGAGACGGAGGATATTCTTCAACTCGTAGAAGGTCTCGTTTGATAGGTTGTCAGAAACTTCAAGTTTTTGGATTATCATATGAGGGGCAACTATGGCTCGTGGAAGTTTCCACGGGCCGTAAAAGACTCTCGTAGATTGTAAAACCCAGTAACTTGAGTTTCTAAGCCTATAAAGACGGACCCCATATGACATTCTTTTAACAAAAATTTTAGTATCGAAGTAGTACTCACACACACCCAACAACCCATGTGCGAATCCTTTTCCAAACCCCATTGAATATCATTTTACATGTTTTCCCAAGCCAACCGACCTTATTTGAATGAATTAGCATCAAATTACACACACATGTCATCACACGATGAATTTTCATGCATATAGTTTATTCAATTCAGGCAATATGTGACTACATGGCTTTCAAACACATCATTCAAACATAACGACAAGAGCATACATACAATTTTTTAGTTGTTACACATATTCACATATTGGCACCTATTATTCATAATGCAATTTTAAGCACAACATTGGCACACACGGGGTTCATTCGTCAGATTACCATACCCATCAGTCAATTTCAACTTAATCACCCAAATTTTGGTAAAAAAAGGTTTTTAGGTCCAAGAGCCTATCAAATTGAATGACCAAGATGTAAAAATTAAAGGAGGAATCGAAGAGATAGAACCCTAGGGCTGCCAGAAAGTTGGCTAGAAAAAGTTAGGTGGCTGATCGTTGGTGGTCGGAGGGACAAGGGTTGAGATTTCCGGGTTTAATTTGTAATTTTGGAGAAGAATAGGGTTAATATAATTTGACCCCTCTATCTATATATTGACCGAGTCAGTCCAAGACTAATGGCCCCAGAATTTACGATACCCCAGGTATGGGTTGAAGAGGGTTTTATAGGCCATAAATCGTGGTCTCATAGCATGCTCAAACCCATGTTTTGCGGACTGGGTTTCACGGACCAGTCGACAAATCATAAAATAGGGTACGACTCGTAGAGTTGGTCATAGAAACCTCAACATTTTGCCAATAAATATAAACTTACCTTGGGTCCACGTAAAGTTGGCTCATGGATCAGAGTGAACAACTTGTTTATCATAGGAAATGTTCTAAAAAATAATGTAGGGGTCGTAGATTTACATACGGCCTGTAGAGCAAGTCATAGAAGCACTCCTTGGTGCCTTTTAAACCAAGAATGGTTGACTTAGTCATGAACCCACAAATTCTTCATAGAACACACTATTACCTTATATGCTACAAATCCAATGTCCACAATTACAACCCAAATGGAAAAATTAAACTACCTACATGTCCAAAAGCTAAAAACAAAATACAACTACAACTATTACATCAAATATCTTTGGTTGCCTCCTAAGTAGTGCCTGATTTATTATCGCAGCACGACTTGGACAACTTGGTTACTTAGAATTCACAAAGTGCCCAAACATCCTTCTTCAGGTCATCTGGCCTCTTCATTAACTAACAGATATTGAAGACAACTTCTTCATCATTCAATCTAAACCTGAGTTGGCCAGCTTTCATATCCACTAGTGCTCGACTAGTAGCTAGGAAGGGCCTTCCCAAGATGATTGGGACTTTAAAGTTGACTTCGTAATCTTGGATCACAAAGTCTACAAGGAATATGAATTTCTCAACTTTGACAAGCACGTCGTAAAGTATCCCCACAGGCTTCTTCACTGTGTGGTCTGCCATCAATAGTCGCATGCTCGTCGGAGTAAGGGCTCCTAGTCCTAGATTCTTGAAGACCGTAAAGGGCCTTAGATTTATGCTGACATCAAGATCACATAATTCCCTTGCAAACTCCACATCTGTAGAGTATGATGAAAGGGCCAGGATCTTCTCATTTTTACACTAAGTACCTTGTAGCAATCGCACTGTAATGTTGAAGCTCTAGTGAGCTCCTGACTCATAGTGTGCTTCTTTGTAACGAAGTACTTCATAAACTTTGCATACCCTAGCATCTTCTCCAATGCATCAATGAGAGGGATGTTGATGGAGAGTTGTTTCAGCATAGAGAGGAAGTGTTTGAACCTACCCTCCTTCTCTTTCTTTTTGATTATTTGGAGGAAGGGAGGAGGAGGTCTAGGAATGGACTGCAGCTTCTGTGGCACCTCTGCAGCATCACTCAGCCTATCCTTGACACGATCATATCCGGTATCACTATTCTTGACCTTAATTGTCCCTCTCGAACATCATCATCATCCACCGGCATAGGAGGATCAATGGTACCCTTGCCACCATGAGTAATAACTGCCATGCATTGCCCCTCATTCTTAGGGTTCTGAACTGTGTTGCTAGGCAGTGTACCTCTCTGATGCTGGTTGAGTTGAGTTGACACTTGACCAAAGTGTTGCTCAAGCTATTTGATAGCAACAGAATGAGACTCGATTTTTTTTATTTTTTTTGGAGATGTAAGATTTCATCCCCCTCAAGGTCTCATACTGTGTCTCAGCCTTCTTCACCAGATGGTAAAACATCTCCTCAACTCTGGAAGTACTAGCACCAGTGTCACGATTGTGTGGTGGCATGTAAGGACCATTTCTTTGGTCATCTCAATGACCCTACTCTGCATCTCTGCTCTGGCCCCTATTCCTGCCGTAGTAACCACCATGGTTGTCTCTGAACGTGCCATCTTTGTTTTAGTTCCGATCTTAGTTTCCTTGATCTTGGCACCAATATTCCTAATTGGACCATTAGGAGTTGGTCTAGAAACCCCCTGTCTGATTAACAATGAAGCAAGTGTCCTCCATATAGTACAGATGCTCATACATGGGTGATCGTAAAGGTTGATAAACTACTACATTAACTCGTTCCTAATTTTTCTTCATCATCACTTTCATGTCGATACGAATTCAGGAAAGCTCTTGCATTATCTCATCATTTATTTTATCTTGCACCGAACCAATATTGTCAGCGCATGAACTTTTTGTAGATGATTTGTGTCTTTTCCATACGATTTTTCTTCACCACCTTTTCCAGCTTCTCAACAATCCTTGCAAATGGTTGATCTAAAAACATGCCCCCCATGATAGTATCAGGACATACTTTACTATTCTCGTCCAGGGCATGATAGAAGATCTCTGCTAAGGCATCATCAACAATTTTCTGGTCAGGATACTCCTCAAGAACTTTGTGAATCTCTCCCATGTAGTACTGATTGTGTCACCAAGAAATTGCTCAAAGTTGTTGATTTAATCTATCAACTTGAGCTTCTTCGATAGCGGGAAGTACCTCTCGAAAATGGCCTTTTTAACTCACCTCAAGTGATCATCGAACTCTGCAGGAGCTTAGATAGCCATAACACTGCATTTCCTATCAGAGACAATGTGAAGACACGAAGTTCCACAAATCCATGAACATATTATGTGCTCCTATTACACTTTTACAGACAGACACAATGTTGTGTAGATGACTATGTGGATCCTCTGATTGTACGCCTGCAAACAATCCATGGTTCTACAACATCTGAAGCAACCCATTCGAAACCATGAACTTTGTGTCATCCGATAGTGGTGGTAACACAATAGCTTTAGTAATATCCATAGCCATAGGGTTCAACCGATATTGGTTCCACTAATTAGCTTCGGTATTGAAGTTCTGCAGTTGTAGATGAATTTCCTCAAGAGGAGGTGGTTTGTCATTATTCGGATTCTCATTCTCATTTTAGTTTAGTGCCGCATTCGCCGCATTGTATGCATTATCTTGGGACATCCTTCTTGGTCTTCTCTGGATCTCTGGGCCAAACAAAGTCAAGGGAATGCCTTGACTTTGCATATTAGGATACACTACACCTGCACCCTGAAATAGAACAAAAATGACAAAAAAGTAAAATGAGGGAAATAAGGATTAATTCCGAAACTAGTTGAATTAAATAGTCTAGCCGTATTCCCCAACAATGGTGCCAAAATCTTGATGTCACGCAAGCTACACCTCCTTTTTGAGGCTAAAGTAGTCGTTGTCAAGATATATAACCTAACGGAGTTTAGAGTTGATTCCACAGGGAATATGGTAGTCTTAGAAGAACTAACGACGATTCGGGTTGATTAACCTGCTTATCTCCCCAAAATGCGGGGGGGGGGGGGGGAGGGGGGGCGGAGTTGTAACAAATTTGAAGAGTAATTCTAAACTAAGATAAGTGTTCAATCAGTATGAAGAGTAACTAGGGTATTGTGTTCCCCATGATTCCTAACTCAGTATTACCAGTTAACCAAATTCTTTTCCAGTGTGTAGCATGTAGAACAGTAAGTTAAGTTCACCAAACCCTTTGGCCCAAGTGACAGGAAAATTTCACTATGTGATCTGGTCCATCCCCGAAGTGTGACATTACTAACCCATACCTATTGTTCCAGTATAACCTTCCTTTGGCCCAGTTCGCTTGATTAGACAAGAAACATTAATCAAATCCTGTTAATTTATCTCTTTTCCTATTCATTACTACATTGATCCAGTAAGTAAAACTAGGAGAGTTCTAACATTGGCCATCGTTAAAAAGCATTCAAATCAAAGAGAATTAATTCATACATGCATGCACACTTTTCAAGAATTATGAATTATCTTATTTTACCTTGTTAGTTCTTCATGGTTCCCACAACCTTAGTTGTGGATTTAGCTACTCATTATCAGTGTAAATGCAAGATTTATGAATTTGAATAACATAATTGAGTACTTACACAATAGAATTAAGCACAAGGAATCCAAACTGTTCATAAAGAATCACAAGATCAAAATTAAAAGAAAACATAAAGTTTTTCAAGATTTCTCTCAAGCTCATCATTGTTCTCTATTGTTCTGTAACGTTCCTTCTGAAAAATAACCTAATAACCTATTTATAATCTTTAAAATACAAAACTAAAATGGATTAGGAGAACTTGGTCAGCATGCTCTATGTCATCTTCTATGGGTCGTATAATATTTTACGGCCCATAGTCGGGCTTTCAAGGATTGCTTATTCAAATATGGGTTGACTTCTATGACATCCTTTTATGGCCCGTAGAGGTTTTTTCTGGTGACTTTTCAGCAACTCCCTATGTTTTGATCCTCAGGTAACAACACCAAGTCTATGGCTCATAAAATCTTTTATGACTCATCTGGATATTCGTAGACTTAACTTTAGAAAATCACCCTTCACTGGAATTGTATATGAAACCAGGCCTATGGCTTGTAGAATTCTCTATGGCCCGTAAAAGGTTTGGTGAACCCTCTACTTCAGCAAAATCTGCATACTTAGCCCAAAATTGTGCCAACCCTGTAATCATGCGCACAAAATATAAAAACACACCAATTCTCCTAACATCATTGAGAACACACAAAATTCTAAGTTTTAAGCATCAACGGAGTCGTATTTTGACAGCACATCAATCTTTCCATCTGAGAGCTATTGTTATCATCTAGATCTCACGATGAGGCTCGGACTTTGAGTCGCCTTGGATCTTCAGATCCTCTATTATTTCCTTTCTCTTAGACTATGTATCAGATATTTATGAGAAAGTGTTGTATTTTCTTTTGAGATCCTTGTATTTACTTTTTGTACTATTTTAGATGCTCTTGTACTCATGACTCGAGGATTCCGGATATTTCTTATATCTTATGAGTTTGTTTCCACTTTATTTGTCTTTCTTTAGTCGTGAACCATTTTGGTTCATGATAAGTTTGGTATCAGAGCTCTAGGTTTGTTGAGCTCGTGAGTCAAGAGCAGAGTGTCTATTAGAGTCTCGCGGATTGGTGGGTAAACGCCCACACCCATCTTATGGAGGCTACAGGATACTTGTTAGGAAAAGATTTCATATCTTGAATACATTCGTGCGCTTCTTTGTATTACCTGTCTTGAAAATATCTAATCTACTCCTTCTATATAAATGTTGATTACTCAATCCCGTCACTTAGTGGGAGAGCCATAGATAGCTGATGTGCCTCTCCGCCAAGGTCGAGGTAGAGTTCGAGGAAGGACTAGGGGCAAAAGGTATGTTACGGGAGCATCTGCACACTGAGGGCAAACTAGGCAACTTCTCTAGAGCTTGTTCATGAGCCAGAGGGGCCTAAGATCCTATTCCATCGCATTCATCCCCAGATACTACATCGTCAGTTCAGGAGCTACTTATGAGGTTATGGATAGAGTTGGAGGGAGATCCTCAAGCCCTAGCTACTGCTGAAATACCGATTTCTACCACACTAGTTAGTCCTTCTAGTGCTCCACCAGAGCCTGCGATGATTCATGCGAGACCTTCTTCAGCTCCAGCATACTTTTTTATGACTATTGTTACTCCACTTCAGGTATCTAGACTGAGTTTGGATACTCAGCTTTAGAGTTCAGTTGTTGCTCTATCTATTGCCCCTCCCTTGCTTATGGTGCCACCATCTTCTGCCAGTCCAGCCATGTCTACAACAAAGTAGAAGAGTTTTGAGAGGTTTGTGTAGTTTGCTCCACGGTGATTTGATGGCACTCCTAGCGATAAAGCTTATCATTTTTTGTCATAGTGCCAAGAATGGTTATGTAATCTTGAGATTCTTCAGTCGCAAGGAGTTGCCTACTCTTCATATTAGTTCGTCGGCCTTGCCAAGGAGTGGTGGAGGTTAGTGGTAGCTCATTGACCTATTCGATCAGCATCTATGACTTGTAGATAGTTTACTAAGATGTGTTTGGAGAGATTCATGCCCTACAACCTTTGAGACAACTGCCTAGATGAGTTTGATAGACTACAGTAGGGATCTATGTCTATTTCTGACTATAAGGCTAGATTTCATGCTTTATCCATATATGCCTTATCTAGCATTCCTATTGAGTTCGAGAGGATTCGACATTTTTCCAAGGGCTTAGTAGGGTATCTTTAGGAGGATACAATTTCCTTGGTGTTAGCTTAAGGTACTTTCCAGAGTGTTGTGGATCACACTTGTATGATAGAGCGTATCAAGGAGGATAGACAGGGTGGCGGGAAGAGGTTCTATCAATATAGATAGTTTATTAGGCACTCACAACAGGACCAAGATATTCAGAGGCAGGGCCATCAGGGTTGGCCAGTTCAGGTAGCTCTTCTAGCATCGAATAGTGTTGATAGATCAAGATCTGCCCAGGTATGGTGGCTTTTCAGGTCAGCCACCTCAGGGGCGAGAGACCAGAGCTTGATATAGTTATGATGATGTGGGGCACTTGGCCAGATGGTGTCCCTATCATTTATCTCCTGCTCAGACTTGAAGTTCTTAGCCAGCTTGTCCAGCTCTAGTACCACACCTAAAGACACCTCTCAAGGCCTGACGGGTTATTCTAGAGGAGGTTGTGGTACAGGGAGAGGAGGTGCCCGTGGAGGCCAATAGGCTAGTGGTGGTCATGGCGTTTGCTATATTGTTCCTTACAGGGCCGAGCCAGAGCCTTCTAATGTAGTTATTATAGGTATGGTTCTAGTATTCCACCATTCATCTTCAGTTACTTATTCTTATGGGCCAACCTATTTTGCTTCTAATATTGATATTATATGTGAGCCGTCTGCTGAGCCTATATGTGTTAGTAGGTGAATCTTTAGTAGTGATATGTGTTTCCACACCAGTAGGTGAATCTTTAGTAGTGAATCAAGTTTATCGTGGTTGTGTTATGACTTTTATGGGAAGAGATACTATTATCGATCTCATATTGTTGGACATGGTAGATTTTGATATTATATTGGGCATGGACTAGTTGTTGCCTTATCATGCCATCCTTGACTGTCATGCGAAGATCGTGTCCTTATCTTGCCCCGATTTTCCTTAGTTAATATGGACTGGAACGCCTAGTTCCTATCCTAGTGTTATCTCTTATATACATGCTAGTTGATTAATGGGGAAGGGGTGTTTGGCATATTTAGTTAATGTTCAGGTTGTTTCTAGGGAGTCTCAATCATTGGAGACTACTAGGGTTGCTAGAGAGTTTATGGATGTATTTTCAACTGATTTTCCTGGTGTTCCTCTAGATCGTGATATTGACTTTGCTATGATGTAGAGCTGGGTACTAAGCCCATATCCATTGCTCCTTATCAGACGACTTCCGTTGAATTGAAAAAGTTAAAGGAATAATTGAAAGATTTGTTGAAGAAAGTCTTTATCCGTCTGAACGTATTTCCCTGGGTGCTCCTATATTATTTGTGAAGAATAAGGATGGCACTATGTATATGTGTATTGACTATCGCCAGCTTAACAAAGTGACCATCAAGAACAAATATCATTTGCCTCGCATTAATGATCTTTTTGACCAGTTACAGTGTGCCTTAGTATTCTTCAAAATATACTTGAGGTAGGGTTATCATCACTTGAGAGTTTGGGAGCCTGATATCTCGAAGAAAGCCTTTAGGACCTGTTATGGGCATTATGAGTTCATGGTCATGTCATTTGGGTTGACTGATGCCCCAGCTGCTTTTATGGAGCTGATAAACTAAGTGCTTATGCCCTATTTAGAGATTTTTGTGATTATGTTCATATAAAATATCTTGGTTTATTCCAAGGGTGAGGCTGATCATGCGCAACACTTGAGGATTGTACTTCAAATATAGATGGAAGAGAAGTTGTATGCTAAGTTCTCAAAGTTCGACTTTTGGCTTGAGTCTATTGCATTTCTTGGCCATATTATGTCAAAAAAGGGTATTATGGTCGATACGTCCAAGGTAGCAGTTGTTTGTGAGTAGGCTAGGCCTACTTCGGTGATCGAGATTTGGAGTTTCCTTGGTTTGGCAGGGAATTATTGACGTTTTGTTTGGAGTTTCTTATCTATAGCAGCCCCATTGACCAGATTGACTCAAAAGGCTGTAGCATTCTAGTGGTCAGATGATTGTGAGTGAAGCTTCCAAAAGCTCAAAGATTTGTTGATTTTAGCACCTATTCTTGTTAGTGATATATTGTGATGCTTTAGGAGTGGGTTTGGGTGGTGTATTGATGCAAAAAAAGAAAGTGATATCCTACGCTTCTAGATAACTGAAGGTGCATGAGAAAACTACCATACCTATGACTTGGAGTTGGCTGCAGTTGTGTTTGAGTTGGAATTATGGTGACATTATCTTTATGGGGTACATTGTGGGATTTTTACTGATCACCGGAGTCTCAAATACATCTTTTCTCAGCCTAATATGAACATGAGACAGCGTAGGTGGTTGGAGTTTCTTAAGGACTACAACATCTCTATTCTCTATCACCCCGAGAAGGCCAATGTAGTGTTAGATGCATTGAGCCGAACAGCTACTAGTGTGGGAATTTTGTCATTCTTGAGGACGAAGGAAAGGCCCTTAGCCTTAGATGTTCAACCAGTTGTTAGGCAGATGGTCCGTTCGGACATTTCCCCTCCTTAGAGTATTTTCACATTTGTTGAGGCTAGATCTTCTTTGCTTGATCAGATATGTGCTTAGAAGTTTGAGGATCCCATATTCTGCATGATTTGTGAAAAAGTGTTGAGAGGTGAAACCAAAATGGCTATTATAGATTCTGATGGTGTTTTGAGAGTTAATAGTAGAGTTTGTATGCCTAAAGTTGGGGATTGGGAGAGATTGATATTATAGGAGGCCAATGTGATAGATATTCCATCCATCCAGGTGTGGCAATGATGTATCATGATCGTAAACAACATTATTAGTGGTTTGGCATAAGGAGAGACATAGCTGAGTTTATGGCTAAGTGTTTGAATTGCCAACAGATAAAGTATGAGCATAAAAAGCTCGGTGAATCAATGCAAAGGATGTCCATTCTCAATTAGGAGTGGGAGAGATTGATAGGTTTGCCCATGGCCTTGGGCAAGTCTAATTCAGTTTGGGTGGACGTTGATCGATAAACCAAGTCGGAGCACTTCATTTTGGTGAAGACTAGCTACAGTGCAGAGCAGTTGGCTAGATTATATATCCCAAACATTGTTAGACTGCATGGTGTGCCAGTGTCTATAGTATTAGACAGAGGGTATGTGTTTACCTCTTACTTTTGGCAGGCTTTACAATGGTGTTTGGGTACTAGAGTAGATTTGAGTTCAACCTTTCACCAGACTGATGGCCAATCAAAGCTCACCATTCAGGTGTTGGAGGACATGCTTAGGGCCTGCGTTATTGATTTTAGGGCCTGATGGGACCAGCACATACCTTTGGAAAAGTTTTCATATAATAATAGGTACCATTCAAGCATCCAGATTGCACCGTTTGAGGCCTTGTATGACTGGAGGTGTAGATCACCCATCAGATGGTTTGATTCATGTTTGGCTAAGGTGTTGGGTGTTGATTTGCTTCATGATTCCATGGACCGGGTCCGACTGATTCAAAGTAGGCTTTTGACAGCCCTGAGTCACTTGAAGAATTATGTTGATAAGAGGGTTAGGCCTCTTGAGTTCCCTGTTGGTGATTGTGTTTGGCTGAAAGTTTCACCCGTGAAGGGTGTGATGAGATTTGGAAAGAGAGGAAAGCTTAGTACCAGATTCATTGGCCCATTTGAGATTTTTTAAAGAGTGGGTGAGGTAGTCTATGAGTTGGCTTCACTACCAAGACTATCTTCTCTTCATCCTATTATATATATTTCTATGCTCCATCGATACATTCCAAATGAGTCCCATGTGATTTCTTATTATTCTGTTGAGTTGGGTCCAGACTTGTCCTTTGAAGAGGAACCTATAGCTATATCGGACAAGCATGTTTGGAGATTGATATCCATAGATACACCTTCTGTGAAGATTCCGTGGTAGCACTATTTCATTGATGAGGCCACTTGGGAGTTGGTGTCTGATATGTGGGCTAGATATCCATCCTTTTTGAGGTTTAGGTACTCCTCTTTTCCTTCTGTTTGAGGATAAACATTCATTTTAGTGGTGAATGACGTAATCACCTGGTTGGTCATTTTTGGATTTTTCTATAAAAATAACTATTTTACCCTTTCGTAAGTTGCTTTGGGCCTATATTGAACTATTTGAATGTTTAGAACTGGAATCCTGAGTTTTAAAAGCTGAAAATATGAGTTTTGGTCTTATTGAAAGCTTAGGCTGTTGAAAAGTGAGTTTTTCTGTCAGTCTGAGTTTTGGAGGTCGGATCCAGGATCCGTCAATTCCATTACCTCCAAAATGCTTAAAATAAACCACAGGAAGTTGCAGAACTGAATTCAGAGTTCAAATGAGGGTTTTAGGCCAAAAGTTGTGATTTTAGTTGTTTTTAGAACCAAAAGTTGACTTTGGTCAATATTCGGGGTTCGGAAGCTTGGATCGAAATTCCGACATTTCCAATAGTTTTGGATGGTGAAACTAACGCTAAAAGTAGTCTCATTATAATTTTTGAAGTTTCTGAGGGAAGTTTTCGTATTTTGAGCTCTAAACTAGTTTTATTGACTTGCATCCGTAAATGTGTCGTGGAGATCTTGGAATCGAATTTTGATTCCGTTGAGTCAGAATAGTTGTTTTTGTATGGATACATATAAAGTTTGTGATTTTATGAGTTCAAATGAATTTCGAGGGTCCGTTTTGAGTTTTGGCAATGGTTGCTATGGGGGTATCAGGTGCAACCCATTTTGTTCTCCACTTTCGCGGAGTACATTTTTGCTCAATCAGTTTTAAAGACGTAAAACCCCCATTCTCTCTCCATTTTTAATATTTCAAGCTTTGAGGGATGATTATTGAAGAAAGTTTTTGGAGAAATCTTTTGGGTAAGGTATTATAACATCATTTTTGTTAATTTTCATGCTTTTTATCTTGATTTTGACATGAATTTCATGATTTTGAATGTTCCACATTACGGATTTTTGGCCTATGAAATTGAAAACTTAAGTGATGATTTCTCAATCGATTTGAACACGACTTTAGAGAGATTTTCACCTACAAATTTCATTTTTCGTGTAGAATCCGATTTTGAAGTCAATTTCCAGATTTGAGACTTTTGAATTTTATCCCTAATTTTGACCATTTTTCCCCTGAGCCAAAACTGTGCTAATATGGGTATCAAAATGCTTCTCTTAATGATTAGTAACTATTATTGATAGTGGTTAATCCAATCGGAGGATCGATTTGAGGATTTGAGTTGATTAAAAGCTTGTCCGAGTGCAGTTCGGCAATGAAGTGGGTTCGACCAATCTTTTTGGGACTGGATTTGAGTTATTTATCTTGTCATGTGATAATTGTGAGATTTAGATGGACAATTGTGCTATTGAGTTACTGTGTTGGAATGATGATGGAAAATCGATTCCGGTGGAGCTGAATTGTGGTATAATCTTGTTCTTATGGATGAACTGAGTAAAACCTTATGATGAGTTGATGAGGGCTCGAGATAGAATGAGACTAAATGAGTCTTGTGAGACATATCGGAATGAGTAAGGTTCGTTATTATCTATATTCTCGCATACTTGGGACGAGTTAGGTCCAATATGATTGACATTCTCGATTATTGATATAATTATGTGATCTAACATATGATGATGGTTTGTGCATTAGTTGTGACACTTGATATAAATCCTTGGTTGCATATGATATGAACGAGTTTCATGCCTTAGTATCCCGGTTGTGGTGCTATCTGCATGTTATTGTTATATTATATCTACATATTGTTGGTAGCGCCGGAGTCTCTCCAGACATGTTTTTGTTGTGATAATATTTGTATACTATTTAGTAGTGCCAGTGTCAACGAAGTAATGTTATTGTTGTGGTACCTTTTTATGCTTTGTCACTGACATATATTCCTCCTTATATCTCTCTACCGGCGCCAGCATCCATCGGGTTATCATCAGCGCTAGAGTCCGTCGAGGTACTAGAGACCTCTCCATTGGCACCAGAGTCTGTAGAGGTGTCATCGGCGCCAGCGACCATCGTGACACTTGAGAGACTTTGTATATGGTGTGACGAGGCCCCCATGGCTTCTGCCTTGTAGCTCCATCTCAGTAGATGTATACATTGGCACCAACGTCTACCCTATATCCTCCTCATGCATTGCTTTCATACATTACTTATAAATTGCATCTTTGACTGACACTGTGATTTTATTTACCAATATATATCTAGTTCACATTACATACTAACCCCTTTCTTGCTGGTGATAGTATTCTTTGTTATGTCATACTCGTTTGATTTTTCTTACCCAGTCGGTTAAACCTACTGGGTACATTTCGGTGTACCCATACTTTGTTTCTTACCTGCGGATGGTGCACAGGGTACAGGATAGGGTAGTTGATTTTTCCATCCGAGTCCTATTGTTATCATCCAGATATCAACGGTAAGGCTCGGACGCTGATTCTCTGTCGATCTTTGGATCCTCTTTTATTTCCTTTCTCTCAAATTATGTATCAAATATTTATGAGACAGTATTGTATATTCTTTCGAGACAGTCGTATTTACTTTCCGTACCATTTTAAATGCTCTTGTACTCATGACTCTAGGTTTAGGTAGATTTCTTATATCTTATGAGTTTGTTTCCGCTTTATTTATCTTTCTTTAGTCGTGATCCATTTTAGATCGTGACAAAAAATAGACTCAAAATCTTACAATTTGTGAAAATGGAGTAAAAATGGTGGTTCACAATTTTTACGCTGTCAAGGTACTAAATACACTCCACAAATGCGGGTGGGCCCTATGAACATGAAGAAAACTAGGTACACCTTCACAAACATGGAGAGGAACCAGGTACACCTCGCGAACGCGGACCCTAAGGCGCGAACGCAGAGAGTGAATGGGGGTTGCACCAAGAAACTTGCACCAATAATGCATAGCGAGAACCAAAACTCAAAGGACCCTCGAAACTCATCCGGAATCAGAATTATATAAACCAAATATGTATCCATACCAAAAACAACGATTCGGATTTACCAAAATCATCAAAAATCTATTTCAAGGCATTCTCACCACAATTATCCATACAACTCGTATAAACTAGTCTAAAACTCAAAATACCAAAACTTTCCTTGGTAACTACGAAAAATATTATGATATTATTTTTTAGTATTAGTTTCACCATCCGAAACTGTTGGAACTGTCGAAATTTTGATCCGAGCTTCCAAATTCCAAATGTTAATCAAAGCAAAACTTTGGTTCCAAAAATAACTAAAAACACATCTTTAGGCCTAAAAATCTCATTTTAACTCCAAATTCAGTTCTGTAACTTCTCATAGACCAGTTTTATATTTCGGAACTAATGAAGTCAACGGATCTCAAATTGACACCCAAAACTCAGAATGATGTAATAACTCACTCTTTCAACCAATTAAGCTTCCAAAAATGTCAAACTCATGTTTCTAACTTTTAAAACTTTGTATTTCAATTTCACCAATACAGATAGTTCAAAAGAGGTCTAAAGCTACTTACAAAAGGGCAAAATAGCAATTTTCATAGATAAGCTCAAGAATGACCAATCAGGTCATCAAGATCTTCAAGGTTTTTCAAGGATAAATCATTGGGTAACTTCCATTGATTAATTTGTAGTTTTAACTTAGAAACTAGATTTTTTAATTGAAATAATTGCGGACTTTTTGGACTTTGATTTCTAACACTAAATTGGTGATTTTGACCTCATTTTAACTACTTTTTAAAAATGTTTTTCATCGTTGAAATCTTTATTGCTCGAGGAACATGTTCATGAATTAATTTTCAGATTTACAACACTTTTCTCCATATGAGATTTTTTATTATCTTACCTTTTTCACCTAAATTGCTTAATTTAGTGTCATTAGATTCGTAATATGATTGTAATGCTATATTTGACTAGATTATGGTGATTTAGAGTATCATAGAAAGGGAAAAGGTGTGGTATTGGCTTGATTTGATACTTGTACTAAGCCAAGTGGACTTCTAACCTTTTGTTAGGTATGATTGAATCTTGTATGCTTCTATGTGTATAGAATTGAGTAATTTTGGATATGAATTAGAATAGAAATGTATTATCCTAGGCTTTGATTATGGGATTTTTAGATTGGGTAATTGTTCATATTGTGAAATCTTGACTTGTGAATAGATTGTGAATTCATGACATCTGCATGATCTTGCAAATTATGAGATATTGATATTGAGGTGGTATTGATATTGAGATTTGGTTTATGATGTCGAGATTGTGATGACATTGAGATCGTGATGATATTGACATTTTGATGATACTGAGACTGTGTACATTGCATTCACTATTACTTGTGCATTGATACTTGTGATGGCTATGGCCAAGAGACATTCAAGGTAATATGCGGGTTGGTGATCGAGGTCTTTACCAGTTGATGATTAGCCGAGGTAATATTCAAGCTTATGATGTGGCCGAGGTCTCTTCTAGTATAGTGAACATTGATCAAAGTTGTTATCGGAAATGTTCATAGATACATGATCTATGTGTGGTTCCCATGCATTTTGGCCTGAGTTTTCAGCGGATGTGTATCATAGGACAAATATGCACCACAATTATTTGACATTTCATCGCATTATTTACATCTCATGGCATTTACTCCATATCACTTCATTTTTTCTTGATATTGTTATATGTATTATCTGTCAAACTGTGAATAAGCTTAAACTGTTTATATAATTGGAGATCTATTATTCTATTTGGCTTTGAATGCCAGTTGGATATTTTGAGATACCATTCTATCAGATGTATATATGTCCATGTATATTGTGTTGTCCTAGACCTTTTTTGAGGGCAGGTGTGTGGTTGGGTTGATAGGTGTGTAGTTCTGCATTACTTTAGGTTAGTTTCCATTTGTCGGAGTACCTTGTTGTTTGGTGCTCACCACTTGCTACATTTTTGTAGGTTGTGAGCTTGATCCGTCTCAGTAGATTTAATTGTTATAGGATCAAGCTTCAAGATCACTTGAAAGGTAGTTCCTTATCTCTTCAATAGGGTTTCGATGATTCTATTTTATGTTTGTTCTATTTGAGAACTAGACATTGAGACTTGTATTATCATTTGAGTATTCTTATCATTAGAAGCTTGCACATATGACATCAGTTCTGGGATGGTTGTCATTTCTTCTTCCCTATGCTTATCTATTATATCAGACTATTTTATCTTGCGCTTCTGTTAATATATTAGGATGTTTAATTTTAGGATGACTCACCTGGTTGGTTAGGTGAGTGTCATTACACCCAGATTTTGGGTTGCGACAATTTGGTATTAGAAGACTAGGTTCATAGGTCTCATATGTGTACAAGCCCAATCTAGTAAAGTCTTAAGGATTGGGGTAAAGATGTTCGTTACTTATTCTTGACTTGCTACGAAGATTGTTAGATAATTCTCTTTTGCTTCTATCTAATCAATTCATGCATGGGTTTTGTTTAGGGGTTGAGTGGTCATATGACCTTTTGATCGATGGTAAGGACTAGAGCTACAATGGCTACTGGACGAAGGGAGGTAGCCTTTAAGGTTGCTATTGAGATCCCATCTAGAGGTAGGGGTTGAGGGAAAGGTCAAGGTCGAGGCCGGGGCTTAGGAGCATGATCGACTAGATATTATGAGTAGTGTATTTCCCCGATCCAGTGATGGAGCCTAGACAAGAGCAAGTTCCTCTTGAGTATACTGCAACACTACTACTACAGGATATGCTTCTGAGGGTTTTGGGTGTGTTAGAGATCATGGGGCGGGCAGGTAGCCCAACTGATGAACTTCATAGACATGGGTCAAGGTTCAACCTCTAAATCAGCAGTAAGCCCCTGTATCCTAGGTACAGGTGGAGCAACCACTAGCAACACCTATTGTTGAGATCCTTCCACCAACTGCCTTTACTAATGATGAGCATCGTAGATATGAGAGGTTCAGTAAGATGGACGCATCTCAGTTAAAGAGTGGGAAGACTGAGGATGCACACGAGTTTTGGACTACTTATAGAGATTTACTTGATGTCGTGGGGTTAGTAGAGATTCATGGGGTATGGCATGTCATTCTCTAGCACTGTGGACTAGCCTCGGAATGGTGAAGGACTTATTCGGGATCTCTTCCAAATGGATCTCCTTTAATATCTTAGGAGACATTCTCTAATGCCTTTTATGATAGATTTTGTCCATGGAGTGTCTGAGCAAAGAGCCGTTTGAGATTTATGAGTTTGAGATAAGGAACTATGATAGTTTCTGAGTATATGATCCATGTTTGCTAGCTAGCTTAGCATGCTACGACTATTCTTCCAATAGAAGTGGAGAGAGTTTGTTAGTTTGTGAAGTGGTTGGCTTATTCTATCAGAAGGTCAATGTTTTGGGTATCTAGGGAGGGAGCATCATTTCAGTTAGTGGTTAGTGCTTCCAAGGAGGCAGAGCTTATGGAGAGAGAGGCGTTTAGGGACCTCAAACGGGTCTGTACACATGGACAGTTCTCATATGCCTCATCCGGAGGTAGAGGCATGACTACGGGAGGTAGATCGTTCCAGTGCCACTGGGTTCATGCAACACTGTCAACATCAGAAGAAGGTCGAGGTGCCTCTGATTCTAATAGTTCAAGTCAAAGTTCCTCCAGCTTACAATAGAGGCCTGCAGATCGGGGTAGTTACAGTATCTTTCCTATTTCTTCACAATAGTCAATCACCCTTAGATCTCATTTTGGGTGTTGATCTCCAGATTATATAGTTTACTAGTTCCTATGTAGACCTATTTAGGGCCCCACCACTTTTATTCCACAACACCGGTTAGAGATCCGACACTATCAACTAGAGGTACATCCCCATAGACTAGGGGCTAGGGTAAAGGTTAGGCGGACATAGCTAGACACACCAGAGGTAGGAGAGCAGGTGATGCCTCCACACATTTTAGTTATAGGGGGCAAATTCTACTAGTGGAGGACGGGGAGGCCAGTGTTATTCTTTCCCTGGAAGACCCAAGAATGAGGCCTCTGATGTTGTTATCATAGGTATTATTCTAATTTGCTATCAGTGTTATTTGATCCTAGCTCCACTTATCATATGTGTCTACATATTTCTCCTTGGGTTTTGACTTACCATGTGATAGTATGTATGGGCCTGTTCATGTTTCAACCCCAGTAAGTGAACCCTTAATAGTGGATTGGGTGTACTAATCCTGCATTGTAACTTTAGCAAGCTATGAGACTTGAGTTGACATGATTATTATTTATATGGTTGATTTTGATATTATATTGGGGATAGATTGGCTTCCCCCTCATCGGGCTATTCTTGATTGCTATACTAAGACTATGACTGGCCATTCCGGGTAGATCGGGTATTGCATGGAGAGGTTCGAGTGGGTCCTATCCTAACAAAGTTATATCATATATTTAGGGAGAGAAGGTGGAGGATCGAGCGTGTCGTACTTATTTGGCATTTATTCGCGACATTAATACTGAGCCACCACCCATTGAGTCTATCCTTATTGTTCAGGAGTTTGTTCATGTGTTTCCTACAAACCTTCCTAGAGTCCCTCCTGATAGGGATAACGATTTAGCCATTGATCTTGAGTCGAGCACCAAGCCTATTTATATTTCTCCCTACCGTATGGCTCCAAGTGAGTTTAAGGAGATAAAGGAGCAGTTTTAAGATCTCTTGAGTAAAGGGTTCATATGCCCTAGTGTTCGTGAAGAAAAAGCAAGGCTCTATAAGAATTTGTATTAACTATAGTCAGATGGAGGAAGTGGCCATCAAGAATAAGTATCCCCTCTCTACAATTGATGATCTATTACACCATCTTCAAGGCGAAGCCGTGTTTCCAAAGATTGATTTGAGATTCGGGTATCACAAGCTGAGAATCAGGACTTTTAACACTCCTAAGACATCTTTTTGGACTAGTTATGGGTAGTATGAGTTCCTTGTTATGTCATTTGGCCTTACTAATGCCCTATCAGTATTTATGGAGCTAATGACTAGTGTATTCCATCCATACTTGGATTCCTTTTATTTTCGCGATGATTTGTTGGTCTACTCCAACCCCAAAGCAGACCATGAGAAACACTTTAGGATTGTACTTCAATGTCTTAGAGAGGAGAAGTTGTATGCTAAGATCTCTAAGTGTGAGTTGTGGAGGAGTTTGGTGGTGTTTTTGGGTCATATTATGTCTAGAGAGGGTATTCAGGTTGATCCAATGAAGATTGAAGGGGTTCAGGGTTTGATAGACCCACTTTGGCCACTAAGATTTATAGTTTTTTTGGCCTAGATTGTTATTACAAGTGATTAATTTAGGGCATTTCTTCTAATAGCAGCTTGGTTGACCGAGCTTATTCAGAAAAGTGCTCCATTCCATTGGTCAAATGTATGTGAGGAGAGCTTACAAAAGCTCAAGATACTATTGACCACAACTCCTGTTCTGACCTAGCCAGAGAAGGGTATTGATTTCACGAGGTATTGTGATACGTTCCGGGTTGGCTTGTGTGGAAACGTGATGCAGAAGGGGAAGGTGATTGCATATGCTTCTAGACATTTGGTCACTCATACAATGAACTATCCTACCCATGACTTGGAGTTGGAAGTCGTAGTATTTATGTTAAAGTTATGAAGACATTATCTATGTGGCGTTCATTATGGCATCTTCATCGATCATTGCAACTTACAATACATTTTTAACTAGAAGGATCTAAACTTGAGAGAGAGGAGGTGGATTGAGCTCCTAAGGGATTATGATGTGACCATCTTGTATCACCTGGTTAAAGCCAATATGGCGGCTGATGCTTTCAGTAGAAAGACTTCTAGTATGGGGAGTCTTGCAGCTATTTGAGTTAAGGAGCGACCTTTGGCTAGGGATATTTAGAGGCTAGATAATGGATTGGCGAGATTACAACTTTCTTAGGGTGGGGGTATACTTGCTTGTTTGGAGTCTCGTTCCTCCTTGATGGATCAGATTAGGAGTCGTCAGTTTGAGGATAAGAAGTTATGTCAGATTCATGTCAAAGTAAGTAGAGGGGAAAGCAAGGAAGCCAAACTTAATTTAGAAGGTGTATTGAGGATCGAGGGTAGGATTTGTGTGCCTAAGGCAGGTGATTTGATTAGATTGGTTTGAGAGGAGGCTCATTGTGCTAGATATTCTATTCACTTGGGGGCAACGAAGATATTTCATGATCTGAGTCAGCATTACTGGTGGTGTCGCATGAAGAAAGATATATCAGAGTTCGTGGCTAAGTGCTTGACGTGTTAGCATGTCAAATGTGAGCATCTGAGACCAAGTGGAGATCTTTAGAGGATGTTCATCCCCTGATGGAAGTGGGAATGCTTTGCCATAGATTTCATGGTTAGTTTATCTCTAACAATTGGTGGCTTTGATTTTATATGGGTGTTGGTGGACTGATTGATTAAGTCTACCTATTTCATTCCAATCAAGGTGAAGCTCATAGCCAAGAAGTTAGCTCAGCTCGACATTGAACAGATTATGAGACTTTACAGAGTTTCTATTTCCATTGTATCAGACCATGGTTCATTGTTCACCTCCCACTTCTAGAGAGCCTTACAACATGCTTTAGGTACTCCTTTGGATATGAGCACAACTTTTCACCCTCAAACTGATGGACAGTCTGAGATAACCATCTAAGTGTTAGAAGACATGCTTCAAGCATGTGTTATTGATTTTGGTGCCAAATGGAATGAGCGCTTATCCTTCGTGGAGTTTTCTTACAACAACAATTACCAATCTAGCATTCAACTGGACCTTTTTGAGGCCTTGTATGGCTGGAGGTTCAGATTGCCTATCAGATAGTTTGACTCAGTAGCGGTGGAGAACATGGGTACAAATATATTAAGAGATGATCTGTAGAGGGTACAACGAATTCAGAGTAGATTGGTGACAACCTAAAGTCGCCAAAAGAGTTATGCCACAAATAGGTTTGACCTTTGGTATTCATGGTTGGAGATAGGGTATGCTTTAAGGTCTCAGCCATAAAAGGTGTTAGGAGATTTGGGAAGAAGGGAAAGTTCATTCCAAGGGTTATTGGTCCTTTTTAGATTCTATATAGAGTTGGAGAGGTGGCTTATAAACTTGCCTTGCCACCTCACTTGTCTTTAGTCCATCCCATGTTTCATGTCTCTATGTTGCGGTGTTGTATTTTGAATGAGTCTCGTATGTTTTCCATTGATTCAGTTGAGTCGAGCCCAGATTTGACTTATGAGGATCATCCAATGGCCATTTTTGATAGGCAGGTGAGGAAGTTGAGGATTAAGGAGATAGGTTCAATGAAGGTCCATTTGAGCCATAAGCCCGAGAATGCGGCTACATGGGAGATGGAGACAGATATGTGTGCCCGATACCCTTAGCTTTTTTTAGCCTTTAGGTATGTTTCTTATCTCATGCTCAAGGGCGAACATCGTTTTTAGTTATAGATGATGTAATGACCTCGAAGGTCATTTTTGGCGTTCTGGATAAAATTATCATTTTGCCCTTCTCGAAAGTTTTCTTAGGTCATTTTTGGTTGAGTCTAAAAGTCAAATTTGGAAACCATGTAGAAAGGTTAGAGTTGTCCTAAAGAATGTTTTCAAAGGCCTAAAGTTGGAAATTTAGAGTTTTGTGGTCATCTTGAGTTTTGAGAATCAGAATGTTGCCGATTCCATCAGCTCTGAATGTAAAATCTAGTCCAGGAGAACCTACGAAACTGAATTTGGAATTAAAATGGAACTTTTATACCCAATGTTTCATTCTTAGTTAATATTGGATCATAGTTTGACTTAGATCAACATCGGTGTTTGGAAGCTCAAATTGAAATTTCTACAATTCCAATGGTTTGGTGGTGAAACTAATGCTAGAAATGATCTAGTTATAATTTTTAGAGTTTCTGAGGGTAGTTTGGGTATTTTGAGTTAATTAGTTTCTCTAAGTTTTATCACGCCTCAAACTCGAATTCCAACGATTTCATCGAGTACGGAGCATTATTTTTGGTAAGGTTCCATGTTTGGTTTTTGTTCATGGGGTTTCGAACAAATTCTAAGGGTCCAGTTTGTGAATTTCTATGCTGGGTTTTTTATGAAATCTGGTGTTGCTAAGCTATGAGCCGCATTAGCGCCCCTTCTCTCCGCGTTCGTGGAGGTAAAGTATTTAGACCTCTGTGTTCGCAGATAAAGGCTCCACATTCGCGGAGGTATGAGGGCTTTGACCTCCATATTTGTGGAGGTGAGTCCTGCATTCCCGGAGGGTAAAGTCTATGTGACCTCCACGTTCGCGGGTACTTATCCGCATTTGTAGAGAGTTAAATTTACCTGAAAAGTTTAATATTTTAAAAAGTCGGGATTCACCATTTTCAAGGCTCCAAGCTCGATTTTTTAGATAATCTTCAAGGTTTTTTGGGGCAAAATCATTGGGTAACTAACTTCTAACCTATATCTTTAATTTCCATTGATTAATTTGTAATTTTAACTTGGAAATTGGAGTTTTTAATTAAAGAAATTGAGGATTTTTTGGACTTTGATTTCTAATACTAAGTTGGTTATCGCGACATTATTTTAACTCCATTGTCAAAACGATTTTCATCATAGAAATCCTTATTACTTAGGGAACGATTTCCTGTATTAATTTTCAGATTTCCGGCACTTTTTCGGCATGGAATATTTGATCAATTTACTCTTTTCACCCAAGTTGCTTGATTTTAGTGTCATTAAATTTGTAATATGATTGTGATTCTATATTTGACTAGATTACAATGATTTTAGAATATCGTAGAAAGGGAAAGGACATGTTTTTGACTTGATTTGAGGCTTCTCACTACAACAAAATTTGATTACTAAGGACAAATAACTTCGTCACTTATAAATCATTTTCCATCACAAAATGTTTTGTGTGACGAAAAAAATTTCTTCACTCAGTCGTCCCTAAATGTGGATCACTAAAAGTGTACAAAGATGATTTAGTGCTCCATTACTAAAAAAGTTATATTGACTGCAAAAAACATAATCGTTCCCAATGACAACATTTATGGAGAGTTTATTGGTCATAAAAGTGTACTATTTTTGTAGTTTACAATATATGTTTGTCACTTAAAAAGCTCTCACTACTAACAAAACTATATTGCCACTAATAATTTCATTCAATCAATGACGACATCAATGTCTCTAAAGTTATATATAATTCATAGTTGAACAAATGTAATTTTGTCACTAATGATTGGGTTTTATATATATAAATTTGTTTCATCCTTAAATGTATAAATTAAGGGCAAAATTATTATTATAAAAAAGATTAACAAATTTGTAGTTAAATCGATCATCTTGTCACTAAAAGTATTTCTTCTATCGACAACACATAATTATCACTATAAATTATCATGATTAGTGGCAATTACAATTGTAAAAAAATAAAGAATTATACAATAATAAGAAAGGATTAGGACAAAAGGAATTTTCTCACTAAATGTCATCAACTTATGGCGAACTAAATTATTTTGTGACAAAATTTTTATCTTGAAAAGTTTAATTTAGTCATTACTAAAATTTACCTTTAACGATAAATTCTTTTGTCACTTATGACATATATTTGATGATATTTAATTGATTCAAATTGATATTATTTTTTAATTTATTTGTTGAATAGATGAAAATTAAATATTAGAACATGTCAAATAACAATAAAATTCATCCATAATCATAAAATTGAACTAAAACCATACTAAGGTAAATATTCATCCATGATCATACAATCTAAAAGAATTAAAACATTATAAATTCCTTAAATAGAACTAAAGTATGTCCAATAACAAGAAAAACTAACTGAAATACACTAAATATTGCTTCTAAACTAAAACAAACAAGTAGAGATTTCTTCCAAAGTACCAATAATGTCGTGAGACTTAGCTTTCAATTAGTCCTAATTCAATTTTTACCTTTTATGCCTGTGAAAAATAGAGAGAATAAAATTAAGATTTAACTTAAAGTGCTCATAATACAAGAGCCAAAAAGTATAATATAAATCACAATTTGTCTTTCACATCATACACAAAAAGTATAATATAAATCACAATTTGCCTTTCACATCATACATAATACCAATGATATCTTAGGTTTAGATGTTCCTGCCAAACATTTATTGAAGTAAGACTTCATATTTTAGTTCACTTTTTTTTAAAAAAAAAAAAAATTATGTAGAACAACTGAAGAAATTGAGTTGAAGGATAATTTTCTGTAAAGATGACAGATTATGATGCTACAATTCTTTTTGTTACACTTCCTTATAAAAATGGAACATTTGATACTGTTGTTCTTGGCTACAACTCCTCGATGATTACAGGGATGACACAACATATTTTGGTGGCCTAATTAGAGGAGTTGCTACTTAGATTGAAAAAGCAAAATTTGAGTTGAATGGTGTAAAATATAAATTATCCGCTAATAATCATGAAAACACATTCCATGGGGGTGGCAGAGGATACATATATTCATTGAGGCAAACAAATTAACATAATGATGAAAGCAAAATCACACCAATAAATTTAGCATCTCACACTTACTGGAGTCTTTGTGGACACACCAACGACATCATTTTGGCCCCTATTATTCAGATTTTTGGGTTTCAGATTACTAAGCTGCTCAGTCCCACCAGAGAAATTACCCCGATTAAGGAAACATGCTACAATTTCCTCCATACTTGATTGATAGGAGCAAGTTAAGTGAAATACCCGATGAATATCATATCAATTATGTGTTGGATAATATCGAGGAAAAACATTTTGCGATGAATGCAACTGTCCAAGAAAGTAAAATCAGCAAGAAATATAAAATTATGAAGTAAGAAACTTGGTGTACAAGCTCATTGCAGAGGAAACACATCTCATTCCAGAGTTTAATTTGACAAATTTCCCAGCGCTGGGTACTTGGCCAACTAAAAATGGAGGTGGCGAAACTCACAGAAGGACCAGTGGACAATTGCAACTTCCTCCTGATAAAGGAGGGCAATCAAACACTATCTAATGAGTTGACTTATATGGAATGTGAGAGGAATTAATAAGTGGCACAAATAGAAGGAGTTTAAACTATATGTGCAAAATAAGCACATCAAACTTGCTGCTTTGGTGGAAGCTAAGTTCAAAGTGCATAAATCTCCTAAAATTCTTGCGAATATTTTTCCTGGCTGGCAATCATTAGATAACTATCAATCGGCTGTTAATGGACGAGTATGGCTGGTATGGGATGCAAACTACTACCAGGTGACTCATATTAGATCTACTGCTCAATCGATTCAATGCTTGCTAAATGGTGTCACTGGAACTCAATCTTGTTTTTTTACTATTGTTTATGCTTTTAATTATATTGAACATAGAAAGGAATTATAAAAAGAACTAACACACATTGAACAAGGAATCGATAAATCTTGGCTAGTTGTTGGCGTTCAATGCTGTGTTGTATCCTAATGATAGATTATATGGTGCTCTAGTTTCCTTAGCAGAAACTTGAGGCTATACCGATTGCCTTCATGATCTACAAATTAATGAATTACCATGGAGAGGAGATTTCTATACCTAGTCAAATAAACAATTGGGATCTGATCGATTTGTAGCAGGATTAACAGAGTATTCGGAAATTTGGATTGGATAATGACTTGGGGTCATGTGGTTACTAATTATGAATTACCATATATTTTTTATCACTCTCCCATGTTACTCAGAATTGAGAATAGGCGATAGAAATTTAAAGCACCATTCAGATTCTTCATTATTTGGGTAAAACATACTGATTTCATGGACAAGGTTGCAGAAGTGTGGCATAAACAACTACTACCTGGTAAAATGGCTAATATTTGGGCAAAGTTGAGAACATTGAGGCGAGTTTTGAAAGATTTGAACAATGAGAAATTCAATACATATCTGATAGGATATATACTGTCAGACTGGTACTTCTTCAAACAAAACAGATTGCGGAGTAATGCACTAATGAAGTACTGTGTAAAGAGAAGCAAGCACTGATGGATATTGAGAAATGCACTCTTGTTGAAGAAAATGCTCTAAGACAAAAGTCCAGAGCCAAATGGATAAAGCTTGGAGATAGTAATCACAAATGTTTCTCAGCTGTGATCAAAGATAGAGCTAACAAAAAACCCATGCTTGAACTTATATCTCTCAGTAGTACAAGGCCCACTAACCCTGAAGCTATCAAGGAAGAAGTGATATAATTTTACAAGGCTCTATTGGGTTCCAGCACCGTATTTTTGCCAATTGTAGATAAGAACACTATGGGAAGAGGCCCTATTACATATGATCAGGGAGCTGAATTGTGCAGAGATATCACAAATGAGGAAATATGGAGTGCACTAGCCTCTGTTGATGATGATAAAGCCTTTGGCGTGGATGGTTATAATGCATATTTCTATAAGAAGACTTGGAGCCTAATGAAGGATGATATTTTGATAGCTATCAAGGAGTTTTTCCACACGGGAAAAATTATACAAGCCAGTTAATTGCACTGTAATTACACTAGTCCCTAATACTGCAATCCAAGGAGCATAAAAGAATATAGACCCATAACTTGTTGTTGATGTGCTGCTAAAATACAACACTTTTGATGCTTAAAACTTGGAATTTTGTGTCTTCTCAAAGTGATGTTAGTGGGTTTGATGTGTTTTTATGTAGATTTTGTAGGATTACATGATTAGGGATGATTTTTGGCACAAGTCTGCAGATTGCACCTTTTTGTTGATATACAGAGCACTCTACGGGTTGTAGTTTATTCCACGAGTGGTAGGGTGTGTTGTGGGTCAGATCCAGGGGAAAGGCTGATTTTCAGGAGTTGAAAAGTACAAGTTATCAGATGAGCCATAGAGTTCTTCACGGCCCATAGGAGAGTTCATAGATTGAATATCAAAAAATATGCTAAATACTGAAGTGTTGTCGGACGAAGTCGCATACGATCATTAGTCTGATGACTGGTCATAGATAAGGTTATGCCTGGAGGATCAAAGTTTTGAAGAGTTTCAAAAAAGTTAGCAGATGAAACCCATCACGGGTCGTAAATCAGAAGATAGCCCGTAGGAAGGTTTCATAAGTTGAAGCCTGATTTTAGAAAGATCAAAGTACGAAGACCAGGCACGGACCATGAGTTCACCTACGACCTGCAACCTCCTCCATAGAAGTTATCGAATCCAGTTTTTCTATTCTATTTTGGATTTGTATTATACTTATTATAAATAGGTTTTATAAGGTTTTTTTCTTCGAAGGAGGGAGGACAAAAATGCCTAGGAACTCGTAGAGAGACTTGAGAACTCATATTTTGTCATTTTTACATTGAGATTATTACATCGTCGTTTCTTATGAAGAATTTTGAATTTTTTGTTCTTCAATTCATCACTGTAAGTATTTAATTATGTTATTCCATAACATGATTGTCTCATCTACAATAATCAAGCATAGCTAAATACAAAACTAGGGTTGTGGGAACCATGAAGAACTAACATGGTAAAATCGGATAATTCATAATTCTTGGAAAGTGTGTATGCATATATTAATTAATCCCTTCATTTAAAATGTTTTTTAATGGTAGCCAACATTAGAACTCTCCTAATTCTTACTTGATGGCTCAAGGTGGTAATAAATGGGATAAGGGTTAGTTAACATATCATGACCCAAAATGGATCGCAACTAAAAGAGAAAAAAATCAAACGGAAACCATCACCAACAAAACAAGATAAATCTCCCAAAATCTGGAGTCATGAGTATAAGCGCATCTAAAATAGTATCGACGGATAAATACAATTGTCTCAAAAGATAATACAACATTGTCTCATAATATCTGGTACATAGTTAGAGAGAAAGAAATAAATAAAGGGATCAAATATCCACGACTACTCAAAGGCTGAGTCTCACCGCTGATATCTGGATATTATCAATAATATTCAAATAGAATAATCAACTACCCTATCTTAAACCTTGTCCATGATCTACAAGGAGGAAACAAAGTAGGGGTGAGTACATTGAAATATACCCGGTAGATTCAATCGATTTGGTAAGAGAAATGAAATAAGTATGCAATAACGAACAATACTATCCCCTTCAAGAAATGGGTTAGAGTACAATGTAAACCATATATATCGGTAAAATAAGATCACAGTGCCAGTCAAAGATGCAGTGCATGTGTAATGTATGAAACCAATTCATGAGGAAGAAATACAGGAGATGTTGGTGCCTATGTATACATCTACCGAGATGATCCTACAAGGTAGAACCTATGGGGTTCACATAAGACCATATGCAAAGCCTCTCAAGAAACATGACGGTCACTGGTGTTGATTACACCACAATGAACTCTGGAGCCGATGAAAAGGTATCTAGTACCTCGATCGCCACGCCCCAAGCCAAGGGGCTTCGACGTGAAATGGTGAATGGGAACTTGAAGGATCCAAAACAAGCCTCTCAAGCGTACATAGCACATCCTTAGTCTCGCGGAGCATAGAAAAGCAATTAACACGTAGCACATAATTTCTAAGGGATACGGGGCTTTGGACTCATGCTATGAGGATGTTGAAGGGAAGAGGATGAGCATGAATCACATAGCAAATAATTTCTCAGGGGTAGATAGGTATGGCTCACGTTATGGGGGCAATTAGAGACTTAGGACTTCCACTTCATCACCATCATCAAGCATTTAACATAGAAAGGGAGTAAGGGACTATGGGATATTTTTCGTAATACAAAAGCATAGTGAGTCAAGCTTAATCAAACATAGCCATCACAATATCCAACAACACCTCTAATCATGAGTAGGACGGGGGCCAAGATATCTCCCGGGCTCACCTCAAAAGATAGTATCCAAAGGTAGATAAGTCTAAGTAAAGGCATAAAAGTAAATGGTTGTTGTCCCTGGGAGTGGAGGACTCACCAATAGCAATTCTTCACCCGAACCGACTAGCCATGTGGAGGAGGAGGATGGAAAGGAGCTCCAATTCCTACATGGATAAATCATGTAGGCAAAAATATGTGTTAGTACTTGGAATATACTAAGTGTGTGGGGTGCAAATACATCAAGGAACATAAGTCATAAATAATCAATATGTATAATCATAAAGAATAAATATAGGCTCAATTTGTCATGAGTGCCAATTTCCTAGAGAGACATGCATGAACAATCATCAAATTACATGAGATCATATACATAGAGGGATGGGACCATAACCACTATATAAGACCAAACGAGCTACTACTTGGAATCCCAATGTTCACTCTACATCGGACAAGGAGGGGTTTACTTTGTCTAGGTAGACCAAACGCGATCCTTACGGCATGGCCTTTTGGGAAAGTACCACCACATTATGGCATAGCCTTTTTAGAGGATTTCACATTTTATCTTTACCTTATGACGTAGCCTTTTTAGTAGGTCCAAACAATATCCATATGTTATTGTATTGCCTTTTCGGTAGGTACAAGCCCATATAGGGAATTAATGTCATAAACTTATGGTGGCACAGGGTTTAGGGGACCATGGAAGACTACCAAGGTCCTCTTGGTGCTAGATCACAATCCCACGGAATACTTGAAACTTAGTCATAGTCATGGCATGCATAGTCTCAAAATATCTTAGTATCATTCTTTAAGTAGGCCATTAATCATAAATTGTAACATCCAAGTTAGGGCTTTACATAATTCTTGTCATTCATATCATACTCATGAGCTCATAACATACTTGTAAGCCCCCTTTTTAGTCTCAACATGCTTATCATACATATCTTGCCATAAGGCATTCATGATTCAAGAACTTAGCATGCATCTTTAACACAAATCATGGTGGGTACATGTACTTAAACTTGAAATCATGCAATTCATGAATAAATGTCACGAGAGGAGTAAAATAAGATCCTTAAACATTATTCAAACATACCACAATTAACATGAGGACACTTGATTAGGGTACCATCAACCCTTGTGAAAAAATCATAGATTTCACATGATGTTACATGACATTAAAGTGTACAAGGATAAACCATCATAAAATACTTCATAATATCATCACATATGAAAGTTCATAAAATCACCATGTATTATTATGACTTGAGGAATCATAAAGGATGGGAGGAATGGTTGAGCTTGTGGAGGAAAGGTCCCACAATCAAAACCCACATACCTTAGATATTTAGTGGAGGAGAATCGGACTTGGAGGGAAAGGATTCAAAACCGTAGCTTTCTTTCTTCTTCTTGAAGCCTTGGAAGACTTGGAAGTATTTTGAGAGGATTTTAGGACTTAAGATATCTAAGAATGAGAGGAATTGGGGATAAGAGGGATGATAAGGGGTCTCTTGGTGGTAAAAACGACATAGTATAGGCATAAAATGCTGGGAAATGATAAAACTACCTTTTTTTAAAATCTTACTAGATAGGACCACGAGACCCATTTACGAGTCTGGTCCATTCTATGATAGATAGGTGTTTTTTCTGATAGCATTTCAGACTTTCAAGAGCTCTTCTCTTGATTACATTCCACAACATGACCTAGACTCGTAAAAGATTCTTGGGGCCGTTTGATATGTCGTAGATTGAATCCCTGAAAGATCCTAAATTTCACCAAGTCTTCCGCAGGTACCACGAACTAACTTATGAGCCGTGCAACGACTTACGGCTCATAAGACCCTTCGTAATAGCTGACAGTCAAAAAATTTTCAGAACATATTTTCTTGCATTTTCACACTTCTCACAGGTGGGGTCTTACAATCTCTCCCACTTGGGAACATTCTTCCCCGAATGTTGCTAAGGCAAGCTCTAAAGAATGGAATACATATTTTATATGCCAAATGCAACATATGTACCATGAAAATCCTCAAATAATGCTTCAATTAACATTTACAATGCAACCTCAAAATCACATAACCATGCATAGATGACATGAGAGATGACATGCAAGGAAAGGAGGTTCGTAATTGGAGTATGTCATAGTACCTCAAGCTTAAGTAGAGTGTAAGAGATGGGGGTATCGGTTTTTCATATCCGCTTTGGCTTCCCAAGTGGCACTTTCGACTCGTTGGTTCCTCCAAATGACCTTGACAGAGAGTATGTCTTTGTTTCTCAACCGTTTGATTTTCCTATCCAATATTTCTATCGAGATTTCCTCATAAGTCAAGTTCTCTTCAACATTCACTACTTCCAAGGGCACAATCGAACTGGTGTCCCCAACACAATTCTCAACATGGAGACATGAAAAACTGGATGAACCATACTCATTTCCCTGGGCAACTCTAATTCATATACAACCCTATCCACACGTCTCAAGATCCGGTATGGTCCTACGTACCTAGGGCTTAGTTTCCCTTTCTTGCCAAAATGAACCATACTCTTCATTGGTGAAACCATCAAGTACAACCAATCACCAACTTCAAACTCAAGGTCTCTCTTTCTACGGTTGGTATAGGACTTTTGTCGATTTTAAGACTCCTTCAATCTTTCCCTTATCATCCTCACCTTCTCCAAAGCTTCCATAACAAAATCCGGATCCATCAAATCCATTTCCCCCACTTCAAACTATCTGAACAAAGACATACAATGCCTATCATAAAGAGCTTCAAAAGGAGCCATCCCAATGCTAGAGTGATAGTTGTTGTTATAAGCAAACTCAATAAGCGGAAGGTGCTCATCCCAACTATCCTTAAAATCCAAGACATAAGCCCTAAGCATATACTCAAGAGTTTGGATAGTCCTCTCAGCTTGGCATTTATTTATGGATAAAATGCCATACTAAGCTTGACTTTAGTCCCCATGCCATTTTTGAAGGACTCCAAAAGTGTGAAGTGAATTGAGCACAACGATCCAAAATAATGGCCAATGGAACCCCATGCAATCTCACCAACTCATGAATACTTGGCATTATCTTCGGCACTATAGGTTGCCTTAATTGTTAAGAAGTGACCCGACTTTTTCATCCTATCAACAATAACCCAAATGAAGTCAAAATTCCTTCTAGTATTTGGCAACCCAATTATGAAATATATGTTGATAGCTTCCCACTTCCAAGTAGGAATCTCTATGTTTTGAGTCAAACCACCCGGCCTTTGATGCTCGGCCTTGACTTGTTGGAAAAAAATGGCAACCATCTACAAATTTGGCAATGTCTTTCTTCTTACCACCCCACCAATACGTTTCACTCAAATCTTTATACATCTTGGTAGAACCGGGTGGATAGAATAAGAGGAGTTGTGCGCCTCTTTCAGTATCACATCTCACAATTCATCAATATCGGGCACATATAGCCTATCTTGGTACAGAAGAACACCATATCCTCCTTGGGAGAAAACTTCTACCTTGTCATCTTTAACCATGACTTCAACTCCACCAAATAAAGGTCAAGATCGTTTTTTCAATTTGACTTCATTGATCAGGAGGACTTTGAACTATCTATTACCATCGCACCACCATTTTTGGCCTCATTCTATCTAACTCCCAGCCTAGCCAATTGATGGGCGTCCCATGCCAACTCCTTTTTGCTATCATTGATATGAGCCACAGTATCTATGGACACCCGGCTTAGGGTATCAACCACAACATTAGCTTTGGCCGGATGGTAATGCACACTCTGGTCATAATCTTTAAGAAACTCTAGCCACGTTCTTTGCCTAAGATTTAAATCCCTTTGGGTGAACATGTATTGAAGATTCTTATGGTTTATGAACATATCTACATGAACTCCTACAAATAGTGATGCCATATCTTTAAGGCAAATACCACGACTGCTTGTTCGATATCATGGGTGGGGTGATTACGTTCATGCACCTCTAATTGCCTAGAGGGATATGTAATGACTTTGCCATTGTGCATCAATACACACCCTAAGACAACTCTCGAAGCATCACAATACACCACAACCCTTCTAACCCTTCCGATAGAGCCAAAATAGGAGCGAATGTGAGCTTGTCCTTCAAAGTTAAAGAGCTCCTTCCACATTAACCGGTCCATACGAATTTTTCCTTCTTTTGTGTCAATTTTTTCAAAGGACAAGCAATTTTGGAGAAACCATTCACAAACATTCAGTAGTAACTAGCCAAACCCAAGAAACTTCTAATGTCCATCATAGTCAAGGATCAAGGCAAATTTCTTATTACCTCCATTTTTGGATCCACCTTAATCCTATAACCCGACACTACATGACCTATGAATGAAACTTCTTTCAACAAAAACTCACATTTGTCAAATTTAGCAAAGAGCCTTTCTTCCCTCAATGTTTGCAACACCACCATCAAATGATTTGCATGCTCCTATTCATTCGGGAATAGATGAAAATGTCATCAATAAATACCACAACAAACATATCAAGGTAGGGTTTAAAGACCCTATTCATGCGATCCATAAATATAGTTAAGAGTTGTCAGGACGAAGGACATCACCACGAACTTAAAATGCATGTATCTTGTCCGGAAGACTATTTTGGGAATATAACACTCCCTTACACTCAATTGATGATACCTGGACCAAAGGTCAATCTTTGAGAAGTGACTAGCCCATTGAAATTGATCAAATAGGTCATCGATCCTTGGCAATGATACTTGTTTTTTTATGGTGACCTTATTGAGATGCCGGTAATCGATGCATATTCTAAGCGAACCATCCTTCTTTCTTACGAACAACATCAGTGCACCCCATGGTGACTTACTAGGCCTTATGAACCCCTTCTCTAACAAAACTTTTAATTGCTCCTTCAACTCTTTCAACTCCACCAGGGCCATTCGGTAGGGAGGAATGATGATAGGTTAAGTATCGGGGAGGAGGTCTATACGAAAATCTATCTCCCTTTCGAGAGGAATATCAAGGACTTCATCAAGAAAGACATCAAAAAATTCATTGACAACCAAAACCGACTCAATAGATGGGGACTTTAGACTCCACATCCCTAACCTGCACAAAATGATAAATGCAACCTTTATAAATCAACATTTGAGCCTTAAAATAAGAGATGAACCTACCCTTGAGAACTGAATCATGACCTTTCCACTTAAGGATGGGATCATTATGAAATTGGAATCTAACCTTACGAGTCCAACAATAGATAATGGCATGATATGCATGTAACTAATCCATCCCAAGGATGATGTCAAAATCTACCATATAAAGTTCAATAAAATTACAAGGCAAAACTTTATGCAATATAGCCAAAGGACAACCCTTATAAACTCTTTTAGCAAGAATAGACTCACCAATGGGGGTGGACACCTCAAGGGTACACATAACAATTTGGGACACACATGAAGTCTATTAGCAACAAATCGAGTAACGAAAAAAAGGGTGGAACCCAAATCTAACAAAGCATATACGTCAAGATTGTAGATCTTTAACATATGGGTAACAACATCAGATGCCTCATCAACCCCTTGGCTCCCTTAAAGAACATTGAACCGATTGTGTCGAGGAACACCTCCTTATTGGCCACCTTGTGCCCTTTGATCACCATGGGCACCTTTTCCTTGAGGACGACCATCCCTACCCTTATTTGGATACTCCACAATCTTGTGACCCATTTCCCCAAACTCGAAGCAAGAACCCATGTTCCTCCAACATGTCCACTATGATTTCTTCCATATTTTGGGAACTTAGAATGAGTCATTCCACCATTGTCACCTTGAGTCTTAGGGTTTGGGAACCCTATCATTTGCAAATCTTCGACCTTGGGCTTTGGGGGACCAATAGCCTTAGAATTTGTGGCCTTGTTAAAGATGACCACCATTGGAGCCTTGGAAACCTACATCAAGAGGAGCCCTCTTGGAATCCCTTATCCTTCTCTTTCTAAGCATCACCTCTCAAGTTATTCGGCATGCATCATAAGCTACAATATATCAATATCCTCAATGATCATGGCGGTATGGCACTCTTCATTGATTAAGTCAGATACACCCGACACATCCTTGTGCATTCTTGCTTCAGAGTCGGAAACCAAGAAAAGAGAAAACTTGGAGAGATTGTTGAATTTGAGGGAATACTCCCTCACACTCACAGAACCTTGTCTAAGATTCATGAACTCAGTCAACTTTGCTTCCCTTAGCTCAATTGGGAAGAAGCGATCAAGGAAGGAAACTTTGAACTACTCCGATGGAACGGGCTCATCATCTGACTTCCCCGTCTTCTATTGATTATACCATATTTGAGCAAGGCCCCTGAGTTGGTAGGCCGCTAATTCCTCTTTCTCTTCTGAACTTACCCCTATGATAGCCAAGACCTTATACACTTCATCGATGAACTCTTGGGGGTCTTCTACCTTTGATCCATAAAATTTTGGGGGATTTATCCTTGTGAAATCCCTCACCCTTGAAGCCAGGGTAGGGGAATGAGGAGCTTGAACCCCTTGATTGGCCACGACCCTTGCCAACAGGGCGGCCACATTCTGATACTTGGCCTGGGTACTCCTTATCTTTCCCCTTGGGGTGCTTACGGGGCCAGAGGGGAACCTTCGTAGGTGGGAGCTCTTTGCGCCATTCATCTCGACAGCATAATCTAAAAGAGCAAAAGATCGCTCATTAGAGATAGGAAACCTTATGTCAAATCTAAAGAACAAAATAGAGCATGAAGAAGTGGACCACTTCCTAAAATGCCTCGTAACGTCTCATTCATAGTTGTGGCGTGCTTCACAACCATGAACAAGACTCTACTCGACATAGTGTGTTGGATTTCCGAGGACCATTACAAACCTAGTGCTCTGATATCAAGCTTGTCATGCCCCAAGCCAAGGGCCTCGACGTGACACGATGAATAGGAACTCGAAGGATCCCAAACAATCCTCTCAAACATATATAGAACATCCTCGGTTTCACAAAAGCATAGAAAAGCAATCAAACACATAGAACATAATTTCAAAGGGATATGGGGCTTTAGACTCACGCTATGGGGATGTTGTAGGGAAGAGGATGAACAAGAATCACATAGAAAATAATTTCTAAGGGGTGGGTAAGTATAACTCAAGCTATAGGGGAAATCAGGGACTTAGGACTTCCACCTCATCACCACTATCAAGCATTTAACAGAAAAAGGGAGTAAGGAACTAAGGGATGTATTTTATAATACAAAAGCATAGTGAGTCAAGCTCAATCATAAGGAACTAAGGGATGTCCTTTATAATACAAAAGCATAGTGAGTCAAGCTCAATCATACATAGCCATTACAATATCGAACAACACCTATAATCATGAATAGGATGGGGGTCAAGCTATCTCCTGGGCTCACCCTCAAAAGATAGTATCCAACGGTACATAAGTCTAAGTAAAGGCATGACAGTAAATGGTTGTCATCCCCGGAAGTGGAGGACTCACCAATAGCAATTGTTCACCCGAACTAACTAGCCACGTGAAGGAGGAGGATGGAAAGGAGCTTTGATACCTACATGGTTAAATCATGTAGGCAAAAATATGTGTTAGTACTTGGAATGTACCAAGTGTGTGGGGTGCAAATGCATCAATGGACATGAGCCATAAATAATCGATATGTACAATCATAAATAATAGATATAGGCTTAATATGTCATGAGTGGCAATTGCCTAGAGGGACATGCATGAAAAATTATCAAATCACATGACATCATATACATAGTGGGATGGGACCATGACCGACATATAAGACCAAGCGAGCTACTACTTGGATTCCCAATGTTCACTCCACATCAGACAAGGAGCGGTCTACTTTGCCAAGGTAGACCAAACTCTCTCCTTGTCATGGCCTTTTCGGAATCTGCCAACACCTTACGTCATAGCCTTTCTTGTGGATTTCACATTATATATTTACCTTATGTCCTAGCCTTTTCGGTAGGTTGAATCAATATCGATACCTTACAACATTGCCTTTTCAGTAGGTACAAGCCCATATAGAGAATTAATGTCATATACCTATGGTGGCACACATTTTAGGGACCATGGGAGACTACCAAGGTCTTCTCGTTGCTAGGTCACAATTCCACGGAACACTTGAAACATAGTCATAGTCATGGCTTGCATTCTCTCAAATTATCTTAGTATCATTCTTGGAGTATCTCTTCAATCATAACTTGTAACATCAAAGTTAGGGCTTTACACAATTCTTGTCATTCGTATCATGTTAATGAGCTCAAATAATAATTTTTAGCTTTCTTGCTAGTCTCAACATGTATATACATATCTTGCCATAAGGCATTCATGACTCAAGAACTTAGCATGCATCTTTAACTCAAATCATGGTGGGTACATGTACTTAAACTTGAATCATGAAATTCATGAATAAATACAATGAAAGGAGCAAAATAAGATCCTTAAATATTATTCAAACATCCCACCATCAACATGAGGAAACTTGATTAGGGTACCATTGACCCTTATGTAAAAGTCATAGATTTCACATGATGTTGCATGACATGAAAGTGTACAAGGATAAACCATCATAAAATACTTCATAATATCATCACATAAGGAAGTTCAAAAAATCACCATGTATTATCATGACTTGAGGAATCATAAAGGAGGGGAGGAATGGTTGAGGTTGTGGAGGAAAGGACTCCACAATAAAAACGCATATACCCTAGTAATTTAGCAGAGAAAAATCAGATTTGGAGGGAAAGGATTCAAAACCCTATCTTTCTTTCTTCTTCTTGAAGTCTTGGAGGACTTGGGAGTATTTTGAGAGGATTCTGGGACATAGGATATTTGAGAATGAGAGAAATGAGAGGGATTAGGGTTAAGAAGGCTTATAAGGGGTCTCCTGGAGGTAGAAACAATATAGTATAAGCATAAAATGTTGGGAAATGACTAAACTGCTCCTTTTTAAATCATACCGGACAGGGCCATGAGACTCTGTATATGGGCCATAGTCCATTTTATGGTCCATAGATAGGTGTTTCATCTGATAGCATTTCAGAATTTTAGGAACTCATCTCTGATTTATATTCTACGACATGATCTATGGCTTGTAAAAAATTCTACGGGCCGTCTGATAAGTTGTAGATTTAATCCCTGAAAGATCCCAAATTTCATCAAGTCTGCCCCAAGTTCCATGAACCAACTTACGAATTGTGCAATGACTTACGACTCATAAGATACTTCGTATTAGCTGATAGTCTGAAAAGTTTTAGAACTTATTTTTTAGCATTTTCACAAAACCAAACTCTGGTTCGAACAGGTTGAGCACGCCATGCTAATGTGCCTCAGGCTAGGGTGATTAACGATACTATATTGATTTCATCCTTCTCACAGGTGGGGTCTTATATAGGTGGACTCTGATGATGATGATACCCCGACATACGGTGGCACCGGTAGAGAGATATAAAGAGAATACATGTCAATTATAGAGTACATCGATGTACCATAACAATAATATGCCTCAGCGGACTATGGTGCCACTAAACAGTATATAGATATATTGCAAAAATAACATGTATGGGGCCGTCTCGGGCGCCACTAAATAGATCTCTGGTAATACCACTATCTCAAGACCAACACATCATCGATGCAATGTACACTGAGTTATTATAACAAAGTATGTATCACATGTGTTATGCCTTGGTAGACTCTGGCGCCAACAACTAGACCTCCAATAGTGTGACTATCTCTGTATCTCATTGATAATCAAAACATCAAGGAAATCAGACTCTTTAAGTCCCACATTATGCACATCAAATAACCACAATGTCGCAATTATTATCAATTTATCATGTGTTTTCCCCCATATGGTGTCACAAGTATCATATTTTCACATTAAGATCCAACATACATCAAAACCAAAGGTTCCATCTCAATTTGATAAAAAGGGTGCCATTTAATCATTTTTCCACGTAATCGGTATCATATTTTCATCAAGAATAAACCATATCAAGCCTTTGGCTCATACATCAATCTAAATCATACAATTACCACATAAACATGCTCAATGACTCAAATCGAGTCCCAAAGGGTTAACCAAACCTACCTTAATGCCAAAATCGCACTCGGATAAGCTTTCAATAAACTCAAACCTCCAAACAATCCTCAAACACACTAATCACTACAAAAATCAGATACTACGAATCAAAAGGTATATTTTTATACCCATATTGGCATGAATTAGGCTTAGAGGAAAAATAGTCAATTTTAGGGATAAAATCCGAAGTTCCTAAATCCAAAAATTGAATTTAAAATCAAGTTCTACGCAAAACGTTCAGTACATGGGTGAAAATCCAACTATAACCAGGCTTAAAACGAATGTGAAATCCTCATTTAAAGATTCAAAATCAAACACCAAAAATCCCGAATTTTGGACATGTAAATCATGGTAATTTAGGACAAAAATAAAGATAAAACTTAAGAAAATGATTCATATAATGTTAAAAATACTTACCCAGAAAAAATCTTCTAAAACCCTTCTTCAAAATCACCTCATAAAGCTTGGAAGTTTGGAAATGGGTTAAAATAGTGTCTCTCGGGTTTTAAAAATGGAAAAGTGAAATGTTCTCCGCGAACGCGGGGTCCAGGTCCATAAACGCAGAGCCTAATCAAGCCCAACACTCCACAAATATAGGAATCAGGTCCACGAATGCGGTGCCTAACCAAAACCAACTCTCTGCGAACACGGAGACCAGGTCCGTGAATGCAGGGAACAGTACCTGCACCAGAAACTATGCACAAGCAAAATTAGCTAACAGCAAAAACTCAAAAGTAATACTTGAAACTCATCCAAAATCAGAATTTCACAAACTTTATATGTATCCATACCAGAAATAGCGATTCGGAGTCAACAGAATAATCAAAATTTGATTCTAAGGTCTCCATGAGACATTTACCAATGCAAGTCATATAAACTAGTTTAAAACTCAAAATACCAAAATTGCCCTTGGTAACTCCTAAATTTATTTCGAGACCATTTCTAGCATTTGTTTCACCATCCGAAACTAATGAAACTGTCGAAATTTTGCTCTGAGCTTTCAATTTCCAAATGTTTACCAAAGTTTGAGCTTTGGCCCTACAAAATTCATTGTTACTCAAAATTCAATTCTTTAACTTTCTATAGTTCATTTTTGACATTCTGAAGCTAATGAAGTTGACGGATCTACGATCCGACCTCCGAAATTTAGAATAGTACAAAAACACACTTTTTTCAATAACTTACACTTTCAAAAAGTTCCAAAATTCATATTTTCAACTTTTAAAACTTTGAATTTCAGTTCCACTCATTCAAATAGTTCAAAATAGGCCTAAAGCGACTTACAAAAGGGTAGAATATTAATTTTTATAGATAAGGCCAAAAATGACCAACCAGGTCATTACATAACAAGATTCAATGTGATCCCTCTCGTCTAATCAACCTAACCGAATCAAGGGGTGGTTGTACTAGAATCAAAGGTAAGGATTAGTAATGTCACATTGTGTGGATGGATCAAATTACGTAACAAAATTTATCTCTCGTCTAGAAAAAGGGTTTGGTAAACATAACTTACAAGTTCTACATTCTAAACATTAGAGATGATTATATTATCTTGCTATACTAAGTTAAGATTTCATGTAGAAGACAATATCCTAGTTACTTCTCTCACTAAATTCACAACATCTGCTGAAAGTGTAGGTTTACTTACTACATTTAAAAAAAACCCTTTTAAGAGCTAAATAGGTTAATCTATACGAATTGGTCGTAATTACTCCATATCTAGACCATATTTCCTATGAGTTCAACCCTAATCTTGGTAGGTTATGTGATGGTGGACTATTGTTTATTCGTGGATCTGGCCCAACTCATGCTAATAATACCCTGAATTCGGATCGTACAATATTAGTTTCTAGCATCATTGATGGCTATGATATTGACTAGGCTCAGTTGATAGCTTAGGAGATATAAGAGAGAGCCATGAAGAGGTCCACATCCATTCCCTTTCTATGTTTGATCTATCAACTATATATAGAGTCAAGGTGGAGATTCTACATACCGTGGACATTATGATCGATGTTCAGATGACACTAGACACCAGCCTAATAATGGCTAATGAGAATCTTGTGGCCCTCTCCGGCAAGCACCACAACCATCAGGTCTTCTACCGTAGCACCACAGTCTAAGCCTCTTTCATCTTCTACAACTTCTACTCCAGCAACTAAGGGGGCCCCATAGATAAAAGCTGAGAGAACTCCTACATCATAAGTTTTTCCCACGCAGCCTTCCCCCAGTAGCATGGTATACATGTCTGCAACATTAGACTCCTACGTAGCGACAGGCTCGCATTGAGTCCTAGTTGACTCAGTTGCTACAACAGATTAGGCCTTAGATTCACCATAATATTTAAGAGAATAACGCACGTGTACATCACACTTTGCAGCCACATTTGAGGAGATACTTGCACCAGTACATGGTTGTATTAATACTTTTGAGAGGCGAGTTGAACAGAGCCATAGTTTAGCCCAGCCTACTGATTTGACAACCATTTGGGAGTAGAACCAATAGCTCTGTACCATTATGAGAGTAGCAACATCAACATCAATACTTGTTGTTCCTTCTCTACGCAACATTACTGAGGCAGTTGTTGATTCTTTTGCCCCTGAGGTGAGAGGCAGAGTTGATAGAGAGAGCAGTTTGAGACTACAAGTCGAGGCTCATTGCTAATGAGATGACCTGGTAGGCATGTGAGCTTGAGAGAATGAGGTGTGCTAGATCCTTTAAACATGTTGCCGACACTGAGGTGACCACCACGCAGGTTGGGGTTGGTTAGACACAGCCAGAGACTGGTACTTAAGCGCTTAGTTATATTTTGTTCCATTAAGGACAATGCAAAACATTTTCGATGATGTGAATAGTTATAGGCCTCGACAAAGTTTAAGTAACCTTGGCCTAAAACTATCCCAATTATTTATTCCGGGGGGTTTTCTTGCCTATGTTCTTTCTCTAAGGAAATTTATTTTCTGTCAAACTAGCATATTTAGGATGTGTGAGTACTACTAGTAGCATATTGTACTTAAGTTTGTGGCCTATGTTAGTTTTTTGGAAAAATGATACCCCTCAAATTTTCGTGTTAGGTAGCTTTCATAACAACCATGTGAAATCAGTTATTGATAGTGTTTGTCCTGATAAGTACAGGTTTAATTGTGATGAAAAGCATGATCTGAGACTATGTGATTGATAGTGTAATCAGTGCCAAGTGTGTGTGAGTTTCTTTCCTAAATTCATGTACTGTGTTTTAATTCATAACTTGCCCTGCTATTTTGTCTAAGACTTTAGGCTAGTTGGTTAGGAAAGGATCTTAGATCGTGGTTCATATTAGTCCACTTAGTCGAAATAACAACCCAAATAATTGATGTGTCCCTTGGTCCTAATGTTTGAGCTTTACATGTCCCCTTTTAGCACTTAAGTAACCAAGCCTTTTTAAATGTGAAATCCTAAATTTGGCCTTGGTCCTTGCTCAAATATTGTGTACCTTGACTCAGGCAAAAAGCCTAAGTTGAGGGTGGCTACCAAAAGTGGCCCTGGTTCGCAAGTTGGATATTTTGCACCTCAACTCAAGCCAAAAGCCTAAGTTGAGTGATCTTGGTGTAAAGAAAATCACACTACATGGGGATGGAAGCTAGTAATAGATTAAAAAGGGGAAAATATGGAATGGGTGTGTGAAAAATGAACGATGACCTAAATAATGAGCTAAAAAGTTAAAGAATGGAAAATAGAAGGAAATCACCTAAAAAGTTTAAATAAGGCACCCAAAGATGTTTGAAATATGAGAAGGGAGGAATAACGTGAAAAGTGCCAGTGTTGGTTGGGCAATAACGCAGGGTCGAGGAGGGTTATTAGTCACTATGTCCCAAAACATCATACCAAATCCCTCTAAGCCTACATTATAAGCAAAGGAAGTCCTATAGTGATCCTAGTCCAAGTAGTCGAAGGTCATGGTCATGAGTATAGGGCAAGCATATGGTATTGAGCACCGTGTTAGAATATCTGGAGTGAGAGTGAGTGATTTTGTTAGTCCCAAGTATTAAACTAGAATATATTATCATGAGTGAGACATGTGACTTCTTTTCTAAAGAAACTTGAGTTACACTGTTTATTCTAGATTATTTCGGTTATTATGGATTACCTGTAGTTACCTTGCTTGTCACAGTTGTACCATCACATAAATTGATGAGCATTGGTTGTTTGATAACTGTCTAATATGAACTGATGTGTTAATTTGGGTATCTGTGATTGATTTAGAGATGACGTATTCCATTAGATTGAGATCTATGTGTTGCTATACTACTTATGTAGATTGTGTTCATCACATGAGGACAAACAACAATTTTGAGTTGAGGGTGTTGATGTGATGCTAAAATACAATATTTTTTATGCTTAAAACTTAGAATTTTATGTGTTCTCAAGGTGATGTTCGTGGGTTTGATGTGTTTTTATGTTGATTTTGCAAGATTATAGGATTTCAGATGATTTTGGGCACAAGTCTGCAGATTGTATGCTTTTTGTGATCTATGGAGCACTGTACAGGCCTTGGTTTATTCCACAAGCCGTAGGGTATGTGGTGGGTCAGATCCAGGGAAATGCCGATTTTCAAGAGTTGAAAAGTATGAGTTGTCGGATGAGCCATTTAAATTTTCATGGCCTGTAGGAGAGTCTGTAGATTGAAAATCAGAAAATATGCTAAATTCTAAAGTGTTGTCAGACGAAGTCATTTACAAGTCATAAGTCTGATGATGGGTCGTAGATAAGTTCGTGCCTGGAGGATCAATGTTTTGAAGAGTTTTAGAAATGTTAGCAAATGAAAACAACTATGGGTCATAAGTCAGATGACGGTCCGTAGGAAGGTTTTGTAAGTTGAAGCCTGAATTTAGAAATTATAGAGTACGAAGCCCAAGTATGCGTCATGAGTTCACTTAGGGCCCGTAACCTCATCCGTAGAAGTCGCTAAATACAATTTTCCTAGTCCATTTTGGATTTATATTTTACTTATTATACATAAGTTTTTTAGGTTTTTTCTTAGAAGGAGGGGGGACAGAAATACGAAGGAACTAGAAGAGAGATTTCAGGCAAGAATGAGGTGAAAAGTATTAGTGTTAGTAGGGCAAACGTATCAAATAATGCCATGTCAAGGAAGGATATTATTCGCTACGTCCCAAAATCATCAAACCAATGCCCTCTAAACCTACATTACATGCCAAAAAAGTCTTATAGCGATCTTAGTCCAAGTAACCGAAGGTCATGGTCATGAGTATAGGGGAGCGCATATAGTATTGAGCACAATGTTTGAATATCTGTTGTGGGTTTTGGTGATTTTGTTAGTTCTGAGCATTAAACTTGAATATATTATCATGAGTGTGATATGTGACTTCTTTTTCTGAGGGCACTTGAGTTACATTGTTAATTCTAGGCTATTTTGGTGAATGTGGCTTGCTTGTGGTTACCTTGCTTTTCATAGTTGCATTGTCACATATATTGATATGCATTGGTTTGTTTGGTAACTGTCTGATATGCATTAATGTGTGAATTTGGGTATCTATGATTGATTTAAAGATGATGTATGTCATTAGATTGAGGTCTGTGTGTTGCTATACTGCTTATGTAGATTGAGTCCGTCACTTTAGGACAAGAAAAAATTTTAAGTTTAGGGTGTTGATGTGCTTCTAAATACAACACTTTCGATGCTTAAAACTTGGAATTTTATGTGTTCTCAAGGTGATATTGGTGGGTTTGATGTGTTTTTATATTGATTTTGTGGGATTATAGGATTCAAGATGATTTTGGGCACAAGTCTAAAGATTGCAAGTTTTTTGTGATCTACGAAGCACTTTAAGGACCATGGTTTATTCCACAAACCGTAGGTATGTCATGGGTCAGATCCAGGGAAAGGTCGATTTTCAAGAGTTGACAAGTACGAGTTGTCAGACGAGCAATAAAATTCTTGATAGCATGTAAGACAGTTCATAGATTTAATATCAAAAAATGTGCTAAATGCTTAAGTGTTGTCAGGCAAAGTCACTTACAAGTCAGATGTCTGATGAGTCGTAGATAAGTTCCTACCTAAAAGATTAAATTTTCGAAGAGTTTCAGAAAAGTTAGAAGACAAAACACATTACAGACCGTAAGTTGGAAGACGACCCATAGGAAGGTTTTGTAAGTTGAAGCCTGATTTTAGAAAGTGCAGAGTACAAAGCCCAGGTATGGGTCGTGAATTCACCTACAACCCATAACCCCATCTGTAGAAGTCGTTGAATCCAGTTTTTCTATTCTAGTTTGGATTTGTATTTTACTTATTATAAATAGTTTTTTATGTTATTTTAGAAGGAGGGAGGACAGAAATCCCGAGGAACTAGTAGAGAGACATAAGAACTCATATTTTGTTATTTTTACATTGAGATTATTACATTGTGGTTTCTTGTGAAGAATTTTGGATTTCTTGTTCTTTTATTCATCATGGTAAGTGTTTAATTGTGTTATTCCATAACATAATTCTCTTATCTACAGTAATCATGCATAGCTAAATTCACAACTAGGGTTTTGGGAACCATGAAGAACTAACAAGGTAAAACCGATAATTCATAATTCTTGGAAACTATGCATGTATGTATTAATTAATCCTTTCATTAATGCTTTTTAAAGGTGACCAACGTTTGAACTCACCTAATTCTTACTTGCTAGATCATGGTGGTAATGAATGGGATAAGGGTTAATTAACAAGATTCAATGTGATCCCTCTTGTCTAATCAACCTAACCGGATCAAGAGGTGGTTGTACTGAAACAAAAGGTAAGGGTTAGTAATATCAAATTGCGGGGATGGATCAAATGACGAAGTGAAATTTATCTTTCGCTTGAATCAAGGGGTTTGGTAAACATAACTTATGAGTTCTACGTGCTACACACTAGAGAAGATTAGGATTATTTGGCTATACTAAGTTAGGAATTCATGGGGAACACAATACCCTTGCTACTTCTCTAACTAAATTCACAACACATGCTTTTAATTTAGGTTTACTTACTAATTTGCAAATCCCCCTCCTTTCGGGAGTTAAGCAAGTTAGTTCATATGAATGCTCGTAACTACTCCAGGCCTAGACCATATTCCTCATTGGTTCAATCCTAACCTAGGTTAGGTTATATATTTTAGCAATGATAGCTTATACCTTCAAAGGGAGATGTAGTATGGGTGACATAAGTTGTACCATCCTCTATTAAATTATTGCTAAAGTGCTAGCTGCTAGGATGCAGAAAATTATGCCACATATAATCAGTGAAGCTTAATTAGGTTTTATTCCAAGGAGGAAGATTGCAGATAACATAATACTTGCCATAAAACTTGTTAAAGCTTATTCTGGGAAACACATCTCACCAATATGTATGCTAAAAATTAACCTACGAAAGGCCTATGAATCTATGGAATGGTCATTTTAGAGCAGATTCTGGAGAACTTGTGCTTTCCCCAAAAATTCATTCATTGGATCCTTAAATGTGTGCACATTGTAAACTATACAAATATGGTTAATGAAGAAATCGCCTATCACGACCCCGGCCTACGGTCCAGGAGTGACCTCAAAGTATCCACATTCACATCATCAGCTCGGAAGCGAATTAAAAGTAGTAAACATATAATTCTAAGAGATAGAAAAGTAGGACTCCCTCTATGGGGATGTCATAGGGATAGGGATTAGCATGAATTCACATAACATATAACACATAGAAACTAAGGGGCGAGTAAGCATAACTCACTCTGTGGGGAGAGAATAGGACTTAGGACTTTCAACATTTCCACATCATAGCATATCCAAACCTCACAATATCCATATTCAATAGATAACCAAAGCCATAATCTCCAAATATCAAAACATAAGATATATCCATACAAGAGTCTAAATGTTTTCCAACAATTCCTCTAAGTCATAGAATAAGATGGGGGCCAAGACATGTCCCAGGCTCATCCTCAAAGTAAATATAACATAAGCGGAAGCAACATAATAGGTAGATGAATGATATCCTGACCTTGGATGATAGGACTCACCACAACAACTTTCACAAATCCGAACTAGTCGTCAAAAGGTGGATGGCTATAGTCTCCGGTCCATACATGGTTAGATCATTTAGGCAAATAGTATGTATTAGTACATTTAAATGTGCTAAGTATGCAGGCATGCAATGCATATGAACTCCTTAGACCTGCATTCAATGTTAGATGACAAGGACACATATATAGAAGGAAGTATACAAACAATGAAAAATAATATATCAGTATGCCGAGAAATCCATGATGTATGTAGTCCATAATACTTTAATAGAGGGGATGAGACCTCAACTGACATAAAAGACAAAGGAAGCTATTACATGAAATTTCGATGTCTTCCCCACACCGGATAAGAGGTGCTCTACTTTCAAAGGTAAATCTTAATTCTCCTTATAGGCCTCCCATTTCAAAGAAGTAACCTTCCTTACGGGCCTCCTATTTTGGATAGGATTTTTGTATCATATCAAATCAAAGTTACAACCGCACCTTACGGGCCTCTCATTTCGGTTAGAGTTACCATAAACAAATACCTATGCTGGCACACGGTTCAAGAGAAAAGAAGAGGACCCTTGGGGATAGCCCTGACGCATCCAACCTCATTCGGTGCTAAGTCATCATCCCACAAGAATACATAAACGTATATATGTTTTCAAAAGAGGCACAAGTCATTTCAATACATACTTGGGCTTCAAAGCCAAACATTCTTCATAATCATTCATACTTAGGCTTAAAAAAGCCAAATTATACTTCAAATCAAATCTTCATGCATAGGAATAGCCCATTCACATATAACATATTGGTGTAAGCACCCAAAATTGCTCAAAAAGCCATATCATAGACATTCATGTGATCACATTTTTGCCATAACCATATGTGGGCTTAACCCACCGAATAATTTTCATCAAAACCATATCTATAAACATATGTGGGCTTAACTCACTAAATAATTTTCATCAAAACGAATGCTCTTTTATGAATATGCCATGAATGATATGAGAGTAGCGTGGGCAATAAATATACAAACTTAAACAACAATACAATATGAAATTCAAGTAAATCCATAAGTAAATCCACATTTAAATCACAATTCAGATTACACATGCTTAAATTAAACATTAAAGGGACAATGCACATTTGAATCTTCATAATATTCATGCAATTCAACATATTAGGGCTTAAATCACTTTAAAACAACAATTAAAAATATTTCAAATATCAATTGAATCAAATAAATAATAATTTAAAAGATCCATATTCAAAGTAAGCTTAATTTCATAAATCAAGGAGTAAAAAATATTTAGGGTCTTCATGCTTGAAAGGGACCATGAATAAATCCCACATACCTTAGCTAACCTAGAAGAAATAAGAAGAAATTGGTGAAGAAGAAGACCCTTCCTTTAAGCTCCGAGCTATTCTCCAATGACTCACCTGAGAGAAGTCTTTACATGAGAGTTGAATAAAAAGTGTTGAATTGAATTGGAATGAGAATAGAAGAGTATAGGTCATTTGAGAGGTTTAGCATAGGTAAGAAAGTCATAAATAGATGTCAAAAAGTGCTAGAAGTCCCGTAACGGAGCACTACTAACCGTGTAAGGGTCACACAGACCGTGTGCCCATCCGTGAGGCTCCACTTAGAAGAATTTTTACGACGAAGTTTCGAGACAGTGATTTAAAACTTAGAAAATTTTCACACCAACACTCGTATGGGACACCATACGACCCACGAGGGGTCACACAGACAACATGAAGTTCATCTGTGAACTGCCTTGGCCAAAATGTGGTTTACAAAGTCAAGGCTACTTTCACGAGCCACCACACAGCTAGTGAAGTGTCACACGAGCCTTGTGGGGTTCATGTGATGCATCCCTTGGTCTTGAACTCCAACTTAAGGCCAACACTCTACACAAAAGGCCAAGGGCCACCTCAAGGATCCTCCACACGGCCCGTGGTGAGTGACACAACCCGTGGAGGTGCCTGTGGGGTGTAACCTTTGTCACAAACATCTGGAACGAAATTTCATGCGCCATAAGGCCTTAAAAAGTTTGGGTCCTTACATCATCTCCCCCTTCGGAACATTCATTCTTGAATACGTTAGAACAAGGCTTGACTTGAACATGGAACATCCGAATACAAAGACACAATGCATATTTCATCAATTGAAAATCATAAAGTTATTGAAACTCATATCAAAACATCTTTAAGTTATTCAAAACATCTTTAAATCATTTTTGTGCACATGTATGTATGTCATGTCATGAAACGTGAGAGTGAAAGAGTTAGAACCATGTGGAATAGGAAGAACCTAATACCTTACGCTTGAGTAGATTGGAATATATGGGGATATCATTTCTTCATGTCTAACTCCGCCTCCCATGTAGCACTCTCCACATGTGGATTTCTTCAAAGCACCTTAACCGAAGCCACATCCTTGCTGCGAAGCCACTTTACTTGCCCATCAAAGATCTCAACGAGCATTTCCTCATAAAATAAGTTCTCCTCAACTTCAACACTTTCCAAAGGTAAAATTGCACTAGGATCACCAATCAATTTCCTCAACATAGACACATGGAAAACCAGGTGAATGGAACTCAAATCCGGAAGCAAATACAACCTATAGGCCACATTCCTAATCCGCTCTCATATAGGCCTACATACTGGGGACTTAACTTTCCCTTCGTACTTGAATTCATTACACCCTTCACAGGTGAGACCTTTACATACACCCAATCTCCAACATGAAACTCAAAATCCCTCTTCCTAACATCCGAATAGGGCTTTTGGAGACTTTGAGCCATTTTTATCCTCTCCCTAATCAACGTCTCCTTCCTCGTGGCCTCCAACACAAAATCCGAGCCAATCAAACCCATCGCTCCTAACTCAAAACACCCCACCGGACGTCTATATCTTCTACCATAAAAAGCCTCAAATGGTGCCATACCGATGCTAGTATGAAGCTATTGTTGTAAGAAAACTCGATAAGTGGTAGATTATCATCCTAATTACCTTTGAATTCCAAAAGAGAAGTCCTCAACATGTCCTCTAAGATTTGAATTGTCCTTTCGGCTTGTCCATCGATTTGAGGATGGAAAGCGGTACTTAACTTCACCCTAATGCCAAGTCCTCTTTGAAACAATCTCCAAATGTGAGAAGTAAATATGGTGCCACCATTCAATACAATAGACCTAACACCATATGAACTCATTAACTCTTAGATATACAACCTTTCTTAATCTTCAACAGAAGGTAGTCTTGACCGGAAGTAAATGAGCCGATTTAGTCATCCTATCAACAAAAACCCTAATTGAATCAAATTGCCTTCGAGCTCGAGGCAAACCAACCACAAAATCCATGTTTACATCTTCCCACTTCTAAGTAGGAATCTTCATATCTTGAGCTAGACCACCGGGCCTTTGATACTCTACCTTCACTTGTTGACAATTAGGGCATTTGGGTACAAACTTGGCTATATCTTTCTTCATACCATGCCACCAATATACCTCCATCAAATCACGATACATTTTGGTAGATCCTAGAAGAGTAGAATAATGAGAGTTATGGGCTTCACTCTTGATCACCGCATTAAGACCATCAACATCTGGAACACCCAATCAATCTTAATACCGAAGCACACCATTTCCCCCTTGGGAGAAAACCTCTATCTTCTTTTCAGAAACCAACTTCTTCAACTCAACCAATGATTGGTCTAAATCTTTCTTAGCCTTGATATCAACAACCACAGAAGATTTATATCATGACTTGGACCTAGGGCCTAGGAGTGATATAGTGAATGGGAACCAAAGAGTACCCAAAAAATCCTCGTAGCATCCATTCACACATCATCCGGATCAGAAGCGCATAAAGATAGTGAACACATAATTCTAAGGGATGGAAAAGTAGGACTCACGCTATTGGGATATCATCGGGAAAGAAAGTAACATGGATTCACATAACACGTAGCACATAATACTAAGGGGCGGGTAAGCATGACTCAATCTATGGAGGCAATTCGGGGCATAGGATATTTGATGTCATGACATATAAACATAACATAATACTCATAGCCATTCCATATAACAATAACCAATAGGTATCCATAACCATAAACATAATCTCCCAATACAGCACTTAGCATATAAATGAAAAGGAGTTTATAAGATATCCATCGATGCCTCTAATCATACGATAAGATGGGGGCCAAGACATACCCCAGGCTCACCCTCAAAGTATATAACATAGACAAAAACACCATAGGTAGAGGTATGATGGTTGGTCCTTGTAAGATAGGACTCACCACAACAAGTAATCTCAAGATCCAAGATAGCCATCGTACAGTTGATGAAGGTAGTCATTAGTCCCTACATAGTTAGATTATGTAGGCAAAAGTATGTGTTAGTATGTTTGAATGTACTAAGTATGTGGGCATGCAATTCACATGAACTCATTAAACCTGCATTCAATGTTAGATGACAATGGCACATATATATAAAAAAAGATATATAGCAAGAGAATAGTATATTAATATGCCATGGCATGCATGATGCATGAATGCGAAAATACTTCATATATAACGAGGATAGGACCTTCACCAATATAAGGCCAAATGAGCTATAACTTGGAACTCCATCGTTTTCCTCACAATGGATAAAGAGGTGACCTACTTGCCAAAGGTAGATCCTTGACATTCTTCATCTTCTTTCCCCAAAGGGGCATAAACATAAACCTACACTAGGCACATAATTCAAGAAAAAGTAGTATGGACCCTTGGGGATAGTCCACCTTGTTTTCAATCTCATTGGTGCTAGGTCATCATCACACTGGAATACATAAATACATACGTGCTTGTAAAAGAGGCATAAGTCTTTCAAAACATAACACTGCATACTTAAGCTTAAAGGCCAAATCACATCTTCATAATCATGCATACTTAGGCTAAAAATCCAAAACACACTTCATGTAATACTTTCATGCATAAGCATAGCTCCTTTGGAGCACGTTCTTAAGAAATGAGTATGGACCCTTGGGAATAGCCCACCTTGCCACAAACCTCAATCGATGCTCCCTAAACGTAGTGGTGTAAACAATCAAAATTGCCCGAAGAGCCATAATCATAGACCTTTATGTTATCACATTCTTGTCATAACCATATTCTTATCAAAATTACATACAAAAACATAATTGGACTTAACCCACTACAAAATCTTCATAAAAACCATTGTCATATATGCATCCACTATGAATGAGACGAGATTAGCATGGGTAATAGAGATTCAAACTTAAATCAACAATACATTATGAAATTCAAGTAAAGATATAAGTAGAATTCACATTTAAATCATAAAATATATCACTTATCCAAATATTAAGCCTTAAAGGGACATGCACTTTCATAACTTCAATGCGATTCATCATATTAGGGATTAAATCACTTCAAAGTCAATAATAAAACATAGACCATACACCAATTGAATTTAATAAACAACAATATTGAAAACCCATGTTTAAAGTAGCAAAAATTCCATGAAATTGAGTGTAAAAGAGCTTGGGTCTTCTTGGTTGAAAGGGACCAAGAATCAATCCCACATACCTTAGATAATAGAGAAGATTCAAGAAGAAATTTTTAGAAGAATGAGCCTTCCCTTGATTCCCCAGCTTACATTCACAAGATTCCTTTGAGATAGTGTTCTTAAGAGTGACTTAGAGAGAATTCTAAGTGTGTGGAATGAATTTGAATGAGAGGAATAAAGTATAGGTCATTTGAAAGCATTTAGGTAGAATAGAAAGTCACAAGAGACACTTATGATAAACCATAATTTCAAAAATGCCAATAATTCAACTAGTAGAAAAAATTGGAGTTAAGGTCTCAGGTAGGACCTATATGGTGCGGGATAGGTCATACAAACTATATACTTAGAAAAATTCTCTTGACAAAGGTCCAAAAAAATAATCCCATACTTAGAAAAATTCAACATAGGCACCCATACAAGAGGCTATACAGACTGTATACTTGGTCTTACCACTACACTTAAAAAAAATCCTTAACGACATGTTCCAAGAAGGTGATCCAGTACTTAAAACATTTTCACCCCGAAACCCACACGGGAGGGCCTCACAAATCGTAAAGCACCAAATGGTCCATGAGAGGGGTCGTAACACATGTCTTAAGCTCAAAATAGTGGAGTCTCAAGCCCAAGGCTATCATACGGTCCACCGCATGGTCCGTATGGCCTCACACGGATCGTGTAGGGTCCAAGTGCGGTATGCCTTGGTGTCAAACTCCACACTAAGGCCCACACACCCCACACAAGGCCAAGGGCCACTTCAAGGAGGCTCCACATGGTCTATATAGCACCACACGTACCGTGAAGGCTTCCATGAAACGTCACCTTGGTCCAAAACTTTTCGAAACTAACTTTCCAAGCTCCATTGAGGTTGTACAAAGTTCGGGTCCTTACATTATCTTCCCCGTTGGAACATTCATCCTTGAATGTGCAAGAACAAGGCTTGACTTAGAATATGAATCATTTAAACACATGATACCATACATATTTCATTACTTGAAAATCATACATTCATTAAAACTCATATCAAAATGTTTTCAAAATATTTAAAATCATTTTCGTGTAAATGTATGCTTATCGTGACATGAAACTCAAGAGTGAAAGAATTAGGACCACTTGGAAAAGAAGGAACCTAATAGCTTAGGCTTGTGTAGATGGGAAAAGATGGGGATATCGTTTCATCATGTCCAACTCTGCCTCCCGTGTAGCACTCTCCACATGTTGATTCTCCAAAGTACCTTAACCGAAGTCACATCATTGTTACAAAGTCGCTTTACTTCCCTATCCAAAATCTCACCTGAATCTCATCATATGACAAGTCGTCCTCAACCTCTACACCTTCAAAAGGCACAATAGTACTAGGAACACCAACCAACTTTCTCAACATAGACACATGGATAACCAGTTGAATAGAACTCAAATTTAGAGGCAAGTCCAACCTATAGGCCACATTTCTGATCTGTTCAACAATCTCATAAGGACCCACATTCTAGGGGCTTAGCTTTCCCTTCTTCCCAAAACACATTACACCCTTCATAGGTGAGACTTTCATATACACCCAATCACCAACATGAAACTCAAGATCCCTCTTCCTAACATTTGAATAGGATTGTTGGCGACTTTGGGCCATCTTCAACCTCTCCCTAATATACTTCACCTTCTCCATAGCCTCCAACACCAAATCGGGGCCAATAAAAGCCATTTTGCTAACTCAAACCACCCCATCGGAGATCTACACCTCCTACCATATAAATCTTTAGATGGTGCCATGCTAATGCTAGCATGGAAGCTATTATTATAAGAAAACTCAATTAGTCAAAGATGAATATCCCAATTACCTTGAATTCTAACACACAAGTCCTCAACATGTCCTCCAAGGTTTGAGTTGTCCTCACGGCTTGCCCATTGGTTTAAGGGTGGCGGGCGGTGCTCAACTTTATCTTAGTAACAAGTCCTCTTTGAAACGACCTAAAAAAAGAGAAGTAAATTATGAGCCATGATCCAATATGATAGGCCTAGGCATACCATGTAACCTCACAAACTCTTAGATGTACAACCTTGCATAATCTTCGGCACTAAAGGTAGTCTTGACCGGTAGGAAATGAGCCGACTTAGTCATCCGGTCAATGATAACCCAAATGGAGTCAAATTGTCTTCGGGTCTAAGGCAAACCAACCACAAACATGTTCACATCTTCTGACTTCCAAGTAGGAAGTTCAATACCATAGGTCACGCCACCGAGCCTTTGGTGCTCTACCTTCACTTGTTGACAATTTGGGCATTTGGAGAAAAACTTGGCTATATCCTTCTTTATACTATGCCATCAATATACTTCCCTCAAATCCTAATACATTTTAGTATATCCAGGATGAATAGAATAATGAGAGTTATGAGCTTCACTCATAATCACCCTCCTAAGGTCATCCACATTTGGAACACATAATCGATCTTGATACCGAATCACACCATCTACCCCTTGGGAGAAAACCTCTATCTCTTTTTCGACAACCAACTTCTTTTATTGAAACAATGATGGATCTAGATCATGCTTAGCCTTTACATTAACAACCACAGAAGATTCGGCCCCACTCTGAACATGAATACCTCCATCATTATAGTCGGCCAACCTAACTCCCAATCTAGCGAAACGGTGAACATCTCTTGCCAACTCTTTCTTCCCTTCATTAACATGAGCCACAATTCCCACGGATAGCTTACTAAGAGCATTGACTACAATATTTGCTTTGCCGGGAAGATATTGTACACTCATGTAATAGTTGGGAGTTCTAACCATCTTCTTTGCCTAAAGTTAAGATCCCGTTGAGTGAATACATATTGCAAACTCTTGTGGTCAGTGAAAACATCAACATGCACCCCATACAAATAGTGTCTCAAAATTTTCAAAGCAAACACCACCACCGCTAACTCAAGATCATGAGTCAGGTAATTACGCTCATGCCCCTTCAATTGCCTTGATGCATAAGATATCACATTACTGTGTTGCATAAGTACACAACCTAACTCAATCCAAGAAGCATCAGAATACACCACAAACCAATCTAAGCCATCTGATAAAGTCAAATTAGGAGCCGATGTAAGCCGATCCTTCAAGCTCTGAAAACTCTTCTCACACTCCTCCTACCATGCAAACTTGGCCTTCTTTTGAGCCAACTTTGTCAATGGAGATGCAATCGACGAGAAACCTTCAATAAACCTCCTATAATAACCAGCCAACCCAAGAAAACTTTGAATATCCGAAGGGGTCAATGGTCTAGGCCGATTCTTCACGGCCTTAGTCTTCTTTGGGTCAACCTTAATACCATCATTGGACACCACATGGCCAAGAAATGGTATCTCACGCAACAAAAACTCACATTTGCTAAACTTAGCATACAACTTCTCCCTAAAAAGTCTAGAGAACCAACCTCAAATGATCCACATGCTCCCGCTCACTTTGGGAATAAATAAGAATATCATCCATGAAGACAACCACAAAACTGTCAAGGAATGTCTTGAACACCTAATTCATAAGATCCATAAACACGGCCAAAACATTAGTCAAACCCAATGAAGTCACCACAAATTTAAAGTGCCCATACCTAGTCCAAAAAGCCGTCTTGGTAATATCACACTCCCTAACCTTCAACCGATGATAACAAGAATGAGGGTCAATCTTTGAGAAATGAGTAGCCCCTTGAAGTTGATCAAACAAGCGTCAATCCTTGCCAACAGATACTTATTCCTAATGATTACCTTACTCAATTTCATATAATCAATGCACATCCGAAGAAATCCATCTTTCTTCCTTACAAATAGTATAGGAGAACCCTATGGAGATATACTTAGCCTAATGAAGACTTTCCCCAATAAATCCTTCAACTCAGCCGGTGCCATACGATAAGGAGGAATGGAGATAGATTGAGTATTCGGGAGATGATCTATGCCAAAGTCTACTTCCCTTTCGGGAGGAATACTGGGTAAGTCTTCGGGAAACACATTTGAAAACTCATTCACCACCGAAATCGATTCAAGAGTAGGTGACTCGGACGCTACATCCTTGACCCTTACAATATAATAAATACACCCCTTATATATCATATTTTGCATCTTGAGGTAGGAAATAAACTGAGCCTTGATAGCGGAGTCACTACCCTTCCATTCAAGAACGGGCTCATCCGGAGAACTTGACTTTCTGTGTTCTACAATGTATAGAGGCATATGAAGAATGTAACCAGTCCATTTGAGAGTCACACAAAAATAAAACATCTCATGTTCCACAAGATCACACGGAATCCTTTAGGCAACACAAAAACATGACAACCTCGATAAACTCTATGAGCAACAACAGATTCACCCATGGGAGTATAGACAGAAAAAGGCTCCCTCAAAATTTCAGGACTCAAACTAAACTTAAAAGCCAATAGAGGAGTCACAAAAGAGAAATTTGCACCTAGATCAAGAAAAGCATAAACATCAAAATCAAAGACTTTCAACATAACAGTCACAACATCTGGAGCTTCCTCAACTTCCTATCGAGCATGCAAAGCATAGATCTGTTGTTTCTTGGGCACCGCCTGGTAGAGCTCTTGGTTGGGTTTGATTACCTTAAGCCATTTGACCTTTCTTCGGTTCCTTTGGGAAATCAATAAGCTTGTGCCCTGTATCACCACAACCATAACAAGAACCCGAACCCCACTAGCACTTTCCAGGGTGAATCCTCCCATACCATCGTGGAAGTAATGGCCCACCCTCAATAAGTTCCTTAGTAGGAGGCACCCTAGGAATAGCAACGCGAGCATTAGAACTTGGCCCTATTGGAAGAGACCTTAACCACCACCATTAGAGTTGGAGAACCCACCATCATAACGGGCCCTCTTAGGCTCATGCACGCTCTTCTCCTTAAGCTTTTCTCCTTCAATCTGTTCAGCATATACCATGAGCCCGGAGATGTACATATCCCGAATAAGCATAGCCATGAAACATTCCTTCACAACCAAGTCAGAGATCCCAAAAAAGAACTTAAGCATTCTTGTACAAGGGTCTGCCACAAGCATAAGAGCATACTTGGAGAGCTTTGTGAGTTTGAGGGCATAATCCCCCACACTCATACCACCTTGCCTAAGGTTGATAAACCCATCCTTCTTGGCTTTCCTAAGATCAAGTGGGAAGAAACAAATCAGAAATGTAAACTTGAACTCATCTCAATTAACAACATTACCACAAACTCTCTCCATCATCCATTGAGTATACCATACTTGAGCCACATCCTTGAACCGATATGCAGCAAACTAAGCTTTCTCCTCAGAAGTGACCTCCATAACCGTCAACATCTTAGAGAGCTCATCAACAAACTCTTGGGCATCCTCATCAGCTTTTGAACATAGAACTCCAAAGGATTTATTCGGGTGAAATCTCTCACCGTAGAAGATAGAGTGGGATCCGAGGAAAATTAGTCTACCTAGTCTGAGTATTCACCACCTGGGAAAGCATATCAAAGGTCCTACAAAATTCACCATTAGAGATAGGCTCTTCTTTAGGCCCTTGGTGAACTTAGTCCTCACAACCTGGGGCCGATTGTGGTACGGGAGCTCTTCGAGGAAGCATCTTCTGTAATGTAGCAATGACACCATCAAGATAAGGAAACCATAATACACATTGCAAGCACGACATAAGACATGAAGAAGTGAGACAATTCCTAAAAATGTCATCATAGCCTCCCACTCATAGGTATGGTGCACTTCACAGTAATGAATAGGATCTACTTGATGCATCATGCTGGACTTTGAGGATTATTTACAAACCTAGTGCTCTAGTACCAAGTTTGTCACGATCAAGACCTAGGGCCTAGGAGTGACATGGTGAATAGGAACCTGAGAGTCCCCAAACAAGCCTCGTAGAATCCATTCACACATCATCAGTTCAAAAGCGCATAAAGATAGTAAAACATAATTCTAAGGGACGAGAAAATAGGACTCACGCTATGGGGATATCATAGGGAAATAGAGTAACATAGATTCACATAACACATAGCACATAATACTAAGAGGCGGGTAACCATTACTCACTTTATGGGGGTAATTTAGGACTTAGGATCTTTCATGTCATAAATTATAAACATAACATAATACTCAAAGTCATTCCATATAATGATAACAAATAGGTAGCCATAACCATAAACATAATCTCCGAATACAACACTTAGCATATAAAAGAAAAGATGTTTACAAGATGTCCAACAGTGGCTCTAGTCATAAGATAGGACGAGGGTCAATACTTACCCCCGAATCACCCTAAAGTAAATAAAATAGACAAAAGCACCCTAGGTAGAGGAATGGTGGTTGGTCCTCGAAAGATAGGACTCATAACAACAAGTAATCTTAAGATCCAAGCTAACCGTCATACGGTAGATGAAGGTAGTCCTCGGTCCCAACATGGTTAGATCATGTCAAAAAAAGTATGAGTTAGTATGTTTGATTGTACTAAGTATGCGGGCATGCAATGCACATGAATTGATTAAATCTGCATTCAATGTAAGATGACAAGGGCACAAACATATAGAAAGAGATATATAGCAAGAAAATACTATATCATGCGATGCATGATTCTTGAATGCGAAAATACTTCATATATAATGAGGATGGGATTGTAGCCGACATAAATCCAAGTGAGTTATAACTTGGAACTCCATCATCTTCTCCACAACCGATAAATAGGTAACCTATAAACCAAAGATAGATCCTTAACATTCTTTATCTTCTTTCCACAAAGGGGCATAAACATAGACCTATGTTAGCACATAGTTCAAGAGAAAGGGGTATGGACCCTTGGGGATAGCCCATCCTACCTTCAATCCCATCGGTGTCAAGTCATCATCCCACCAGAATATGTACTTGTAAAAAAGGCATATGTCTTTTAAAATATAACAATGCATACATAGGCTTAAAGGTCAAATCACATTCTTCAAATCATGCATATTTAGGCTAAAAAGCCAAAACATACTTCATTTAATACTTTCATGCATAGGAATTGCTCCTTTGGAGCGCCTTCTTGAGAAATGAGTATAGACCTTTGTGGATAGCCCACCCCACATCAAACCACAATCAATGCTCTCTAAACGTAGTGGTGTAAACACCCATAATTTCTCAAAGTGCCATAATCATAGACATTTATGTGATCACATTCATGTCATTACCATAATCTTATCAAAACCATATATAAAAACATAATTTGGATTAACCCACTTCATAATATTCATGAAAACCATATTCATGTATGCATATGCTATGAATGAGATGAGATTAGCATGGGTAATAGAGATTCAAACTTAAATCAACAACGCATTAATGAAATTCAAGTAAAGACATAAGTAGAATGCACAATCAAATCATAATATAGATTACCAATGGACAAATTAAGCCTTAAAGGGGACATGCACTTTCATAACTTCATAACGTCAATGCAATTCATCATATTAGGGATTAAATCACTTTAAAATCAATGATAAAATGTAGCCCATAAACCAATTGACTTTAATAAACAATAATATTGAAAACCCATGTTTAAAGTAGCAAACATTTCATGAAATTGAGTGAAAAAGAGCTTGGGACTTCTTGGTTGAAAGGGACCAAGAATCAATCCTACATAACTTAGCTAATAGAGAGGATTCTAGAAGAAATTTGAAGAAGAATGAACCTTCTCTTGATTCCCAAGCTTAGATTCACAAGAGTCCTTTGAGAGAGCATTCTTAAGGGTGACTTGAGAGAATTCTAAGTGTGAGGAATGAATTTGAATGAGAAAGTATAGGTAATTTGAAAGTCTTTAGGTAGGATAGAAAGACACAAGAGACCCTTAGGATAAACCATAATTATGGAAACACCATTAATGAAACGAATAGAAAAAATTGGAGTTAAGGTCTAAGGGAGGACCTCTATGGTCCGTGATTGGTCATAGGACCGTATACATGGTCCGTGATCCGACACCAAGAAAAATTCTCTTGACAAAGGTCCGAAAAGGTAATCCCATAGTTAGAAAAATTAAATGTAGGAACCCATATAGGAGGACATACGGAACCATACCACTCCATACGGACCGTATACTTGGTCGTACTACTTCACTTAGAAAAATCCTTCATGACAAATTCCAAGACTATGATCCAATACTTTTCACTCTGGAGCCCATAAGGGAGGGCCTCACGGACCATGATGCACCAAATGGTCTGTGGGAGGGGCCGTACCACATGTCTTAAGCTCAAAATTATGGAGTCTCAAGCCCAAGGCTACCATACGATCCACTCCACGGTCTGTATGGCCTCACACAGACTGTGTGGGGTCCAAGTATGGTATACCTTGGTGTCTAACTCCACTCTAAGGCCCTCACACACCACACAGGTCCAAGGGCCACTTCAAAGAGGCTCCACACAGTTCGTATAACATCACAAGAACCGTGAAAGCTTCCATTAAGCATCACCTTGGTCTAAAACCTTTTGGAACCAACTTTCCAAGCTCCATTGAGGTTGTACAAAGTCCTAGTCCTTACATTTTAGCCCCATTCTAAACAAGAATACCACCCTCATTAAAGTCATCCAATCTAACACCCAACCTAGCCAAACGGTAAGCATCGTTTACCAACTTCTTCTTTCCTTCATCAACATGAGCCACACTAAGAGTATCATCTACGACATTTGCCTTGCTGGGATAATATTGCACACTCATGTCATAGTCCTTAAGGAGTTCCAACCACCTTCTTTGCCTCAAGTTAAGATCCCTTTTGGTGAACACATATTAAAAATATCGTGATTGGTGAAGACATCAACATGAACCCTATATAAATAATGTCTTCAAATCTTCAAAGCAAACACCAAAACCGCTAGCTCAAGATCATGAGTCGGGTAATTACGCTCATGCACTTTTAATTGCCTTGATGCATAAGCTATCACTTTACCATATTAAATAAGCACACATCCCAAACCAACCCGAGAAGAATCACAATACACCATAAACTCATCTAAGCCATTCGGTAGAGTCAAAACAGGAGTCGATGTAAGCCAATCTTTTAAAGTTTGAAAATGCTTCTCACATTCATCCGACCATACACACTTGGCCTTCTTTTGAGTCAACTTGGTCAATGGAGAAGTAATGGATAAGAAACCTTCAACAAACCTCTTGTAATAACCATCAAACTAAAGGAAACTTCAAATATCCGAAGGAGTCAATGGTCTAGGTCAATTCTTCACGACCTCGACCTTCTTTAGGTCAACCTTAATACCATCGATGGATACCACATGACCAAGAAAATCTACTTAACCAATGAGAACTCACATTTGCTAAACTTAGCATACAATTGCTTCTCCCTCAAAGTCTGAAGAAACAACCTCAAATGATCCATATGCTCCCATTCACTTTGGGAATAAATGAGGACATCATCGATGAAGACAACCACAATACTATCAAGAAATGGATTGAACACCCAATTCATAAGGTCCATAAAAACCGTCAGAGTGTTAGTCAAACTGAACAACATCACCAAAAATTTAAAGTGCCCATATCTAGTTCGGAAAGCCATTTTGGGAATGTTACACTCCCTAACCTTCAATTGATGATAAGCAGAATGGAGGTTAATCTTTGAGAAATAGGTGGCCCCTTGAAGTTGATCAAACAAGTCGTCGATCCTTGGAAACGGGTATTTATTATTGATGTTTACCTTATTTGATTGCCTATAATCGATGCATATCTGGAGAGACCCATCTTTTTTTCTTAATAATATCGGAGCACCCCATAGTGTTATACTTGGTCTAATGAAGCCTTTCTCCAACAAGTCCTTCAATTGATCTTTCAACTCATCTAGTGTCCTACAATAAGGAGATATAGATATAGGTTGAGTATCCGAGAGGAGATCTATGCAAAATTCTACTTCCCTTTCGGGAGGAATACAGAGCAAAACTTTGAGAAACACATCTAGAAACTCATTAACCACCGAAACTGATTCAAGAGTAGGTGACTTAGACTCTGCATCTCAAACCCTTACAATATGATAGAAACACCCCTTAGAAATAATATTTTGGGCCTTGAGGTAGGAAATAAACTGACCTTTAATAGCGGTGTCACTACCCTTCTATTTAAGAACAAGTTTGTCCAGAAATTAGAATTTGACTTTCTGGGTTCTACAATCTATAAAGATTTATGAAGCATGCAACTAATCCATCCCAAGAATAATATCAAAATCAAACATCTCAAGTTCCACAAGATCACACCGAAAAAAACTTTATGCAAAACAGAGATAGGACAACCTCGAAAGTCTCTTTGGGCAGCAATAGACTCACCACGGGTGTATAAATCGAAAAGGGCTCCCTCAAGATTTTGGGGCTCTAACAAAACTTAACAGCCAAAAGAGGAGCCACAAAAGATAAATTTGCACCCCGATTAAGCAAAGCATAAGCACAAAAATCAATGACTTTTAACATACCAGTCAAAAAATTCTTGAGTCTCCTCTACTTCCTCTCAGGCATGCAAAGCATAGAACCTATTGTTTTGGGGGACACCACCTTGTGGAGATCTTTGTTTGCCTTGATTACCTTGTGCCACTTGACCCTGACCCTTCTACATAGCTTTAGGACAATCAACAATCATGTGGCTCCTATCACCACACCCATAGCATGCACCCAAATCACTCTAACAAGCTCCCATGTGACTCTTTCCACTCTTGTCACACCGGGGAAGTTATGGCCCACGTCCAACTAGTATCGTGTGAGGAGACACCTTAGCATTGGCAAACCTTGCATTAGAACCTTGTCTCTATTGAAAGTAACCATAGCCACCCCCACTCTTGGAGTAGGAGAACCCACCATCATAATGGGCCTTCTTAGAATCATGCACCCTCTTCTCCTTGAGCTTTTCTCCTTCAATCTGTTCAGCATATATCATGAGCCTGGAGATGTCCATATCCCGAATAAGCATAGTCTTATGACATTCCTTCACAATCAAATCAGAGATCCTAGAAATAAACTTGTGCATTCTTGCACGAAGATCATCAACTAGCATAGGAGCGTACATTGAGAGCATTGTGAACTCGAGGGTATAGTCCCTCACACTCATGCCAACCTATTTGAGGTTGATAAAACTATTATCTTAGCCTTCCTAAGTTCAAGAGGGAAGAAATGAACCAGAAAGGCAAATTTGAACTCTTCCCAAGTAACTCCCACACTAAAGACCCTCTTCATCAACCATTGAGTCTACCACACTTGAGCCACATCCTTCAACTAATAAGTAGCTAACTCAACTTTCTACTTAGAATTCACTCCCATAGAATTTAACACCTTAGAGAGTTCATTAATGAAGTCTTGAGCATCCTCATCAGCCTTTGATCCATAGAACTCTAGAGGATTCATCCGGGTAAAATCTCTCACTCTAGCAGCCGGAGTGGGATCACGAGGAAGATTGGCTTGTCTAGCCTGGGTGGTCACTACTTGGGTAAGCATAGAAATAGCAGTACGAATTCACCATTAGTGATTGGCTTTGCCATAGGCCCTTGAGGAACTTGCTCCTCATTAACCGGAGCCTATCTTGGTAGGGGAGCTCTTCGTAGAGGCATCTTCTGTAACGTAGCAAGGACATCATCAGGGTTAGGAAAACTTAATACATAGTCTAAAGCATGTCATAAGAAATGAAGAAGTGAGACAATTCCTAGAACACCATTATATCCTCCCACTCATAGGCGTGGTGCACTTCACACTATGAATAAGACTCTACTAGACGCGACATGTTGGACTTTGAGGATCATTTATAAACCTAGTACTCCGATACCAAGCTTGGCATGACTTGGACCCATGGTCCAAGAGTGACATGACAAATGGGATTCCGAGAGTCCCAAAACAAGTCTCAAAGTATCCACATTCACATCATTTGTTCAGCAGTGCATAATGAAGTAGTAAACACATAGTTCTAAGGGACGGGTACGTAGGACTCGCGCTATGAGGATGTCACAGGGATAGGGATTAACATGAATTCACATAACACATATAAACTAAGGGGCGGGTAAGCATGACTCGCTCTATGGGGATAAAACGGGACTGAGGACTTTCTACATTTCCACATCAAAGCATAACCAAGCCTCATAATATCCATATTTAACAGATAGCCAAAGCCATAACCTCCAAATAGCAAAACATAACATATATCTATACAAGAGTCTAAATGTTGTCCAACAATGCCTCTAAGTCATAGAATAGGACGGGGGCCAAGACATGTTCCGAGTTCACCTCAAAGTAAATATAACATAAGTGGAAGCAACATAGTAGGTAAATGGATGATGACTTGTCCTTGGATGATAGGACTCACCATAAAAACTTTCACGAATCCGAACTAGCCATCAAAAGGTGGATGGATATACTCTCTGGTCCCTACATGGTTAGATTATGTAGGCAAACGTGTGCGTTAATACATTTGAATGTACTAACTATGTGGGCATGCAATGCATATGAACTCATCAAACTTGCATTCAATGTTAGATGACAAGAGCACATATATAGAAAGAAGTATATAAACAAGGGAGAATAATATATCAATATACCATGAAATCCATGATGCATGCAATGCCATAATACTTCAATATAAAGGGGGTGAAACCTTAACCGACATATAAGACCAAATGAGCTATTACTTGGAGTTTCGATGTCTTCCCCACATTGGATAAGAGGTGGTCGACTTGCCAAAGGTAAACCATACTTCTCCTTATGGGACTCCCATTTCAGAGAAGTAACCTTCCTTATGGGCCTCCCATTTCAGATCGGATTTTCATATCATATCAAATCAAAGTTGTACCCGCACCTTACGGGCCTCCCATTTCTGTGAGGCACATAGTTCAAGAGAAAGGAAGAGGACCCTTGGGGATACCCCTGACACCTCCTATCTCATTAGGTGCTAAGTCATCATCCCACAAGAATACATAAACGTATACATGCTTTCAAAAGAGGCACAGGTCATTTCAAATCATTTCAATGCATACTTGGGCTTCAAAGCCAAACATTCTTCATAATAACTCATACTTAGGCTAACAAAAGACAAATCATACTTCAAATCAAATCTTCATGCATAGGAATAGCTCATTCACATATATCATATTGGTGTAAACACCAAAAATTGCTCAAAGAGCCATATCATAGACATTTATGTGACCACATTCTTGTCATAACCATATGTGGGCTTAACCTACCGAATAATTTTTATCAAACATATCCATAAATATATGTGGACTTAACCCACCAAATAATTTTCATCAAAACCAATGCTCTTCTTTGCATATGCCATGAATGATATGAGAATAGCATGGGAAATAGTGTTCAAACTTAAGTCAACAATATAATATGAAATTCAAGTAAATCTACATTTAAATAACAATTTAGATTATCCATGCTTAAATCAATCTTTAAAGGGACAATCCACATTCAAATCTTTATAATATTCATGCAATTCAACATATTAGGGCTTAAATCACTTTAAAAATGTCAATTAAACATAGCTCATATCTCAATTGAATCAAATAAACAATAATCTAAAAACCCATATTCAAAGCAAGCTCAATTTAATAAATCAAGGAGTAAAAAGTATTTTAGATCTTCATGGTTGAAAGGGTCCATGAATCAATCCCACGTACCTTAGCTAACAAAGAAGAAATAAGAAGAAATTGGTGAAGAAGAAGACCCTTGCTTAAGCTCCCAGCTATTCTCCAATGGCTCACTTGAGAGAAGTCTTTAGATGAGAGAGTTGAATAATTCTAAGTGTTGAATTGAATTTGAATGATAATAGAAGAGTATAGGTCTTTTGAGAGGTTTAAGATAGGTTAGAAAGTCATAAAGAATCCTTAGCAATAACAAAAATTACGAGAACAGCATTAATGAAATGGATGTCAAAAAGTGTTAAGGGTCCCGTAATGGAGCACCATGGGCCATGTAGGGTCACACGGACCGTGTGCCCATCTGTGAGGCTCCACTAAGAAGAATTTTTCATTGATAAAGTTTTGAGACGATGATTTTATTCTTAGAAAAATTTCACACCAACACCCATACAGACACCATATGACTCGTGAAGGGTCACACGGACCGTACGAGGTTCATCTCTGATGTGCCTTGGGAAAAATGTGGTTTTCATGGCCAAGGCTACTTTCATGAGCCACCACATAGCCAGTGAAGTGTCGCATGAGCCATGTGGGGTTCATGTGATGCATTTCTTGGTTAGAACTCCAACTTAAGGCCAACATTCTATAGACAAGGCCAAGGGCTACCTCAAGGCTCCCCCACACGGCCTGTAGTGAGTCACACCACCCGTGGAGGTACCCATGGTGTGTTACCTTGGTTAGAAACTTTCCGGAACAAAATTACATGCACCATTGAGGCCGTACGAAGTTTGGGTCCTTACTCACCCCTCCCTTTAATGCTACAAGAGGCCTTACACAAGGAGATCCTGTCTATATCTATAGGGTATCTCAATAGATGCCTTATTGAAGCTAAAGAAATGGAGGGCTTTAAATTTCACCCTAAGTGTGAAAAAATGTGTGATTCTCATCCATGTTTTGTAGATGATCTACTTTTATTTAGTAGAGGACATAAAGATTCAATACAGGCAATATATCAGTGTTTCAAAAAGTTTTCACAAGCATCTGGATAGCAGGCGAACATGAATAAAAGCTCCACATCTTTTGGTGGTGTCTCTAATCAGATGAAAAATAGAATCCTACAACAGTTTGGCTTTGGGTGTGGAGAATTCCCTTTCAAGTATCTTCGGGTCCCCCTATCCACTAAGAAATTGTCTCTTGTGCTACGGAAACCACCAGTGAATAAAATCGTTGCTAAAGTTACTTCTTGGATGACTAAAAAACTCTCTTACACAGGGAGAATACAACTGGTTCAATCGGTCCTCAGTGGAATTCAGGCTTACCTATCCTAACTATTCATCATTCCTACAAAAGTTCTTAAGCTCATTGATGCTTATGGTAGGAATTTCAGTTGATCAGATACTAACACCATTACTAAGAGGGCACTGATAGACTGGAATAAAGTGTGTCTACCCAAAATCAGCTGGTGGCAAGAACCTGATTAATGTACAAATATGAAATCTAGCTGCTATTACTAAGACATGTTGTGATCTTGCCCAAAAAGCAGATATGTTGTGGATCAAATAGATTCACTCTTTCTATATAAAGGCCCAACAATTCTTCACTGCTCTTGTACCAACGCAAGCCTCGTGGATGATTACGAAGATATTCTGTGCCAGAGTGATCTTGGAACATACACAGATACAAAGAGCGCTAGCAACTATTGGCAAACTCTACATGAACCTCTTAGGAAATAGAGAGTACCATGGAAATATCTGATCTTTGCTAACACTACGAGACCAAAGGCTATTATTACAATGTGGTTTCAGATACAAAATAATCTTTCAACAACTGATAGATTGTCTAGCTGGGGAATGAATGTAAACCAACAATGTATTTTGTGTCAAAATGAGCTTGAAATTAGACATCATCTATTTGTGCAATGCGAATTCACTAGAGCTGTATGGAAGGAACTGATGTAAAGGATCAACTGGAAATCTTTATTGCATATACTTGGGATATTCACTTGGATTGGACATAAAGCAAGCCAGAGGCAAGACTCAGTTTGCTCAATTGTTCAGATTATTATATGCAGAATGTGTCCATGCTATGTGGATAGAAAGGCATCAACGAATTTTTGAAGGAAAAAGGAGTGCATATGAATGCATCGGTAAAGAAGTAGCATATATGTGTAATATGAGGGCTCCTATGGCTATTAGTACTAGGCTGCAACAACTTCTCTTTCGTTTAAGTTACTGACGTCTTTGAGTTTTACTGTAAAAGGGTAACAAACTGTGTGTAGTTTGTTATTGATGTGTAAGTCCCTTTTGGTGATTAATCAAAGAAAGTTAGTTACCAAAAGAACTTGGTGTCCAATTTTAGACAAGTAATATGTTTGATAATGTTAAGGGAAAAGATGGACTTGTTCACTCAAAGTATGTTTCACCTTGTTTGGAGACACAAGGTTTTACTAATTCAGTGAATCATCCCAATTTTCCTTTCCAAATTGTGAATCAGGGGGAAACTTATAAGCACATTATAGTTTATAGGTTCACTTCCTCATAGAAACATGTACACTTTTTATGATGATAAAAGGTAGCTCTTAGTTATCACTTTGATATCATAATTAACTTATTGTTTTTAATCTTTAACTAGATGTAATAATCCTACTTTGTTAGAATGCTACTAATGTTAATAATACTCCATTCTTAAAAAAAAGAGACTTTTCCAATTCTATAGAACTTTGCTATCAAGAATAAGAAAAATCATATTAAATTATCACTGAATGAGCAGATACACCACAAGCAAGGAGCAAGACATTAAAAAGATAGCAATTGAAGCTCTATAATGTTGATATCTTACTCCCATGTCTTAAAATTCACAAAATTCAAAAATAACAAGGAAAATATCCTCTTTATTTTTACTTAACTACTGACAATGGTTTCCATCTATAAGGTGAATAACTTTTTCTACAATCTGTCCACTAAGCTTAGGAAGCAACTGGAGTTAAGTAATATGCATATTCACTACTATTTCATTTAGGAGGTAATCAATCGATTTATATATCATGATATAAATAAAATAAAATTTGTTTAAACTAAACTTGGTAAAGATGAAGTTTAATTTGCAAAATAAAGATAGAAATATAACTACAATTTGTATTCTGATGGAGCTCAATGTCTGCTGCATCATAGAAAAATAAAATATGAAATGTTAGATACCAGATGCTATATATTTATATATGAAATAAGAAGAATTTAAATAGAACCTATCATATAAGCTTGCATTACTTCTAACCTTGATGGTGATGATCAAACAAAAAATTATATTTTCTTAAAAATTTTCTCTTGACGTACCACTACAGTGTCCAATCGAGAATTTAACGCTTGTATCTGTTATTGTTGGTCTAGTATTTGAGACCACTGATCTTCTATCTGAGGCTGTTGGTTCTCTATAATTTCAGCTGCATTTAATCATTTGTGTAAATCATGTTGGATAGTAATAGTTTCCTGTTTTGCCTTTTCGAGAGAGTCTTCTAACTTTGTCATCCTCCTTTGTGTAGCCCTTGTAGTATCAGGTTTTGGACCATGACCGAGACCTTTTATATATCCTGATTTTGAACCAAGTACGATATTCAAAATTTCATCAACAGTCATAGGAGAATCACTTGAGGTATATAGATCTTCCAAATCATTCATGTTGTTCTGCATAGAAATATGAATACTATATACAGAAGGCACAACTTCTGAATAATATTAATAAGACAAATGAAATGGTATGTTACTGAAAATTTTTAATTTTCTTACATAGTAAGTCTTAGCCTCTTGAGATGGCCATCCTTTTTCGTTAGAATAATAATTATGCTTATAGAATTCGATTCTTTCAGGCTCCACTCCGTCATGTTAAGTTTCACCCAGTAAAACAAGAGAACAATTGAAATATTACCAAAATTTCATTGGAAAAAATGAATAAAAATGATACAATTTACAATTTCAGGACAAGCCACTTCAAATGCTTTTGACCCCATAAAATGATTATTAGTTTTAAGCTTAGTTTGATTGACCTTGTTTATATCGCATCATTTCTACAAAGAAATTATAAATATCATAACTTTATTAACAACAAGAATACAATGTTTAGATTGATCATAATACATACCACATACTACAAGGACAATTTGCAAAGGCTAGCTAGAAGGGAGTGATATATGCCAATCAGGGTGCACTAAAATGAACATTTATATTGAAACGAAGAGCAATTGACAGAATATAACCTTTAAAAGATTGGCCAAGTGAAAATAGATATAAACTTACAGTGTCGATTGTGTTATAACCAACCCAAGTCTATTAAATATTTGTTCTTTATATGCAATTGCTCTTGCTCTTGACAGTTATGACTTAAGCTACTCAAATAGATGCACATGTAGCAAACATGTATGGAATAGAGGAGGAACTCAAGTTGGTGAAGTGGTGTAAAGGAAGAAGTAGCAGGACTATGGTTTATAAGATTGTATTTGCTGTAGCAGTGTATTATATCTAGAAGGATAGGAACCAATGAGTATTCTAGAAAAGGAATAGAAGCATTGATGAAGTTTTCAAGCACTGGGAGGTCTAGTTCAACATTTACTTGAAGACACATAATAGGCACCATGCTTGTCTTGTTTTAACTTGAGTTATAACTTCATATTTGCTACAAAATCCCTTTATTTAGCGCGCACACACAAAAAAAAAAAAAAAAAAAAGAAGATGAAGAAGAAGAAAAATGAATATTAATTACCTTGTGCTCGGGATTGACCCACATATCACAGAGCCTATTCAAATTTTTCGAGGTCAAATCTAGTACTTCAATTTTATGAGCTTCTTCCTCAGAGTGTGCACTTTCAAATAATTGCTTGTAGCGCTATTGCCGACTTCTATTTTCAGAATATCCTCACAACTATCTTCCACATAATGTTCGTCTAAATTAATCACGAACCTCTCCTAAAAATAAATAAAGTTTGAAGAAACATAGAAAATTATCAGAATTTCTTTTATATTAAAATAATAATCATAACATTACTAACAAACTAAAAAACCTAAAACTCAAGTGCCCTTAGAAAAGCATAAACTTCCGTCCAATAAACTTGTACCATACCATAAAAATAATTCTAACTCATGTTAAGTTCTCTAGAACCATATGGAGTAATCTTTTACACAAACAAGGAGTGTTGAGATAAGCATTTAAATGGCCTAATGAGTTTGAGTAGGCAGCACATGCACATGCTAAAGGCAAGAACTCTGCTACTGCACCTTGCTGAATGGCCTTGGCAGCATAAGTCAAGTTATTATCTTCTATAAAGGACTGTACGTGGTATCTTTTTCAGAGGATTCATTAGAAAGCGTTAAGGAAGGAAGCTTGAAAAGATGAATGTATACCCCTAGTGGTAGTTTTATTAGATAGTAGTTGATCTGGTGAGTTGTTTATTTTCTAATTTGCTTGCTGTTGCAAATAAAATTCTTGTTATATTTTTTAAAAATAGTGAATTGGAATCTCGGAAAATAAAGCAAAAGAGATCATTAGTGAACTTATTACTACATAACACTGTAGATAGATATTGCCAAGTGCTTTGTCAAAAAGTAGATGAATAAATAGAAGTAGCAGCAGCATAAAAGAACTCAATATAATTACTATCATGTACTAAATTTACAAGAGTACATGAGACCATTTGGGAGAAGCTAGAGGTGGCCCATGTAGCTGACAAGATGAGAAAAGCGAGACTGCGATGGTTTGGACATGTGCAGAGAGAGAGTACCGATGCTCCTGTTAGGAGGTGCTAGAGGCTAGATGTGGGAGTTACACGGAGGTGTAGAGGTAGACCGAAGAAGTATTGGGGGAGGTGATCAGACAAGATATGGTGAAACTTGATCTCACCAAGGACATGACCTTAGATAGGAAGGAGTGGAGGTCGTGAATTAGAGTAGCAGGCTAATAGATTCCTAGGTTGATATCTGGCAGTGCGGAACTTTAGGGTAGTACGAGTTGTCCGGTGTTGTCTTTATCTGTCTTATATATGTTAATTGTCTCGAATTTACTTTTTATCATATGCTTTTCGTTAATAATTTCTCTTTCTGTTCACTTTCTCTTTCTCTTCCTTTCCTGTTTTCATATCTAGCTTATTGTGCTTATGGGTTTTTGTGACGAAGGTTCCCAGGAAACAGCCTCTCTACCACTATGAGGTAGTTGTAAGATCTGCGTACATTCTACCCTCCCAAGACCCCACTTGTGGGATTCCACCGGGTATGTTGTTGTTGTTGTTGTTGTTGTATAGAATCCTTACATGGCATCTAATCAGTGTTGCATCTTTGTGCTCTCTTATGAGTTCTTTCCACTTATTTTGAAAAGAAAGAAAATTTCAGGCAATTATCCCTAATTCAATGGAGAATTTTCCTGATTGAGTTGGTGTCACGACCCGAGGTTAGGGCCTAGATGTGACACGATGAATGGAGACCCGAGAGCCCCCAATCAAGCCTCAATGTATTCAAATCCATATCATCAATTCGGAAGCACATTCAAATAGTAAACACATAGTTCTAAGGGATGGGAAAATAGGACTCACGCTATGTGGATATCGAAGGGAAAGGGTTTTACATGAATTCACATAGCACATAGCACATAAGAACTAAGGGGCGGGTAAGTATGACTCACTCTATGGGGGCAATACTGGGCTTAGGATCTTCTACATTTCCACAACAAACTTACATACATATCGTAATTCCCATAATCAATCCATGATAGCCATATCCAATAGATAACTAATAATAAGCTTCAAATAGAACACACAACGTACAGAATCTACGAAAGTCTACAAGATGTCCAACAATGCCCCTACTCATAAGATGGGACGGGGGCCAGGACAAGTTCCGGGCTCACCCTCAATAGAAGAGAACATTTGTAATAACAATAAGAAGATAGTTGGCTTGCCCTCGGAAGACGGGACTCACCACAGTAACTCCAAGTATGGACTATTCGTCAAACGACTGGTATTCAAAGTGCTCAACCCCTACATGGTAAAATCATGTAGGCATAGAATATGTGTTAGTACGTTTGAATGTACTAAGTATGCGGGCATGCAATGCATATGACTTGTCAACCTGCATTTCAATGTTAGATGACAAGGACACATAATATAGAAAGAATCACATATCCAATGGAGAAGTATATACAAGATGCCATGAAATTCATGATGCATGCAATTCGATAATGCTCCTATATAGCGGGGATGGACTATAACTGATATATCAAATCCATGCGAGTTATTACATGAATTAGTCTGATAAAGACCTCCCATCGGTAGGAGAAGATTACTTGCCAAAGGTAATCTATATCATACCTTGCGACCCTGCTTTTTGGTGGATTGTCACCTTCCTTACGACCCTGCTTTTCAGAAGGAATTTCCTATTCATATCATATCATAGCATAAACATAATCGACGAATATCTATTCCTTACGACCCGGTCTTTCCGGTAATGGAGATCGTTCCTATGTTGGCACATAGTTCAAGGAAAGGGAGAGGGCCCCTAGGGATCGCCGTGACGCCCCCAATCCATCGGTGCTAAGTCAACAACATCCCACTTGAATATTTATACATATATGTGTTGTCAAGAGATTTAATGTTCATTTCAAAATGTTCAATGCATACATAGGCTCAAATGTCAATCCATAAAATCATAATCATAATGTTTATGCAAGGAATGACTCATCTACACATATATGAGATGGTGCAAGTACCCATAATGCTCATAGAGCCATAATCATAGACATACCGGTGATCACCTTTTTGTCATAGCCAACATTTTACCAAACTCATATCATAATAGTTTCATAAAACATAATTGGGCATAACCAACTTCATAAGTTCCATATACCAATGCTCATGAATGTAATGCAATGCATGATATGAGAATAGCCTAGGTAACATAAATTCAAGTTAAAATCAACATCGTAATATGAAATTGAATAAATCTATAATTAAATCAATATCTAAATCATAGTAATAGTCACCCATGTATAAATCAATTTTAAAGGGGACATGCATGTTCATAACTTCATAACTCAATGTAAATCATCATAATAGTGTTCAATGTAATTTAAAATCATAGGTAGAGTACAGGCCATACATCAATTCGGTTTAATAAAATCAAATAATGGAAACCCCTATTGAAAGCGACTAAAATTTATGAAACCAATTGAAAGGAATTTTAACTCTTCTTGGTTGAAAGGGGCCAAGAATCAATCCCACATACCTTGATTGAGGAGCTGAATTTGGGGAATGAATTAGGCTTGAATTGGACTCCAATGGAACCCTAGCTTTGATCCTTCAGAGAGGAGTGTAGAGAGGAGTAGGGAGGTGATCTTGTGAGGTGTAGAATGTTTTAGAAGAATGAATTAAGAGGGGAGGAGTTTCAGCTGAATTAAGGATTTAGAATAGGTAAAAAGTCATAATTCATTATTAAAATAAGCCAAAATTGCGTAAACGCCATCTGTGAAAAATCACACAGACCGTGAACAGTGGCGTGATCCCCTATAAGATCCTCACAGAGGAAAATTTCACAGAGTTAAGTGGTATAACATGGACGACTACACGGTCCGTGTCACTCCACATTGGCCGCGACACCGACCGTGTAATGGTACATGAAAAATTTTTGTGCGACAAAGTTACGATATAGTACCTTCATACTTAGAATAATATTTACGTAGTAAGTTAAACGGAAGCCACACGAACCGTGTCACATCACATGGACTGTGTGAGTGTGAGTGTGCCTTCACTTGGCCAAAATTACCCTTTGTCCCAGAGTTGTCCCAACCATGAATAGGACCTAGTGCCTCTTCATGGGAGGCCACACAGTCCGTGTGGCTTCACACGGCCCGTGTAGGCTCCTCTTAGAAGTGATGCCCGACAGTTCACTTGGGACAATTCCAAGATACTCGGGGAAATGCTACTCAAAAATTCGGGTCCTTACATCATCTCCCCCTTGGGAACATTCGTCCCCGAATGTGCAAGAACAAGGCTTGAAAGGCTTGACTTAGAGCATGAAACACCCAACATAAGATACAATGCATAGTTCATTATTCAATATTATATCAAAAGCAATATTCAAAACCATTCCTCAAGACCTTTAAGCTCATATCAAAATCCTATTCAAGTCACTCAAAACATTATAAAAAAATCTTTTTTCGTGCACATGTATGCATGTCATGTCATGAGACGCAAGAGGGCAAGAAATGGAACTATTAGATAAGGAAGATTCCTAATACCTTAGGCTTGAGTAGATTGGAAAAGATGAGGGTACCGATTCACCATGTCTAGCTCCGCTTCCCAAATAGCACTCGCCACTTGTGGATTTCTCCAATGTACCTTCACTGAAGCCACGTCCTTGTTACGAAGTTGCTTTACTTGCCTATCCAAGATTACCACCGGAATTTTCTCATAAGACAAGTTTTCTTCAACCTCAATTCCTTCCAAAGGCACAAAGGTTCTAGGATCACCAATTAGCTTCCTCGACATAGAAACATGGAAGACCGGGTGAATGGAACTTAAATCCGGAGGTAACTCCAACTTATAAGCCACACCTCCAATTCACTCAATAATCTCATAAGGGCCAACATACCGGGGGCTTAGCTTGCCTTTCTTACCAAAATGCATCACACCCTTCATAGGCGAAATCTTCACATACGCCCAATCACCGACATGAAATTCAAGATCCCATCTCCTATCATCCGAATAAGACTTTGGAAAACTTTGGACCATTTTCAATCTCTCCCTAATCCCCTTCACCTTATCCATTGCCTCCATCACAAACTCTGGACCAACTAGTGCCATCTCTCCCAACTCAAACCACCCCACCAGTAATCTACACCTCCTCCCATATAAAGCCTCAAATGGCGCCATACCAATGCTAGCATGAAAGCTATTATTATAAGAAAACTCAATGAGTGGAAGATGGTTATCCCAATTGCCTTTAAACTCCAACACACAGGACCTCAACATATCCTCCAAGGTTTGAATAGTCCTCTCCACTTGGCCATCGGTTTGAGGATGAAAAGTGGTTCTCAACTTAATCTTGGTCCCCAGTCCCTTTTGAAAAGACCTCCAAAAGTGGGAAGTAAATTGGGTACCATGATCCGATATAATGGAGGCACACCATGCAACCTCACCAACTCTTGGATATACAACCTTGGCGTAATCTTTGGCACCAAAAGTAGTCTTGACCGGTAGGAAATTAGCTGACTTCGTCTTCTTATCCACGATGACCTAAATGGAATCGAATTGATTTCGCTTCCGAGGCAACCCAACTACAAAATCCATGTTCACATCTTCCCATTTCCATGTGGGAATCTTAATGTCTTGGGCCAAGACACCAGGCCTTTGGTGCTCTACCTTCACCTGTTGATAACTAGGGCATTTGGATACGAACTTAACGATGTCTTTCTTCATTCCATGCCACCTATACACTTTCTTCAAATCCTGACACATTTTGGCAGGCCCAGGTGAATAGAATAATGAGAGTTGTGAGCTTTGCTCATGATCACCCTTCTAAGATCATCCACATCCAGAACAGAAAGCCGGTCTTGGTACCAGAGTACACCATCTCCCCCTTGGGAGAATGCCTCGATCTCCTTTTCAACAACCAACTTCTACAATTCAAGTAATAATGGGTCTAAATCTTGCTTGGCCTTTACATCACTCACCATAGAGGATTCTACCCCGCTTTGAACACGAACACCACCATCGCTCGAATCAGCCAACCTGATACCCAACCTAGCCAACCGATGAACATCCCTTGCCAACTCCTTCATTTCTTCCCCAACATGCGCCACACTCCCCATAGACAACCTGTTGAGAGCAACGGCCACAACATTGGCCTTGCCCGGATGATATAGAACACTCATGTCGTAGTCCTTTAGGAGTTCCAGCCACCTCCTTTACCTTAAATTTAGATCTCTCTGAGTGAACACATATTGCAAACTCTTGTGATCGGTGAACATATCAACATGAATCCCATACAAGTAATATCTCCAAATCTTTAAAGCAAAAACCACTGCCGCCAATTCAAGGTCATGCATTGGCTAATTACGTTCATGCACCTTCAACTGCCTTAATGCATACGCTATCACCTTACCATGTTGCATAAGCTCACAACCCAATTTGATCTGTGAGGCATCACAATACACCACGAATCCCTCCAAGCCATTTGGTAAAGTCAAGATGGGAGCCGATGTAAGCTGATCCTTCAAAGTTTAAAAACTCTTCTCGCATTCATCTGACCATACAAACTTAGCCTGCTTTTGGGTCAACTTGGTCAATGGAGATGCAATAGATGAGAACCCTTCAACAAACCTTCTGTAATACCCGGCCAACCAAAGGAAACTACGAATATCTAAAGGAGTCAATGGTCTGAGCCAATTCCTTACGACCTCGGTTTTCTTTGGATCCACCTTGGTACCATCACCAGACACCACATCACAATGGAAAGCCACTTCGCCCAACCAAAATTCGCACTTGCTAAACATGGCATAGAATTTCATCTCCCTCAAAGTTTAGAGAACCATTCTCAAGTGATTCCCATGATCCTGCTCACTTTGGGAGTAGAAGAGAATGTTGTTAATGAAGACCACCACAAAACTATCAAGGAATGTCTTAAAAACCTGATTCATTAGGTCCATAAACACGGTCGGGGCATTGGTTAGGCCGAATGACATTACCACAAACTCAAAATGCACATACCTTGTCCAGAATACTGTTTTGGGAATGTCACACTCCCTAACCTTTAACTGATGATACCCAAAACGAAGATCAATTTTTTGCGAAATGAGTAGCCCCTTGAAGCTGATCGAACAAGTCATCAATCCTAGGCAATGGGTACTTCTTCTTAATGATCACCTTGTTTAGTTACCTGTAATCAATACACATCCAAAAAGTTTCGTCCTTCTTTCTTACAAACAACACTGGAGCACCTTACGATGATATACTAGGCCGAATGAAACCCTTCATCAATAGGTCCTTTAACTGCTCCTTCAATTCCTTCAACTCCGCTGGGGCCATACGATAAGGAGGAATAGAGATAGGCTGAGTACCCGGAAGAAGATCTATGCCAAAGTCCACTTCTCTTTCAGGAGGGATGCCCGGTAAGTCTTCGGGGAACACATCCGAAAACTCATTCACTACAAGGATCGACTCAAGAGTAGGCACTTCAGACTCCATATCCCTGGCCCTCACAATATGATAAATGCACCCCTTAGAAATCATTCTCCGCGCCTTGAGGTAGGAATAAACCGACCCTTAATAGAGGAGTCACCACCCATCCATTCAAGAATGGGTTCACCGGGAGGTTGGAACTTCACCTTCGGGGTTCTATAATCTATTGAGGTATATAATGCATGCAACCAATCCATCCCAAGAATCACATCAAAGTCAAACATCTCAAGTTCCACAAGATCACATGGGAAAACTTTATGAAACACAGAAATAGCGCAGCCATAATAGACCCTATATGCAACAACAGATTCACCCATGGGGGTATAAACTGAGAAATGGTCCATCAAAACCTTGGGACTCAAACCAAATTTAACAGCAAATAGAGGAGTCACAAAAGATAAATTTGCACCCGGATCAAGAAAAATATAAGCATCAAAATCAAAGACTTTTAACATACTAGTCACGACATCCGGAGCCTCCTCGACATCCTGGCGGGCATGGTGTACATAGAACTTGATGTTCCTTGAGGATACTACTTGAGGAGCTTTTTATTGACCTTGCCCACCCAGGGCGACCTGACCCTGGCCTCTACGGGCATTCCTAGGATAGTCAACAACCTTATGATTTTTATCGCTGCACCGATACAACCACCTAAATCCCTCCAACAAACCCTCGTGTGAGGCCTCCCACACCTGTCACATAGAGAATGGCCTTGACCGTCCCTAATTGGTTCCGTTGGAGGAGGTACCAGAGCATTAGCGACCCGAGCACCCAAACTTTAGCCTTGCTGGTAACGGCCGAAACCAACATTTTGAGAACCAGAGAATCTACCATCAAAACAGGCTCTCTTGGGATCGTGAACCCTTCTCTCCTTGAGTTTCTCCCCTTTAATCTGTTCAGCATACACCATGAGTCTAGCAATATACATGTCCCGTATAGGCATAGCAGTACGACATTCCTTCACAAGTAAATCACAGATACCCAAAACAAATTTGTGCATCCAGTGATGGAGCATATTTGGAAAGCTTCGTGAATTTGAGGGCATAATCCCTCACACTCATACTCCCTTGCTTGAGATTGATAAACTCAGTCATTTTGTCCTCCCTAAACTCAAATGTGAAGAAGCGATCAAGGAAAGAAAATTTGAACTCTTCCCAATTGACATCACCACCACAGACCCTTTCTAAAGACCATTGAGTATACAATACCTGAGCCACATCTTTAAGCTGATAGGCGGCCAATTCAGCATTCTCTTCCAATATGACAACCATGATGTTCATTATCTTGGTAAGCTCATCAACGAACTCCTAAGCATCCTCACCAGCCTTTGGCCCATGAAACTTTAGAGGATTCATCCAGGTGAAATCTCTCACCCTAGAAGCAGGTGTAGGATCCCGTGGCATGTTAGACTGCCTTGCTTGAGAAGTCACCACCTGAGCAAGCATGACAAAGGCTGTACGGGATTCCCCATTTGAGATGGGTTCATCCACATGCTCATGGGGAGCCTGGTCTTCATTAGCCAGAGCCGGCCTTGGTAGAGGGGGTCTTCCTCGAGGCATCTTCTAAAACGGATCAACGACACCGTCAAATAAGGGAGCTATATATACTAGCCATAGCATGACAAAAGACATGAAAAAGTGAGACAATTCCTAAAACGTGTTCGTAGCCTCCCACTCATAGGTATAGTGCACTTCACACCCATGAATCAGACTCTACTCAATGCGGCATGTTGGACTCCAAGGATCATTTATAAACCTAGGCTCTAATACCATCTTTTGTCATGACCCGGGGTTAGGGCGTAGATGTAACATGGCGAATGGAGACCCGAGAGTCCCTAAACAAGCCTCAAGGTAACTAAATCCACATCATTGGTTCGGAAGTGCATTCAAATAGTAAACACATAGTTCTAAGGAGTGGGGAAATTGGACTCACGCTATGGGGATATCGAAGGGAAAGGGATTTACAAGGATTCACATAATACATAAGAACTAAGGGGCAGGTAAGTATGACTCACTCTATGGGGGCAATACAGGGATTAGAATCTTTTACATTTTCACAATAAACATACATACATATTGTAATTCCCATAATCAATCCATGATATCCATATCTAGTAGATAACTAAACCATAAGCTTCAAATATAACACATAACGTATAAAATCTACGAAAGTCTACAAGATGTCCAACAATGCCCCTAGTCATAAGATGGGATGGGGGCCAGGACAAGTTTCGGGCTCACCCTCAATAGAAGAGAACATCCATAATAACAATAAAGAAGATAGCTAGCTCACCCTCGGAAGATGAGACTCACCACAGTAACTCCAAGGATGGACTATTCGTCAAATGACTGGTATTCAAAGTTCTTGGCCCCTCCATGGTTATATCATGTAGGCATAGAGTATGCATTAGTACGTTTGTATGTATTAAGTATGCGGGCATGCAATGCAGATGACTTATCAACCTGCATTTCAATTAAATGACGAGGACACATAATATAGAAAGAATCATATATCCAATGGAGAAGTATATACAAGATGCCATGAAATTCATGATGCATGCAATGCAATAATGCTCCTATATTAGCGGGGATGGACTATAACCAACAAATCAAATCCATGCGAGTTATTACATGAATTAGTCCGATAAAGACTTCTTATAGGTACGAGAAGCTTACTTGCCAAAGATAATCTACATCACACCTTTTGACCCCGCTTTTTGGTGGATAGTTACCTTCCTTACGACCCCGCTTTTCAGAAGGATTTTCCTATTCATATCATATCATAGCATAAACATAATAAACGAATATCCATTCCTTACAACTCGACCTTTTCGACAATGGAGATCGTTCCTATGATGGCACATAGTTCAAGGAAAGGGAGAGGGCCCTTGGGGATAGCCCTTATGCCCCCAATCCATTGGTGCTAAGTTAACAATATCCCACTTTTATACTTATACATATACGTGCTATCAAGAGATTCAATGTTCATTTCAAAACATTCAATGCATACATAGGCTCAAATGCCAAACTATAAAATCATAATCGTAATGCTCATGCAAGGAATAACCCATCTACACATATAAGAGATGGTGCAAGCATCCATAATACTCATAGAGCCATAATCATAGATATACCAGTGATCACCTTTTTGTCATAGCCAATGCCTTACCAAAATCATATCATAATAGTTTCACAAAACATAATTGGGCTTTACCCACTTCATAATTTCGATATACCAATGCTCATGAATGCAATGCAATGTATGATGTGAGGATAGCATGGGTAATATAGATTAAAGTTAAAATCAACATCATAATATGAAATTGAATAAATTCATAATTAAATCAACATCTAAATCATAGTAATAGTCACCCATGAATGAATCAATTTTAAAGGGGACATGCATGTTCATAACTTCATAACTCAATGTAAATCAGCATAGTAGTGTTTAAAGTAATTTAAAATCATAGGTAGAGTGCTACCCATACATCAATTGGGTTTAGTAAAATCAAATAATGGAAACCCCTATTGAACGTGACTAAAATTTATGAAATCAATTGAAGGGATTTTTGGGTCTCCTTGGTTGAAAGGGGCTAAGAATCAATCCCATATACCTTGATTAAGGAGCTGAATTTGGGGAATGAATTAGGCTTGAATTGGACTCCAATAGAATCCTAGCTTTGATCCTTGAGAGAGGAGTGTAGAGAGGAGTAGGGAGGTAATCTTGTGAGGGGTAGAATGTTTTAGAAGAATGAACGGGAGGGGTTTTAGCTGAAGTAGGGGTTTAGAATAGGTAAAACGTCATAATTTATGATTAAAATAAGCCAAAATTAAATAAACACCATTAATGAAAAGGACTAAAATTAGTCCTCTAAGGTCCACATGGTCCGTGAAGCGTCACAAGGACAGTGAACAGTGGCCGTGATCCCCTACTTAGATCCTCATAGAGGAAAATTTCATGGAGCTAAGTGGTATCACCGGACGGCTACACAGTCCATGTGACTCCACACGGGCCGTGACACCGACTGTGTAACGGTACATGAAATAATACTCGTACGATAAAATTACGAGACGGTACTTCCATACTTAGAATAATTTTTACATAGTGAGTTACGGAGAGCCACACGGACCGTGTCACATCACATGGACCGTTTGAGTGAAATCACCCTCTGTCCCAAAGTTGTCCCAACGATGAACTGGACCTAGTGCCTCTTCACGGGAGGCCACACGGTCCGTGTGGCTTCCCACATCCCGTGTATGTTCCTCTGTGAAGTGATGCCTGGAAGTTCACTTGGGACAATTCCAAGACACTCTGGGAAATGGCACCCGAAAAATCTGGGTCCTTACCGTTGGTTTAGTTGGCCTTCCTTTAACTATTAGGGTCTCTATTTTCATCTTGCCTCCCATAGACTTCCTCATTTTTACACGACCTTTCCCTCTAGTCTTGCCACGATCTTTCTCGATTCTAGTGGAACCATCTGTTAGAAAATCAATTCAAATATCACCTAAAATCTAAAAGTTTTGCATATGTGGTAGTAAGGTACAGGCAGAAAAATGAAATAGCTAAAAGTTTTACTTAATTTATTATTTTGTATCTAAAGAGACAACTAAATCAAAAAATTCATCAACAAAACAAAGAGAATATAAGAGAGCTAACAACATCTCTTGCGATCATTCAAATCGTGTTGTGGGTTATGAGTTTCATATATTACATAAAATGTTGTTGGATTCTAAAAATGTAGATCGTACACCTATCCCATTCAGAAAAAAAATTCAAATTGTGCATATTGACAGAGTAGGAGCCTTTACCTACCTAGTTTTATGCCATGATAAATAAAGAATAGTTGGTCAAATATAATCCAAGACTAACTAATACAAGTTATCATAAAGAAACTTATACATGTAATCCATTGCACCATTTATCCAATTATTTTATTTGCCTTACATCGTTCTCACCATCCTTAGATCCTCATATTTCTTGATGATGTCTACTTTTTCGTTACAATTTAACATAAATGGAAGTTTCAATGGCTAATCTTTTCAATTCCAAGTTGGACAACAACTAAATAATTTAATCCTAACCAATTTAATAAAACACGTTACCTGTATCAACAGCAGGGGTAAGGTTATTTGCTTCATTTGTTGATTGAGTAGCTTGAATAGTTCCCCTTATAAGTATAGTTTGCTTAAAGATACATCCACCCAGTGCCAGTGATTTGCAAAATTCTACCAAAATTATTTAATTTGTTCATAAGACATAAACTCCATTATATTAATAAAAATAGTTATATAAAAGCACCAACCATCGACAACTAAAGTAAAATCTAAAAAGAAGATAAATCGTCAATCTGCAAAGTCTCACACACATCATTTATAAACAAGAGTTTGCTATCTTCTTGTCATACTATTAATTTAACTATTGAAGCATCACTACATATAAAAGAACCAGCGTAACATATAAAGAGAAGTAATGGATGAACTGTTCAAATTTGATGGCATAGAAACATTTTTAAAAGCCTATACACGCTAAGGTGTTAGGAAGAGTTCTTTGGATCTAATAAATATTGAAGCAAATAGTGAAAGAGGCTTATTTCAGAGGGGTAGTCAAGCCACACACAACAACGTGGTTGGAGAATTTAACTATTATCCAACACAGAAGTAGCAACATAGCCATGGTCATAGTGACTGTATTGCACATACCACAGGTAGTAGTGATTGTATGATCACAGAGGGTATTTGAGAATGACTAAAGAATGGAGAATATTGCTCATTCCCAAGTCAGTTTGCTTGTACATTACTCCAATGTTGATTATAAAAATCAATTAGTAACCAAAAATAAATATCATGGTTTCACAATCCATCCTCTCTTCCCTCAAATTCAAGGGAAAACAACAATATGTGAACAAAATAGAGAGAAAAAAAATCAATTGTGTCATGCTTCACTAGTATGTGTCACACACCAACTATAAATATGGTCACTATGCGAAACTGTAATATACAGAATAAATTAGTGTTCCTATTTAAAGACGTAACTGATTTTTGCTATCTTTTAGTTGATTATTTGAGACAAAGATAAGAAAATCAATGGATAGGTTACAACAAATCAAGTGATAAATCATTCAATACACGATTGTGACATATACTATCTGTTTAATATTGTTCAAACATAAAATAGGAGGAGGATTGCATACCTTGTCTTCTTGTTCATACCCAAAAATTATTCTTCACTTGTAAATTAAATTTGTTTATTTACTTTCTCACATATATAGTGGTTATCGTGAAATTATTTTGGAGCCCAAGACCTAAAAATATTAAGTGCCAAAATACAGTTTTTTGATGAAGAAAGTAGTGCTTCCAATTAACCAGAAACTTTAGAAGTGGAGACGTGCATGTTTAACTTTCTTTTTAATCTAAACATTTATCTTTTCCTTCCATAAATAATTACGAAATAAAATTACACACACAAATGGACATAAATGTTCATCAATTTTTAAAAAATAAAACTGCACACTAAAAAGCACATACGTCCAACAAATTTGTTTTCAAATTGAACACTGACTGACAAATTCTTTATCATTAGAACCAGAAAGAAAGATCAAGAAATGACTATACTTGAATGGAAAACAATAAATTAATAAAAAGTTAGAATAATAACATTATAAACATCAATAATAAATTAAAGAGAAAACAAACTGTTGAATCAATATTAAAGATCGAAAAGACATAAAATCAATGTTTTACCAATTGGAGTAACATTTGCGCCTCCTTCAGTTCAAATCCAAAATCCTTGTACTTATTGTTGATTATCCTAAGAACAAATCAAACCACCAGAAAACCAATTTCAAAAATTAAAGGGACTGACTAAGAACAACACATTCGACCTTTTCTGTAATTGTCTCGAAGGTCATTTTTGGCATAGTTGATAAAGTTATCATTTTTCCTTTACTGAACGTTGTCGTGGGTCATTTTTGGTCGAATCTAAAAGTCGAATTTTCAAAACCATGTAAAAAGTTAGAGTTTTTCTAAAGAAAGAGTTTTTAAAGACTTAAAATTCAAAATTTTGAGTTTTGTAGTTATTTTGAGTTTCAGGTATCTAAATTCAATTCTGCTAATTTCGTCAGCTCTGAAATGCAAATCCGATCGAGAAGAACTTGCAGAACTAAATTTGAAGTTCAAACAAAGATTTTGGACCTAAAGTTGTATTTTTAGTTCATTTTGGATCATAGTTTGGCGTTGGCCAACATTCAGAGTTCGGAAGCTCGTCTCAAAATTCCATCAGTTATAGTGGTTCTGAAAGGTGAAACTAACATTACATATGGCTTCATTATAATTTTTAGAGCTTTCGAGATTATTTTAATTATTTAGTCTAAACTAGTTTAAATGATCATTCTCGGGTTTTGGGTCAAGGAGGTCCCAAATTCAAATTCTGATTGTTCCATTGAGTTCGGCACATCATTTCTACTAGAATTTCATGTTTGGTTTGTGTTCACAGGGTTGCGATTGAATCCCCATGGTCATTTTCATAAGTATCATGTATTGTGTGTTGCTAGTGTGATTAGTATCTGGTGCAGGTGGATTTTACTCTCCATGTTCGTGGAGTGTACTCGCCCAGACCTCTGTGTTGATGGAGGTGAAGTTCACATTCAAGGAGTACGTGTGTGTGAAAACCTTCCGCGTTCGTGGAAGGTTCCCCACATTTGAGGAGCACTGCACCCTCCTGGCTTCTGCGTTCACGGACAAAGCTCCACGTTCGCTGAGCATAAAAGTCGCTTGAATAGTGTTCTTTTTTTAAAAGATGGATTTTAGCAATTTCCATCATTTTTAATATCTCAAGCTTCATTTTCAAGAGATTCTTCAAGGATTTTTGTAACACCCCACATCTTACATGTACTAGTCCAACGCAGATGAAACATGATATGGCAGGGTCAAATCCGCACATATTTTTAAAAGTGCGTAAATTTTAGATTAAAGGGCTATATGTACGTCTAACGCTTAAGATGACCGAGTGTAAATAATTTTTAAGTCAAGTTAAGGAGAGTGTGACCTTAAATGAAGTAAAATAATTGAGGTTCCTGTGTGACTTAGGAAGCTAGTAGGTGAGTCACCTACGTGTTTAGCTTAAATAAGATCGGTAAACGGAGACAAGGACCAACACGAAATTCGTTCAAGTCCGATAAAGAATAAACCCCGAGTTAAGGAAGTCATTTGGGCCCATGGTTTAGCATCATAAAAGGACAACATTTGCAGCCCAATATGGATAGGAAAAGGGCCAAATTACAATTACAATCCAATTCAAAACTAGGGCCCAAACTAAGTGGGCTTAGGGGAGAAATGTTTGCAACAAAGCCCATCTGATTTGAAGCCCAATAAGGCCCAAATGAAAGGGCCAAGCTGCTGTCCCATAACCTTAATAAAATAAGGTTGAAAACCCAAAAGAAAGTCGGCCAAAAGTGGCCTATAAAAGGGAGCAACAAGCAGCAACTTTTAGCCATTTTCTCAAGCCAAAATTTCAGATTTCTCTCTAAGTTTCTTCTTGCTCTCTTCTCATTTTCTAAAGCGGCAAAGACAAACTTCTAGGGTTCTTGAAGAGAACCTAATCCTTGAGGGTTAAGGTAAGATAAAATACCCATGGTTTGGTGTAATTTTTCCATGAAAAACATGAAGAGTATGTTGGTTGTATTGTGCAGGAATTTTGGGACAGCATGTGTTCCAAATATTGTAGTTCACTTTTCTTGTTAAATAAGAGACTTTCAACTTATTGGTTGGCTGAGTTATGAAGTAATATGTATGTTTTTAAGAAGTCTTCGGTCTGGAATGATGTGAGGAGGCTGCTGGACCACTTTTATCTTCCGCAAAAATAAGTTCTTAAATGATGTCTTAATTCCGCTCATTAGTAAGAATTTGTGGACTGTTTTTGGGAATTGTTGTCTCATGTTTTCCATCTACTTAGGGACTGCTTTTGGACTGTTTTAGGACTGTAATTGTGTGTAAATATGTTGAGGACAGTTTGGTTGAGGTTGAAACGGATTTGGAATGGTTGACGTCGAAGTGTAGCGGAAGGACACAATGTTGTGTTGTCTACTTTCATGTTGTGTAGAGTTGTTGTATGATGTACTGTATGAGTTGTTGTAATGCTGTTATGGGACTAAACATAGCTGGATATGACATGTATATGGGAATGTGTATTAGAAAATACGATTAGGAGTGGAAATGTTGAAAGAATACTCTTTGGGTGCTAATTCCGAGCTTGCTGCCCGGATATTATTTTTGTGTGAAATTGGATTACTAAGATGTGCTTACTAGCTTCTAACACTAGTTTTGTCACCTAATATATTGTAGATAAGTGTTTGGAGGAAAAGGATACTACTTCGAGGTAATAACGACATAGTATAGCGAGGTATGTAAGGCTACTTGATTTCCTATTACTTGGCATGAAATTTATAATCTTCCTTAGAACGTAAAGGCACGTACAAACCCCGACATGGCTGCTAACTGTGTCCCCACTTTTTACCATGTTCATATATACCCATACATAGTCATTGTCAACCTGCATATGTACCTGAATACTAAATATACATGAGTTCCTTCTTACCAAACAAAGTTTATGTGTTGTTTAATCTCCGATACGGTTCATTAGTTGTGTATCTCTCTTTCCATTGTGGTATTACCTTGTATGGTTGTTCATATGTCACATGTCTATATTCCTACAGTTCTAAAGGTTATGACCACCAAAAGAACCATCTCAAAGTAAATAAAAGATAACTTACAGTTGCTTATAAATGGGTGGTAGCCCGAGGGGTGGAAGAATCACCTAGCCAGGGTCGATCTCATTTATGGGTGGTAGCCCGAGGGATGAAGGAATCACCTAGCCAGGGTCGATCCCATTACAGATTTACCACTGATCAGCTGGTCATTTACATGATATATTGTGCACAGATTATACAGTAAAGAAAGATACAGTAATTAAAAAAAAACATAAAGTACATGATTCCACTGTATGACTTAAGGTGGTCTTTTCATCCTTACACACCAGCATGTGATTTCATCTGAGTTCTTATTTCATGTACAATATTTCCTGCCTTACATATTCAGTACATTATCTCGTACTGACGTCCCTTACGGGGACCTGCATTTCATGCTGCAGGTACAGGAGTTACTAGATCTCCCCAGTAAGAGTATATGACTTTCAGCTGCTATCACTAAGCTCCAGGTTTCTTCGAGGCTTGTGTGTTTAGAACTTGTATTTTGTATTGTATAGTTGGTCATGAGGCGGGGCCTGTCCCGACCCATTTGGATATTGTTCCTTACTTAGAGGCTTTGTAGACAATGTAAATTAAAGTGTGGTCAAATAGTGTATTATAGACATCGTGGCTCCAACGGCCTAGTCTTATGCATTTACTTTTGGTTTGTTAATACAGTTTACTTTCTTTTGACAGCATATTGAGTATGGAAACCTCTTAAATGTTCATAGCAGGTGTATAGTTATATGTTGGTTCTCCCGAGCCTTGTCGGCAACGGGTGCCAGTCCACCCTAATGGGGCTTAGGGCGTGACAGATGTGGTATCAGAGCGGGTCGTCCTAAGGAGTCTACAAAGCCGTGTATATGTAGAGTCTTGTTTATGGATGTGTTGTGCACCACATTTAATATCAGGAGGCTACGTGGCATTTAGGAGTTGTCACTTTCTTTTCATTCTTTAGATCGTGCCATAGAACCAAGTGTTGTAGGTTGATTATTTCTAACCTCTAAATCATTTTGTACAGTAAGCATGCCTGAAACAAGGAAAAGCAAAGGCAAGGGGAAGGAGGTGGAAGTTGTAACTGGTATGCCCAGTCGGGTGAGACGACGAGATGAGGCCCAAGATGAGTCTCTGTCCCAAACATCTCCAACTCCTTCGGCTCCTGATGAACCAGGTCGTAGTGAAACTCCCTCAAAACCACCTGACAATGCTGCTGTGCAGGATCTGAGAAATGCGGTCCAATTATTGACCCGCATAGTTGCTAGCCAAAGCCAAAGACAAGAAGGCACAGTTGTAGGTGCAGATGGTGCGAATAGGGCGGCTAGCACGAGGATACGTGACTTCCTTAATTTGGACCCTCTAGCTTTCATCGAGTCAGATCCTAATGAAGATCCGCAAGACTTCATCGACCAGATCCAGCGCACTTTAGATGTTATGCATGTAAGTGGTACAGAAGCTGTAGAACTAGCAGCATATAGATTGAAAGGTGTGGCTATATTGTGGTATGAAGCTTGGAAGCAATCTAAGGGTATAGATGCACCTCCAACTACCTGGAAGGAGTTCAAAGAGGCCTTTCTTGACCACTACTTGCCATATGAGATCCGAGAGGCCCGGGAAGATCAGTTTCTGAATCTCCACCAAGGGGGTATGAGCGTGAGGGAGTATAGCCTCCAGTTAAACTCCTTGGCCAGGTATGCTCCTAATGTAGTTGCTACTATGGCAGATAGAGTTCATCGGTATGTGGGTAGGTTGGATACCTATCTGGTAAGAGACTGTACTATTGCTTCATTGAATAAAGACATGGATATAGCAAGGATGCAAGCATTTGCACAAAAACTAGAGGATCAGAGGCAAAGGAGAAGGACACAAAAGATAGAAAGGGGCCAGTCCAAGAGGGCCAGATCTACAGGGCAGTTTGTACCATCCCAAGGTGATGTTAGGCCTCGATTTCCTGGTAAACCACCTAGACTATCATCCTCCTATTCTACAGTCAGTGCTCCACCGCAATTTCAAGGGCCTAGAGGTAATCAGTTTAATCAAAGAAGTGAGGGACAAGGTGCACGGACAACAGGATATTCGGCCAGCCAGCAGATTCCTCCTAGGCAGTCTTGTAAACAATGTGGGAGGAGTCATTCAGGTATATGTCGTGTGGGGACAGATTCCTGTTATTGGTATGGTGTACCAGGGCATATGATAATAGATTGCCCCAGAAGACGTATGGGTGATATAGCACAACCTGTTGGGTCAGCTATTGCATTATCATCATCAGTTCCTCCCTTCAGTAGGGGTCAACAAACACCTATAGGCCGTGGTAGAGGTGGTAGAGGAGCAGCTAGCCCTAGCGGAGCCTAGAAGCGCACTTATGCTCTGGGGAGTCGGCAGAATTTAGAAGCTTCACCCGATGTGGTCACAGGTACATTGTCAATCTTTTCACATAATGTGTATGCATTAATTGACCCTGGTTCTACATTATCATATATCACTCCACTAGTGGCTGGGAAGCTTAAAAGAACACCTAAATTATTGAATGAGCCATTTGAAGTGTCTACACCTACTGGTGAATTTATTATAGCTAGAAGGGTCTATTATGACTATGTCGTAACTGTTTGTGACCGTGGCACACTGGCTGACCTTGTTGAGTTAGATATGGTGGAATTCGATGTTATAATGGGTATGGATTGGTTAGCATCTTGCTATGCTACTGTGGATTGCCGAACTAAGAGGGTGTATTTCCACTTTCCAAATGAGGTAGTCCTTGAATGGGAAGGTAATGTTGGGGCACCAACGGGTAAGTTTATTTCCTATTTTAAGGCAAGGAAGATGATGTCAAAGGGGTATATATGTCATCTACTTAGAGTAAGGGATATGGAGGCTGAATCACCAACTCATCAATCTGTTTCGGTAGTGAATGAATTTGCTGATGTGTTTCCCGAAGAGCTTCCAGGTTTGCCTCCAGAACGAGAGATAGATTTTGGCATTGATTTACCCCCAGGCACTCAAACTATTTCTATCCCTCCATATAGAATAGCCCCGGCAGAGTTACGTGAATTAAAGGAGCAATTAAAAGATTTTCTAGAGTAGGGTTTTATAAGACCTAGTGTGTCCCCTTGGGGAGCACCAGTGTTATTTGTACGTAAAAAGGATGGCACCCTGAGAATGTGTATTGATTACCGGCAATTAAATAAGGTGACGATTAAAAACAAATACCCCCTCCCTAGGATTGACGATTTGTTTGATCAGTTACAGGGTGCCAAATGCTTTTCGAAAATTGACTTGAGATCAGGGTATCACCAAGTGAGGGTGAAGGAGAAAGATATACCCAAGACAGCCTTTAGGACACGCTATGGTCACTTTGAATTTCTTGTTATGTCATTCGGGCTGACAAATGCACCAGCAGTTTTTATGGACTTAATGAACAGGGTATTCAAGCCTTTCTTGGACGTCTTTGTGATAGTATTTATAGATGACATTTTGGTGTATTCAAGATCAGAAGAAGAACATGCAAATCACTTACGGCAGGTATTACAAGTTCTTCGTGATCGGCAATTGTATGCCAAGTTTTCCAAATGTGAATTTTGGTTGAAATCAGTGGCATTCTTGGGTCATATTGTATCTGATGAAGGAATAAGGGTTGATTCACAAAAGATAGAGGCGGTGAAAGATTGGCCAAGGCCAACAACACCCACAGAAGTTCGAAGCTTCTTAGGGTTGGCAGGTTATTACAGAAGATTTGTTGAAGGTTTTTCTTCTATTTCTGCACCTCTAACAAAGTTGACACATAAGGCGACCAAATTTCAATGGAATGATGCATGCGAAAGGAGCTTTCAAGAGTTGAAAAGTAGGCTAATTTCTGCACCTGTATTAGTGCTTCCAGAAGGCACAGGGGGGTATGCGGTATATTGTGATGCTTCGGGGGTTGGCTTAGGGTGTGTACTGACACAACATGGTAGGGTAATTGCTTATGCCTCGAGACAACTGCGGCCACATGAGAAAACCTACCCGACACATGACCTTGAACTAGCAGCTGTTGTGTTTGCCTTGAAAATATGGCGCCATTATTTGTATGGGGTTCATGTTGACATATATACTGATCATAAGAGCTTAGAGTACATATTTAAATAGAAAGACCTAAATTTAAGGCAGCGGAGGTGGCTGGAGTTAATAAAGGATTACGATGTTGATATACTATACCATCCAGGGAAAGCAAATGTGGTAGCTGATGCTTTGAGCCGCAAGACAATTGTGAATATTGATGATCAGATCGTGGTAAGTCAAGGAGTCGCTAAGGATCTATGTCAACTAGCCAATTTGGGGGTACGCCTGATTGAAACTCCAAAGGAAGGGGTTGTTGTGCATAATGCTGTAGAGTCTTCATTGGTAACAGAGGTAAGAGAAAAACAGTTCAAAGATCCTATTCTACGGCGACTTAAGGAGAAGGTGAGTCAAGGCATAATGAAGGGCTTTGAACATACCCAAAATGGAGTACTTTACTGTCAAAATAGATTGTGCGTTCCTAATATAAATGGACTAAGAAGGAAAATAATGGAAGAAGCCCATCATTCAAGATATTATATCCATCCAGGATCAACTAAGATGTATCATGACCTGAAGGGAATGTTTTGGTGGGAAGGCATGAAAAAGGACCTTGCAGAATTTGTGGCACAATGTTCGAATTGCCAACAAGTTAAGGTAGAGCACCCAAAGCCAGGAGGTTATATGCAATGTATAGAGCTTCTAACATGGAAGTGGGATATGATTAATATGGATTTTGTTACTGGGTTGCCTCGCTCATTTCAGAAGTTTGACTCCATATGTGTAATAGTTGATAGACTTACAAAGTCAGCACATTTCTTGCCAGTTAAGAGTGACTATACGGCTGAAGAGTATGCAAAGCTATACCTTAAGGAGATAGTTAGACTACATGGGGTCCCAATCTCCATTATATCTGATCGGGGAGCTCAATTCACCGCAAAGTTTTGGAAATCCTTCCAGAGGAGCTTGGGGACACAAGTAAATTTAAGTACAGCTTTCCACCCCCAGACAGATGGTCAAGCATAATGCACCATTCAAACACTTGAAGATATGTTGCGGGCGTGTGTATTGGACTTTAATGGTAGTTGGGTAGACCATTTGTCACTTATTGAATTTGCCTATAATAATAGCTACCATTCAAGCATCAAGATGGCACCGTATGAAGCTTTGTATTGAAGGAAATGTAGATCACCGATAGGATGGTTTGAAGTGAGCGAAACCACCTTGCTTGGTCCAGATCTAGTCCAACAAGCCATGGAAAAAGTCAAGGTAATACGACAACGGCTAGAAACAGCCCAAAGCCGTCACAAATCATATGCAAATGCTAGAAGGAGGACTGGAGTTCTCAGTAGGACATTGGGTATTCTTAAAGGTGTCTCCAATGAAAGGTGTTATGAGATTTGGAAAGAAAGGGAAACTAAGCCCACGTTACATAGGGCCATATAAGATTATTAAAAGGTTTGGACAGGTTGCATATGAATTAGAGTTACCCCATGAGCTTTCAATGGTTCATCTAGTTTTTCATGTCTCAATGCTTCGAAAATGCATAGGTGACCCATCTCGTATTACTCCTATTGAAGATATGCAGGTTACGGAAGATCTCACCTATGAAGAGGTACCTATTGCTATCCTAGATCGTCAAGTTAGAAAGCTAAGGAATAAGGAAATACCTTTAGTAAAAGTGCTTTGGAGGAACCAACAGGTAGAAGAGATAACGTGGGAGGCTGAGGAAGCAATGAGGTCTAAATATCCTTATTTATTTGAAGCTAAAGAGGAATTCCAAGATGCAGAGTTAAAGGAGTAGTAGGTACGTGAACATGAATTCTTATTATGTTTTCAAAAGTTTGTTTACACGTAAGTTCGCACTTGTTTAACCTATTCAATTATGCTTACATTCGGGGACGAATGTTCCTAAGGGGGGAGGATGTAACACCCCACATCTTACATGTACTAGTCCAATGCAGATGAAACATGATATGGCAGGGTCAAATCCGCACATATTTTTAAAAGTGCGTGAATTTTAGATTAAAGGGCTATATATACGTCTAACGCTTAAGATGACTGAGTGTAAATAATTTTTAAGTCAAGTTAAGGAGAGTGTGACCTTAAATGAAGTAAAATAATTGAGGTTCTTATGTGACTTAGGAAGCTAGTAGGTGAGTCACCTACGTGTTTAGCTTAAATAAGCTCGGTAAACGGAGACAAGGACCAACACCGAATTCGTTCAAGTCCGATAAAGAATAAACCCCGAGTTAAGGATGTCATTTGGGCCCATGGTTTAGCATCATAAAAGGACAACATTTGCAGCCCAATAAGGATAGGAAAAGAGACAAATTACAATTACAATCCAATTCAAAACTAGGGCCCAAACTAAGTGGGCTTAGGGGAGAAATGTTTGCAACAAAGCCCATCCTATTTGAAGCCCAATAAGGCCCAAATGAAAGGGCCGAGCTGCTGTCCCATAACCTTAATAAAATAAGGTTGAAAACCCAAAAGAAAGTCGGCCAAAAGTGGCCTATAAAAGGGAGCAACAAGCAACAACTTTTAGCCATTTTCTCAAGCCAAAATTTCATATTTGTCTCTAAGTTTCTTCTTGCTCTCTTCTCATTTTCTAAAGCCGCAAAGACAAACTTCTAGGGTTCTTGAAGAGAACCTAATCCTTGAGCGTTAAGGTAAGATAAAATACCCATGGTTTGGTGTAATTTTTTCATGAAAAACATGAAGAGCATGTTGGTTGTATTGTGCAGGAATTTTGGGACAGCATGTGTTCCAAATATTGTAGTTCACTTTTCTTGTTAAATAAGAGACTTTCAACTTGTTGGTTGGCTGAGTTATGAAGTAATAGTATGTTTTTAAGAAGTCTTGGGTCTGGAATGATGTGAGGAGGCTACTGGACCACTTTTATCTTCCGCAAAAATAAGTTCTTAAATGATGTCTTAATTCTGCTCATTAGTAAGAATTTGTGGACTGTTTTTGGGAATTGTTGTCTCATGTTTTCCATCTACTTAGGGACTGCTTTTGGACTGTTTTAGGACTGTAATTGTGTGTAAATATGTTGAGGACAGTTTGGTTGAGGTTGAAACGGATTTGGAATGGTTGACGTTGAAGTGTAGCGGAAGGACACAATGTTGTGTTGTCTACTTTCATGTTGTGTAGAGTTGTTGTATGATGTACTGTATGAGTTGTTGTAATGCTGTTATGGGACTAAACATAGCTGGATATGACATGTATATGGGAATGTGTATTAGAAAATACGATTAGGAGTGGAAATGTTGAAAGAATACTCTTTGGGTGCTAATTCCGAGCTTGCTGCCCGGATATTATTTTTGTGTGAAATTGGATTACTAAGATGTGCTTACTAGCTTCTAACACTAGTTTTTTTACCTAATATATTGTAGATAAGTGTTTGGAGGAAAAGGATACTACTTCGAGGTAATAACGACATAGTACAGCGAGGTATGTAAGGCTACTTGATTTCCTATTACTTGGCATGAAATTTATAATCTTCCTTAGAACGTAAAGGCACGTACAAACCCCAACATGGCTGCTAACCGTGTCCCCACTTTTTACCATGTTCATATGTACCCATACATAGTCATTGTCAACCTGCATATGTACCTGAATACTAAATATACATGAGTTCCTTCTTACCAAACAAAGTCTATGTGTTGTTTAATCTCCGATACGGTTCATTAGTTGTGTATCTCTCTTTCCATTGTTGTATTACCTTGTCTTGTTGTTCATATGTCACATGTATATATTCCTACAGTTCTAAAGGTTATGACCACCAAAAGAACCATCTCAAAGTAAATAAAAGATAACTTACAGTTGCTTATAAATGGGTGGTAGCCCGAGGGGTGGAAGAATCACCTAGCCAGGGTCGATCTCATTTACGGGTGGTAGCCCGAGGGGTGAAGGAATCACCTATCCAGGGTCGATCCCATTACAGATTCACCACTGATCAGCTGGTCATTTACATAATATATTGTGCACAGATTATACAGTAAAGAAAGATACAGTAATTAAAAAAAAACATAAAGTACATGATTCCACAGTATGACTAAAGGTGGTCTTTTCATCCTTACACACCAGCATGTGATTTCATCTGAGTTCTTATTTCATGTACAGTATTTCCTGCCTTACATATTCAGTACATTATCTCGTACTGACGTCCCTTACGGGGGACCTGCATTTCATGCTGCAGGTACAGGAGTTACTAGATCTCCCCAGTAAGAGTACAGGACTTTCAGCTGCTATCACTAAGCTCCAGGTTTCTTCGGGGCTTGTGTGTTGAGAACTTGTATTTTGTATTGTATAGTTGGTCATGAGGCGGGGCCTGTCCCGACCCATTTGGATATTGTTCCTTACTTAGAGGCTTTGTAGACAATGTAAATTAAAGTGTGGTCAAATAGTGTATTATAGACATCGTGGCTCCAACGGCCTAGTCTTATGCATTTACTTTTGGTTTGTTAATACAGTTTACTTTCTTTTGACAGCATATTGAGTATGGAAACCTCTTAAATGTTCATAGCAGGTGTATAGTTATATGTTGGTTCTTCCGAGCCTTGCCGGCAACGGGTGCCAGTCCGCCTTAATGGGGCTTAGGGCGTGACAATTTTCTAGGCAAATCAATTGGGTAACTATTTCCTAACCTATTTATACAATTTCTATAGATTAAATTGTGTTTTTAACTTATAATATAGGGTTTTAAATGACAGAATTTGGGGATTACTTGGAATTTGATTTCTTATGATAATTTGATGATTTCTACTTCATTTTAACTCGATTTTGGAAACAATTTTCACCATTAAACTCCTTATCATGTGGGAAATATTTTCATGTATTAATTTTTAGATTTCAATTACCTTTTCAACATGGAATTTTGGATCAATTTACCCTTTTCACCTGAATTGATTGATTTTAGAGCCATTAGATTGGTTATGTGATTGTGATGCTATATTTGAATAGATTCTGGTGATTTGGATCAGCGTGGAAGGGAAAAACCATGGATTTGTCTTAATTTGAGACTTTATCCAAGGCAAATGGACTTATAAGCTATTGTAAAGTATGAATGAACCTTGTATGCTCCTATGTGTATGGAATTGAGATTTTAGGTAAAACTTTATCATTGTAGGCTTTGATCATGAGATTAGGAATTAGGTAATTGTTCATATAATGATATCTTGACTTATAAATTAAATGTGGATTCATAATATATTTGATCTTGTGAATCATTTAATATTGATATCAAGATGGCACTTATATTGAGATACGATTGATATACGGACTGTGATGATATTGAGGCACTGACAGTATTGAGATATTGATGAATCGAGACATTGATGATATTGATATTATGATAATATTGAAATTATTATGATACTGACACTATGATATAATTGAGATCACACACATTGCGTCTACTATTATTTGTGCATTGATGCTTGTGGTGGCTACGACCAAGAGATGCATAAAGTATGATGTGGATTGGTATCAGAGGCGCTACTGATCAATAAAAAGGCGAGGTTTTTTCGGCTAGCCGGGGTAATAGGTTGGCTAATATTATGTGCGAGGTCATTTTTGGATGGGTGAGCATTGGCCGAGGTTATTGCTAGCAATATTTATGGATATATGGTCTATGTTTGACCACGGTGGGTTCTGTTTTGACACATATATATTGATCAGCAGATATGTATCATCGGACAAACATGCATCATGATTAATTGACATTAAATCGCATTATTTACATCTCATGGCATCCACTCCATCTCATATCATTCCTATGTTGGTATTACAAAATGTATTGTTTATGAGACTGTATATATTTATTATATTATTTTAATGGAATATCAGTTGGATATATTGAGATATGATATTAGGAGATGAGTATATCTATATTATTGTGATTTTTATATTATATTTTTTGGGGGCTCTTCTAAGTACAAGTGTGTAATTCGGCGATATGCAATTGGGAGAGTACTTATGTTCTTCATTGCTTTACTTTAGATTAGTTCCATTTGCTGATTACCTTGATGTTTGGTCCTCACCCCTTTGTACATTTTTGTAGGGTGTGAGCTCGGTCCCTCTTGCTAGTATTCATTCATTATTGGATTGAGCTTTTAGGTCCTTCAAGAGGTAGCTACTTGTACCTTCGACAGACCTTTGAGGATTTTACCTTATGTTATGTTCTATTTGAGGATTAAACACTGAAACTTGTATTTCATTTGTGTATTCTTATTATAGAGGCTTGTACATGTCACACCAGTTTTGGGATAGTTGTAGTTTTGTTTTCCTATTCTTATGTATCTTTTAGACTATATATTTTCCGTATTTATTACTATATTGAGTTGTTTAGGTTTTGGGCTGACTCGCTTTGGTGGACAATTTTGTATCAGAGCCCTAGGTTCATCGGTCTCACATGTGTACAAGGCTAATCTAATTGATTCTTGAGGATCGGTGCAAAGACGTCTATTACTTATCCTTGAGAGGTTATGAAAATTGTTAGGAAATTCTCTTTTATTTCATTCTAATCGATTCGTGCATGGGTTTTGTTTAAGTACTGAGTGGTCATATGCCTTTTTGATAGATGGTGAGGATTAGAGCTACAATGGATATCCGACGAGAGGAGGCAGTCCTTGATGTATCTATAGAGACCCCAGCTGGGGGTAGAGGCCGAGCTAGAGGACGAGCAAGAGGCCTAGACTAAGGAGCAGAATCGGTAAGGGATTATGAGCAGGGTATCTCCCCTGAGCCAGCCATGGAGCCTAGAGAGGAGCAGGTTCCTCATGATTATGCTGCAGCACCACTACTACAGGATACACTTCTAAGAGTTTTTGGCATTTTAGAGACTTTGGGGTGGGCCGGTAACCCAGTTGATACATATGGTACTTTACAAACTCGGGTTAGGGTTCAGCCTCAAGATCGACAGTAGGCCCCCGATGCCTAGGTTCAGGTGGAGTAGCTACTAGTAGCACCGATTATTTAGAATCCACCATTAGCTGCCTTTACTGATGAGGAGCAACACATATATGAGAGGTTTAGGAAGATTGAGCCACCTCAAGGCTAGGGTGGCAAGACTGAGGAGGCACATGTATTTTTAGTTACTTGCCGGGAGTTACTTAAGACTATGGGGTTGCCAGAGACTCATGATGTGCGATATATTACCCTCCAACTCTGTGGACTAGACATGGAGTGCTAGAGTATCGACTTGAAATCCGAGTGTAATGGCGCTCACCCAACCCACAAATTGAGTCAGCCCAAACCTAAACAGCTTGATAATAACAACATAAGCGAACCATAATAGGCTAATACTGCAGATAAGATGAAGAAAACACACTAAAACCATCCTAGAACTTGTGTCGCATATATAAGACTCTAAATATAGAATGCTCAATGAAATACATATCATGATGTCTATTTAACACCCAATATCTTAGGCGTACTAGGCCTATGCATACGGAACATGATATGATTTTGTAGAAGGAGCACCAACTTTAAAAGTGCCTAACTTTTAGACTGGAGGGCTATATTTATGTCTAATGCTTAAGGCGAGTGAGTGCATATATGTTTTAAGACAAATAGAGGAGATCGCGGCCTTAAACGAAGTGAAAAAAGGTGAGGTGCTTGTAGGACTTAGGAAGCAAACAGGTGAGTCACCTACACGCTTAGCTTAAATAGGTTAGGTAGACGGAAACGAGGCCCAGCATGGAATCTTTTCAAGTACGATAATGAATAGAGCCCAAGTTAAGGATGTAACCCATGGTTTAGCATCATAAAGGGACAATATTTGAGGCCCAAGATGAATAGAAAAAGGGCACAAGGACACTCACAACCCACTTTACGATTTGGGCCCAAACTAAGTGAAGGGAAACGAGGAAAATGGGCAGCCAAGGCCCACCAAATTGGAGCTCATTAAGGCCCAAGTGAAATGGCCAAACTGCTGCATCACCAACTTAATAAAGTAAGCTTAAAATGAAAAAGAAATTCGGCCAAGAGGTCCCTTTAAAAAGGATTGAAAGCAGCTCTTCTAAGCCATTTTAACTTCGACAAAAATTCTGATTTCCTAGACTCCTTTTTGCTCTCTTTCAACTCATATAAAGTAACCTTCACAACCTTACTAGGGTTCTTAAAGAAGACCTAAACCTTGAAGGTAAAGTTCAGGAAAGATACTTATGTATTTACTATGATTTTTTCTTGAAAAATAGGGGAGATAGGCTGGTTATACTTGTGTTGGAATTTTGGACAGCATGTGTTCTAAAGATTGTTGTACACTTTTCTTGTTTATTAAGAGGCTTTTCTCTTCTTGGATGGCTGGATTATGAAGTAAGGTTATGTTTTTAACAAGATTCAGTTCTTTAGGATCAAGGCTGCTGCACCATTGTTATCATCTGCAAAAAATGAGTTCTTATACAATATCTTAATTGTGCTCTTAATAGATAATTGTGGGGTGGTAATTGGGAATTGTCGTTTCACATCCTCCATATACCGTGGGTACTGTTTTTGTACTGGTTTGGTATGTAAAAATATCAAGAACAATTTGGTTAAAGCTGGAACAAGTGTGAATGGTTGACGTTGAAATGTAGGGAAAAGGCATAATGTTATGCTACCTAATTGTGCATTGCGTAGAATTGTTATGTGTTGTATCTTGTAAGATGTTGTAATCATATTATGGGATTATAATAAGCTGGATATGCCATGTAAATTAAGGTGTGTATTAGACCAATGTGCTTAGAGAAGGAAAAATCAGAAAAAATGCCTTTGGGTTGGTAGTTATGGGCTTGCTGCCCAAGTGTTATTTTTTTATGAGATTGGACTGCCAAGATGTATTTGTTAGCTGCTAATATAATTTTTATCACCTACTCTATTATAGATAAATATTTGGGAGAAAAGGAGATTACTTCGAGGTAATAACTAAATGGAACAACGAGGTTTGTAAAGCTACTCGTTTTCATATTATTTGACATGCAATCTAGGTTCTTCCTCGATGCATAGAGGCACTTACAAACTCTACATTAACTGATGACCGTATCTTTACTCTTTAATATGTTCATATGTTCCCATACATAGCTATTGTCAAACCTGCATACATACTTTGGATATAAGAATACATGAGTTTCCTTTTGTTGCTAAATAAAGTTCACATGTTGTTTCATCTCCTACGTAATTCATTAGTTGTATAACCTACTCGTTTCATTGTGGTACTATCTTGCATGATTGTTACATGTCACATGTTATGTCTATAGTCCTACAACTCTAAATGTTACGACCACCAAAAGAATCATTTTAAAAGTAAATAAAAGATAAGTCAAAGTTTCTTATTGATGGATGGTATCCAAGGGGTGAAAGAATCACCTAGCATGGGTTGATCCCATATTATGGGGGGTATCCCAGTGGTGAATGAATAGTCTAGCATGGGTCGATCCCGATATTGATTTACCATTGATCATCTGGTCATTTATATTATATACTGCGCAGTGATTATACAGTAAAGAAAAGGTAAAGTAATGAAAATGACATAAAGTACATGATTCCATAGTATGACTAAAGGTGGTCTCTTATCCTTACACACCAGTGTTGATTTCATTTGAGTTCTTATTTCACATAGAATACTTCCTACCTTACATATTCAGTATATTATCTCTTACTGAAATCCCTTACGGGGGACCTGTGTTTCATGATGCCGGTACAGGAGCTAGTAGATCTCCCCAGTAGGTGTACTGTACATCCAACTGCTGTTACTGAGCTCCAGTTTGCTTCGGGGCTTTGTGTGTCTAAAGATTATATTTTTGTATTGTATAGTTGGTCATGAGGCGGGGCCTGTCTCGATCCTTATAGATACTGTTCTTATCTAGAGACTTTGTAGACTATGAAAGTGTGGCCATGGATCATACTTTAGATATCGTGGCTCCAACGACATATTCATGCACATTTCCTTTTGGCTTGTTATTACTGTCTAATTTCTTAAAAGCATGTTGAATGTGGAAACCCCTTGTAATGTTTGTGGAAAGTGTATAGTTATATGTTGGTTCTCCCGAGCCTTATCTGAATGGGTGCCTGTCCACTTTAATGGGACTTTGGACGTGACAAAGGTTATATCAGAGCGGGTCATCCTAGGGAGTCTACAAAGCCGTGTCTATATAGAGTCTTGTTTGTAGATATGTTGTGCACCACATTTATAAGCAAGATGCTATGTGGCATTTAGGAGTTGTCACTTTCTTTTCATTCTTTAGATTGTGTCATAGAGCCAAGTGTTGTAGGTGGATTTTCTAACCTTTAAATTGTTTTGTACAACGAGTATACCAAAAATAAGGAAACATAAAGGCAAAGGAAAGGAAATAGAAGTGGTAGTTGGTGTACCCAGTCAGGTGGGACAACAAAATGAGGCCCAAGATAAGTCTCTGTCACAAACATCTTCAACTCCTCTAGCTCCTAATGAACCAGGAAGTAGTAAAATTTCCCTAGAACCACCTACCAATGCTACTGTGTAGGATCTAAGAAATGCAGTCCAACTATTGACTCGTATAGTTGTTGGCCAAGTTCAAAGACAAGAAGGCCAAGTTATAGGTGCAAGTGGTGCGAATAGGGCATCTAGCACGAGGATACATGATTTCCTTAATTTGGACCCTCCATCTTTTACCAAGTCCTAATGAAGATCCACATAACTTCATCGATCAGATCTAATGCACTTTGGATGTTATGCACATAAGCGGTACAAAAGCTATGGAAATGGAAACATATTGATTGAAGGGTGTGGCTATACTATAAATGAAGCTTAGAAGCAATCTAAGGGTATAGATGCACCTCCAACTACTTGGAAGCAGTTCAAAGATGCATTTCTTGACCATATAGAGATCCGAAAGGCTCGTGTCGATCAGTTTCTGAATCTCCACCAAGGGAATATGAGCATGAGGGAGTATAGCCTTCAATTTAATTCCCTGGCTAGGTATGCTCCTGATGTAGTTGCTACTATGGCAGATAGGGTTCATCGATATATGGATAGGTTGGATTCGTATCTGGTCACAGACTGTACCATTGCTTCTTTGAATAAAGACATGGATATAGTGAGGATGTAAGCATTTGCACAAAAACTGGAGGATCAGATGCAAAGAAGAAGAACACAAGAGTTAGAAAGGGGGCACTCCAAGAGGGCAAGATTTATGGGGCAGTTTATACCGTCCCAAGGTCAGTTTAGGCCTTGGTTTTTTAATAAACCACCTAGGCCATCATCTTCCTACTCTGCAGCTAGCGTTCCGCTACAACTTCAAGGGTCTAGGAGTAATCCATTTGGTCAAAGAAGTGAAGGCTAAGGTGCACGGTCAACAGAATATTCAGCAAGCTAGCAAATGCCTCGTAGGCATCCTTGCAAACAATGTGGGAGGAGTAATTTAGGTACATGTCATGTTGGGAGAAATGCCTTTTATTGGTGTGGTGTGCCAGGGCATATGATGAGAGATTGCCGGAATTGACGTATGAGTGATATAGCACAACCTATTGGGTCAGTTGTTGCATCATTATCATCAGTTGCTCCATTAGGTAGGGGTCAACAAGCACCTACAGGTCATAGTAGAGGTAGTGGAGGGGCAACTAGCTCTAGATGAGCCCAGAATCGCACTTATGCTCTGGGGAGTCGGAGAAATTTGGAAGCTTCACTCGATGTGGTCACAGGTACATTGTTCATCTTTTTACATAATGTGTATAAATTAATTGACCCTGGTTCTACATTATTATATATCACTCCACTAGTTGCCGGGAAGCTTAAGAAAACACCTAATTATTGAACAAGCCATTTGAAGTGTCTATACCAACTAGCGAATCTACTATAGCTAGAAGAGTCTATTATAACTATGTAGTAACTATTTGTGATCGTGGCACATTAGCTGATCTTGTTGAGCTATAAATAGTGGAATTTGATGTTATAATAGGTATGGATTGGCTAGCTTCTTTCTAAGTCACTGCGGATTGCCAAACTAAGAGAGTGTATTTCCATTTTCCAAATGAGGCGCCTTTTGGGGTGAGCCTAAAGGGACAAATCCGTGATGGGCTAGGCCCAAGAGCAGAAAATACTTTATAGTGTTGGGCTCAGTCATGAAAAAAGAGATACTTTGAACATTGTGAGAGGTACCATTAATTGACATAAACTATGTGAGCTATAACATGGAGTCCTGATGATTAAATATACGTCGGAGAAAAAGAGGTAGACTACTTTCCTAGGTAGACTCCTTTATGCCTATATGGATCCACTAAGCTATATGAAAGATAGAACTAGGGTGATCCTTATGAAATTAAGCCACTCATATGGTTTATCCTTTATCCTATGATGGCACACAATTATGACACAAAGGAATTTTACTTTGGGTCTCATGCCACTACTATAGTTGAGAACCTCTATCCCAAGGTTCACTCGGTGCTAAGTAAACTCTTAATGGAATAGAAATCATAATCATAAGTCATAAAGTAAATATTATGTGAGAAGGACCATTTCTATTACCTGTCCACTACTCATAAAACACAGTCTTAGAATAGCTCCTCAATGTTTTCTTCTGTAAACTGAGTATTGTCTTTCATTATTACATATTCATGCTAAAGTGAGAAACTCAGCATAATTCCTGTTAAACTTGATCAGCATCATAAAAGCTGGTTTCATAACTTGTATATATTTTACTTGAAAGCTTTGTCAGTTCATGATTATAAACATAGTTTGACATTGGAAATCATATCATAATATATAGGTCCATGTTAAATTATCATAAAAATCATGTAATAGACTTGAAATCTTTCATAATCATGTAAGACACTATCTAGAGAATCATACTTGTAAGGACCCATTAGGTAATTCATGAATTCATACTTAAAGTTTACAAAATCCATGAGCTCGTATTCATTTCACATAAAATCATGAAACTGGATTAACAATGTGCATAATCATATAATTTGAATAAATTCATTGACTTTTATGCACCCAAGATGAAATTTGAGGGCAATTGCATGCAAAAATTTAATACAACACAATTTATATCAAATCAAATATAAATCTTGAAAAAAGTATCAACTTGTGGTATAATTTAAATTACCCATCATCCATGGCAAGAACCCTAGATAGGATTGTAGAGAATCCATAAAAAAACTCAATAATTTTATGTAATTATGATCAATTCATGTCAAAACTCTATGAATTGGATACTTGTTCTTTATGGTCAACTTGTTCAAGTGCCGATAGTTTATACAAATCTGAAGTGATCAATGTTTCTTCCTTACAAATTGTATAGGGGAACCCCATGGTGACATGCTTGGACTAATTAAACCCTTCATCATCAAGTCTTTCAATTGTTTCTTCAATATCCTCAGTTCTACGAAGGCCATATAGTAAAGAGGAATGGAAATAGGTTGATTGTCGGAAAAAAGATCTACATCAAAGTCTATTTTCTTTTCAGGTGGAATACCTAGTAGATCATCAAGAAATACATCAGAAAACTCATTTATAATTGAGACCGACTAAAACGAGGGAACTTCATAATTGACATCCCTAAACCTTACAATATGACAGACATACCCATTACCAATCATTTACCAGCTTTAAGACAAGAAAAGAATTGACCCTAAGTACGAAATCAATACCTTTCCATTAAAGAACTGACTCATCAGGGAATTGGATCTTGACCCTAATCGATAGAGACATGTGATGTATGCAACCAATCCATGCCAAAAATGATGTAAAAATAAACCATATCAAGTTCAATAAGATAACAAGTGACAACTTTATGCAAGATCGACATGAGATAATTTCTACAGACTCTTTTAGCAAAAGCTGACTCACTAACGAGGGTATACACTAAAAAGAATCTAACATGATTTTGAAGCATATATCAAATCTAGTAACAAGAGAGGGAATAACGAATGACAAATTGGCACCTGGATTTAACAATGCATACACATCAAAGTTAAGAATCGTCAACATACAAGTAACAATATTGGGAGTCTCCTCCACCTCTTTCCTAGAATGTAGGACATAAAATTTTTTGTTGTGTTGTCCACCTCATTGTTTAGATCCTTGTTGCACTTTCCCTTCTTAAGCAACTTGACCTTGAAGGCGAACTTTTTTTTCCTTATTAGCAATAGTTGGCCATTTGGAGAGTTGGGCCTTTATGGCCCATCTTGCCACATCTATAGCAAGCACTCACTCTGAGCAAATACTTACCCATGTGATTTCTCCAACATTTGGCATATGTTGTAAAAGGTGGCCCATCACTACTTTGAGCTTTAGGGTATGGAACCCTATCTTTGTTGTACCTTTGATTAGAAGCTTGGGATGATTTAAGACCTTAAGAACTTTGGCCTTGTTGGAAACTACCTCCCATCTCCACACATTGCATTGGAGAAGCCACCATAAACCCAAGCCCTCTTGGAGTCCCTCACCCTTTTTTCTTAAGCTTTTTTACCATCAATTTGCTTGGTATAAGTCATGAGCTCAGAAATATCCATATCCATCACTAGCATGCAGTTCGGGACACCTTAAACATCAAATCGACCACCCCACAAAAAAACCTGCTCATCTTAGCTTGGGGATAGGCGACCAAGGAAGGAGCATACTTAGATAGCTTATAAAACTTGAGGTCATACTTTCTCACAGTCATGTTACCTTGCTTAAGATTGATGAACTACATCATCTTTTCTTCCCTTAGCTCAAGTGGGAAGAAATTATCCTGAAATAAGGCTTTGAACACATCCCGAGCAATAAGACCATCATCCCTCTCATGGCCATCCATTGGGTAAACCATACTTATTTTACCAATTTAAGTTGGTAGGCCGCAAACTTTTCTTCTAAGGAGACCCCCATAACATCAAACACCTTCTACACCTCATTTTGAAATCTTATGCATCTTCATCTACCTTGGAACCAAAAAACTTGGGAAGGTTCATTGTAGTGAAGTCCCTTACTCGAGAAGCCAAGATTTGATCATTAAGAGGAGCAACCATGCCTTGGTTGTCTTGATTTTCCACAGCTTAAGCCAAATATAGTGGTGGAGGCCTGGAACTTCACATTCATTACTTGCTCCTCTAAGGTACCATAAGAAGCCTAAGGGATAGGAGGAGGTTCACCCTCATTGGCATTGGCCCCTCATTGCAATGATGCTCTTCTTGGAGACATTGTTTCAAAAGTGCAAAGAACAATCGATAAAGAAGAGAAGTCTTAAGTTACCGTATGGCATGATATAGTTTATGAAAGAAGAAAAGATTTATTGAAATTCCACATAGCCTCCTACTCATAGATGTGGTGCGCTTTCCATCGATGAGTTGGAATCTACTTGATGTGGCATGTTGGAATCCCTAGGAAACTTCAAAAGCTCAGTCCTTAGTACCAAGTTTTTCATAGTCTAAGCTAGTAACTAGGGATGACACATCGATTGAGACAACCTAAGAAACCCAAACCTAGCCTTGATAACATATCATAAGAATTCATAGGTATTGGTCCAATAAGAAGTAAAGCAGAAAGAAAACTAAGTAAAGGGTCTAAGCATGATACCATAAAGAAAGCGGCTAGAGACATATAGAATCTACATAATTTATCCAACAATGCCTCTAAATACTAGACTTGGTGAGGGCGAAGAGATGGCCCCCTTACCCTTAATTAAGTAAAGCAAAAGTAGTCTCGTAATGTGTCAAATTACAAAAGTGAATCTAGAATGTAAAGGTCTATCCCCGAAACATTAGGCTCACCAATTCTTTAAAGTTGGAATCTGAAGCTTTCCATGAGTATGAGGAGGAGGATGGTTATCTATCCCTACATTATGATATAATGTAGGCATAAAGTATATATTAGCATATTTGAATGTATTGAGTATGTATGCAATGCATGTAATGTATAGCATGTAGCGCAATGTCCAAGTCAAAAACATAATAAAGTATAAGACTTAAGAGCATAGGTAGATATGTAAGTGGTCAAAGTACAAATGAATCATACTTGATATTATGTAAAGTATCATAGGAAGCATACATATGTAGTAAGTAACCATAGCTGATAATAAGACCACACGAGCTATAATGTATAATTCGAATGTCTCTCCATACTTGGAGAAAAGGGATCTTTACTTCCAAAGCTAAGACTCTTCCCTGCAAAGAGAGTGTCATAATCATAATGTTGTAGGTGACCAATCCACTCTCTAAGTTATATTGGCAATAAAAACCTATAGTAGCAATGTAGTTATAATACTACAGACTTTATATAAGGATCCGAGAGATCGAGCTCCCACCTCAAGCCTCATTCAGTGCTAATTAAAATCTAATGGAATACATATCATAAGCATAGGTCATACTTGTTGTAAAAATCATAACTTGTCAAAATTCACCACTTATCATAATGGAAAGGTAAGTCAAATAAACTAGTCTAATTCATAAATAGCTCATTTTCATAATAATACTTGTAATGTGGGGGCCTTCCATTATTACAATTTTAATCAATTAGGGACACATATCCCATACTTGAACTTACAAGTATATTTGAAACCTCCATAACCACTGCTTGTCATAAAATTAGGGAAAAGGTGTAGGTTACCCATCAATGGACTTGACACCATGTAAATAAGATGAGTTCATGCATAGTCGTGTAATTTGAGACTCTTTTAATCAAAGGTGATGGAACTCATTTATAATGTTTCATAAAACCCTAGGTAGTATATGGATGAAATAACTTGATATGTATGTAATTCATGCAATGTAACATAATTCATGCATTATTAGATAGGAAATTACAATATACAACAATATAAATGGAATTTGGGTGAAATCATGAAAACCCTAAAATACCTTAAAATAGGGAGAGATCAATTGAGCTCCATGGGTGAAAGGTACCCCATTGATGAAAGTCTACATATTTAGGGTGAAAGAAATTGAGAAAAATTAGGATCAAAGAAGAGAACTTGACACCCTAGCTTTGGATTCTTCAATGGAGCTTAAAGTAGTTGAAAGACTTGGAGGATTTGGGTGATTTGAGAGTTTGGTAGAGAATGAGTGATACAAAAAAGGCTTGGGGTTGATATAGGCTAATATAGCCTTTAACGAAATAGTTTAAGACTTAGAATGGTAGAAAATGATAAAATTTCCCTTCATTAATTTTTATCAATAGGGTCTACGAGACCCATTTACAATCCATGGATCCATTTATAGATCATAGAGTTCATCCAGAGAAATCAGGGCAGATTTTCCTATCGCAAGACAAAAAACACAAACTAACATCTACGCCCTATCATTCCATTGATGGGTCATGGTTACCTCTCGTAGTCCATAGGTAAAATTACACTTTTAGGATCTCAAACAATGACCACATTTATAGGCCCGTCTTGCCTTTATGGCCCATAGACACACCTTGTACTTTCCTATGACTTAGTCAAATTTTTATGTTTTGGAACCCAATCCATGAACACGTATTACAACCCACAGTTCCATGTATTGGCTTATGCTATTCATTCATAGTCCATTTTAGAAACTTAAAATTTTCACCAAACATTGACCCCATCTACGACCATGGTCTATAACTTGTAGATCAATCCATGACTCATTTACTTTGTGTGTACTTCCAACCCAAGCTCCATAAATTTTTCCAAGTGTCAGTGTCATCTGCGAGACCCTTTTCTACAAGCCATATAAGCATCTATGAATAGTAGATTGAGATTGTAGCTCTTGGCACAAGAATAGATTGCCAATTTTTCTTTCATAATCTAACTTCTCGATGTATTACACTTAAGGAAGGAGAAACTCTTGGGAGAATTTTTAAAGGAGAAGATTATATGAATTAAACATTATGTGAGAATGAGAGAATTTATAGGGCTTAAGGTAGTTAATAGTATAGTATTTAACCATAAAAACTGTCTAGGCTCATTAAATAATATGTAGGTGTAATGACCCTTAGTTTAGAAGCCTAGAAGTGTAGAAAAGTTAGACTGAAAAATGACCAATCATTTCACGAGGTCGAGTCCATGACTCATGGATCAAACTACGAGCCATATATCGGGCTGGTAAATATGAACTTCAGAAATGGCAAAAAGCTTCCAAGTGTGGGGTAACCCACGAGGCCATTGACGGCCTGTAGAACAGTTCATGGCCCGTAGGAACAGTCGTAGGCAATGGTACAAAATATAAAGTAAATTTGGAGTTTCTGGAAGGTGGTCTATGATTTACAAGACAGTTCGCAGACCATACCACGACCCATAAGTTTTTTTCTTAGAAAGAAGCCCAGAGAAGTGAAAATTTGGCTGAGTGTGACAGGACACTACGAGTCCAACCATAACCTGTAAGTCAAAAAATGGTCTATAAATAGGCATTTAGTGGTTTGGATTTGGCAATAAATTTCTAATAATTGGAAATGATGAGTAAGATGACTAGATACGATCCGTGGCGCAAACAATGACCCATAATTGAGGTATCATGAATAGGATTCGACAGTTTTAATAAAGAAAAATTTCATCTTTTCCGCCAATTCTAATCCTAAACCATGTCATTTTTAGACTATAAGGTCCCTAAATAAGACCTTAAAGCCATAGGACCTAATCCTGACCTTAAAGCCATAGGACCTAATCCTTTCTTTTATTCATCCATTCCTAAGAGATTCCTACAACAAAGAAGTATTCTTTCAGAGAAGATCAAGCTAAGGTGTGTAGAGTTTCAAGGGGTTCTATCACTAACAACAAATTCCTTCTTCCTAAGCTTCACCAAGGTATGTGAGATAGATTATGGGTCTCCTTTCATCCACAAAGTCCTATATGATGACTTTTTACCTTTTCTTTAAGTTCCTTCAATGTTACCATGCATGCTAATGATGATTTCATGATATTTTAAGATACCACATGTTCCTAATGTTATCATAAGATGTTATATTACAAGCTTTCATGAATTTGAAGTTCATGATGATGACCCCAATGATGTGGGTTTAAGTAATGAAGTGTAGGCTGTTTTACCATGTTTTGAATAAGCATATTTTCCCATTATTATACATGATTTCATGATTTATGAATGTTTCAACTTAAGGACTTAGCCCACCTAGTTTCAAATCAAGAATTGTATGATTTTATTATAAAGATTAGGGCACTAAAGAAAGGTCATAAAGTTATGATTTGTCAAAGATATAAGCATGTTGAAAAAATCACTAAAGATGTTAAAGGTCCCCAAGATAAAAGGACAATACTTACATGGTGGTTCCTTAAGTTAGAGATACTCATAAGATTCTTACTTATGATTCTATGTATCATAAATTGACTAAACATTTAAAAGATTTTGTAGGAGGACTTAGCACCGAATATGATATTGAGGTGGGATTTGATAAGGAAACCTTAATATAAGCCCTTTGTTGCATTAACCATGTGACAACATAGGAGTCATTGTACACTAGACTACTGGATCAACATAGGCGGTTTATCTTATATGAAGATGCATGCAATGTGACGGAGTTCCACCTGGTAAGTGGTCTCCCCTTGCTAACATAGGGGACTATGTTAGATTCCATGTAGTATCTCACGTGGTATTATATATCAATTATAGTCCACTCCCATAAGTTTATGATCCTATGACATTGTTCTATCGCATGTGTTCCTTTATGTGCATGATTTTATTCATCTTTATTGACACTCTTTGTGTATGCTTAAGTTCACATTAAAGTCCCATTTATTATCCTAAGCATGTGAGTCTTTGCGTAAAGTGATTCTATTATAATTTTATATTTACTTTTGCATCTCATATACTTAGTACATTTCAAAAGTACTAACACATATTTTTCCTACATGATTTAACCATGTAGGGACAGGTGGTCTTCCACTGACTCGTGGCTAGTTTTCAAGCATTCGAGACTAGTACTTTTGTGGTGAACCCTTAGTTCAGGACTCTACCATTTTCATTCTTGCTTTGTATTCCAGACATTAATGTATATGTTGGCCATTTGAGGCTTTTACATTCTATGTTGTTTATTTATGAAGTCTTCTCTATTTGATGGAAACCGAACTATATCGATTTCATTCTTCCATGATTTAGTTTGTATGATTTTATGGACAAATATGTATGATTATCTTTTATAAGATTTCTTTATTTCCATATGTCACCCATAGACCCCTTCCCTTTTTTATTTATACAAATGCTTAATTTTTATGCATATGAAGGCTTGAGATATTAAAGATGGCTTAGGTGAGGTGCCTTCAGGTATCTTATTCACCATGTGATGACTAGGCCTTAGAGTGGGTCATTATAAACATAGTATCAAAGCATGAGGTTTTTAAATATTCCTCGACTGTCCATGCATACCACATCGAGTAGAGTCTTATTCTAGGTTGTGACGTGTGCCATTATCTTGAGTGAGAGGTTATCAGATGATTTAGGAAAGTCCTCCATTCTTTCTTATACATTTCATGCCTTTTGCGTTGTCTATGATTGTCCTATGACTAACAATTATCTCTTTTCTAGGTCTAGATAATGCTGCCAAGAAGAGCTAAAGGAGGCACTCCTGAGCAACAAGCTTCTTGCTACAACAAGATGACGGAGTGTCTCACGCAAAGTTTAGAGCCGCGGTTACTTTGTTGGCCCAAGCATTGGCCAATCAAGATAATAGGGAGATCACCGTTCCTCCCCAAGTTCCTACTCTATCCACTCGTATCAGTGACTTTATGAGGATTAGACCTCCAAAGTTCCATGATTCAAAGACAGAAGAGGACCCTATTGAGTTCTTTGATGAAACCTAGAAAATAGTCACCATTATGGGTGTTCTATCAAAAGAAAAAGCCAAGTTCGTAGCCTACCCACTCAAGGGAGTAGATAAAATATGGTGGAGCAATGGGCGGATGAGGGGGGCAAAGTAGCAGGTACAATTGTATGGGAAGTGTTCAAGTGTGCCGTTCTAGATAGTCTCTTTTCAATAGAATTGCAAGAGGTCAAAGTTCAAGAATTCGTCAACCTCAAGTAATGACATTTGTTTGTGAGGGAGTATGACCTTAAGTTCACTAAGATCTCTTAGTATGCTTCATTCATGGTTGCAGATCCAAGGGCCTATATGAACAAATTCATCTCCACTGTATCTGATTTGGTGTCCAAAGAGTGCAAGACAACTATACTAGTGAAGGAGATGGATATCTTCTGATTGATGACCTATGAAGAGAAAATGGAGGAGGAGATGCTAAGGGAAAAGAAAGGGAGTCCAAGAGGGTTCAGGTCGATGGTGGGGGATATTCTCGCCAAAGGAGTGCACGTCACAAGTTCCAAAGTGGAAAAAAAAAGGTGAACAAGGGTCTAACAAAACTCTTTCTCCTTGGTACACCAAAGATGAGGGGGTAGATCCTAAGCCACAAAGCCCAATTGCCCAAAGTATGGAAGGCTCCACAACAGAGTGTTCTTGGAAAGATCGAATGCATCTTTCAACTGCGGGACCCATAGATGTCATCCAAACAATTAAAGGACAGGCGGTGCATGGCCTCAAGGCCAAGGTAGTAAAGTTAAAAGTGACCCAAGTACCAACTATTTTATGCTCTCTATGGTCATCAAGAGGTTGAAAAGGCCCCAAATGTTGTCATCGGTATGTTGAAAGTTTTCAATTTCAATGCATATGCACTGTTAGACCTGGGAGCTAATTTTTCATTTGTTACTCCTTTACTTGCTAGTAGATGTCTTGCATGCCCTGAAGTCCTTCATGATCCTTATGAAGTAAGTACTCTCGTAGGACAGTCCATTCTTTTCCGAAGAGTCTATAGAAATTGTCCTATTTTCATTTTGAATAAGGTGATCCTTTGTGATTTAGTAGAGCTTTCAGTGATTGAATTTGACTTAATACTTGGTATGGATTGGTTGAATGCCTCATATTCCTCCATTGATTATAGAACATGTAGAGTCAAGTTTCAATTCCTAAATGAGTCCATTTTTTAGTAGGAGGGTTGTAACTCTTCATGTAGAGGTCAGTTTTTTTCCTTCCTAAAATACCAAAAAATGATCTATGAAGGGAGCATATATCATTTAGTAAGGGTCAAAGACTTCACTTTCAAAGTTCCTTCTCTCGATTTGGTCCCCATTGATAATGTGTTTCTCGATGCCTTATGGATGAGTTACCGGTTGTTCCTCACAAAAGGAAATACATTTCAGCATAGGCTTCCTACCTGACACTCAATCTATCTCAGTCCCTCCATATAGAATGGCACCCATAGAGTTGAAGTGACTGAAAGAGCAATTGAAGGATTTCTTGGAGAAGGGTTTCATTAGACCTAGTAGGTCTCCATGGGGAGCTCTGGTTTTGTGTATAAGGAAGAACGACGGGTCACTCTGTATATGTATTGAGTACTGGCAACTTAAAAAGGTCACTATCAAGAACAAGTACCCACTCCCCCGGATAGATAACTTATTTGGTCAATTGCAAGAGGCTAGACACTGCTCCAAGATCGACTTGAGATGCGGGTATCATCAATTAAGGGTGAGGGAGAGTGAGATTCGTAAGAACGATTTTTGGATTAATTATGGTCACTTTGAATTTTTAGTGATGCCTCTGGCTATATTCATTGACCTTATATATAGAGTGCTCAGGTCCTACCTCGACATGTTCGTAGTGGTGGTTATTGATGATATCCTAATTTACTCAAGAACTTATGAAGAGCATATGGAATATTTGAAGGTGGTATTACAATACCTAAGGGAGCAAAGACTTTTCACCAAGTTTGATAAGTATGAGTTTTTGCTAAATGTCATCTTCCTTGGGCATGTGGTGTCATGTAATGGTATCAAGGTTGATTCTAAGAAGATGGAAGCAGTGTGAAATTGGCCAAGGCCATTGACTTTTACGGACATAATGAGTTTCTTGGCCTAGCTTGGTACTAAAAAACATTTGTGGAAGGTTTCTCTTCCATCTCATCCCTCCAACCAAGTTGACTCAAAAGAAAGCAAAGTTTTGACAGATGGATGAGTGTGAGAAGAGCTTCCAGACTTTGAAGAATCGACTAACTTCGGTTGTAATCTTTGCATCGCCGGAATGAAGTGATGGGTTCGTTGGTTATTTTGATACATAAAGGAATAGGTTAAGGTGTGTGCTAATGCAACATGGTGAGGTTATTGCCTATTTCTTAAGGCAATAGAAGGTACACAAAGAGAACTACCCGTCTCATGATCTTGAGCTTGCGGCCATAGTGTTTGCCCTTGATTATTTGACGACATTACTTATATGGGGTTCATGCGGATGTCTTCACTGACCATAAAAGCCTTCAACATGTGTTAACCCAAAAGGATCACAACTTGAGGCAATAAAGGTGGTTAGAGCTACTCAAAGATTATTAATGAGTGAAATATCACCCAAGCAAAGCCAATGTGGTAGCCAATGCCCATAGTAGAGTCTCCATGGGTAGTGTATCTCACATAGAAGGTGATGGGAAAAGGGAGTTGGCCAAAGAAGTCCATAGGTTGTCTAGGTTGGGCGTGAAGTTGAACGAATCCAGAACTGGTGATGTAATGGTGCTTCATGGGCCCAAGTCTTCCTTGATTGAGGAGGTTAAGTCTACGCAAGATCTTGATCTCTCTTTAGTGGAATTGAGAGCCTTCGTGAACGAAGGAAAGATATAGGTTTTCTCACAAGGGGGAGATGGTGTACTTCAATATCAAGGGAAGTTGTGTGTACGAAATGAGTGTGAGTTGAGGAAGTTGATATTGCAAGAAGCTCACAAGTCTTCTTACTCTATTCACGCCGGCACTAAAATGATATATAGAGACTTGTGGGAGATCTATTCGTGGAATGAAGTGAAGAGGGACGTTTCCCAATTGGTATCATAGTGTGCCAATTGCAACAAGTCAAGGTTGAACATCAAACTCTGTGTGGCCTAACACAAGACATTGACATACCTACTTGGAAGTGGGATGAAGTCAACATGCACTTTGTAGTAGGATTTTCAAAGACCAAGAAGCACATTGATTTCATATTAGTGATAGTGGATCATATGACAAAGTCGGCTCACTTCTTATCAGTTATCATAGTGTTTAGTGTCGAGGACTATGCTCGCTTGTATATCATAAATTGGTGAGGTTGCATAGGGTTCTATTGTCCATCATATAGGATGATGGTCCTATTTTTTAAAATCTTTCTAAAGGGGACTTGGTACTAACGCAAAGTTGAGTACCACTTTTCATCCCTAAATTGAAAGGAAAGCCTAGATGGCTATTGGAACACTGAAGACATGTTGACAACTTATATTTTGGAGTTCAATGGAAGTTGGGATGAGAATTTGCCTCTTATTGAGTTTGCCTACAATAATAGCTTCCATGCAAGCATTGTGATGGCACCATTTGAGGCATTATATGGAAGATGGTGTAGATCATCTATTGGGTGGTTTGAAGTTGGTGAGATGTCCTTGATAGTACCGGACCTAGTCATGAATTCTATGAAGAAAATTATAGTTATATGGGAAAAGTTGCAAACGGCTCAAAGCCAGCAAAAGTTCTACTCCGATGTTAGCAGGAGGGATCTTGAGTTCCAAATTCGTGATTGGGTATATTTGAAAGTGTTTTCTATGAAGGGTGTGATACAATTTAGTAAAAAGTCTAGTTTAAGACCTGGGTATGTAGGGTCTCACAAGTCTTCTAAATCTATTAACGCCGGCACTAAAAAGATATAGAGAGACTTGTGGGAGATCTACTGGTGGAATGAAGTGAAGAGGGATGTTGCCCAATTTGTATCATAGTATGCCAATTGTCAACAAGTCAAGGTTGAACATCAAATTCTGGGTGGCCTAGCACAAGACATTGACATACCTACTTGGAAGTAGGAAGAAGTAAACATGCACTTTGTAGTAGGATTTTCAAAGACCAAGAAGCACTTTGATACCATATTAGTGATAGTGGATCATATGACAAAGTCGGCTCACTTCTTATCAGTTATAATAGTGTTCATTGTCGAGGACTATGCTCACTTGTATATCACAAATTAGTGAGGTTACATGGGGTTCTATTGTCCATCATATCGGATCGTGGTGTCCATTTCACCTCCTATTTTCAAAAATCTTTCTAAAGGGGACTTGTAACTAAGGTAAAGTTGAGTACAACTTTTCATCCCCAAATTGAAAGCAAGCCTAGAGGGCTATTCGAACACTGAAGACATGTTGACAACTTATGTTTTGGAGTTCAATGGAAGTTGGGATGAGAATTTGCCTCTTATTGAGTTTTCCTACAATAATAGCTTACATGCAAGCATTATGATGGCACCATTTGAGGCATTATCTGGTAGACGGTGTAGATCATCTATTGGGTGGTTTGAAGTTGATAAGATGTCCTTGATAGTACCGGACCTAGTCATGAATTCTATGAATAAATTGAAGTTATATGGGAAAAGTTGCAAACGGCTCAAAGCCGGCCAAAGTCCTACTCCGATGTTAGCAGGAGGGATCTTGAGTTCCAAATTCGTGATTGGGTATATTTGAAAGTGTTTCCTATGAAGGGTGTGATCTAGTTTGGTAAAAAGGCAAGGTTCAGACCTGGGTATGTAGAGCCTCACAAGTCTTCTTACTCTATTCACGCCGGCACTAAAAAGATATATAGAGACTTGTGGGAGATCTATTGGTGGAATGAAGTGAAGAGGGACGTTGCCCAATTTGTATCATAGTGTGCCAATTGTCAACAAGTCAAGGTTGAACATCAAACTCTGGGTGGCCTAGCACAAGACATTGACATACCTACTTAGAAGTGGGAAGGAGTCAATATGCACTTTGTAGTAGGATTTTCAAAGACCAAGAAGCACTTTGATTCCATATTAGTGATAGTGGATCATATGACAAACTTGGCTCACTTCTTATCGGTTATAATAGTATTCAGTGTCGAGGACTATGCTCACTTGTATATCACAAATTGGTAGGTTGCATGGGGTTCTATTGTCCATCATATCAGATCGTGGTGTCCAATTCACCTTCTATTTTCGAAAATCTTTCTAAAGGGGACTTGGTACTAAGGTAAAGTTGAGTACCACTTTTCATCCCCAAATTGAAAGGCAAGCCTAGAGGGCTATTCGAACACTGAAGACATGTTGACAACTTATGTTTTGGAGTTCAATGGAAAGTGGGATGAGAATTTGCCTTTTATTGACTTTGCCTACAATAATAGCTTCCATGCAAACATTGTGATGGCACCATTTGAGGCGTTATATGGTAGACGGTGTAGATCATCTATTGGGTGGTTTGAAGTTAGTGAGATGTCCTTGATAGTACCGGACCTAGTCATGAATTCTATGAAGAAAATTAAAGTTATATGGGAAAAGTTGCAAACGGCTCAAAGCCAGCAAAAGTCCTACTCCGATGTTAGCAGGAGGGATCTTGAGTTCCAAATTTGTGATTGGGTATATCTGAAAGTGTTTCCTATGAAGGGTGTGATCCAATTTAGTAAAAAGGCAAGGTTAAGACCTGGTTATGTAGGGCCTTAAAAAGTGATGAGGAGAGTGGGGAAGGTGGCATATGAGTTGGATCCACCTAATTAGGTGGATTTGATCCATCCTATTTTTCATGTGTTGACATTGATGAAGTTCATAGATTATACAAGCTCCATGGTTCCCTTGCAAGATGTGAACACTAAAGAGGATTTGAGTTATGGAGAGGTACTGGTTGAGATTTTTGACCGGAAAGTGAAAAGGATAAGGAACAAAGAAGTTGCATCCGTCAAGGTACTTTGGGGAAATCATCAAATTGAGGGTGCCACATGGGAAGTGGAAGCGGACACGATGAAGCATTACCCATATCTATTCCAATCTACTCAAGCCTAAGGTATTAAGTCATTCTTTCCTAAAACCTCAATTTCCTTGCATTTTAGTTTTTGCAAGATGCATACACTCATTTCTATGTTTATGGACTGTTTTTAGTATAAATTTTGAAAATTTCACAAAATAACATTTAAGTTGCATTTTTACATGCACACTAGGTTGTTAGCTGATGACTTTAGAGCCTACCTCTAAGTACATTCGGAGATGAATGTTCCCAAGGGGGAGACATTGTAACGACTCTCAATTTAGAAGCCTAGAAGTGTAGAAAAGATGGACTGAAAAATGACTAGAGTCAATTCATGAGGTCGAGAGCCTTACCAATTCCTTAATATACATCTTGGTGTAATCCTCCGCAGCATAAGATGTCTTAACTGGTAGAAATATGGATGATTTCGTCATCCTATCCACAGTCACCCATATAGAATCTAATTCTCTTCTAGTCTTAGGAACGCCCATAATTAAATCCATGTTTACATCCTCCCATTTTCACATCGGTTCAGAAGTGTATTCATGTAATAAACACATAGTACTAAGGGATGGGAAAGTAGGACTCACGCTATGGGGACATCGAGGGGAATAGGATTTACATGGATTCACATAGAACATAGAATATAATAACTAAGGGGCGAGGAAGTAGGACTCACTCTATTGGGGCGAAAAGAACTTAGGACCTTTTACATTTCCACACCAAACATGTATACATATCATATTTCCATAATCGATCCATAATGGCCATTTCCAATAGATAACCAAAAACATAAGCTCCAGATATAACACATAGCATATATAAAATCTATGATAGTCTACAAGATGCCCAACAATGCCTCTAGTCATAAGATGGAACGGTGGCCAAGACATGTCCCAACATCCTCAAATAAGAAAGTAGACATAGGATAACATAGATCGAAGAAGGGTGGCTTGTCGTTGGAGGATGGGACTCACCACAAGTTCAACTTTCAGAATTGAGCTACTTGTCAAGTGATGGTTAGTCATAGCGCTCGGACCCTACATGGTAAAATCATGTAGGCATAGAGTATGCATTAGTACGTTTGATTGTACTAAGTGTGCGAGCATGCAATGCATATAACTTATTTACATACATTTCAATGTTAGATGATAATGACATATAATATAGAAAGAATCATATATCCAAGGAAGAGTACTATACGATATGCCATGAAATTTGTGATGCATGAATGCAATGATATTCATATTTGCGGGGTTGTGATCTCAACCGATAAGAGTAAGACCAAGTGAGCTAGTACTTGGAATCCCAATAAAATCCCCTCACCGGTTTAAAGGTGGTCTACTTGCCAAAGGTAAACTATAATTCACCATACGGAAACATCACCCATTTCGTATGAAGCAACCCCCTTATGGGAACATCTCCCATTTCGGAAAGGATTTTCATATCATAACATATTACCTCAACTTACTGGAACATCAACCATTTCGTATGAAGCAACCTTCCTTACGGGTACATCTCTCATTTTGGATAGGATTCTCACAACATATGCACATAGTTCAAGGAAAGGGAGAGGACCCTTGGGGATAACCTTGACGCCCCCGATCCATCGGTGCTACGTCAACATATTACATATAGTATATATATACATACTTTCAAAAAGGGAATAGTCATTTCAAATCCAATCGATGCACATTTAGGCTCAAATATCAAATCATAGCTTGTAATTATAATATTCATACATAGTACTAGCTCGATTACAAATACGTAATGGTGCAAGCACCCAAAATACTCAAAAGCCATATTTATAAGACATGTATGTGATCACATTCTTGTCATAACTACAATCTTATAAAAATCATTTCATAAAACATAGTTGGGCTTAACCCACTTCATAATTTCTACAAAAACCGATGTCTATGAATGCAAATGTAATGCATGATGTGAGAATAGCGTGGGTAATATAGATTCAAGCTAAAATCAACATAATAATATAAAATTGAAGTACGATCATAATTGAATCCACATTTAAACCACAATATATATATCACCCACGCATAAATCATGCTTTAAAGGGATATGCATCTTCATAACTTCATAACCTTAACGTAAATCATCATATTAGGGCTTACAATAACTTAAGATCATAAATAAAGTACAACACATACATCAATTAGATTTGGTAAGATCAAATAATGAAAATCCACATTTAAAGTAAGCTTAATTGCATGAAAGTCAATTGAAAAGAGCTTATGTCTTCTTGGTTGAAAGGGACAAAGAATCATTCTCACATACCTTGATGGAGAGGCTGGAATTGACAAGAATCTAGTTTTGAAGTTGAATCTCAATTGAACCCTAGCTTGAGTTTTGAGAGGAGAGCTTAAGGCGGATCTTTAGGAATGATTTTAGGTTGAGAGTGTTTTCAATGAGAATGAATTAGAATGGAAGGGTATCAACTGATTTAGGGGTCTAGGATAGGTAGAAAGGTCATAAAACACAATTAAAATAAGTTGTAATGAGACAGATGGAGAACGGGCCGTCACGGCTTCACTGACACCTACACGGTCCCTGAGACACTTCACAACCCATGAATAGTGCCCATGAGGTGACACTTAAACAATTTTTTGCAATGTTCCACACATAGAATTTTCCGAAGCAAAGGGGTACAATATAGACGGCGACACGGCCCATGTGACACCACGTGTCAAGGGCCGCGAGACGACACTTAGAAAAATCTTGCACGAAAAAGGTACGAGATGGTAATTTCGTACTTAGAAAAATTTCACATCACGAGGTTATACGGTGGGCGACACGGCCGTACCATACCACACAAACCGTGTGAGTGGCCATGTGCCCACACGTAGTTCAAAACTCTCTACCGAATCCCCATAATTGAAATTATAGCCAAGTACCTCTCCACTAGAGTCCACACGGTCCGTGTGGCTTCACACTGGCCGTGTGGGCCTCCCATGGAGCAACACTTGGTCGAATTTTCTCTCGGGACAACATTATGAGGACCGATAAAGTCGTTCGAAAATTCGGGTCCTTACATCATCTTCCCCTTGGAACATTCGTCCCCGAATGTGCAATGACAAGGCTTAAAAGCTTGACTTAGGACATGAAAGATCTGAACACAAGGTGAAATGCATAGTTCATCATATGAAGATCATAAAGTCTTTAAAACCCATATCAACATTTATTTAAATCATTCAAAACATCATAAAGAAAATAATTTTCATGCATTTGTATGCATGTCATGTCATGAGACTCGAGAGCGAAAGAATTAGGACCATATAGAAGAGAAATAACCTAGTACCTTAGGCTTGAATAGATTGGAAAAGATAGGGATATCGCTTCATCATGTCCAACTCCGCCTCCCATGTAGCACTCTCGATGTGCTGATTTCTCCAAAGTACCTTCCCCGAAGCCACATCCTTGTTACGAAGCCACTTCACTTGTCTATCCAAAATCTCTATCGGGACTTCCTCATAAGATAGGTTCTCCGACACCTCTATTCCCTCCGAAGGCACAATAGTTCTAGGATCACCTACTAACTTCCTCAACATAGACACATGGAAGACGGGGTGAATGGAACTCAAGTTCGGAGGTAACTCCAACCTATAAGCCACGCTCCAAATTCGCTCAACGATCTCATAGGGAGCAACATACCAGGGGATTAGCTTGACCTTCTTTCCAAAATGCATCAAACCCTTCATAGGTGAAACCTTCACATACGCCTAATCACTAACATGAAATTCAAGGTCCCTCCCCCTAAGATCAGAATAGGACTTTTGGCGGCTTTGGGACGTCTTTAATCTTTCTCTAATCAACTTCACCTTCTCCATAGCTTCCAACACTAAATCCGGGCCAATCAAAGCCATCTCTCCAATTCAAACCACCCTACCGGTGACCTGCACCATCTCCCATGTAAGGCCTCAAATGGTGCCATACCAACGCTAGCAAGGAAGCTATTATTATGGGAAAACTCAATGAGTGGAAGGTGATCATCCCAATTACCCTTGAATTCTAACAAACAAGCCCTCAACATATCCTCTAATGTTTGAATAGTCTTCTCAGCTTTCCCATCAGTTTGATGATGGAAAGAGATGCTCAACTTATTCTTAGTTCCAAGTCTCTTCTAAAATGATCTCCAAAAGTGGGAAGTAAATTTGGTGCCACGATCCGATATGATGGACCTTGGCACACCATGTATTCTCACCAATTCCTGGATGTACAATCTTTTGTAATCCTTCGTGATATAGGTAGTCTTGACCGGTAGGAAATGAGCTGACTTAGTCATCCAATAAACGATGACCCAAATTGAGTCAAATTGACTTCGGGTCCTAGGCTACACGGACCATGTAAATGGTTGTGTGCCCATACTTAGTCCAAAACTCTTTGTCTAATCCCCGTCATCGAAATTATAGCTAAGTACCTCTCCATTGGAGGCACACGATCTGCGAGGCTTCACACTGGCCGTGTGGGCCTCCCATGGAGTGACACTTGGTCAAATTTTCTCTCAGGATAACATTATGAGGTCTGATAAAGTCATTCGAAAATATGTGTCCTTACATCACCATCTCCCCCTAGTGTCAAAACCTCAACCTTCTTATCAACTACCAATTTATTTAACCCCATCAATGTTGGCTCCATATAGGATGCCTTGACCCTCTCTATCAATGACAATTCAGCTCTATTATGCACAAGAATGTTACCCAAATGTGAATTACTCAATCTTACTCCCAATTGGGCCAATCGGTAAGCATCCTTTACCAACTCCTTTCATGCCTCCTTCAATGAGCTACACTCCCCATACATACCCTTCTAAGGGCATCGGCCACAACAGCTGCTTTTCCCATATGATTTAATACACTCATATCATAGTCTTTAAACAATTCTCGCTACCTCCTTTGCCTAACGTTCAAGTCCCTTTAACCCCACCAATGTTGGTTCCATATCTTGGGATGCCTTGACCCTCTCTATCAATGACAATTCAGCTCCATTATGCATAAGAATGTTACCCAAATGTGATTTACTCAATCTTACTCCCAGTTAGGCCAATCAGTAAACATCCTTTACCAACTCCTTTTATGCATCCTTCAATGAGCTACACTCCTCAGAGACACCCTACTAAAGGCATCGACCACAACATTTGCTTTACCCATATGATTTAATACACTCATATCATAGTCTTTAGGCGATTCTAGCTATCTCCTTTGCCTAAGGTTCAAGTCCCTTTGGCTAAACACATATTGCAAGCTCTTATGGGCAATACGTATATCTACATGTACCACATAGAGATAGTGACACCATATTTTTAATGCACATACGATGGTCATTAGCTTGAGATCATGGATTAGGTGATTCTTTTCATGGACGTTCAATTACCTTGAAGCATATTAAGCTTGCCATGTTGCATTAACAAACCACACATGAGGCATCACAATAAACAAAAACTCCTTCCAAACCTTAGCATAATGTAAAAATAGGGGCTGAAGTAAGATAATGCTTCAATATTTGAAAACTCTTTTAATGTTCATCTGACTATTGGATACCTTCTTTTGAGTCAATCTAGTCAAAGGCGATGTAATAGAGGAGAATCCATGAATAAATATCCTATAATATCTGCTCAAACCCATGAAACTCCAAATATCTAAAGGAGACAATGGTCTAGGCCAATTCTTTACCACTTCTTTTTTCATTGGGTCAACCATAACACCTTACTAGACACAATATGGCCAAGGAATGCCATTTATCTCAACAAAAATTCACACTTGATAAATTTGCCAAATAATTGTTTATCTCTCAAGGTTTGCAACACAACTCTCAAGTGAACCATATGTTTCTCTTCTCTCAAAGAGTAAATCAATATATCATCAACGGACACCACCACAAACATGTCTAAATAGGCCTAGAAAAATTGGTTCATCTAATACATAAGGATGGCGGGGGCATTTGTTAACCCAAATGACACAACAAAGAACTCATAATGCCCATACCTTATTCGGAAAGTCATCTTAGGAATATCACTCTCCTTTACTCTCAATTGGTGATACGCGAACAAAAGATCTATTTTGGAGAAATATCTTGCACCTTGCAATTGGTTGAATAGGTCATCAATTTTTAGGAGTGGATACTTATTTTTAATGGTCACTTCATTCAATTACGATAAATCCACACTCTTCCTAAGTGAACCATTCTTCTTCTGTACAAACAGTACGAGAGCACCCCATGGAACACTAGGCCTTATAAAGCCCTTGTCAAGCGAATCCCTCAATTGTTCCTTTAATTCTTTCAATTCCATCGGGACCATCCAATAAGGAGGAATTAATATGGGTTGAGTATTAGGTAAAAGATTAATGCCAAAGCCAATTTCCCTTTTGGGAGAAATGCCAAGCATCTTATCGGGAAAGACATCAGGGAATTTATTAATAATAGAAATTGAATCAAGCGTAGGAACTTCAGCCTCCACATCCTTAACCCAAACAACATGGTATATATATCCCTTAGAGGTCATTTCCTAGATTTTGTATAGAAAATAAATTTACCCTTAAACACCAAATTGGTTCCCCTTCATTCAAGAATGGGCTCATTAGGAACTTGGAATTTAACCTTAGGGGTTCTACAATCAATAGTGACATAAGATGTACGCAACAAATCCATACCAAGAATAATATAAAAATTGGTCATGTTAAGCTCAAGAAGATCACATAGGAAAACTTTATTCAATACATAATGGGGCCATTTTTATAGACTTTCTTAGCCACAACCGACACACCAATCATATTATAAATTAAATATGGCTCTTTTAAGATTTCACGAGAAACATCAAACTTTATGGCAAGGTAAGGAGTAACAAAAGACATATTTACACTGGGGTCAAGTAAAGCATATACATCATAATCGAATACCCATAACATACCTGTAACCACATCGAGAGACTCCTCAACTTCTTTCCATGCATGATGAACTAGAATTGGCTGCCACAGGGTCCACTTCCTTGAGCTTGGGCAGTTTGTGAAACTTGCCACTTTTGAGCCACTTGGCCTTAAGGGACCCCTTTCTTTCCCTTAGTAGCAACATTTGGACACTCATAAATCGTGTACCCTATCTTCCCACATCAGAGACAATCATTAGTACCTCTCAAGCAATCACCTCCATGGTTCCTCCTACACTTGGGACACCTATGTAGAATAGCACCACCTTTAGATACATCACCTTGTGCCTTGGGTGTAGGTACCCTAGACCCTTGGTTAGTACCCTTAAATGATCCTTTGCCTTGTTGGAAACAGCCACCACTGTACTTGGCATGTGAAAAGCCACCACCAAACCTAACACTCTTCGATTTCCTCACCTTCATCATTTGGAGTGTCTCACTTTCTATTTGTTCGGCATGGGTCATAAGTCTAGAAATATCAATCTCTTTAACAAGACATTTCATCCTGCACTTCATTTTTGCCAAATCAGACACATCCAAAATAAATTTTTCACACACTCTCGGATCAGCAACAAGACAAGGGGCATACTTAGACAACTTTGTGAATTTAAAAGCATACTCCCTCACATTTGATAGCACCTTGTTTCAAATTCATAAACTCTATCACTTTTGCTTCCCTTATCTCTAAGGGAATGAAATGATCAAGAAACGTGTCCTTAATGACCTCCCAACCAATAGGCCCTTCCTCATTACTTCTCTCGGATTTCCATTGTTTGAACCAAACTTGAGCATCTCCCTTATGCTAGGTCGCCAACTCCACTTTCTCTTCAGAAGACACCCCCATAATCTCAACTACTTTATAGACTTTAGCAATAAACTCTTGGGGGTCCTCACATACTTTAGAGCGATAGAACTATGGAGGATTCATCCTAGTAAAATCTCTCACCCTAGAAGACAAGGCACGAGTCATTGGAGAAGCAACAACTTGAGAAAAATAGTGATAGCAGCCTTAAACTCATCATTAGTCACTTGGTCAACTTGAGGTTCTTGAGGAGCTTAGGGAGCCAGAGGAGTTTCTTCTTCATTAGCATCAACTCCCCTAGGTAATGGAGCACTTCATGGAGCAATTTTCTGAAAATTTCAAAGATCAAGCATTTGAGGGAGAAAATATTGAAGGCATAACATAGATCATAAAGAAGTGAGTTCCCTACACGTTCCATAGCCTCCTATACATGGATGTGGCATTATTCACACCTATGAATAAGATTTTACTAGATGCAACATATTGGACTCCCTAAGATTCTTTCAAACCTTGTGCTTTGTAATGTTTGTCGTGACCCGAACCTAGGGCCTTACAGTGACACAGAAAATGTGACACCCAAAGGTGCCCCATCCAAGTTGCTTATTCATATTGTAAGCATAAAAAAGGTAAAACAAGAATTGATGAGAGATTTAAGCAAGCAGAACGTAGTATAATAAGAGTCAACACTTCCTATTAAAAGAGAACTACATCAACATTGTGCGCAAAACATGCCTCTACATCATAAATCTTGGCGGGTACCGGAATATAGTCTTACTACCTCACTCTTAACATTAGCATAGTACAAAAGTCTTTGAACAACATCATAAGCTAAAAACATTTGGCTTGTTCCCGAACCATGGGAACTCACCAAGCCCCAATAACAAGTATCCAAAAAACTAGCCATGATAATGAGAAGTAGAATTATCGTCCCGCCTACATGGTGATATCATGTAGGCAAGAGTACGAGTCATTACATTGGAATGTACTAAGTATGTAAGAATGTTATGTATCAATACATGTCATACTTAATAGCAATATTAATAGACATAAGCAGTAGAGAAAGAACATGATATGAATGAGCAATATAATATTTAAAATCATGTGTAAAAGCATCATAAAACATTTCATATCCTAGTAGACATACATATGTAGGAATAAGACCATAACCAATATTAAGACCATGTGGACTATTACATGGAAGCCTAATGTGCCCTCTACACCGAGCCAACCTCAATGCACACTTAAGCATATCATAGGTTAGGAAGCACATAATAAACATTAACAATCAATACTAAGGAGAAGGAAAAGTAGGATGTAATCTAAGGGAATAGGGACCTAGAATAGCCATCACATACAATAAATAGTAGGTCTAAGGGGAAAGGAGCATGGGACATACACTATGGGAAATTTGGACTTAGAATGTTCATTATCGTGCCATATATCACATATAACACATCATAGTACAAGGACTAGGGGATAGCCTTCAAAGATGCATCGTAGCATCATTCATACATAACATAGTGTGCAACAATGCCTCTAATCATTGTGGGATGAGAGAAAATACATGTCCCAGGCTCACCATCAAAGTAAAACACATATGATAACCATAATTTTGCATGGATAGATAGAAGTTGGGTGTTGTCCTCGTAATGAAGGACTCAGCACAAGCAAATGACCACAAATCAAATCTAGACATGAAGAGGTGGATGAGGAAAGTCTCCGGTTCTTACATGGTTAGATCATGTAGGCAAAATGAATACAGTAGTAAATTTGAATGTACTGGGTATGCAAGCATGCAATGCATAAGAACACGATAACCTACATTTTAATGGTAGATGACAAGGGCACATATACAGAAAAAAGTAATTAGGAAAGAATCTCATGTCAATATGCCTTAATGCCATGATGCATCAATTCCATAATACTTAAACATAGTTGGGATGGGGCGTCAACGAACATGTAAGACTATGGGATCTATTACATAGAATCCCAATGTTGCCTTTACACCTGAGAAAGAGTAGACTACTTGTAAAAGGTAGTCTATACCCTCACCTTATAGGCCTTGCCCATTTCGGTAGGTTTTGGTACATGTATACATCATCATCATCATCCCTTAAAGGGGCATGATCATGAACATGAACCTCTGGTGGCACATAGTTATGAGAAAGGTAAGCTTTTTATAAGGACCCTTAGTGATAGACCCCCACCTCCAATCTTATTTGGTGCTAAGTAATCATCTTACAAGAATACATATACAGATATATACTTGAAATAGGATCATAAATCATTTCAAATCATAGTAATGCATACTTGGTAGAGGATGTTATGAGAAAACCACCCATTTTAGAGAGGATTTTACCTTAACATAATCATCTATAAAGGGGCATAAACATGAACATATGTTGGCATAGTTATAAGAGAGAGACTTTATATAAGGACCCCTTGGGTCAAGCCCCCACCTCTAATCTCATTCTGTGCTAAGTGAACATCCCACGGGGATAAATATACATATATGTGCTTGAAATAGGAACATGAGTCTTTTCAATTCATATCATGCAAACTTAGGCTTATGAGCGAAATCACATTTCATAATCATATATACTTAGGCTTAAAAGATAAATCATACTTGAATACATGAGTACATACTTAGGAATAGTTCATTCATACTTGAGCACGATGGTATATACATATCCATAATTATTTTAAGCCCTATCATAGATATTATGTGATCATATGCTATGTCATAACCTATTTGTCTTGAAATCATAGTCATAATCATAAATCTCATGAAAATCCCTATTAATGCATGCATATGTCATAAGGAGTGAAGAAATATCATGGGTACTAGAAATTCATACTTAAATCATCATAATAAGATGAAATCATACTTAATTCATAAAAAATCAATAAGTGAAACATACTTCAAATTACGCATGCATAAATTCATCAAAGAAACGGTCATACATTATCAAATCCCATAAAATCCATGTAAATCAACATAAAAAGATTTAAATAATGTTAAAATCATCAACTAATAATCAACCCATAACTTAATGTCATCAAATTGAAGCTACATCACAAAAATCACTAGCAAATCATATTTAGAAATCATGAAACTAAAAAAATAGATTTTGGGACTTCATGACTGGAATGGAATCATGAATGAAACCACAGATACCTTAAAGAAATTTAGGATTAAGTGAATTATACTTGAGCTTAAAGCACACTTGAATTTCTCAACTTGAATCTTCAATGAATGACTTAGATGAAGTTTTAAAAAATTGGAATTTCTAAAGTTAAGTGTTAGAATGAGAGTGTAGTGAAGAAAAATTACAAATCCATGACTTATGGGTCCTAGAACAGGCTTAAAAGTCCAAAAATACCAAGGGTTTATGTCACGATCCAAGCCCAGGGCCTAGACGTGACATGGCAAATGAGAAACCCAAAGACAACCCAAACAAGCCTCTTTAGCATATCATTTGAAAATCCTTGGTTTCAGAAACATAATTAAACAACAAGAAATTAAAAAATAATTCTAAAAGGAAGCGGGACTTTGGAATTACGCTATGGGGATGTCATAGGGAAGAGCATTTGCATGAATTACATAACAAATAAGGTCTTAAGGGCAAGTAAGTATGACTCACACTATCGGAGCAATAGGGGACTTGGGATTTTCATCAACACATAGAAGTGAATAAGGACTAAGGGAAGTCTTTCATAATCACATAAACATATTAGGTGTCAAGATCATAACATACATAAAACATATATCTAATGAAACCTCAAACATGAGTGGAATGGGGGCCAAGACATCTCTTGGGCTCACCCTCAAAAGATAAATATACAGAAGTAAATAATTCTTAACAAAGCATGAAAGGAAAGTGGATGTTGTCCACAAAATGGAGGACTCATCAATAGCAATCCTCGAACAAGCCATCTAGCCATGAGGAGAAGGATGAATAGGAGCATTGATCCTTACATGGTTAGGTCATGTAGGCAAAACGTATGCTTTAGTACTTGGAATGTACTAAGTATGTGGGGTGCAATTCAACAAAGGACATAAGCTATAATAATCAAGATGCATAATCATGACCAACAAACATAAGTTCAATATGACATGTATATCAATGTTTAAGTTAAAACATGCATGAAGATACTTAAACTTGCATAATATATCATACAAATGTGGGAGGAGACCTTAAGCGACATAAAAGACCAAGTGAGCTACTACTTAGAATCTCAATTTTCAGTACACATCAAACAAAGGAGTAGTTTACTTGCCAAGGTAAACCAAACTTGACCTCACATAATGGGTAACTTGACTTAGTTGGATCCACTAGTAAAATCCCATTTAGGGAAAATATTATAAACCTATGGTGGCACATAATTAAGAGACCAAGAGATTATATAAGTACACCTTCGGTCGAGCCCCCATCTTATGTCTCTTTTGGTGCTAAGTTTAGTCCCACGGAATACTTGACATAATCATAAATGTTACCATAACTTGAATGACTTGTAAGAACATGATAACATGGTAAGAGTAGCTCATTCATGTATTTGACCCCTACATATGAGCATATACCTTATACTAGAGGGTGAAACATTTCACAAACTTGACCCCTTCTAATAGGCATTGCATTACACATGAGGGTAGGACTTGTAATATCCTTTACCCCTTCTAGTGAGCTTTAGTTTGCACATGAAGGTAAAGTAGTTATCATACTTTACCCCTTCATGTAGACATTATTCATTCACAAAAGGGTAGAATATAAGGGCTCAACATTTTACTTACAAATCGTAGCAACTTTTCATGAGTTTAATACACGCTCGGGTACCCATAATTTATCATAAAATGCTTGTCGTGCAATTCATGCAATAATATTTCATTAACATAAGAATCTTTGCCATGTAAATTTAGTCAAACATGGTGGGTATATGCACATATGCTTAAAATCATACAATTCAAGAATATAAAATAAGAGATGAGTAAAATCAATTCATTTGGAAATCATTCAATTCAACCCGCCAACATTGTAGTAGAAACCCCAATTTGGAAGTCATGAAATCCATCTTAAAACTTCACAATCTTTCATAGTTCATATCATGCATAGCTTCAATATATATAAATCAACTCATGCAATAAGCCTTCAATAGATATTCATGCTTAATCAATCCATACTTGAAGAATCCAAACTCAAATCATATTTATAATGCATAATAAAGTTTACCCATAAAGTATTCAACCTTAAAAATCAAGAAATTTGGTAACAGAGAAGGATTAGCTTTATGGGTAGAAGAATCCCCATGAGCGAAGCCCACATACCATAGACTTGGAGTTTCTTAAAAAAACTTGAGGAAGACTTGAGGTTTCAATTGAGTTCTTGAAATCCAAAGCAAGTTCTTGAAAATTCTTGAATTTTGATGAGGGGATTATGAGGAATTAGGACGGTTTTGGGAGAGTTTTGAGTGCTCTAAGGGTTGAAAAATGGCTGAAGAGTAAGGTATTCCCGTCTATAGAGGCATTGGGTCATTTCCCAATTGCCCTTAAGTGAAACAAAGAACTTTTAGAAAGTTTATGACCTATGGCGCGGCAAGCCCGCATCGTGCACTTGTCACAGACTCTACTGGTTTGCTAAATATCATCAAACAACTTTCTGACACGGGCAACATATTCCTTGTGGATAACAAATATCCCACACAGTTTTCCCTCTTAAACAAGAATATGAAGTTGGATTCGCAAAATAATGTATGGATCTTAAGATATTCAAAATATGTATCATAATGTCTTTCCAAGTTACATTGAGCGGTGTTACAGTTTAGGCTAATGTTCCCAAAATACCCTTAGTAATATAGGGTTAAATATTGATTAGGAGCCCTACACGACACCCTACACGGCCTGTTGTGAGTACCACACTCCATACAGGGCCCCATGGTGGTGCCCTTGGAGAAAGGAAAGGAAGGCTATGGGGAGGTCCCTTCATGGGACCACTGCATAAGACTCCTTTTAGGTCAATGGTAGGCACCACTGTCGTGAAGGGGTCCGTGATGAGTATCCTTAGGGAAAACATGGAGGCCAAGAGAAGGGTGCCCTTTACGAGACCCTCAATGGATCGTGGTGGGTACCACGAGACGCGGAGGGTTCATTGGTGGGACCCTTCATGTGAAAACCTCAAGGAAGCCTCACACAAGACCAAGGAACCCTAAACAGTCTATAGGGTGCATTATAGGTCGTCAAGGGTTCCTTAAAGGGGACCCTTTGCCCAAAACATCTGGAACCAAATTTTTAAACAAACATTAAGACCTCTCGAGGGACAGGACCTTACACCCGTAGACCTCATGACTCAACAATGGGGCATCTACGAGGTTGTGTCTATGGCTCATGCAAAATTCTACAGCTCTTAGTTTTTTGGGACACAAGAAATGTTGCACCCTTTTCGAGTCTCATCTTCGGGCACCATCTATGGTTGATAAAATCATCTACAAGCCAGAGAGCTAGTTTGTATATTGAGTCCAAAAGGTCAAATTTCAACTAAATGTCAATGGTTACCATGAGACCCCTCCCATAGTCTGTAGAATCTTCTATGTTCGTAGAAGCTATTTGTAGTCACTGACAGTGATTGGAGTTTTCTCAAATTTTCTGGGTTTTAGAACTTCCTTTAGGGGATGTTAAAGTCTAAAATGAAGATCAATTTAAATTCTATAAGACAAAAACAATAGTAGTGGCAAAGTAATATGATAATAAAAAATCAATAACAACGTAACTGTCATGGTATGACTAGTCCAAAAGATTGTACATTTGAAACAATGAAAAAGAATCAAAATTTCCCCCTAAATATATGAAATTGAGCAAAAATACCCTCCATTATTTTTCGTCTCAAAACTAAATCCTCAGTTTATTTTTCGACACACATTACCCTTCAGTTTAATGAGTTCCACCAAGCATATCATATGAAAAGAATTGACACGTAGCTCATCAACATCTACCATGAAAAACATCACCCACTTTAATTCCACAAGTCCACCCATTTAAAAACCTCCCCATATTCATTTCTATCCCAACCTTTTTGTCAAATTAAAGGGTATATGACTAACCTCCTATTCTACTAGCTCTAATAGAAGGGCACCATCGTTGAACCTTGAGATTGATCTTCCATAATTTCAAAGAAAATATAATAACACCACCAAAGATATAACATAAGAAAATACAGGAGGACATACTTGAACTTTGGGGAAAGAATTTGACAACTAAATCACAAATAAGAACCATACTCCATTTTACAATTCAACAAAAATATAACAAGAACAACACGCCCAGCTTCTAGACCTCCACCTTTTTCCTTTTATTGTAATCAATAAAATCCTCCCTTCCGTTTTCTTCTTCTTTTTCTTCTTTCATTTTTCCAATACCACCAACTACACACTCACCCTTCATTTCAATTTTTACCATACATATAAGAATAAAATTTTCACCAAATTCACACATTTCAACAACATCCATGCATTGATCATATCAGATATGATATCTGATATAATTCTAAATGGTCCAGAAAATATTCTACTTTAACTATGTGAAATCACACCCTCGATATTATGGAAGATATGATATAATAATTTGCTCGAATCACACTTATGTTAAGTACTTATGGCTCTTGGTATATATATAGTATCTAGTTGTATAAATTTTAAACACTGAATACAAAATATTTTTCAACTCCTTTTGATTCTTAATTTTCAATAATTATCATGGTATCAGAGCCTGATGTTTTTTATAGAAACTATTTTACTTGTTATTCCTTTTTGTTGTTTGATTTCTTCCATAGGATTATCTCGTATCTTTCGAATGGAGTCACATTCTCATGATATTTTGTCTACCAAATTTGCTCGAAAAAATTATCTGATGTGATAATTTCATTTTAGAATCTTTATCCAAGGGAAAAACTTGTTCGAAATCTTGGATGGATCAACGACTGAACCAAATGAAAATGATGAAAAACAAGTTTGGCATGCTGACAATGCTCATATCATTTCAAGGATCCTCAATTTTGTGCATGCAAATGTTGCACTTAGTTTTTTTCAGTTAAATTTGACATCAAAAATGTGGAAGCATCTCAAAAAATTATATTCTTAATGCATTCATGTTCGTGATTTTTAGTCGGAACATACTCTAAGTAGGAAGATAAAGATATTCAAAGTTATTATTTGGGAATTATGTCAATCTGGTCAAAATAAGGCCAAAGCTTTAGAGGAAACTTTTCTTCCACAAGTTTCGCAGATGTTATGTTAGAGAGGAAGAAGACTCAAGTTGTCTAATTTCTCATGAAATTGCTGCCTAAATTTGAGTCTATTATAGCTAACATTCTTAACAGAGACTCTATCAGATATTGATGTAGTTTTTAGGGAACTCATTCGTGAGGAGACGCATATCACTTCTCTAGCAGCTAGGGATTCGTTTAACAAAATAGACATAGCTATATATAAATCAAAAGATACTCAGAAAACCTTCACCCAAAGTTCATCTCAAAAGTCCAGACCACAATGCTTTGACTGTAAAGAGTATGGCAATATTGCATCACATTGCAAGAAAAGAAATATATGCAATTATCGCAAGAATCCTGGTCATATAATTCTTGAGTGCAACCGACGCCTAAATACTCATCAAACTAAGCACAAAGCTTATCAAGCATATGAAGCTAATGTGAGTCAATCATAGATCGCAAAACCACAATCATTTTCCTTGGATCCAAAAGCACTTCAAAAGATGATATAAGATTCAATTGTAACTGCTCTTCCTGAAGTTATTTATAGTGCTCTCACTGTTGCCTATCTTGGTAAAAAATTAAATAAAAATTCAAAAGTTTTGCATATAGATTTGGCTATTTCTAACCATGTCATAGGAAATATTCATAATCTACACTCTCTATCACCTTTATTGAAAAATCATCTCATTATCACAGCTAATGGCGATACATTACAAACCTTTACGATTGGAAATGCATCTTGCTTCACTAATGTTCTTTTTGTCCCTAAACTCATTGTTAATCTTATTTTGATAGGACAATTGGTGGAACGAAATTTCCTTGTTGTTTTCTCATGTCTTGGTTGTGTTGTTCAGAACCTAGTGACAGGGAAGGTGATCATCAGGGGTCATAACGTTTGGAGAATGTTCCAGTTATCCATATTTGAAACACCTAACCATGCATGTAATTTTGCTGCCACTAGAGAAGACATCACTAACTCTAATAAATTATGGTTCTTGTGACATCATCATCTTGGGCATCCATATGCTCAAAAACATTTCTCAATGTTACAATATTGTCTTCATTTAAATAAGAAATCATGGATAGGTCATCAAAATTACCCTGTGAAAATTGTGCCAAATCCAAAAGTCATAAACTGCAGTTTCCTCTTAGCACTACTTCATATAATTCTACATTTGATTTGATTCATAGTGAGGTATGGGGTCTTGCACCACTTTCATCTTGATTGGGGTATCGATATTTTTTCTTGTTTATTGATAACGTCTCAAGATATACATGGTTGTTCTTTTTTAGAAACAAAAGTGGAGTTCCTAAAATTATAAGACAATTTATCACCTATGTTGAGACTCAATTCAATAAACGAATTAAAATTATTTGATCTGATTCACGCAGAGAATACATGAGTTCTGATGAAATAAATTTTTTCAAAGAGAGGCATCATTTCGTAACACTCCTATCCATACACAGCTGAACAAAATGGAGTTGTAGAAAGAAAGAATAAGCATGTTCTCGAAATTACGTTAACTCTTCTTGATACATCAAATGTTCAATGTTATAATATTGTCTTCATTTAAATAAGAAATCATGGATAGGTCATCAAAATTACCCTGTGAAAATTATGCCAAATCCAAAAGTCATAAACTGCGATTTCCTTATAGTACTACTTCATATAATTCTTCATTTGATTTGATTCACAATGAGGTATAAGGTCTTGCACCACTTTCATCTTGATTGGGATATCGATAATTTTTCTTGTTTATTAATAACGTCTCAAGATATACATGGTTGTTCTCTTTTAGAAACAAAAGTGAAGTTCCTAAAATTATAAGACAATTTATCACTTGTGTTGAGACTCAATTCAATAAACGAATTAAAATTCTTTGATCTGATTCACGTAGAGAATACATGAGTTCTGAAGAAATAATTTTTTTCAAAGAGAGAGGCATCATTTCGCAACACTCCTATCTATACACAGCTGAACAAAATGGAGTTGTAGAAAGAAAAAAAATAAGCATGTTCTCGAAACCACGTTAACTCTTCTTGATACATCAAACGTTCCTAAAGCATTTTGGGTTGAAGCCATCCAAACTTCTATTTATTTAAGAAATAGACAAATCACAACCATTAACAAGGGTGATAGTCCATATTTCATTTTCTTGGTAAACTTCCTAATTATTCTCATCTAGAACTTTTTGGTTGTGTATGTTTTGTCATTTACCTAGATATGAGCATCATAAATTATCTGCTAAAGCTATGAGATGCATTTTCCTGGGTTATAATGATGTTCAAAAGGGATATCTTTGTTATGATTCTTCAAGATGATAGTTATGGGTTTCCTAACATGTAATTGTCTTTGAGTATATGTTTTCTTATCCTAATAATTACCTCTTCAACAATATCTAACTCTGTCTCATTTTTGCACAAGTCGGATAATCATGAAGTACAAAATGCTAAATCTCCCAATGAAGACCCTAATAGCATTACTAATTATCCTAGTCAATTTGATACATTTACTACGGATAATTCAGGTAGTACTTTATCATCTGATTTATTAAATACCACTTTCAATCACTCACCAGACAACAATGATGATTTTAATGGTGAACATGTACTGTACAATTGACCTAATAAAACCTTCTATTCCTTCTCTCTGTCACTTTAAACATAAAACATCTACCCTACATCAATATGGATACTCTCTAGGTAGATGTGGTCGATCTTATGCCTTACTTGCTACATTGAATTCTATTTTAATCTAACTACTTACCAACAGGCATCAAGTGATGATGTTGGAAAAAGGCAATAGAAGATGAACTTTCTACTTTAGAAGAAAATCATACATAGGATTTGATATCTAAACTACCTGACGCTTCTATTATTGGGAGTTAATGGATTTATTCTGTGAAGATGAAGTTTAATAGAACATTGAAGAGGTACAAAGCTCGACTAGTAGTTCAAGGCTATAAACAAGAATATGGATTGAACTATGAGGAGACTTTCGCCTATGTTGCAAAGATGACAACCAATACATGTGTTGCTCACAGTTGCATCTGTCAAATGGCGGCAACTTCATCATATGGATGTAAAAATGCATTTTTGCATGATGAACTGCATTGGGTTATATACATTAAGCCTTCTCAAGGATACCTTCTATAACAACCTAGCCCAATACTATGAAGTATTGTCTTCTCTAGGGCTTAGCCCATCATGGATTTGTCCCTTTGAGCTCACCCCAAAAGGTGCCTCACAGTATTAGGTCCAATCCATTAGTTAAGTAGCCCAGAACTCTCCCTCCCTTTTCTGATATAGGATTCTCCTAAGTGAGCCAGGCGTTACGTATTGTCGTCCCTGCACTCACCCCCTGTAGGGACTCAACATCCGTGCTGAGGTTTGCCCTACTACCATACTAGTCGAAAGTCGGCTCTAATAGCACCTTTAAGGATTCGAACGAGATCATATCATGTAAAATGGACCAGTCCGACATCGAATTGACACATATAAAGATCCCTAGTAAACTCAAGCACAAAAGATGGAGAAAAGTGCAATTGCTTACCTAACTTGTTTGGGATTCTTGCTCTCTTAACTTATATTTTCCAAGGGATGAACACTCTTTCAATCCTAGCTTGATATGAGGTCTAATACTCAAGAACCTCAAGGGTTTATATGGCTGCTATATTAAGATAGAAGAGGGAAGAAAGAGAACCTTAGGAATCAGATTTTTCTTTTGTGAAAAATGGCTAAAAAGAGCTAGATATATTTCCTTTTATAGGGACCAACTTTTGCCAACTTTCTCCTAAATATTTGGCCATAATTTACCAAGTTGGTGATGCAACTACTTGGCCTTTTAGCTTGGGCCTTCATGGATCTCAACTTATTAGGCCTTGGCTACCCATTTTTCTCTTTTTCCTTTACTTGAGCTGGGCCAAAATTTCCAAGTAAATGCTTAGTGACCTTGGGCCCAATAAGATGGCGAAAAAGTCTTAGTAGGTGGTGCACCTACTTGGCCCTCCATGCTGGTGAAAAGTTTAAGTAGGTGATACACCTACTTGCTTTGTTAAGTCAAGCAAGCAGCTTGTTAGCTTACCTCATTTTTCAAATGTTAATCCCATATATTATGCCCTAATACTTCACTTTAAAAGACTTTCAACTCAAATAACATCTTATTATCTTAGATTTAAATGCTTTTGTCGAGTTTCACTTGGACTCATACCCGCTGAAACATGTGTGATATCACAACAACCCTTGATCTAATTCAAGTTATCACCCCCCTTAGGAAAACACTTAGTCTCTCACCCATTCCATAAGCCTATGCCAAGTGTCATACAGATAAGACTAACGTATAAAAAACATGGAGTTTTACATCCTTCCCACTTAGGAACATTCGTCCCCAAATGATAGTATAGTTAGTTAGCCCAAACAAGTTCAAGCCTAAGTTACATATAAAAAAATACATGTAAACACATACTTACTTGTCAATGTTTCAACTTTAATTCCTTTCATCTTTCTCAGTGCGCTAAAAGAGATGGGGGTATTTCGATTTTATTGCTTCTTCCACTTCCCAGGAAACTTCTTCTACTTGCTTATTCCTCCACAGTACTTTTGCAGAAGCTACTTCCTTATTTCTTAACTTCGTAATTTGTCAATCCAAAATAACAATGGGTACTTCCTCATAAGTGAGATCTTCTGTAACCTGTACATCTTCAGTTGGAGTGACACGGGATGGGTCACCTACGCATTTCGAACCATTGAAACGTGAAACACCGGATGAACCGTGGAAAGCTTGTGGGGTAGCTCTAGTTCATATGCAACTTGACCAACTCTTTTAGCAATCTTATATGGTCCTATGTAGCGTGGACTCAAATTTCCCTTTTTGGCAAACCATATTACCCCTTTCATTAGAGACACCTTCAAAAACACTCAATCTCTTACGGAAAATTCTGGTCCTCTCCTTCTAATATCTACATATGATTTATGTCGACCTTAAGCTTCTGCCAGCCGCTGTTGTATTATCTTGACTTTCTCCATAGCTTGATGAACAAGGTATTGTCCAAATAAGGCAGTTTAACCTACTTCAAGCCAGCCGAGTAGTGATCTATACTTTCTTCCATACAAAGCATCATCAGGTGCCATTTTGATACTCGAGTGGTAGCTATTGTTGTAAGAAAATTCAATAAGTGGCAAATGATCATCCCAGCCACCCTTGAAGTCCAATATGCTAGCTCAAACCATATCCTCAAGTGTTTGGATTACTGCTTGGCCATCTGATTGAGGGTGAAAGGTTGTACTTAAATTCACTTGCGGCCCCAAACTTCTCTGTAATGACTTCCAAAAATTTGCAGTGAATTGAGCTCCCCTATTATATATGATATAGATTGGCACTCCGTGTAGCCGAACTATCTCTTTAATGTACAATATTGCATACTCTTCGTGTTGTATAAGTAGTTTTGACCGGAAAGAAGTATGTTGATTTGGTGAGCCTATCAAGAACTACCCATATGGAGTCGAACTTCCAAAATGAGCGAGGTAACCTTGTATCAAAATCCATGTTGACCATATCCCACTTCCAAATTGGAAGTTCCATGTGCTGTAAATAACACCTCTAGGCTTTTGGTGCTCCACATTAACTTGTTGACAATTTGGACATTGAGCCGCGAATTCTGCAATATCCTTCTACATTTTCCCCCACCAATATACTTCTTTCAAGTCATGATACATTTTGGTTGACCTCAGATGGACTATATATCTTGAATGATGTGCTTCTGTCATAATTCTCCTTTTCATCCCATCTACATCAGGTACGCACAATCTATTTTGACATCCAAGTATTCCCTCTTGCGTGAGTTCAAATGCCTTTGTCATACCTTGTTGTACATTCTCCTTAAGCCGTAATAGAATGGGATTCGCATACTGTTTCTTTTTCACTTCTGCCATCAACAATGATTCACTACATTTTGCACAATAACTGTTTCATCAGGAGATTCAAGAAGGATAACCCCTATGCTAGCTAATTGCCATAAATCTTTGCTTACCCCTTGTCGTATTGCAGACTACCCAAAAGTGTTTGCCATTGTTTTGCAGCTTAAAGCATCTCCTACCACATTGGCCCTTCTGGGGTGATACAAAATATAGATGTCATAATCTTTCGATAGCTCAAGCCATCTCGTTGCCTTAGGTTCAAGTTCGTTTGCTTAAATATGTATTGTAGAATCTTGTGATTGGTAAATATGTCAACATGAATTCCATACAAATAATGACGCCATATCTTCAAAGCAAATATAACTACTGCTAACTCCAAATCATGGGTTGGATAGTTTTTCTTATGTGGACGCAATTGCCTTGAGGCATAGGCTATTACTTTACCATGTTGCATCAAGACACATCTTAGGACCACTCCCGAAGCATCACAATATACTACATAACATTTTGTCACTTCAGGAAGTACCAATATAGGTGTTATTGTCAATTTATTTTTCAGCTCCTAGAAGCATCTTTCACATGCGTCGCTGCATTGAAACTTAGCTGCCTTATGCGTTAGCTTTGTTAAAGGTGCAAAAATAGAAGAAAACCCCTCAACAAACCTTTTGTAATAACCTGCCAACCGTAGGAAGTTTCGAACTTCCGTGGGTGTTGTTGACTTTGGCCAATCTTTTACCACCTCTATCTTTTGTGAGTCAACCCTTTTTCCATCATCGAATAGAATATGTCCAAACAATGCCATTGATTTGCATGGTCCTCTTCTGATCTTGCATATAACAAAATATCATCTATAAATTTGTAACAAATACATCAAAGAATGGCTTGAATAACCCTGTTCATTAAATCCATAAAAATTACTGGTGCATTTGTCAGCCCAAATGACATAACAAGAAATTCAAAGTGACCATAGCTTGTCCTAAAGGTTGTCTGGGGTACATCTTTCTCCTTCACCCTCACTTGGTGATAACCTAATCTCAAATCAATTTTTGTAAAGCATTTGACACCCTATAATTGATTGAATAAATCATCAATCCTAGGGAGGGGGTATTTGTTCTTAATTGTCACCCTACTCAATTGACAGTAGCCAATACACATTTTCAAGGTGCCATCTTTCTTACATACAAACAACACTGGTCGACCCCAATGGGACACACTAGGTCCTATAAAACCCTTCTCTAGCAATTGTTTTAATTGCTCCTTTAATTCACATAATTTTACTGGGACAATTCTATATGGAGGAATAGAAATACGTTGAGTTCTTGGAAATAAGTCAATACCAAAATCTACTTCTCGTTCTGGACGTAAACCCAAAAGATCTTCAGGAAACACATCAACAAATTCATTCACTATTGGAACATATTGAAGAGTTGGTGATTCTGCCTCCATATTCCTCACTCTAACTAGATGAAACATATATCCTTTTGACATCATCTTCCTTGCCTTAAAATAAGAAACAAACTTACCCTTTGGTGCCCCAACATTGCCTTCCCATTTAAGGACCGCCTCATTTGGAAAGTGGAAATACACTCTCTTAGTTCGGCAATCCACAGTGGCATAGCAAGAGGCTAACCAATCTATACCCATTATAACATCAAATTCCACCATCTGTAGCTCAACAAGGTCAACCAAAGTGTCACGGTCACAAATAATTACTACACAATTATAATAGACCCTTCAAGCTATAATAGATTCACCGATTGGTGTATATACTTCAAATGGCTTTTTCAATAATTTAGGTGCTCTTAAGCTTCCCAGCAACTAGTGGAGTGATATATGATAGAGTAGAACCAAGGTCAATTAATCCATACACATTGTGTGAAAAGATGAACAATGTACGTGTGACCACATCGGGTGAAGCTTCTAAATTTTGCTGACTCCCTAGAGCATAAGTGCGATTCTGGGCTCCGCTAGAGCTAGCTACCGCACTACCACCTCTACCATGACCTGCAGGTGCTTGCTAACCCCGACCTAATAGAGACACTGATGATGATGATGCTACAACTGACCCAGTAGGTTGTGTTATATCTCCCATGCATCTCCTCGGGCAATCTCTAATCATATAGCCTAGCACACCAATAACAAACATCTGTCCCAAAACAACATGTATTGAAATGACTCCTCCAATATTGTTTATAATACTGCCTAGGAGGCATTTTTTGGCTTGCCAAATATCCTGTTGTCCATGCACTTTGTCCTTCACTTCTTTGACCAAATTGATTTCTTTTAGACCCTTGAAGTTGTGGCAGAGCACTAGCTGCAGAGTAGGAGGATGATGGCCTAGGTGGTCTATTAGAAAACCAAGTCCTAAACTCACCTTGGGACAGTATAAATTGCCCCGTAGAACTGGACCTCTTGGACTGCCCCCTTTCTAACTCATGTGTCCTTCTTCTTGACCTCTGATCCTCAAGGTTTTGTGCAAATGCTTGCATACTAGCTATATCTATGTCTTTATTCAAAGAAGCAATGATACAGACTCTGACAAGATACAGATCCAACCTATCCACATATCGATGAACCCTATCTACCATAGTAGTAACTACATTAGGAGCATACTTGGCCAGGGAATTAAATCGAAGGCTATACTTGCTCACGCTCATATTCCCTTAGTGGAGATTCAAAAATTGATCTGCACGAGCCTCTCGAATTTTTAATGATAAGTAATGGTCAAGAAATGTCTCTTGGAACTCTTTCCAGGTAGTTAGAGGTGCATCTATACTCGTAGATTGCTTCCAAGCTTTATACCATAGTATAGCCACACCCTTCAATCTATATGTTGCTAGCTCCACAACTTTTGTACTACTTAGATGCAAAACATCTAAAGTGCATTGTATTTGATCAATAAATTCTTGTGGATCTTCATTAGGATTTGACTTGGTAAAAGATGGGGGGTCCAAATTAAGGAAATAACATATCCCCCTGCTAGCTATCCTATTCACACTACCTTCACCTATAATTGGTCCTTCTTGTCTTCGAATTTAGCTAGCAACTATACAGGTCAATAGTTGGACTGCTTTCTTAGATCTTGCACAGTAGCATCGGTAGGTGGTTCTGGGCAAATTTCACTACTTCCTGGTTCATCAGGAGCTGGAGGAGTTGGCGATGTTTGTGACAGAGACTCATCTTGGGCCTCATTTTGTTGTCCCACCTGACTAGGTGCACTAACTACAACTTCTACTTCCTTCCCTTTGCCTTTACTTTTCCTAGTTTCTGGCATACTCGTTGTACCAAACAATTTAGAGGTTAGAAACAATCTCCCTACAACACTTGTCTCTATGGCATGATCTAAAGAATAAAAAGAAAGTGAAAACTCCTACTTATAAATATGGTGCATAACATATCCATAAATAAGACCCTACATAGGCACCACTTTGTAGACTCCATAGGAGGACCAGCTTTGATACCACCTGTAATGATCTGGCCCAACACTGTAAAGTATTTTTCGTTCTAGGGCCTATCCCATCATAGATTTGTCCCTTGGGCTCACCCCAAAAGGCGTCTCACAGTATTAGGTCCAATCCTTTACTTAAATAGCTCAGGACTCTCCCTCTCTTTTTCGATGTGGGATTTGCCAAAGTGAGCCAGGCGTTACGTATCATCGTACCTACACTCACCACCCTTAGGGACTCAGCGTCCTTGTTGAGGTTTGCCCCACCACCGTACTAGTTGAGAGCCGACTCTGATACTACCTGTAAACCTTCACATGAGATTATATCATGTAAAAGGGCCAACTCCGACATCGTTGACACATATAAAGTTCCCTAATTAATTCAAGCACAAAAGGGGAGAAAAGATTAGTAGCTTACCTTACTTGTTGGGGATTCTTGCTCTCTTAACTTATATTTTCCAAGTGTTGAACTCTCCTTCAATCCTAGCTTGAGATGAGGTATAATACTCATGACTCTTAAGGGTTTTTATGGTTGTTATATGAAAATAGAAGAGATAAGAAAGAGAACCTTAGGAATCGGATTTTTCTCTTCTGAAAAATTGCTAAAAAGAACTGGTTATATTCCCTTTTATATGGACCAACGTTGGCCAACATTCTCCTCAATTTTTGGCCATAAATTACCAAGTAGGTAATGCACCTACTTGTCCTTTTAGCTTGGGCCTTCATGGATCTCAACTTCTTGGGCCTTGGCTGCCCATTTTTCAGTTTTTCCTTTACTTGAGTTGGGCCAGAATTTCCAAGTAAATGCTTAGTGACCTTGGGTTCTATAAGATGGCCAAAACGTCTTAGTAGGTGGTGCACCTACTTGGCCCTCCATGCTGGTCAAACGTTTAAGTAGGTGATGCACCTACTTACTTCGTTAAGTAAATCAAGAAGCTTGTTGTCTTACCTCATTTTTCAAATGTTAATCCCATATATTGTGTCTTAATACATCACTTTAAAGGACTTCCAACTCAAATAACATCTTAATATCTCAAATTTAAATGCTTTCATCGAGTCTAATTCGGACTCATACCCGCTGAAACATGTGTGATATCACAACAACTCTCTATCTAATTCAAGTTATCACCCTTCTTAGGAAAACACTTAGTCCCTCACCCATACCATAAGCCTATACCAAGTGCCATACAGATAAGACTAACATATACAAAACACGGTGTGTTACACTGTCGTCTTCAAAAATCTCTTTATGATCTCAAGCAAGAAGCAGGTGCATGGTTTGAGAAGTTTTGATCTGCCATCATAAATGCTGAATTTTTTCAATCACTCTCTAATTATTCATTATTCATCTGACTCTCCAATACTAGTATGAAAATTCTTCTACTGTATGTGGATGATATGATTATAACTGGTAATGATGAGAATGGATTTGAACAATTCAAAAATCTTCTTAATACAGCCTTTACATTAAAAGATCTTGGAAGGTTAACATATTTCTTAGGTTTGGAGGTTGAATATTTACAAGTTGGTATCATGCTAAGTCAAAGGAGTTATTCAAAATATCTTTTCACCCAAGCTGGTTTAAGTGATCAAAAGGTAGCGCACACCATCATGGAAATCAATGTGAAGTACCAAAATTATAATGACAACCCTCTTAGAGAACCAACATTGTATCAGCGACTCATTGGCTGTCTAATTTATTTGATAATAACAAGACCTGACATCTCTTACCCAGTTCAGGTCTTGAGGCAATTGTTTACAAAACCATGCCAACATCATTTTTCTTCCCTCCTTAGGATCATTCGCTAGTTTTTCATTTAGCATCATCTCTAAATCATGAAGGCTATGCAGATGCATATTGGGTAGGATGCCCAAAGTCCCAAAAATATATAACAGGATAGTGTATGTTAATTGGGCCATCACTTGTATCATTGAAGTGCAAGAAGCAGCCAAATATTTCAACATTATCAACAGAGGCAGAATATAGATCAATATCGACTACTTGCTCTGAAATTGTGTGCATACGTTGGTTGATGACAGAACTTCATCTCTCTATCAATAGTTCCACTACATTACATGGTGACAATATAAGCACAATACGAATAGCAACAAATCCGGTCCACCATGTGAACAAAAAGTACATCGAGGTAGGTTGTCATTATATTCGAGAACTTGTTGTTGATAAAGTCATCAATCTTCTACTTATCATGTCTTATGATCAATTGGCAGATCTATTTACTAAAGCAATGTCAAGGACACATCATCAATTCTTATTATTCAAATTAATGCTTCTTGATAAGTAGCATCAATTTGAGAGGGATGTTTGATGTGCTTTCATAATAAATTACTTTTGATGCTTAAAACTTGGATTTTTTGGTGTTCTCAAAGTGATGTTAGTAGGTTTGATGTATCATTATGTTTATTTTGTAGGATTATAGGATCTAGCATAAATTTGGGAAAAAGCCTGTAGAAATGAAGCTTTTAAGGACTTACGAGGCAATCTACAGGCCGTGGATATTTCCATGAGCCATACAGACGGTTCGTGGGTGAGATTGAATGAAGGGCCTAGTTTTAGAAGTTGCATCCAAGAACTGCCAGACAAGTCGAGAAGTTTATACGAGTCGTTGATCGGTTTCGTCCCTTGAGGATTAGAGTTTGAAGAGTTTATGAAGAGTTATCAGACGAAACCCTATATAGTTCATAAGTCTGAATATGGCTCGTCAAAAGGTCTCACAGATGGAAATCTAATTTTTAAAGAATGCAGAGTATGAAGGCTAGGTACAGGTCGTGGATCTTTGTTCAGGTTGTAACTCAATCCGTAGAAGCTATCGAATCCAGTTTTCCTATTCCATTTTTATTTGTCTTTTAATTATTATAAATAGAATTTTTAAGTCTTTTAGATAGAGAGACATACTAGAAATGCATGAGAAAATTGAAAAACCCTTTCGTGATTTCATAATTTGTGATTTTTACATTAAAAACATTTCTTTATGATTTCTTGTTAAGAATATTGGATTTCTTGATCTTAATTTCATCATTTTAGGTGTTTAATTAGAATATTCTATGATATGATTCTTTCATCTATAATGATTATGCATAGCTAAATCCAAAACTTAGGTTTTGAGAACGATGAAGAACTAACAAAGTAAAATCGGATAATCTGTAATTCTTAGAAAGTGTGCATTCATGTATTAATTAATTCTCTTTATTTTGAATTTTTTTTAACAGTGGCTAACGTTAGAACCTACCTAATTCTTTCTGACTTGATCTAGGTAGTAATGAATAGGAAAAGAGATTAATGAATAGAATTCAATGTGATTCCTATCGTCTAATCAATCGAACATGATCAAGGGGAGGTTGTATTGAAACAAAAGGTAAGGGTTAGTAATGTCACACATCGGGGATGGATCAAATTACGTAATTAAAATTACCTCTCACATGGATCAAAGAGTTTGGTAAACTTAACTTTCTGTTATGCATGCTACATACTAGAAAAGATTATGATTGTCTGGTGATACTAAGTTAGGAATTCATGGGGAACATAGTACCCTTGTTACTTCTCTCACTGGTTTCATAACATGTGCTTCTAGTTTAGGTTTATTTTTTTGCAATTACAACCCCCCCCCCACTTTTCGGGAGATATGTTGGTTAATTCATTCGATTTACTTACAATTATTCCAGGTCTAGACGATATTCCCTGTGGGATTCAACCCTAACATTGTTAGGTTATATATCTTGACAACAACCGCTTAAACATTCAAAAAGGAGGTTTAGCTTGGGTGACATCAAAATTTTCACACTGTTCTCGGGGAATATGGCTTCAGACTGGTTTAATTTGAGTAATTCGAGAATTAATCGTTATTTTCCTTATTTTACTTTTCTTGTTGTTTTTGTTTTGTTTCAGCATGCAGGTGTAGTTTATGCACAACACTCATAGCCAAGGCAAACCCTTGACTCTGTTTGACCTTGAGATCAAGAAGACATTGAAAAGAATGGCCTTGAATAATGGTAACAATATCATGAATAATGCAATGAATGCAGCACCGAATCAGAATAAGAACAATAATAACCCACCAACACTTGAGGATGCTAATCCACCACCAAAGGATATTCAAGCCGCAGCTAACACATGGAATCAATACAGGCTTGATCCTATGGTGATGGATGTCACCAGAGCTATTGTATTGTGTCCTTTATCGGATGACACAAAATTTTTCATTTCGAGCAGGTTACTTCAAATGCTGCAAAACCAAGGGTTGTACGCGGGCTTACCATCACAGGATCCATATAACCATCTACACAATGTTGTCTTCTACAAAAGCATGAGGGAAGTCATAATCTGTCCATGAATGCCAATGGGCTTCGTGTCTTCACATGTTCTCTAACTGGCGAAGTGGCGCTATCGCTATCCAAGCTCCCACAGAGTTCAATCACTAGTTGAGCAGAAAATGCAGAAGGCCTTTTTGGAAAGGTTCTTTCCTATGTCAAAGAAGTTGAAGTTGAAAGATCATATCAATAACTTAGAGCAATTTCCTGGTGATTTGATCAGCTTTATGTGAGAGAGATTCACAAAGTGCTAAGGAGTGTCCCTGACTACAAGATCATTGATGATGCTTTGGTGGAAATATTCTACCGAGCCTTCATGAAAATAGCCAATTTCTTGCGTATACTATCATGGGATGCTCACTTTTAGATTGTCCATTTCTGGCGATAGCGGAAAGGTTGGAGTGAGTGGTCAAGATAGAGCTTGCATAGGGGACGAGAGACAAGTCAACAACTAAAAGCTCATTCTCAGTTAGTACTAATTTGGCACACACAAAGATAAATGAGGAGATGATGCAAGAGCTTGCTCAGATTAGCACTAATGTTGGGTTGTTGATGAAGCAAAGTCAGGAGTGTGTGAATGAAATAGCTCATCAACCTTCATGAGCAACCATGTACGAGGAACCTTACTATGAGGATGACACTTGTTTTGTCACTGATCAGATGGTGAGTTTCCAGACCAATGCCCAATGGTCCAATCAAGACTATTGGCGCCATAGTCAAGGAAACCAATGTCAGAACTTTAACAGGGATGGCGCTTTCAGAGACATCAATCGAGGAGGCTACTATGACAGGATTCTTTTACAGGAACATGGGCGAGGATAGAAATGATGATTGGGGACGTAGAGATGGTTACACAAATGGTCTATATATGCCACCACACAATCGAGACTCTGGTTTTGGTAGCTCTGAAATTTGGGAGATGTTCGACCAACTGTGGAAAAAGGTTGATGCTCAGTATGAGACCTTGACAGGGATGAAATCTAACATCTCCAGCATTAATAAGAAAATCAAATCTCATTTTTTGGTTATCAAGCAGCTGGATCAATAGTTTGGTCAGATGTCAACTAAATTAAAGAAGCATCAGAAAGGTACATTGCCCAACAACACAGTTCAGAATCTAAAGAATGGGGGGCAATGTATGGATGTGATGACACGTTGCGAGAAATAGACCATGACCCATTGATGCCAACTGATGATGTTGAGGTCCGTTAGGAGATGGTTAAGAGCAAGGATGCAGAGACCAGAGATGTTAGCCTAAGGATGGGGTGAGTGATGCAGTAGTGATGCCATAAAAGTTGAAACTCGTTCCTAGACCTCCCCTTCCTTTTCCTCAAAGACTCAAAAAGTAGACTGAGGAAGGAAAATTCCAGCACTTCATCTCCATGCTGAAGAAACTCTCCATCAACATCCCTCTCATTGAGGCATTGGAGAAAATGTTTGGGTATGCAAAGTTCTTGAAGGACTTGGTGACGAAAAAGAGGACTGTAACTCAAGAGCTCTCTCAAGAGCTTCAGCATTGCAGCATTATAGCAACAAGGTCCTTAGTGCTGAAAAGAAACGATCTCAAATCATTCACCATACCTGGGACCATTGGAGATGTCAAATTTGCGAATGCATTTATGTGATCTAGGCGCTAGCATCAATTTAATGCCTTTTGTCGTGTTCTAATAGATAGGCTTCGAAGCCCTTACTACAACAAATATGGGGTTTTTGATGGTTGATAGGATTGTGAAGAAGCCTATGGAAATATTGTATGACGTCCTTGTAAAAGATTATAAATTTATATTCCCTGCAGACTTTGTGATCCTGGATTGCGAAGTTGACTTCAAAGTCCAAATTATCTTGAGAAGGACCTTCCTAGCCACTTGGCGAGCACTAGTGGATAGGGGATCAGGCCAACTCAAGTTTCAGTTGAATGATGAAGACGTTGTCTTCAATATCCGTCAGTCTATGAAAAGGCCCAATGATTTGAAGATGGAAGTTTGGGCACTTCGTGAAGTCTGAGTAACCAAGTTGCCTAAGTCATGCCACGATAATAAATCAGGCACTACTTGAGAGGCAACCCAACATATCTGATGTAGCAGTAGTGTTTTTGTTTTATTTGTAGCTTTTTAGACTTGTAGGTAGTTTAATTTTTTTGTTTTAGTTGTAATTTTTGGACTTGAGGACTGGTGGCATATAGGGTTACAGTTCATTCTATTAAGGATATGCAGGAACAAGGCTAAATCAGCCAATTACGGGTGATAAGAGACAAAAAGAGGTTATACGACCAAATCACGAGTCTTGGTTCACAACACGACTCATACATTAAACTCATAGAACAATTCCAGTAAGAAAGGTTTTGTGCACTCTAGGACACGAGCCAACTTTATGGCCTGTAGATAAAATTATGAGTCGTGAATGGGGCTCATTGACCCAAGGTAGGTTCCTAAAATAGTCCAAGTGTTGGGGGCTTTTACGACCCAATCTATGAGTTATATATCCATGTACGACTCGTAGATAGATCCGTGAAGCCAATCTCCACAATTAGGGTTCAGGCATACTACGAAATGATGTTCTACGGCCCATAATTGAGGTTTCGTAGGGCCTAAACCTAGTTTTTACCCGACCCGGTCAATGTTATAAAAGAGGGGTAAAATTATTTACCTCTCATTCTTGCCAAGATTTCCCAAATTACCAAAAGACCTTCTTCTCCTCCCGATCTCTTACCATCGTCTGGCCACCCCCATACTTTCCAACAAATTTCAGTGATTCTCCGGCCACCTAGTTGTATGTGACTCTTAGCTTCCTCTTCAATTTCTCAACTCTTTGATTCAAATTTGTTATGTTCTTATCTCTACTTTTTATATATCACTGGAGTTTGTATCATTAGGTTGGTTTATTTTTAGGAATGGTATTTTGAGGTTTATGTCCTGGTGATAGGTGTTGCTCATTCATGTGAAATGAATACTTGGTTGAAACTAATAGAGTAGTAGCCTTTGATTTGAACCATGTATATGCTAGAAAATGTGTTTAATATGTGTAATGAAATTGGCCATGACGTATTTGTATTCGTTGCTTGAAATCACTAGTCGCATGACATCAGAAGTAAATTGAGTTATTTATTCAAAAATGGCATGCGATTGTGTGTGTATAAATCATAACATGAATTTTAATTATCCAATGGTGGTCATTATGTTATGTTAATGTGCAAATTGATATTTGACGAGGTAATTTAGAATTCAGACATGTGGGTTGTAGGGTAACTTGGTGGAATTGTTTGAGTGCGTAAATTGAATGCTTCGATGCTGAGTATAATTGCTTTGTCTTGTTGTTGAGTCCATAATGGAACCCGTTTGATGAACTTAGAAAACCAAAGATGCTATATTTTTACAGTATGAGGGTCTTCTAGGGGTCGTAGTTTCCCTTTGTGAGTAAGTCCTGCAACATGAGGATTTCTAAGATTCAATCAGATGAAGACATTTATAGGCCATAGTTAAGACTACAAACATAACCTAGTTTTGTAGGTTCAGTGCCTGTAAATGTTAATTCTAGAAATGCACCTATGAGTCAGTCTATGGCCCGACGAGCACCACAGCCTCCAGTCCACCTACTAGAGATGTTCATCGCAGCACCACCATTTGAGCCTCCATCTTCATCCACCATTGTTGCTCCCACCACTAATGCGCCCCCATAGACCGAGGCTAATAAAGAGGGGGAACCACTACTACTACTATTACATCAGAGGTTGTGCCCACACAACCTTCGCCCATCAGTATGGTATACGTGTCAGCGACATCTATTTAGGCCCTACATAGAGACATGCATGCACTGAATCCTAGTTCACTCAATTGCTACAGCAGATTAGACCTTGGGTTTGCCAGGCTATTTCAAAGGTTGACGCTCGAGTAGAGTCACACTTTACGACTGCACTTACAAAGAGACTTACACCAGCGCACAACCTTATTGATACATTTGAGAAGTGAGTGGAGCAGAGCATCAGTACAACCCACTCTACTAACGTGATAGCCATTCAGGTAGAGATAAAGTAATTTCGTTTCAAGATGAGGGCAGCAGCATCAGCACCGCTTGTGCTTCGTACATTTCAAACCAGTGTGCTGGTTGTTGATCTGTTTTGCCCCGAGAAGACACCACTCCCCCCCCGGTAAGAGACCTTGCCTAGAGAGTGATGATCCGAAGGCTACGATATGAGAGGTGGAGTTGACAGAGATGGAGCAATTCGAGATTTTGAGACTTCACTCTATGGCAGATGAAGAGGAATGCCAAATACATGTACTAGAGAGGAATGAGGGGTACTAGACCCTCCAGACATGCTGCCACTACTAAGGAGACGAACAGGCAGGTTAAGGGTGGTCAGTCACAACCAGAGATCAATGCGTAGGCGCCCAAGTACGTTCTTTTTACCCCTATACCTTGATTTAGTCATATTTTATTACATTGAGGACAATGCAAACTTTTTCAATGGGGTATGGGAAGTTATAGACCTCAGTGAAGTTTGAATAACCATGACCTATAGCTATTCCAAATTTTGAGTTTGAAGGATTTTCTTGCCTGTGTTCTTTCCCTAAGGACATTTATTTTCTATTGAACTGGCACGCTTAGGATGCGTAAGTAGTATTAGTAACATGTTGTACAAAAGTCTATGGTATATGTTAGTTTTGTGGAACAATGATGCCCATCAAATTTTTGTTAGGTAGTTTTGATGACAACCATGTGAAATCAATGATCGATAGTGCTTGTTCTAACAAGTGACATTTAATTTTGGTGAAAAGCATGATCTGAGAGTCTATGTTGATAGTGTAGTCAGTGCTAAGTGTATGTGAGCTTCTTTTCTTAATTCTTGTATTGTTCTTCAATTCAGAACTTTCTTTGTTACTCTGGCTAAGACTGTAGGTTAGTTGGTTAGGAAAGGATCTTAGGCCATTGATTATATTAGTCCACTTAACCTAAACGAACAACCAAATGCTGGATGTATCTCTTGATCCTAATGTTTGAGCTTTGCATGAAACCTTAATTTCTTTGAAAACACCTAAGTAATCGAGCCTTATTGAATGTGAAATCCTGAATTCGGCCCTGGTCCTTCCTTAACATTGTGCACCTTGGCTGAGGCAAAAAGCTTAAGTTGAGGGCGGCTATCAAAAGCGGCCCTTGTTCATAGGTTGGATATTATGCACCTCAATACAGACCAAAAGCCTAAGTTAAGGGTGGCTAGTTAAAGGGAAATCACACTAAATGGAGTGGAAGCTAGTGATACATTGAAAAAGGGAAAAAGCTGCTATGGGTGCAAGAAAAATGAATAGGTGGCTAAATAATGAGCTAGAAATATAAAGAATGTGAAAATAAAATGCAATGAGCGAAAAATATAAGACACCAACAAAAGTTTGAAATAAGAGAAGGTGAGAATGAGTTGGGAAATAATTGTGTTTGTAGCCAAAAGTGTAGAATAATGCAGTGTCAAGGAGGGCTAATAGTGACTATGTTCCTAAAACATCATACCAAAGCCCCCTAAGCCTACGTTACAATCTACAGAAGTCTTATAGTGATCTTATTCCAAATAGTCGAAGGTCATAGTTATGAGTACAAGGGCAAGTATATAGTATTGAGCACAGTGTTTGAATATCTATTGTAAGTGTGAGTGCTTTTGTTTAGTCCCAAGAATTAAATCTGAAGATACTATCATGAGTGGGATATGGTACTTCTTTTTATGAGGGCACTTGCACAACACAATTGAATCTAGGCTATTTTATTTATTGTCACTTATTTGTGGTCACCTTGCTTATCATAGTTGCACTATCACATATATTGATTTGCATTTGTTTGTTTGATGACTATCTGATATGCATTGGTGAGTTAGTGTGGGTATTTGTCCTTGATTAAAGATAATGTATACCATTATCACTACAACATTTTTGGCTTTTAAGCACCCTGACTAACTGTAGTCTAAACTATGAAAAAGTGTTGTCTTTGATCAAAGGCAACACTTTTTGGCTTTAGGTAACACTTTTGTAGGGATGGCCTAAAGAAGCATTACCTTTGACTTTAGGCAACACTTTGTTGGTGTCGCCTAAACAGCTACACTTTAAAAGCGTTGCCCATAGGTTGCAAAAAGCAACGCTTTGTAATAGCTATATAACAACACTTTTTCTACATACTACTACATTTTTAAGCGTTGCCTCTTTAGACTTATTGGCAATGCTTTCGAAGTGTAGCCATTTATAACATCTCTAAAACAACACTTTTTAAAGTGTATCCTTTGCTATCCATGCCATTATTGATGTTCAATTTTGAAGTTTTGCAATATTGACTAAAATAAATTTATATGCCAAAATTTTCTAATTGAGTTATACATATATATATATATATATATATATATATATATATATATATATATATATATATATATACTAATCACACTACGCATAATTTTGCTTACAAACAATTAAATGTATAGATATGCAATAAACTTCAAATAATACTGTCTTACAAATTCTGATAAGATTCTTTTAAGGATGTCCATACTCGCAATGAATTCCACAAAGTCAAATAAATTTAAACTCTAAAAATAGTTCAAAAACTCTTCTTATTCATTTCAATAAATCAAATTGACTTGTGGTCGCCATTCAAATTTGATCTCTCGCATTTTTCTACACATTAAAAAAATAAAACAATTAGAGAGTTGAAGCATTAGAGGGTAGAAATGTTTAGAGTTTATTGAAATAACCAAAGAAGCATTGCACTTTCAACAACAAAAGAAGCATTGCACTTTCAGAAATATTAAAAAAAAAAGATACAAATAGTATACAAAAAAGATGCAACTGTTGGCAACTGTTACAAATAGTATACTTTCACCCACAAACTTCATCAACTTCTCAAATGCAATTTACAACTCAATGATCTGAGGGACTAACTCTAGTACCTCAACTCATCAGTTCATTAAAACTGTATTTCTGCATCCCTTGGACTTCAGTTCACATAGATATAAGGAAAGGGGATAAACTATCTTAAATACTAATATGGACATGTCAAAGTAGTAAGGTAGGTTGGAAACTGTTAAAACCTGAAAAAAAGGGACTCTACTCCATAGTCTTTTTCCCCTTCTTTTTTTTCCCATTGCAAGTCACTATTACTCTCTACTCTCTACTTTCAAAAAAGCAAAGACAAGAAATTACTCCATTGTTAAAAGCAGCAGCATCTAACATACTCAAAATACAACTTTCATTTTCTTTCCACCATTTCACCCACGCTTCTCATCATCATCTTTTTATCAACTCCTTTAAAATTCTTAAATTTTCCCTCTTTACCTCAAGCTTCTTGATTACTCTGAAAAACAGGTTCTTGAATACTTATAAACAGCCATTTTCTTCTAAATGCTTCAAAATTCCATACTTTCTTCAATCTTTGAGCCCAGAAGAGTTTGTTGAAATGCTTCAATTGTTCCCTCTTTTCCTCAGCATCTGATCTGAGAATAGCTTCTTGATCACTCAAAAACAGTCATTTTGTTCTCTTTGTCATCACTTTATGAGATAAGAAGCAGTTTCTTGAAGTCATTTTCCTTCAAATACTTCAAAATCTTTAAGCTCAGAAAAGTTTCTTGAAATGCCTCAAAATTTCCATCTTTTTCTCATTTTGTGCTGAAAGAAAACTTCTTTTGGACAAGGGGTTCTAAACAGTGTCAAACTTTAATGCAAAAAACTAAGAACGCCACAATTTGTCCTTGTTTTCTTAATCAGTGAGCTGAAAGAAAGTTTTTTGGGTAATGGGTACTGAAACGTTTCAATTTTTAACACTTCTCATCTCATATTTGGAGATCACGGATGTTGGACACCAAATTTTTAAAACCTGAACTGTCAGATGTTGGACACCAACTTGTTAAGAAATGTAAAGGTCTACCTTTGGCTCTTGTTTTTATTGCTGGAGTAATTGTTAGAATGAAAGAAAATAAAAAAGATTTGTGGCTTAAGATTCAACATAATTTGGATTCCTTTATTTCTAACCATTCACACTGACGACAGCCAAGGTACCACCCTTTTCTCTAGACTATAGATCAAAACACCTATATGAAAAATCAAGTAACCAGGTCCAAGACCAAGTTCCTACATGAAAAGATTCGGCTTTTCTCAAATTTTTAGCTCCTATCTGTGCTTCCACATGTTGTATGCCCAAACATGACATTAACAACTTGAATAGAGACAAGCTCCAAACACCAAGAGTCAAACACCAATTATCAAGCTTCAAACAACAATTATCACAAAGATACACAGAATGAACAATTCAGCATTGCTGCAGCTTCAAACACCATACCCACTAAATTAGTGGAGTCGCACACAGGAGCATGAAACATTGGGTAACAAGATTACAACACAGGAGCACTGATTAGCCAACTCTCACAGATTTTGAATCATATAAGATACAATTATTTAGGAAAAAACACCTTTTGAGTTAACAGTCGAAGCATGGGTTGATCTAGAAGAATGTAGAAGTTTTTTAACTCTTACAGCTTGTGCACTACTTGCATCAGCAAGTGAAGCAAGATTAGATCCGACGCACGCTGATATATCTTGAACATTCAATCCTGGGTTGTTTTGCAACAATTGACTAAATAAATTTTGCATTTCCTCTCTCATTTCTTCCTTTAGAGAATTTAATTCATTGGCATTCTTTTGTTTAAGCTTGTTAATTTCCTCCTCCTTTTTAAGAGAACTTGTTGTCAGTGATCTACCATAGCATCTAACTCGACCAGGTTGTTCCTTTCCAAACACTGCCCTAAATGCATCATTTGGTGTTTCTCTAGCATTTTGGCGATTTTGAAGTTCAGCCTATCAAAAAAATTGACATGGCACAGTTAAATTTAACTTACTATTGCAACTTGGGTATCAGTCTCAAGTTCTTTTCATTATAAATAACTTACTATTGCAACTTGGGTATCAACCTGAAGTTCTTTTCCTTTCTTTGTACGAGTTACAATAAAAAATTCAGACTTTGATGGTTCCTCATTGTTTTCTTTAGCTGCACGCTACAAATTACATGAATATGAAGCGTTACCTAAAACATCAACATGTTCTAGTAAAGTACCAAAAATTAAAATTCAAATTTTACAAAGTGTATGCTGAGTATTACCAATGCCACGCGTACTCTTGCAAATTTAATCGGTCTCATTTGATGCCTCAACTTTTGTTTTTTTCTGTTTTGGGGATTCAACTCAGAGATAGCCTAAATTTCAATACAAAAAGATGTATTAATTTATAAATTAAAAAAATAAAGAATAGAGATGACGCAAAATATATCAAAGAAAACAATGCATTATTGTAGCCTGACTTGCACAGTTGGATATTTTCAATACTCAATCAACTGATGAAAATGAACTTCAGGAATGTCATCAGGCCGTTTTGCTAGCATATCCTCAATATTACTATTTTTATCAAAAAATCTCTCTTTAATATTTCCCTTGTGTCGCCTCCAAGCTTCACGAAGACCTGTCATTACCCACTTCTCTCCTTCTGTTAGAATTAATAATTTGGACTATGCAAAATAAATAAATATTTAGCTTCCATCAATAATAAGCATACAATGAAATATAAAATCTCAAAGTTTATTGTTCTTACATTGATATATTTCCACATGCGCTTTTTAGTAACATCTGGCACTGCATGCCAACTAGTATAAATCTAGCTGATAAATCTGGGATTCCTTGCAATTGTTCCTAGAAAGTTGGTTAGATCAGACACGATCTTATCAATTGGTCCCACTACTTGTCCGTTATCAAATGTCACCTCCTCTCTTTCTTTCAAATTTCTTGCATGAATTTTCTTACATGTTGTTTGTCCCCAAATATTTTTCTTCTCCGATGTTCCTAGATTGATGTAATAACTTCCAAATAAGAAACGTCATTTACAATGAGTGATAAATTTTACAAAGTTAAGATATACCTTTTGTACTACGATCGATGTCAATTTCCTCATCTATAGGACACCCATCCTCGCCAATTTCTTCTTGATCCACAAAATCATCCAATACTTTATTATGTTTATCAATAGGAGGAGCCTGCATACATTCGACATCATCTATTGTGCGGTTATGATATTTCATTTCATCACCTAGGTGCGTTCTATGTTTTTTTAGAAACTGATCAAGATCAGTAGCCGGTAGGACCGACTTCCTCTTTAGCACTTTGAAGTTGGGTAGCTCATGAATATCATGTTGTTCATTTGTTCCCTGTTCTTTCAGAAATTAACCAACACTGGTGGGCAGTAAGACCGACTTCATCTTCACCTGTTTGATATTTTCCAGCTCCTGAATATCAGGTTGTTCCTCTTCTTCACCTAGTGTTGTATCAATCACATGAGAAGTGTTAACAACTGCCTTTGAAGATGTTTGGAACCTAGAGTTGTGGCTAAACAACTTACTCTTTTCTTCTTGTTGAATGGACCTCTCAAGAATCTGTCTTTTATGCGCTCTTGGTGCATGCTCTTTCCTCAGTTTATCATTGTGTTGTTTTTCAAGTTGTTCTCTCTTAATCTTAAACTTGTTGATCAATTCAGCACTTGATCGGTATTGCAAATCAGAATTCACATTCTTTAATGGACTTTGAGCTTTGTTCGGTTTCGAGACCTTTTTCCTTAGTATTCTTGCTTGATTCATTTTTGTCGTCTTCTTTTAATCTCACTACTTTATTTACCTACAAAACAAACAATGCATTAAGGACTTGTCAAATAAAATCCAGTAATATAAACAATGCATTAAAGACTCGAATCTATAATATACCAGCAGACTGTCAGGCCAAATAGAAGGGCTGGTGATATCAGGCCAAATAGCAGACTGCCGGGCCAAATCTACATTTTTGAGTCAACACTCACCAAACGGAGATTTCAAATAAGCTTTAATTGTAGACCAAATTCTTTTATTTATGCAGAAAGTAAAACAAAAAATGGAAAAGCAAGTTTGATTTGGAAAAGAAAAGTCAGTATAAAAACATTACATATGACGATTTCTGTTATGATTGACTTCATAAAGAGTTATGGGAGATAGTGACGGACGATAGATGTAAAATGGAAATTGTGGATACCCTTCAAATTTCAGTAATTGAGTTAACCAAAGTATAGTTGTCGGGAAAAAAGTTAAACCAAAGAGCACAAACCATATACTGAACACACTACACAGATCTTTCCTTAGATGACAAAGAACTCTTTACCACCATTTGGCATTCTAATGCAGGACTATATATACACAAAATAAATTAAACAGCTAAAAGAAATGTAAACAAGAAATGTATTATCAGGCAACAAAAATTCTAATTTTGTGGTGGCCACTAGCCAATACTCTTCAACTCTGCAGCAAGAATTGCATTTGCATGAGCAGCTCTACACCTCTAACTCCTACTATACTTTGTCTTTTTCTTTAAATGCTATTTTTGACAAGTAATGGAGTTCTGTTGAACTCAATACAGCATAGAGATTCTACTTTCTTTGACTGAATTTAATGTGAAGATATTGGAAACAGATATCATAATACTCTTCATTTCTTAGATTTAAGCAACAAGCTACATGATGCATAGACTTCACCAAAATATATGTCAGGATTGAACATTACCAGTCCACTCTTTCCCCTTGCTTTGTTTATAATCAGCTCATAGAAACTGTGTTGCTAAACATTCAACAAAATTAGTAAGTCAGCCAATATTTAGCAAATTAGAAGGTGGGACATGAATCACACAAGTAAGAAGGATCTTACATGAGGAATGATCAGATCTTCTTTCACATAAAGAAGATTCTCCACCGAAATAGTTCGAACCTCTCGAAACTCAGGCGCCAGCTGCTGCTGAACTGCCCAAAGAAACTCTCCTATGCTATCACCCTTCAGCATTTTCCATGACGGAGAATTTAGTTTATGCACAAGTTAAGTAACTAAACAATATAACCAATAGTACTAACAAAAACACAACTCTTTTTACCAACACATACTCTACAACTCCTCAAAGTAGAAAAATAAAAACATAATGTGATAAATAAGATATGTCTATCAATGTTTACTTCAAAACTAGAAACTAAAATAGAAAAGTATTTCTTATTGGCAGTTAAATATTTTAAACAAAAAGAAACAAACACCCCATAGAACAACAAATTTGCAGAATCAACGCACAGATAAGATGGCTTTCCTTCAAAGGGATGCTCAAACCCTGAATCCACAATAACGTACAGTAGCTCTGGCTTTAAAAGAAAGTCTCTAAATCCAGAACTGTGAATTCCAACATAACCCCTATATTGACAAAGCATGACAAAAACAATTAGGCTCAATAAGAAATTCAAAAATCTTAGGCTTAAAAGGTAGAAAGAAGAACACTAATCAGATATTGGCCTTCAATAACTTGCAAGGAAGAGAAATAACAGACACAAATAGCAGACTGCCAGGCCAAAATGAAAGGAATACCCTCCACAAGCAGTACACATAATTTTCAATCACATATGTTGTTCTAGAAGAAAATGAATTGAACGTGATTATTTATAGGGAACACATAGATGAAAATTTGAAGTCTTTTTTTACTTGTTGTATGAGAACTACAAAGATTAGAAAAACTAAAGCTAGGAAAACTAGACTGCATTATTGATGATCACCACCACTGATGAACAAGAACTCCACTTTCTCTGAGACAAGTGAAGAGATCCAAACACTGACCATAGGCATTCTGATACTTAGAGGACCTCTCCCAAGGCAACATTTCTGCCACCTATTGTAATGGCATTCAAGAAACACTTCATCAATCAAGCAAATTGCCCCCGTTTCAATCAATCTTAGTATCAAATCAAATTCAATCCCTTCAACATCCATCTTCATCACAACATAATCCTTCTCTGATACTACACTCATCAACCATTCAGCAAAGTCAAAACATTGTATAACATCCACCTCACTTGCAGATTCACTTGAAGATTCAACAGGTTGAATTCTTCCCATCCCTCTCCCTTTCACAACATCTTTATGACCAATAACAGTTCTTACTATGAATAACAGAGAAAAACTACCTGTCATGAACAATAGAGCACTTTTCAATCTCACAACCTGTCAGCAGTAAAAGATACCAAATTCTTCAAGCCAGGCCTATAGAAGATAGACAGATTCTGTGAAAGAACTTAAAAAAAATGAAAGACAAAAAATAAGAACAAATAGAAAAGATTATAATGAATTTGTGTACCAGAAAAGTATTCAAATAATAAAACGAATGAATTAGAAGTATAGTCATCCAAAGTAACTAAAATTCATGGTATGTCATCTTCAATCTCCTCTTCAGAATCATCTTCAAACTCATTTTCAGACTCATCTTCAAATTCTTTTTCAGACTCATCTTCAAAGTCATTTTTAGACTCATCTTCAAACTCATCTTCAGACTGGTCTTCAAACTCCTCTTTGGACTCGACTTCCAACACCTGTTGAGCAACAAATTCCTCAGGAGCACATCAATAATTGTTGCTGGTAGATCAATCCTTATTAATAGAACTTCACCAATATCTTTTGGTATAGATGGTCCCATCAACTGTTCAAAGGGCTCATTTTCATTACTTTGTGGGACAGTAGATTCAACTTAATCGCCATGTTAAACAAGTCTCTGAGAATCGTCTTCATAACATAATATCGATCTTGATCATATGGATCTTGCACATAGAAGCATTGGTGTACTTAAGATACAAGAACAAAAGGCTCTTCCTGAGAGGACTTTTTGTTAAAGTAGACATAAGTAAGGCCATAAATATCACTTTTAACCTCATACCAATCACACTTAAATAAGACAACCTTAAAATGACCATGATAGTCTAACTCAACTATATCAACTATTCTTCAATAGTAAGTCAAATCTGCATCAACTGGATTTTTATCCTTTGTGCTTGCAAAACTTTTAGTTGAGGCAACTAGCGTAACACCACTATTTTGTGTTTTGCGCCTTGCATCATGATGCCTTGTGTGGAATCTATATCCATTAATAAGATACCCAAAATATCTTTTAGCAACTCAATTCGATCCTCTGGATAATTATTTTATCAAATCAGGCATATCCTCTTGCAGAGCACGAGTTTCAAACCATTGAGAGAAGTTTTGACATGATTCTTGGCCCTATTCCATTTGGATCTTCGCGACTGCTTATTAATTTCCCTTTCATGCTCTCTACATAAAAGATGTTTTTCTATTAGAACGATAAATGAAATAAGTTAAAAACTAATTATGCTAAACAAAATACTATAATTCAATTAAAGTACGTACCTAATATATTCTTCAACCTCATCACAATTGTCCAATAGATATTCATGTGCCTGACTTAGTGACTTGTTATCTAAAATAAATGGATCATTTTTCTTAGCTCCTAAAGGACAACCTCTGTTAGGGAACAAACTGAAAGTAGTCGTATCACCTAGACCACATTCATCATTATTTCGAGCTCTTCTGTTAAATTTGGTATGTACACCCCCATACATATATCTAGAGCATAAAGTTATAATATCTTTCACATTATGTGTCTCTGCTATACATCCTTCTGCATGACGTCTATTGCGGACATATGATTTCAATGTACAATTTTCTCTTTCAGGAAAATATATCCATCAGTTCTGAACGGAACCTCCTAATCTCACTTCATTCGCTAAATAAATAGTCAAATGAATCATTATATCAAAAAATGTAGGAGGAAAAATTCTCTCCAACTGATTTATTGTTTCTATAATCTCCACTTCTAAGTAATCAAGTTCCTCCAATGTGATAACTTTTTGACATAAGCGACGGAAGAAGGAACTTAGACGAATCAAAGCAATTGCAACATGATCAGGAAGGATGCTATTGGAAGCAAGTAATGCAACATGAAATGAGCATCATGGGTCTAATAACCAGAAAATTTTCTTTCATCCAACTGCACACACCTAGATATATTAGAGGCACTACCATCAGGTAGCTTTACTGTCTTCAAAACTCCACAAAAAAATGATTTTTCTCCATTTGTCATTGAGAAGCATGCTCTTGCGAATTTTGTTTTCTTATGAGCTGTTGTATCAAGATGAAGATTCTTTCTATTTCCCATCTCTTGCAAATCATAACGAGCTTTTACATGATCTTTTGTTTTGTCAGGAATATCCAAAAGAGTTCCAAGTATGATGTCAACTATATTTTTCTCTATGTGCATTACATCAAAGTTGTGCCATAATAAGTTGCTGCCAATAAGGTAATTCAAAAAAGATTGACTTCTTATTCCATGGACCATCATTTGATCTCTTCCTCTTCTTCCCAAACATATTTTAAAATTTTTTTAATTTATTAAGCACATAAGGTCCCTTTAATAAAGATGGAGGAGGCCTAAATTCAGTTTTTCCATTGAAAGATCTTTTATTAGATCTCCATGGATGATCCATGGCTAGAAAAACATGATGGTCCATATAGAACATTTTTCGACTATGTTTAAAATAAAGAGAATTAGTGCCATAATTACAACAAGGACAGGCCAACTTTCCTTTTGTACTCCAACCAGATAACATGGCATGTGCAGGAAAGTCATTGATTGTCCACATAAGAGTTGCTCGCATTTGAAAAGTTTGATTTCTTGAAGCATCGTATGTTTCAACTCCACAATCCTACAATACTTTTAACTCATCTATCAATGGTTGTAAGTAAATATCAATGTCGTTTCCACGTGATCGTGGCCCAGGTATAATTAATGAAAGCATACAATATTCAGATTTTGTGATCATCCAAGGCGGTAGATTATACACCATAAACATAACTGGCCATGTGCTATGAGATATACTCATTGTACGAAATGGATTGAACCCATCACTTGCCAAGCCAAGTCTCACATTGCGAGAATCAAGTGCAAATTCTTGATGTAAGCTATCAAAGTCTTTCCATGCTAGGCCATCAGCAGGATGCCTTAACTTTTCATCTGTACAATGTTCCTCATCATGTCACCTTAATGAATCTGCAGTCTTTGAGCACATAAATAGCCTTTTGAGTCTAGGAATTAATGGAAAGTGTCTCAAGATCTTTGCTGAAACTTGATGAGATTTTTTAGGAGGCTCAAGCTCGCCCTCTATTTCAGAATATTTGATATATCACTAAGCTCCTCAAGTATGACAAAATTCATCATCCTTATGATTATTCCTAAACAACATACAATCATTAGGACATGCATCAAATTTCTCATAATCAAGACCAAGATTCTTAATCATGGACTTGGCTTTATTGTAGGATGGAGGAATGTTCAACTCAGGCATTGCCTCTTTTAATAACACTAAAAGAGAAGTAAATGATTCATTGCTCCATCTGTGTAGGGACTTCAACAAATATAAACGGATTGTGAGTGATAATCTAGAGAATCCTTTACAACCAGCATATAGTTCTTGGCTTGCCTCTTCAACTAAGTTATAGAATTTTTTGGCATCTTCATTAGGCCCTTCATGAACTCCTTCACCCTATGCAACATCTCTAAAATGATCATTCAACAATCCATTAATGTCATCACGAGAGTCATCCATATCATCATCAACATTCAACTTGATTTCCCATTCCCGGTGATTAATCCATTTAGTATAACCTTGAACAAATCCATAGCATATTTGATGACCATACACTACATCTCTTCGAGTCCAATGAATATTACAACACTTTGCACATGGACACTGGATTTCTTCACCTTGAGGATCCCTATAAGAGTAAGCAAAATCTAGGAAAGATTGAACACCATCAATATGCTCTTTGCTATACCTCGCCAAATTCATCCAATCCTTGGATGGGATATTTGGATTCCTAAAGATAAATATTGATATTAAATCTTTCAATAAACAATCATCAAGATATTAATTATTTTACAAATAACTTCTAAATATCACAAGTAAGTTAGTGAAATCATGCGCTGACAATGATAAGAATTTCTTACCTAGTCATGGCACTTATGTTAAGCCAAATAAATCTTCAAACATCGAATGGCCTAACACCACTGCATATAGAACAAAAAGGAATAGATAGAATTAACAGATTGCAAGAAGAAGACTACACACAATGACTCCTTGTGTATCTGACATTGAAAATCACAAACTGATAAAGATCAAGAAAATCTAGTTCAGTTTCAAGCAGAATGCTTTCCAACTGATACTTTTAATCCAAGTAAAACAAAGAAGGGAGAAGAGGAATAAATACTAAGGAAGAACATAGAGAGCTGAGAACACAAATAGATTAAAAGTATAGTAGTATTTTCATTCTCTTGGCTTCTCACATGATTTTCACATACAATGTAAAGCTGCTGCTTCTTTTCCAAATTCTTTACTACCAACTCCAACATACAAGTTTTAGAGTTTGCATGCCTTCTACTGCTACAACTAGTGAGAACAAGGTTCCATAAGAAAAGGGGGGCAAGGATGCTTCAAATATATGTATATGTCAAGGAATTGGTTTATTATGCGCACTATGGACCTTTTTTCTACAATTCATTAATACTATTTGAGGCAAAAATATATCACCATATTAGTCCCAAGCTCCTACACCTAACGAATGTTGTCAAAGTAATGTGCTTCAAGAAATATTTGTTTTTACATGCAAAGAAAATTAACTAATCTTTCACTTGTTTGATATAACTGAATCTTGTCCTTCAACTTAAAAAGACTCATTCACAATTTGCATACACATTTAAGGGATATGGATTTCACAAGTTAATAAAACCTACAATGACAAGGAAAGAAAATAATAGGTCCAAATGAACTGAGACCAATGTATTCAACCTAACAGTAGGATTGCCCTTTCCTAACTGATCTCTTTGCTTTATCTTCTAGATTTTAGAATTTGAAGTTTGAACCGACTGTTGTACTTCTCTTAAGTACTGTTTCTCAAAGCCCAAAGCAAAAATAAGTGGATTTTTATCTCCTTATATGGTAGACCAATCCTCGCCTTATGAGCTAGATCTTGAGGTTGAGTTAGGTCCAATTTCCACTTCCCTTAAAAATACACTAGAACAAATATGACCGACAATAACATATTGCAGTTTGTAAAACCCCCAAATAAGGCTATGCTTGATTTGTCTAGTTGTAATATTTTGGAAATATAACTTTTTAGACATTGATATAAACCTGATTATTGCTGGTGAAATGTTATTTATCGAGGTAATAGAACAACATACCAACCAAAATGTGATAACAATATATCGGAAGGAGACCAATGGAATCATAATTAGTTGATGGGTGACCTCTAGAATGTGAAAATGAAATACAGTTTTCTCTAATCATAGTCTAGTACTACATGGAGGCGAATCAACCAACTCTTATAGGAGAAAGTGCACTTCCTAAAGAGAAGGTTGCCTATCAAGTTGGATAATGTTTTTAAAGATAACTGGGTTGCTTGCAATTTTAATTCTACCTTGTCTGCTTTTGGGACCTTCAATCATTATGATATAACATCTGTGTGTTATTCAGACATTTGTTGGGTTGTAATGCAATGATACTTCTCTACAAAAACATGAGAATGAATTAGACCAATGTCATAGAAACCATCATCATCTAGTGAAAACATCTCAATCTAGCCTAAATGCACCCTTGAGAGGATAGTTCCTGAACAATCCAAAGCTCTGGGAGGCACATCCAACAACCAAGGTAGGGGGAGCAATATTCAGCATATTACTAAATCAAGCACCTGTGCAGAGTGGAAACTATAAAGAGACAAAGGGAATAACTGCAACTCTCATCACTGCCTCCCACACCAAATGCACCTGCCCCACTCGCCCACCACAGACCTTACGCTCTGAAGAGGTCATGGGAAACTTCTAGCCTTGAATCTCAAGCAAGCTCATCCACATCATGGTCCGCACCCTGTGTATCCTAATCTATCCTAACTCCCAATCTTTATCTTTTGAGCTTCAGAGAATAGAAATATACTAGATAAAAAAAATCGTTTCTTTCTCCATTTGCCACCAGGTATTGACATCACATAGTTACGGATGGCTGTAAGGATCTAGCACTAGACTAAAATGAAGCCAAAGTATAAAAAGAACAACATATTAACCAAGTGTCTCGAAAATACCTAGAAACCAATTGACATTAATAATAAATCAATCAACTCTACCACTATTCCATACTAGTCATAGCCAGTTATATGCACCCTCTTTGTGAAAAAGCATTACTTTGTGAATGCAAATTAGGACACAAACAGATCTGATAGAAGAAATACCTGAAATATCAATTTCACGAATTGATGGAGACTTTCAGAGTGTTTGCTAGCTGATGGATGAGAGTGTTGCTTGCTAGCTGAAGGACGAGTGTATAGTTTGCTAGCTGATGGACGAGACCGTTCTGTTTGTTAGCTGATGGAGGAGAGTCTATGGACGAGCCGAGCGATGGAGGAGAGTTTCGCTGATTGACGAGCGACGGAGTTCTATTGATGGATCGATGGAGCGATGGAGCTTTGCTGATGGAGAATTCCAGAGTTTTAAGCTTTGGAGATGGAGAATTCTGGAGCTTTGCTGATGGAGAATTCCGGCAGAGCTTTGCTGATGGAGCGATAGCAATAATGGAGAGCTTTGCTGTTGAGGACGGACTGAACAATGCTGATTTTAGGGTCTATTTTTTTACCAATTTTTAATTGGACGGAGACTTAAAATTTGGGGGGAATAGAATATTTTGGTAATAATTTTTGGGGGGAATAGATTATTTTGGTAATAATATTATGAAAATTATAAGGCCACACCTCATAAAATGTTGTTCTTAAAATTATAAAATAGCACATTTTAAAAAGTGTAATCATATGTGTAAATAAGTGTTGCTAATTACATCATGATATAGCAACATTTGTCAACTATAGCCTATATAACTAAAGAGAACACTTTACAAACGTTGTTAGTAATACTGTGGCCAAAAGCTAAAAACTAAGGCTACACTTTAAAAGCGTTCCCCAAAATATTTTAGGCAACACTTTGCAAGCGTTGTCCGGATTTAGTGTGGCCTTAGGCCTGAAATGTTGTAGTGTTATATTGAGATTTGTGTGTCTCTATACTACTTATGTAGATTGAGTCTGTCGCTTGCAGACAAGCAACAACATTTAGTTTAGGGTGTTGATATGCTGTCAAAATACGACACTTTTGATGCTTAAATCTTAGATATCGTGTGTTCTCAAAGCAATGTTAGTAGGTTTGCTGTGTTTTTATGTTTATTTTGCAAGATTGTAGAATTTGGCATGATTTTTGGCAAAAGTCTACAGAAGTGAAGTTTTTGAGAACTTACAAGGCACTCTACGGGCCGTGGATATTCTCACGAGCCATAGAGAGGTTTTGCGGGTGAGATCCAGTGAAGGACCTAGTTTTAGAAGTTGCATCCACGAACTGTCAGACAAGCCGTAAAAGTTTGTACGAATCATGGATTGATTTTGTTCCTTGAAGATCAGAGTTTGAAGAGTTTCTGAAGGGTTGTCAGACGAAACCCTATATGGGTCGTAAGTCTGAATATGGCCCGTAGAAAGGTCTCATTGATAGGAATTTAGTTTTTGAAGAATGCAGAGTACGAAGCTCAGGTACGGGTCGTGGATCTTTGTATGGCCCGTAACCTAGTCTGTAGAAGCTGCCGAATTCAGTTTTTCTATTCTGTTTTGGATTTGTATTTTAATTATATAAATAGGTTTTTTGGGTCTTTTAGACAGAGAGACGCACAAGAGACGTATGAGAGAACTAAAAATCACTTTTGTGACTTCATAATTTGTGATTTTTACATTAAAAATATTACTTTGTGATTTCATGTGGAGAATTTTGGATTTCTTGATCTTAATTTCATCATTGTAAGTGTTCAATTATGCTATTCTATAACATGATTCTTTCATCGACAAATATTATACATAAATCCATAACTGCAGTTATGGGAACCATGAAGAACTAATAAGGTAAAATCTGATAATCCATAATTCTTAGAAAGTGTGCATGCATGTATTAATTAATTCTCTTCATTTTGAATGCTTTTTAATGGTGGCAAACATTAGAACCCGCCTAATTCTTACTAACTGGATCAAGATAGTAATGAACATGAAACAAGATAATTAAATGGATTCGATGTGATCCCTCTCATCTAATTAACCAAATTGGATTAAAGAGAGGTTGTATTGAAACAACAGGTAAAGGTTAATTATGTCATACTGCAGGGATAGATCAAATAATGTAGTGAAATTTACCTCACCTGGATCAAAGGATTTGCTAAATTTAACTTACTGTTCGTCATGCTACACACTAGAAAACATTACGATTATCTGGTGAAACTCAGTTAGGAATTCAAGGGGAACACAATACCCTAGTTACTTCTCTCACTAGTTCCACAACACTTGTTTCTAGTTTAGGTTTATTTTCTTGCAATTAAACTTCCTCCCCCCTTTTCCGGAGATATGTAGGTTAATTTATTGGACTTGCTTGCAACTATTCTAGGTCTAGACCATATTTCTTATAGGATTCGACCCTAACCTTGGTTAGGTTATATATCTTGTCAATGACCCCTTAAACCTTCAAAAAGGAGATGTAGCTTGGGAAACATCAAGGTTGACCAAATCAAACATGATATCTGATATAAGTCTAAAAGATCCTAAAATATTCTGCTTTAACTATGTAGAGTCACACCCTTGATATTGTGGAAGATATGATATGATACTATGCTAGAATCATGCTTGTATTTAGTATTTATGGATCTTTGTGTATATATAGTATTCAGTTGTATCAATTGTAAATACTGAATACCAAATATTTTTAAACTCCTTTTGAATATTGATTTTCAGTAGTTATCACCATGAACACTCTTCACATACAAAATTTTCCACCTAAAACCAGAAACAACCTCAATACACTCGATGCACAAAATGAAATCCAAGAAAATTGGGGGATTCACGCAGGGCAAATTTTAAATGGGATGAGTTGGTGGGTATTAAATTGGATGCTTGTTCATATTGGATGCTGATGTGGACTAACCACGTGGTAATTTTTTTCACAAGACATGCTTGGTGGCTCTTTATTTTAGTGAAGGGTATTTGAGAGCCAACAATTAAATAGAGTGGCAGTTCTGATTTTAAAAAAAAAACAAATAGAGAGTATTTTTGCTTTATTTTGAATAGTTCAAAAATAGTTAGAACCCTTTTCTGTTAAAACAGTATGCTTGGTGAATTCACCTAAATGAAAAGTGGAGTGGACAGCTCCTATGAGATTTTAGCCAAGTAGAGGTCTCATAAATAACCAAACATACACATAGCCAATTGGAGCAAAATCGTATTTAACAACAAAATATGAATGTCTAATGTATAATAACAACAATAGGTTCGTAGAAACGTTAGAATTCATCAGTAATTATGCAGGTTAAATTTTATAGATCTTAGTTTAGTTTATAGTTCAAAAGACATCAAATCTATTGAATTTTGATCATAAAAATCAAACAACTCTTACCTCTTGACTCCAATCTTTTTAAGTATGTGAGGATTGTTGAAAATATATTTATTTAAAAGAATTTCTTTTTGCTAAAGTTTAATATTTCATGTGATGTCCTTAGGCCATTCACATGTTGTGACAATATTATCACATGTCATCATATATTATTATCCCATAGCCTCCCAGCAGTTTTGTACTTCATTAGTTTTTCATTTTATTTTTTCTCATTGACTTGTTATATTGATTTATATCGAAATTGTGAGTTCATAATATGCAACGGTTCCAATCGTTATACCGTTAAAGCTGAATTTGATTACATATGTTTGTCTTCAGTTTATCTCTGATAGCTTTATTGCTTTTTCTGAGTATTTGCGTCAGCAGATTTAGTCTATATTAGCTTGCTTTTATAATTGTTAGCAATAATAATGTACATATGTTAGGGGTCTTGGAGTTATAATACATCCCAATTCACTTTATTCGGCCTATTCGTTGGGACTGGTTCTTATTTATACATCGTTATTCTCTTGTTGTTTGAAGAAACAAACCACTTCTATTGATAATTTTTCACGAAAAGCAGACATGAGATAAGAAATTCAATATCAAAGACTATTTTTACATATCAATCAAAAGAGTGCATGGAGAATGAAGAAACTAAAAATCTATTCAATAGCTTAAAAGTCATTTTCCAATCTTGTTGATTTTGATGTAGTGATATTTTATTATTCATATTTCTCTTATAAAGTGGTCTTATTTTTAAAATAATATTTTAGGGCGGGGTCTGACGCGGTTCAAGCATTGCTTGTACTCATTTTTCAATATACATTATATATTATTGTATTTGTGTTCGCCAACACATTTATATAGTTATAATTGTATAGGGAGGAAGAGTGTGATATGCTTGAACTTTATACTGGTGATAGTTGTTCTCATTCTAACAATTTCTTATTACGAATGTGATATATGCTACAACTTTGACATTTTACCATTAAAATAAATCGATAGGGCAGTCCCATCGGTATATAAGTTTTTTAGAAAATGAAATAGAGCAGATCCAAGAATTTATGGAGTCCGGAAGAAAGTTGTATAAGTTCAATTCAAATAAACAATGAAGCTAAAGCGTAAGTTTGTATAATGTTTCAGCAAGGTTTGTTGTAATATAACATTCAGTTCAATTTCTTAAGATAGAATAGAATAATTCGATAGTCATCATTGAAAGATTTGCACGACCTATGGATTTGCTTAATTATTAAACCAAGTTTGAGGATTGTTTCAGAGAAGTAAAAGCAGATCAAGATACAGAATTTTAACGTGGAAAACACGCGGCTCACAAAGGTGAAAAAACCACGACCTATACCCTTACAGGATTTTCCCCAACTTCACTAAATCGATGAGCCTCAACAAAAGATTATAATTCCTAATAATCTAAGAATCAACAAACTTCAAACAACTCCTAACTACAACACAAACCTCCCAAGATTTATGTTCCCAAGTCTTCGAGTTTCCCCCAACTTGAAGACTATACCTCACTTCAATTTATAGATCACTGAACTAGGCAATACATTTAAGACTCAACAAGAAAGAGAAAAGCTTCCTAAACTGGGACTTAGCAGGGAACCATAACTTTCAAGTGTTTCTTCACTGATCAAGACTGCAATTACACAACTCTACTTTTTTGCACTTAGTCTCGATGATGTTCTAAGTCTTCAGAGCTCTTTTTATTGTTATCTTACAGAGTTTTACTTGTCGTTAGACTCCTTAGACATCACATTGCAGAAGGCTTCTTCATTAGCTCAAACTCCTCTTTTCCGTCTTCTTGCTCTATTAGAGCTCTACACCTCATGGAACTCCTTCTTCACACCAACACTTTTTTTCACCTCTGAATGTTGAACCTGTAACGCCTGGTAAAATTACCAAAATACCCCTAGAGGGAGGATATGCGCATAATGCATCTTCCAATACTCGTATGGAAAATTCGAGACTAGATTTGTGATAAGCACAAAATATTGAGTGAAAAAATGGTCTCGATCGATTTTTAGAGCGATCCGATAAAAAGATGATTTTTCGATCCGAAGCCAAAAATAGTGTTGGTGCGCAACAGGAGCGCGTCGCGCCTCCATCGCAGGCCAGAACTTATGTTTTTCTGAAATTTTTTTATGGGATTGAGAAAACTTGTTTCGAAACTTTTTCTAAAAATAGATTGTGCGCGACCAGTCCGCGTCACGAACTGGCTCTTTTCTTGAATTGAAAATTTCTAATTTTTACAAGGGGCATTCCGGTCGATTCTCAACCCCTTCTAAACTCTATACACGATGTAATAAGCTCATTTTGACGTAAAAGGGGTCTAAACCTCCATTCCAAGTCCTATTCAAAAATCTAACAAGGCTAGGGCTTGAGGAAAGAGGAGAAGAGTTTGAGTTTGGGAGATTTGAGAAGAAAAACTTGATGTGACTAGTTGATAGCTTCATCCCAGATATATGTAAGGATAAACTAAAAGCATGTGATTGTTTTCTCATGTGCTTCATAGATTGTCATGGATGAGTTGATGTTTCAAGAGTCTACATACATGAACACTTGATGATTTTTCTTAAAATTTTATTTGAAATTACATGGTTTTCTATTTTGATGATAATCATAATATTTGTTTTCTTAAATTAAACATTTTCATGAAAATTTTCATAGCCCTACATGACAAATTTGAAAGCATGTATAACGACCTTGAGAATTGAGTCTAGAGCCTTGATTTGAGATTGTCGATTGTGATGTGAGAATAATGATGACTTGATAGAATTTGATTATCTTGTGAATCTCTATAAATGAAATCTACTGATGTGTCTATTCAATTGTTTTCTAATAATTATTCTAAATCTTGAGCCATTGATGAGATTGATTGATGAAAGGGTTAGAGTTCCTATAAGATTGATTGATGAAAGGGTTAGAGTCCCTATGAGTTAACTGATGAAAGGGTTAGAGTCCCTATGAGTTGATTGATGATAGGGTTAGAGTCCCTATCAGATACCAATTGATGACGGGGTTCGAGTCCCTATGAGACTGGTTGAGATAGAGGATTTATGAACATTGAGTCATGGGAAGAGTATCGAGCACCGAAAGAGTGAGAGATAGTCTAACTTGAACTCGTCAAACTACGTCGCCAAACGTAGGTGAGGCTTAGAATTATCGCATATATTATCATTCCCTTTTGATTAGAAGTCCCTGAAAGCAATAGCGGACTTATTGACGACTGGCTCCATATTGGGTAAGCTAATATGGTTTCGATTTGTTCCATACCTGGAAAGTTTGGAAGGACTATGGCAACATCATCGTGATTGTTGTACATTCACTGGCTCATAAGTGATTGTTGTCAGATAATAGAAACTCCCATAAATTTCCTACCTTAAGTACTCTAAGATAAGATGAGATGAGATGAGACGAGAGGAGAGGAAGTGAGATAAGATATGATGAGAGGAGGTGAGCTCCTTTGAGATGAGTCTGAGATGATTAATGAGTTTGAGTTGTTGACGGGTCACTTGTCTACTCTTTATTCTTGTATAGATAGACCTTTGATGATTTGATGTTATTTGATGATTATTTTGTGTTGATGTTATTTCCATATTATTCTACTTGTTTCTATTTCACTCAACTATTTTACATACCAGTACATTCCAAGTACTGATGTCTCTTTTGGACTGTACCGTTTTATGATACAGAGGCAGGTACTAGAGATCATCAATAAGCTTTCCGTTGAAGATCTGAGATTCTCAGTTGATTGGTGAGCCTCCCGTACTCTAGAGGATCTACTATTACTATTTCATCTTGCTTTAGAGTCAGATTTGACCATTCTTATATTTTGATTTGGGTAGCCATGTGTCTTTCATTAGCACCACATAATTAGTGATAGAGGCTTCATAGACGATGGTTGAACGTTAATGTTGAGACTGAGAGCTAGTTCTTTCTACTAGCCTTTATTATTATCTATACATTCTGAGACTTTAGATGAGATGTGCCCATTTACTTATTTTTAATTCCACCATTCAGTAGAGTTGAATGATTGAATGAATGTGATGAGGCTAAGTGGTTCTCTTGGGAACTAACAATAGTCTCTAGGTGCGCGGCTCATGATCTACAATAAACGGAGGATAATAGCCGTGAAACTAATCCATGCAAAGAATGAAATCCAAATCAACCATCTCTAATTCAACCAAATCAACAAAAGTATCTCTATGATGGATGGACACTACAAAAGCTGTATAGATTCTCTCAGCTCGAATAAACTCACCCACTGGAGTAAAAACATCAAAGGATTCAAGAAGACTCTCTGGGGTTTTATCAAATCTACTGGCCACATAAGGAGATACAAACGACAATGTGGCACCCGGATCTATCAAAACATAACAATCAAAAGTAAAGACTCGAATTATACCTGTCACAACATCTGGGGAGTTCTTCTGATCTTTGCGACTACCCATGGCATACAAGCGCTTTGTTGCTTCGCCTGCGCCTGACATAGTGTCCCTCTGGTTTTCTCTAACTATCGGGGCTTGAGTAGTAGATTGAGCCTGGTCAGCTCGATTTGGACAATCTCTCTGGTACTGACCTGCTTGTCCACATTTGTAACAGATATTATTCCTATCACGACATCTCCCCAAGTGCATTTTGCCACACTTATCACACGGTGGCTTACCTTACGAACCTTAAGCCACACTAGCTTGTGACTAGGGTCGGTGATTTCTGACATTCTGAGATCTCTGATCATACCTGCCTCTAGGTGCAAGTGGACTAGCAGATGATGGTGCAGAAAATCGATTGCCATTGCCTTTCCTTCCAACCTCATGGCTAGATATCTTAGCTTTCTTATGCTCGAACTCCTCTTTGTCATGCTATCTCTTCTTGTCAGCTTGTTGGACAAATGTCATCAGTCGCTCGATGTCCATATCACTCATGAGCATTGCTCCCCTCCCATCTCTCTTGGGTCCTCTATTCAATCCATCAACATACATCTCCATCCTTCCCCTCATGTTAGCAGCCATGTTTGGAGCATAGTGGGATAGTTGCATGAACTTCAACCCATACTCTTGCACAGTCATAGAGCCTTGTTGCAAATTCAAGAGCTCTCTTACCTTAGCTTCCCTTCATTCTCTTGGGAAGAAGCATCCCAGGAAGGCTTTCTCGAACACTGCCCAAGTCAAACATGGAGCATCATCCCCTTTACACTTCTTCCACTAGTCGAACCACAATCTGGTCACACCCTTGAGTTGGTAAGCAGCCAGTTTGACCCTACCAGCATCAGCAGCGAATTTATCCTAAAAAATTCTTGAACTCTAGAGGTGTCATAAGTATCTTGTTTACCTGCTCCTTGTCTCATGGCAGGTGCTGCAATAGCCTGATCTAGAGCTTGAATAGCCTGGCGTAGCTCAAAATTGGAGACCTCATCTTGAGGGGGCTGCTTAACAGGGACAACTTGGCTCACAGGCTTCTCATGTACTTGAGGCTCAAGTGGGTTAGAATCTTCCCTAACAAAACGTACCCTTCCTATGAGAGTTCTTCTAAGAGGCATGGTTTCAATTTTGCACGTGTAGAGCATGAATTAGGAGAGAGTTTTCATAGAGCTTAACTCTCTCGCAAAAATTGGAATGAGAAGAAAAATGTAAAAATTCTTAATGTCCTATAGCCTCTTGCTTATGAAATTTGGTCGATAACACACCCATAAATAAGACTCTACTAGACACAGCTTCATAAACTCCCTAAGACATTTGAACTTTGTGCTTTGATACAAAGTTTGTCACGCCCCGAGAGGGTACCTTTGTATGCCCATACAGCTTGATTGCTAATATACTTTTTTTTGATGGATTGTGAACGAAGAGGTCTTTTCTGTGGAATTTTGTTGTACCTAGAGAAAGTTTATCTCATATCTTAGAGCCACAAAGTTGATTTCCAGAGGTTGTATCTATCACCTCGTGCGAGTGAAATCTGATTATGTTGAGTCCCCAACTCTTTAGTCAATCCCGATTGTTAATGAGTTTTCGGAGGTATTTCCTGAAGATTTTCTTAGAGTCCCTTCTAATAGGGAAATTGACTTTGGGATTGGTGTTCTTCCAAATACCCAACCTATTTCAATTCAACCTTGTAGTATGGCCCCCGCTGAGTTGAAAGAGTTGAAAGAGCAATTGAAAGATTTGCTAGAGAAGGGCTTCATTAGGCCAAGTGTTTCACCTTGGGGGTGCTCTTTTCCTATTCGTGCAAAAGAAAGACGGGTCCCTCAGAATGTGTATTGACTATAGGCAACTGAACAAGGTCATGATAAATAATAAATATTCTCTCCCAAGGATAGAGTATTTGTTGTACCAACTTCAGGGCGCCTCCTGTTTCTCAAAGATAGACCTTAGATCTGGCTACCATCAGTTGGAGGGAATGTGACATTCCAAAGACAGCCTTTAGGACTAGATATGGCTATTTTGAGTTCTTGGTCATGTTCATTGGGTTAACGAACACACCTGCAACCATCAGACAATATCTTGAAATATTTGTGATTGTGTTCATCGACGACATTTTGGTGTATTCGAGAAGTGAGAAGGAGCATGTTAATCATCTCAGAGTTGTCCTTCAAGCACTTAAGGACCATGAGTTGTATGCAAAATTCTTGAAGTGTAAGTTCTGGCTTAAGTGAGTTGCTTTCCTAGGCCATGCTGTTTCTGGTAATGGTATTCGAGTGGATGCCCAAAAGATTGAAGTGGTTAAGAACTGGCCCAGAACGACCACTTCGACTGGCATAAGAAGTTTCTTAGGGTTGGCAGGCTGCTACCGCAGGTTTGTTGAGGGGTTTTCTTCCCTATCCAAACCGTTGACTAAATTGACTTAGATTAAGGTCATGTTTCAGTGGTTTGATGAATGTGAGAAGAGTTTCCAACAGTTGTAAACAAAGTTGACTACTGCACCAGTTCTAACCTTGCCCGATGGGACAGAGGACTTTGTAATTTGTTGTGATGCTTTGAGGATTGGATTGGGATGTGTGCTAATGCAGAGGGGGAAAGTGATAGCCTATGCTTCCAGACTACTTAAGATTCATGAGAAGAACTATCCAACCCATGATCTTGAGTTGGCCGCAGTGGTGTTTGTACTTAAAATCTTGTGCCACTCCTTATATGTAGTGCATGTAGATATGTTCACTGACTACAAGAGCTTGCAATATGTCTTCAGCCAGAAAGAGCTCAACCTACGACAGAGGAGATGGTTGGAGTTGCTCAGGGATTATGACATGAGCATTCTCTACCATCCAGGTAAAGCTAACATTGTTGCTGATGCTCTTAGCAGGTTGTCAATGGGTAGTACAACCCATGTTGAGGAGGGAAATAAGGAGCTAGCTAAAGAAGTGCATCGATTGGCTCGATTACGAGTTCAACTTGAGGAAATTAATGAGGGAGTAGTCAATGTTTAGAATGGGTTTTCTTAATCCTTAGTTGCTGAGGTAAAGGAAAAGCAAGACCAAGATCCTATCATACTCGAACCGAAGGAGGCTATCCACAAACAAAAAGTGATGGTCTTCTCCAAAAGGGGATATGGAGTGTTGAGATATTAGAATAGATTGTGTGTTCCCTATGTTGATGATATTCGAGATAAAATCATGGCTGAAGCCCATAGCACTAGATATTCTATTCATCTTGGCTCAACCAAGATGTACTACGACTTTTGAGAAGTCTATTGGTGGATTGGAAAGAAGAGGGATATTGCTGAGCTCGTTTCAAAGTGCCTAAATTGCCAGCAAGTGAAAGTTGAGCATCAAAGGCCATGTGGATTGGCTTTGAGCTTTAAGGTTCTGGAATGGTAGTGGGAGATGATTAATATGGACTTTATTACTGGTTTACCAAGGTCACAAAAGCAACATGATTTGATATGGGTGATTGTAGATTGGATGACTAAATCAACTCACTTCTTGGCAATTAAGACAACTAACACGACGGAGGAGTACGCCAAGTTGTACATCCAAGAGATTGTGCGGTTTCATAGATTTCCCTTGTCCATCATCTCAGACAGAGGATCTCAATTTACCTCTTAATTTAGGGGATCTTTCTAGAAAGGATTGGGTACTAAAGTGAACATGAGCACAACCTTTCATCCATAGACAGATAGTCAGGCAGAGCATACATTTCAGACATTAGAGGATATGTTGAGATCCTATGTTCTTAATTTCAAAGGAAATTGGGATGATCACCTACCATTGATTGAATTTGCATATAACAATAATTATCATACAAGCATTCAAATGGCTCCCTACGAAGCCTTGTATGGGAGGAGATGTAGATCACCGATTGGTAGTTTGAGGTTGGAGAAGTGAAGTTGATTGGGCCTAATCTTGTCCACCAACCGATGGAAAAGGTCAAAGTCATTAGAGAGAGATTGAAGACTGTCCAGAGTCACCAAAAATCTTACACTGATGTAAGAAGAAGAGACTTAAAGTTCGAGGTAGATGATGGGTGTATTTGAAAGTGTCACCTATGAAGGCTATCATAAGATTTGGGAAGAAGGGAAGTTTATTCCATGCTATGTTGGACCATATTAGATTGTAAAGAGGATTGAGAAGGTTGCTTATGAGTTAGAGTTGTCTTCCGAGTTAGATCGAGTCCATCTGGTATTCTATGTGTCAATGTTCAAGAAATGATTGGGAGATTCTGCTTGGTGATCCCTAGTGATAGCATTGAAGTGAAATATATCCTATCTTATGAAGAGGTTCCGGTTCAAATCCTTGATCATCAGATTCGTAAGTTGAGGAATAAAGAGATAGCCTCAGTCAAAGTCATGTGGAGGAATCAATTCATTGAGAAAACCAAATGGGAAGCTAAGGAAAATATGAAGGACAAATATTCGCACCTATTCGTGCCAAATGATGAGAGTGTTGAAGGTAATTTCTTACCCTTCACTAAATTGATTTATCTATTCTTGATATGATTTTCTATTGTTGAGTCTAAGTAGTATGGATTGAGGTCAAGGGAAAGTCGAGAGTTAGATTGATTGAGTTGAGTATCGAGATGAGTTTTGAGTCTATTCATACCTTGATATCCACCTTTACTCATCATTCGAGGATGAATGATCCCAAGAGAGATATGATGTAATGCCGAGTATAATTACCAAAATACCTCTAGAGGGAAGGTACGCACGTAACACATCTTCCAATGCTTGTATGGAAAATCCGAGGTTGGATTTGAGATCAGCACAAAAAATTGAGTAGGAAAATAATATCGGTCAATTTTTAGAGCAACCTGATCAAAAGATGATTTTTCGATTCGAAGCGCAAAACAGTGTTGGTGTGCGACAGGAGCGCGTCGCCACTCCATTGCAGACAGCACTTGTATTTTTTTGAAATTTTTTTTACGGGATTGAGAAAACTTGTTGCGAAACATTTTCTAAATACACTGCGCGCGACCAGTCCCGGTCATGGACTGGGTCCTTTTTCAAGCTGAAATTTTCTAATTTTTACGTAGGGCATTCCAGTCGAGTCTCAACCCCTCCTAAAGTCTATACACGATCTAATAAGGTCTTCTTGACCTAAAAAGGGTCTAAAACCACATTCTATGTCCTATTCAACAATCTAACAAGGCTAGGGCTTGAGAAAAGAGGATAAGAGCTAGAGTTTGGGAGATTTGAGAAGAAATCCTTGACGTGACTAGTTGATAGCTTCATCCCAAGTAAGTAAGGCTAAAGTAAAAGCATGAGATTGTTCTCTCATGTGCCCCATAGATGGTCATGGATGAGTTGATAGTTCAAGAGTCTACATACATGAACCGTTGATGGTTTTTCTTAAAATTTTATTTGAAATTACATATTTTTCTATGTTGATGATCATCATACTATTTGTTTTCTTAAATTGAATATTTTCAAGAGAATTTTCATAACCCTACATGACAAATTCTGAAAGCATGCATAATGACCTCGAGAATAGAGTCTAGAGCCTTGAGTTGAGATTGTCGATTGTGATGAGACAATGATGAGTTGATAGAATTTGATTAACTGATTAGTCTCTATAAATGAACTCTACCAATGCGTCTATTTGATTGTTTCCTAATTATTGTTATAAAGCTTGAGTCATTTATGAGATTGATTGATGAAAGGGTTAGAGTCCCTATGAGCTTGATTGATGAAATGGTTAGAGTCCCTATGAGTTGATTGATGAAAGGGTTACAGTCCCTATGAGTTGACTGATGAAAGGGTTACAGTCCCTATCAGACACCGATCAATGATGAGGTTCGAGTCCCTATGAGATTGGGTTAGGTAGAGGTTTTATGAGCATTGAGTCATGGGAGGAGTATTGAGCATCAAAAGAGTGAGAGTTAGTCTGACTTGAACTCGTCAAACTATGTCGCCAAACGTAGGTGAGGCTTAGAATCATCACATATATTGTGGTTCCCTATTGATTAGATATCCCTGAAAGAAATAGCAGATTTATTGTCAGCTAACTCCATATTGGGTGAGCCAATATGGTTTTGATTTGTTCCCTACCTAGCATGTTTGGAACGGATGTGGCAACATTAACGTGATTATTGTACATTCACTAGCTCATTAGTGATTATTGTCGGATAAGAGAAACTCTCACAAATTTCCTACCTTGCGTACTCTGAGATAAGATAAGATGAGATGAGAGGAGAGGAGGTAAGCTCTTCTAAGATGAGATGAGAGGAGAGGAGAGGAGAGGAGGTGAGCTCCTTTGAGATGAGTCTAAGATGATTGATGAGTTTTGAGTTGTTGACCGGTCATTTGTCTACTCTTTATTCTTGCATAGATAGACATTTGACAATTTGTTATTTGATGATTATTTTGAGTTGATATTGTTTTCATATTATTCTACCTCTTTCTATTTCACTTAGCTATTTTACATACTAGTACATTCCAAATATTGATGTCCCTTTTGGACTGCATCAATTTATGATGCAGAGAAAGGTATCAGAGATCGTCAATAGGCGCTTTGTTGAAGATCCGAGATTCTCAGCTGATTGGTGAGCCTCTCATACTTCGGAGGATCTACTATTATTATTTCATCTTGCTTTAGAGTTAGATTTGACAAATGCTTATATTTTTATTTGGGTAGCCATGGGTCTGTCATTGGCACCACATTATTAGTGATAGAGGCTTCATAGATGATGGTTGAACGTTGATGTTGAGATTGAGAGCTAGTTCTTTCTGCTAGCCTTTATTATTATCTATACCCATTTACTTATTTTTAATTCCGTTGTTCAGTAGATTCCGCTATTCAATAGAGTTGAATGATTGAATGAACGTGATGAAGCTGGTTCTCTTGGGGACTAGCAATAGTCTCTAGGTGCCAGCCATGCCAAGGGTACCCTCCTGGAGCGTGACCTATTTTTGTGCTTTAGACCTTATCTCCAGGAGCTTTATCCATTCCGCTTATTATGGTATCGTGTCTTCTCCTCTCTAAGATAGTGCACTGAAGAACCTGATAAGTCAGCATGTTTCAGTGTCCTTTATCCATCATCAAAACTCTATTTAACCTAACATATTCCCCCTTTTTTATGATGATAAACTTTCTGAGTATCAGATCCATTCATCTTTTTTACAGCTACTAAGAAGGAACCTGAAGAATGAAATAGGTTAAACAAGGGTTATAAACATTGCATAACTGAGATTGACTTCCCCCTTTTGGCATCATCAAAAAGAGGTTCCTTTCTAACACAAAGAAAAGATGCATAGACAACTCAAGGCCACCAGGGCTATCTCCAAAATATACAAACTGACTAAAATCACACGAACATATTAAAACATAAGCAAAAGAGCAGAAGATAACTACAAAACATCAAGAAAAACACAAGTAAAAGATGTCCAAGGAACATCCTGCAAAACAGTAAAACAGTTAAAGTGAATAAAATCAGGAGGAAGAAGCATTAGAGGGGAGCAATTTAGAAAGCTTTTGGTGTGAGACATCATGGGCAGTCCCTCTCTCTGTAATAAGGCTTCCAAATCAGATATTCGAGAGAGTGGAGCCCCTCTTTCCAGAGAAAATGCTTTTTGAGCAGCAACCAACTCAGATGTCTTGGTCTCTAGGGCAACATCCAAAACATCCCACAAAAGTTTCCACACGCCTCATAGAACTAGGTGGTGTAGCATGGTTTACCGTCCCTAGGACGTCCTTAGAAGTCTTTCATAGTCCAAACCTACATAGGTATTGAGTAAGCCTCAAGAATGTCAGCAAGCTAGGACCCATATTGCAAGGCGTGACCATTCTTGTCTTAGATAAGAACCCATTGCAGGTGCTTTATGATTAGACTAGACAAGTTGACGAGAACTTAAGAGTCTAACAGCTTCATAAGAGTTAAGTCAAGATAACTAGCCTCAGACCTGTGCTTCTTCCTCGGAATCAATATCTTATGGGCCATATCAAAATAAAGATGATGAAGAGTAGACATCTCATTGCAAAGAACACACCTATGTTGCACTAGATTAGGATGACCAAAATATTTATGAGAAATGTCAAGAGCAAAGGCTATATTTTCCAGAGGAGGCCACTCGTGTCTCACATAGTGATCCCAGCCAGTACTAGGAATACCCAAAATGCGAGAGATGTCATCAGCAGTCAAGAGAATAGGAAGACCTTGAACCAAGGTGGAGAATTGAGAACCATGCACCTCTTGATGAGAAAGGATGAGACACTTAAAAAGACGTATAGCACATAAAGTAGAGCTTTTGTGTGTTTTGGCGGTAAAGAAGGGTATTCAAGAACTAAGTAAGAAGAATTAGAACAGAGTACTTGTTTCACTGATGCAGGAGTAACTTTATGACACTTATACTTTCATACCTGACATGAGTGAAGTTAAACATTTGTGCTTTTGACCTCTGTATGTTGCATACTATTATATACATATGTGACTGTTAGATAATTTGCATAAAATAGAAGACACACGTCATGTGATAAACTGAGTTGAGAAGCATTGCAAGAAGTCAGAAAAACGAGAGTTATTTTGTAGCAAATCATTGAGGAGAGTTTATGCAATCTTAATCATCCCCAAGTTTAACCTGATATTTTCAAAGTGTTCTTTACTTAATGCTTTAGTGAAGATGCCAACTATTTGATTTTCAGTAGGACTGAACATTCTTGAAATGAGACCTTTTTCAATATTATCACGAAGGAAATGATGTCTTACGTCAATATGTTTTGTTCTTTTATGCTGCACTGGATTTTTTGCTATATTAATGGCACTAGTGTTATCACAAAACATAGGAATACAACCAATATTCGTACCAAAATCCCTTAGTTGTTTCTTAATCCAAAGAAGTTGTGCACAATATGATCCTGTTGCTATGTACTTAGCCTCAGTAGTAGACAAGGCTACAGAGTGTTGTCTCTTAGTGGACTATGAAATTAGACATGTTCCAAGGAAGTGATCCATACCTGTAGTGCTTTTTCTATCCACCAAGAAACCAACATAGTCAGCATCTACATATCCCACAAGATTAAAATTACTCCCCTTCGAGTACCGAAGGCCCAAATGTGTAGTTCCCTTGAGATACCTGAAAATTCTTTTGTTCGATAGATGAACCTGTTTCATCCATGTCCAACTTCGTGGTTGTGGCTATTGGGGTGTCAAGCACTTTAGCATCCTCCAGTCTGTATTTCTTAAGTAGCTCCTTCAGATACTTTACTCATCAACTTCGCAAATTCTTAAGTCATCGCTCTTGTGTGTCCATGTTCCAGCAAGAGTTTGGACAGTTTCTCATACTAGGCATGGGGTGCTTGCTTCAACCAATACAAGGCCTTATCTAGCTTATAGACATGATCAGGAAAGTTAGGATTCTCAAACCCAGGTGGTTGTTTCACATATACTTCCTCCGTTATATATCCATTCAGGACTTGATAAATATTGGATAGAGAGTGAATCCTTGAATGTAGAAAATGCAATCAACAGTCTGATTGCTACAAGTCTTGCCACTGGTGCGAAGATCTCATCATAGTCTATCTCTTCTTCTTGATTATAACCTTGGACTACTAGTCTGGCCTTGTTTCTTGTAATTGTCCCATGTTCGTCAAGCTTATTCTTGAAGACCCATTTTGTGTCAATGATCGTCCGTCCTTCTGGTTTGGGCACAAGATGTCATACCTTGCTTCTTTCAAAATTATTGAGTTCTTCTTGCATGGAAAGCATCCAATCTATATCCAATAAGGCTTCTCTTACCTTTTTAGGTTCCATCATTGACAGGAATGCCTGAAATGCACACAGATTCTTCAATCTTGATTTGGTTGTGATTCCATAGTTCATATCAGTGAGGATATCTTCGATAAAATGTAAATCCTGATATAAACCCTTAAGTTTTTCCATCAGATGCAGATTCTGATTGAACATATTCCGGATCAGCATATTGATTACCTGATTCTATGGTTCCCCCTGACTCTGTGCTCTCTAGTTGCTCCAAAGATGGACCAGGTAGCATGATTTGTTCCTCTCCTCTGCTTCTTAACCTCATGGGTCCACACAAGTCAATGTGAACCAATTCCAAGCACTTGGTAGTACTGACCTGGTTCTTTAGCTGGAAAGGTAAACTTACTTGCTTCCCCCTTCTACTGCATACTTTGTCATCTTTAAACTTAGTTTTAAGTAACCCTATAACCATATCCTTTGATGCCAATGTATTCAATTGCTTTAGACTTGCGTGTCCAAGTTTTTATGCCAAAGTAAGGCATCATTTGCAATAGTGATCATGCATTTCATTGCGTATTAGCCATCCCCATGATGTCAGCCTTGTATACATTTTTATGCCTTTTGCAATTAAAACAATATCATTTGTCACACAGTTGAGATATGCTCAGCAGATTGTGCTTTAATCCGTTCACATGATAGACCTCTTCCAAGGCCTTTGATTCACTTCTTCCAATCTTTCCAACTCCTACAACAGTCCCCTTTTTCCATCTCCAAAGAAACATTTCCCCCTTTGAACGGTGCGAGTGAAAGGAATTTGTGTTTATCTCTTGTCATATACCTTGATCAAGCACTATCCATGTAACAATGCTTGCTTCCTTTCACTACTTTTTGCAAAATAGTTCAAGGGTTAGTTTTAGGAACCCAGACTAGCTTGGGTCTACTCTTGTTGTAAAAAGGGTGAATAAGATCCCTTCTTGCCTAGCTTGGCAACACATTCCTTGACTTGTTTCTTTTATCATTTTTAGTCCACTTTTTATTCAGAAGGTTTGTGTTCATGATCTTGACATTTTTTGCAATTGGACACTTAGTAGTTGGATGTCCGATCTTTCCACAAAGATAGCATAAGTCAGTAGTAGTGACATTCTCCTGCCAGAACCCTATTCCAGTTTTTTCACTATGAGTCCTACTTCCTAGATGGTTCACTATTCTTGAAGACTCAATCCGCCTATTCGCCCTTTCTAGATCCATTTTTAGGTTGAAAATTTCCTGATTCAATTTTCTAACTTTTTCTTTTTCACCAAAGAACTTAATTTTGCAGTCTTTCAACTCAATTTCAACCTGTTGATGTTCGTCACTCATTTTTCTCTTCCCTATTTTAGTAGCCGTCAGTTTCAAAACCTTAGATTTTAAGTTCAGCACAAGTGCATCAAGCTTTTCAACCTGCTTCTTCAATTTGTGATTCTCTTCATTAGCTTCATTCAGGCAATTTTTGACCTCAAGACATTCAAATTTTTTATTAGAAAAGTCCTTAATCAGTTGATCCTTTTCATTAGTTGCTTCTTGAAAATCAACTATCAACCCATTCATTAGCTAGATTAGATTTCTTTTAGAAGAAAGATGTAATATAATTTTTAGTTCAAGAATACTTACCTCAGATTTATCATCATCCTCAAGATCTGAATCCTCAGCAGCCATGAATGCAGTCTCATCTACGTTTTCAGTGTCTGATTCCTCGATTCCTAAGCCTCAAGCAGCCATCATAGCATACACTTCTTTCTCTTTTTGCTTAGAAGTTTTGTCCTTCAATTCCTTCTCAACTCTTTCCTTTCTCCACTCAATTTCCCATTGTGGACATTGTTTGATATGGTGATCAGATTTTCCACTCTTGTAGCATCCTAATTGATTTTTGCCATCAGACCATTTTCTGCCTCCTGAGTCATGAGACCACTTTTTGCTACATGTTTCTCTCTTGTCTCTCTCTTTCCCTTTCTTGAGAAATTTCTTGAAATTCTTTGCTAAAAAGGCTATCTGATCCTCATCTAGATCTGATTCCTCATCATCAGAAGCTGCCTGTAATGCTAGTGATTTCTCAGCTAGTGCTGCTTCTTTCTTTTGATCCTCCATGTTCATCTCATAAGTCCTGAGATTTCCTACCAATTCATGCAGGGTCATGGTTTCAATGTCCTTAGCTTCTCTGATTGCAGTGACTTTTACATCCCACTTAGCTTTGGATAAAATCCTCAAAACTTTATCCATTTGTTCCTTAGTAGTGAGAACCTTGGCCAAGGATGTTAGTTCATTGATGAGATGTGTGAGCTTTGCCATCATGTCCTACATTGATTCATTTTCCTTCATCTTGAAGGTTTCATATTCAGTGAACAACATGGTGATTCTGAACTTTCTAACCTGGGTAGTTCCTTCATGTGCAATACTCAAAGCATTCCAAATTTGCTTAGTAGTGGTACAGTTTGATATCCTGCTATACTCATCTGAACCCAGTCCACAAACCAAAATATTTTTGGCTTTAGAATTCTTCCTTAAAGCTACAATGTCATCAATAGTGAATTCCCTTCTTTCCTTTGGAACTTGTTGACCTTCTACAGTTTTCATTGGAATAGTTGGTCCCACAGTGATCCTATCCCAGAGTTTGTAATCCTCACCTTGGATGAAGTCTTCCATCCTAGCTTTCCACCATCTGAAATGAGTTCCATTGAAGAGTGGTGGCCTCACAGACGATTGTCCTTCTCCGTGTCCAAGAGGTGGTACAGTGTTCATCATGATCGATTCTTAGGTGTTAGTCTTTAATAAGAAACCTCGCTCTAATACCAATTGAAAGATTTGCATGACCTATGGATTTGCCTAATTATAGAACCAAGTTTGCAGACTTGTTTCAAAGAAATAAAAGCAGATCAAGACACAAAATTTTAACGTGGAAAACACCCGGCTCACAAAGGTGAAAAAACCACGACTTGTACCCCTACAGGATTTTCCCAACTTCACTAAATCAAATGAGCCTCAACAAAAGATTACAATTCCTAGTAATCTAAGAATCAACAAACTTCAAACAACTCCTAACTCCAACACAAACCTCCCAAGGTTTATGTTCCAAGTGTTCGATTTGCACCCAACTTGAAAACTATATCTCACTCCAGTTTATAGATCACTGAACTAAGCAATACATAAGACTCAACAAGAAAGAGAAAAGCTTCCTAAATTAAGACTCAACAGGGAACCAGATCATTCAAGTGTTTCTTCACTGATCAAGATTGCAATTACACAACTCTACTTTTTCGCACTCAGTCTCGATGATGTTCCGAGTCTTCTGAGCTCTTTTTATTGTTATCTCACAGAGGTCTACTTGTCGTTAGACTCCTTAGATATCACATTGCAGAAGACTTTCATTAGCTCAAACTCCTCTTTTCTTGCTTCTTTCTCTATTGGAATTCTTCACCTCATGATACTCCTTCTTCACAATAACTCTTCTAGTCACTTGTGATTATTGAACCATCTTCCTATTTTTGTGCTTTCAGCCTTATCTTCAGGAGTTTTATCCATTCCACTTCTTGTGGTGTCGTGTCTTCTCCTCTCTGAGATAGTTCACCGAAAAATCTGATAAGTTAGTATGTTTCATTGTCATTTGTCCATCACCAAAACTCTATTTAACCCAACAATAATTTCTTGGGGAAATCTTTTCATCTATAAGGGGCAAAGGTATCTTTTAACAATATTGAAGCTAACGTAATTTTTTCCCAAGAAGCAATAGATGTCTAAATCATGGATCATTTTTTTAAACAGATGTTGATTGCAACATTTGAAAGAGTGGAAGGATAAAAAAGGAAAATCACAATCCACACATATATAGTGATCATTAAAAAGGATCTCACCTTAAAATTAAGTAAAAATATGGTATTTGGAAAAGTTAAAAGTAATGTTTTGTAAACCGCAAATCTAAAGTTTCATGTTGGTAGGCCCCACAAAAGATTTTCTGTCACCTAATATTTTCTATATAACATCCAACTCCTCCGCTGCCCTCTCTCTCCAACCCATTTTACCCTTTACTCTTCTTTATTGTAATATCTCACTACACCTGCAAAAACTGTCACTAGGCAGTTAGTATAAAACTTTTTAAGGCAGTTAACCTTTTGTATGCATGAAGCTAGAAAGGAGGTGTTCCATTATTGCATTGACTAATATATAACTAGTTGGAATTAATTAAAAGAGTTGTTGTAAATAGAATGAAGGAGAGTGGTAGGAAACAAGGTGCAACTTCTCCATGTGCAGCTTGTAAGTTGCTAAGGAGGAGATGTGCACAAGATTGTGTGTTTGCTCCTTATTTTCCAGCTGATGAGCCACACAAGTTTGCTAGTGTGCATAAGGTCTTTGGTGCTAGCAATGTTAACAAGATGCTTCAGGTAACACACTTCCCAACAATTAACTCCATTCCTTTTATTTAACTACTATTATAATATAAAAGATCTTTAAATTGTAAATTTGTATAATTTAAATTTTAGGACATTTTGGAGAAACCGTGGACCATCTAAAATCCTATGGATTCAATCTTTAATAGTCTTTTCATTAAATATATCTTTAAAATGTTTATGGGTTCAAATTTACTACCCCTTTCTAAAAATTTATTTGACATATTTATTTGTTTGAAAAATGTTTCTCCCTTTTTATCAACTATTTTAATTCAATTTTTCACATGACATGTTTAAGATTACAACATTAAAGAGAATTATGTTAGATTAGATATATGTTTAGTCTTAGACATAAGATTCAAAAATCTTTTTTTTTTCTTTAAGTCCACATATATCAAGTTAAAATAGATGAAGTAAAGTAAAATAGAAAAATATTTATGATAATTTTAGTATTTTTTACATGTGAACTTATGTTCTGTTACAAAAGTATTAAATTCATATGAAACTGCTGTTCATAAATTGCATTCTGCTTGAAGTGGAGATCTTAAAAGTATTAGAAACATACCACAGAAGATTACATACATACAATTTCTTTTTAGCTGTGTAATACTTTGGATATTTGTATAAATAAGTATCGGAGAGAAAGGTCACAATAAGTAATGAGTTGAAGTTACAGATAACTGGAGTAGTATGAAAATGTTGACTAATGTCAGCTATGAACTAAAGTTGATGAAATACTTTAACGTGATACAAGTGAAATGAACTAAAATTGATGAAAAACTTTAACGTGATACAAGTGAAATATGCCAGTAAAATTACTTTAAATATTTTTTTACATTTACAGTAACAGTCCACAGACCCCACTGCTACTACCTTAAGGTAACATCATGCCTTTAATTATAATTTTTCACAGTTGCGCTTGACATCTTTGCCCCCATTTTTAGGCTATATTTACCATATATATGCAATCATTGATCGATCACTTTATTATTTCAAATAAGTCCAAAACGTTTTTCCAAATAATCCTTTAGGAACAAAAACAGGATAGAAATTGGACGAGGAATAAAGAGAAGGTACTTCTTTTGTAAATAAAGTCATAATATTTGTCTTCTTTTTATATTTCTCGTGTGGTACATAACCATAAGCATATAGTCAAAGATTTGTTATACCAAAGTAGTTTTAGAAAAGTGCTTGAATCACTACATTTTTCCTTTGCTTTGAGAAGGTGAGTTCACACTTGAAAGACACAAAATTCATGTTGAAAGTTCAGGTTTTAACTTTACCTTTTTCGTAATATTTAAACAAGCTTTCTTTTAGTGTAATCATGACATCGCTATTGTGTTTATTGTTTGGTCAAGGTTTGGGGCCTAATTAATGTGACAGTACTTGAAGGGACTAGAAAAATTATGCCACTTGCAAAATAGAAAAGAAAGTTCCATTTATGTTAACTAACGTAACATACCATAAACAGCCCCCACCCTCACACAACCCCGGGGGAATTAAAGGAAAAGAGAATAAGAATAGTGATTCATTTTTTTTTCTACTATGGATGTGGAAAGGATTAAGCTTTTACAAAACTAAAAAACTTGCTTGCTCTACATCTTTATATACCCTATATTCTTACTTTAATTAATAATTATTCTCTTCATCTTAATTTATGTGTCATTTTTTGAATTTCAAGATTCAAACAATTCTATTTTCATCATGTGTAAATTTTTTATCAAACCTAAATTTTTTGACTTTTGAAAAACAAAAAATATCACATAAATTAAAATAGAGGGAATAATAAATTTATTTAATTTGAGGTAAATATTAACTGCAACTTACAAATATCCTAGAGCACATCATTAACTGCAAATTACTATTTCCTACAGCACATCACTACCATTTAATGCAACTGACCTTCAATTCCAAGTTAATCATTTTTTTACCGCTTATAAAGTTTTAGAAGTTTAAAGTTTAAAATTTTCAGGAATTACCAGAGGATCAACGGGGGGATGCCGTGAGTTCGATGGTGTATGAGGCTAATGCTAGAGTAAGGGATCCAGTTTATGGTTGTGTTGGAGCAATATCATCTTTGCAGCAGCAAATTGATCATCTCCAATCACAACTGGCAATTGCACAAGCTGAGGTGGTACACATGAGAATGCGGCAATTCTCGTCCATGTCTAGTGGTGGCACAGCCGGGAACTCGCCAGAAAACGTGTCACCGTCGTCCCGACACGCTCAAAATCAGCCAACCATGTCCCTTTTTACCATGGACATGGTGGTAAATCAAGCTCATATGGAGGAGTCTTTATGGTCATGCTAGTTAAGTTACGATTAAATAAATTAATTAGCTAGTTGCTTGACTAGCATGCTTGCCTAGTCTTTTCTAATATTTGCTATCAAGGGCTTACTTTATTGTCTGCTTCTTTTCCTCACTATACATCTTTATAGCACATCTCTGCCTGACCCCTCAAGAGATGATGATGACCATCATTAACCATATTGTAAATGTCTAAACATATAATTATGAGATATTATGATATATGTAGTTATGTATGTTGACTTGACTATAATTTATAATTACTTCAGAAAATACATAACATAACATCAAACATGTGCCAGTCAAATTTATTTTAGTACGTTAAAGTAACTTTAAGGATATTTAAACACCCTCTTAATAACTTTCAGTCACTTCTATTCAACTCTTCCACACTTTTTTTTTACTATTCATAACATCTCATAATAAATTGAGTGATTTGTACGACTTCTAACATCTCACTATAAATAAGTCTTTTCTATTATTTCTTTTGGTTAAAATCTTCACATCTTTTTAAGACTTCTTCTACACCATCTTCAGTTTCATGTGCTTCTTATCTCACCAACTCTCGCATTTTTTTTAAAAAAAAATTTAACGTTCATGTGTTTGAATTATAGCAAGATTTTGTGACTTCTAACCACATTTGGGATGATCACGATTTGATTCAATAAATGTATCAGTCTAGTGTTTATTTTCAAACACAAGAATTAATTTTAGGAGAGAATTGTGTTCGTTGAAAGTACTATATATGCCACTAAAATAGCATCATATTTACAAGATTTTCTAAACTCAACTTATGTGTTTTTACTTATGAGGATCCATCTTTGGTGAGAATTATCCTTTCACTATCTTAAATAACATCATTAAGGGCTTCATAAAATACTCATAACTTTCACATCATTCATGGACTTTTATAACATAACTTGAAGGCCCTTATCATTAACATCATACTTCATATAGGAACTTAATTTAAAATTTAGTGAGCTTATGCAAGTGGACTTCAAAAGATGCAATTCAAGAATAATGTGCAATAACATGACGATATTCATCAATTTAAAAATCATCCTCAATACCCCACTTTATACATTCAAAACCCAAGATAGAGTCTGTAACACCCCTTAATTCATCCCACCTAGTTTGGGAAGATGCCCAGAGAAATTTGAGAAAATGACTGAGAAAAATCATTAGAGGAAACCACGAAGGGTCATCTACGGCCCCTAGAGTGATCTACGCCCATAGATGGGACAACTTAGCTGCCTTTGTGACTTAGTGAATTTTTTCTTAGTCGGAGGCCTATGTATGAGACATTATACAGACCATACACCATTATACGACTCATGGAATAAGTTTCATGGCTTGATGATTCAAAATCAAATTTTCTGGATATTTGAGCACTGAGTTACCAGACGGTGCATCGTCATGTTTACGATCCGTGGAACAGGTTTCATAGGTTGAATTCCAGAAACCAAGATTTCTGAACCTTGAACGACGAGTTACCAGACGACCCCTGATTCATTTTACGAGCCGTATAAAGTGGTTCGTAGGTTCCTCGTCCAATTTCTAGTAACTCAATTTTTTGACACCTTTCTTTACGAAGGGCCACTTACAACCCATAAGTAGAACTACGGCCCGTACATTGGGTCTCGTGGTTCCACTCGGCAGTATTTAAGAGGAATATTCTTGTCTTTTGTTATCCTTTTAATTAAGACCTATGACATTTTGGACTTATTTTAGGTCCTTTATCAGTACTGTAGGTGCAATATCCTTCATTATACACTTGGAACCCTTGAGAGCATCGAAGAAGGGAGAGAAGTGAGGGTTTTGAGTTCAAGTTTGAGGATCGTCAGAGAGTTGATTGTTCTTTATAATTTCAAGTATGTAAGGCCCCTAAAGTGTTGGACTGAGTCCGTTCATGCACCTTACGTATACATGAGTCGAGTTTGTGTATAAGAATTGAGTATGAAAAATTTCATGATCCTAATCTTCGCATTATTTGCAATTATTTTGAGTCTTTAGTCATATTTATGAATGAGTCAACGAGTTACATGTTGATCATATGAAATTGGAGTATAAAAACTTGCATTCAGTACTATGAATTTTGAATTGCATCATTCTATATAACCCTTGTTGCATTGATCGGATTGATACCATGACTGTGATTGTCTGAATTGAGTAAATTGAGTATGAAAGAGCATGAGGTGCATATTGCCTATATATGTGAATATCTAATAAGCATCTTACTTGTATTATGTGATGAATATGATCGAGTGGAGTCTAAATGACCGTTTGAGTTTGAGTTAGAGTCTTAATTTCATGCATGATTGATGATTTGGATTTGTTGAGTTGTTTAGTGATGAAATTGAGTTGAGTTGATTGGAGAAAAAATGATTGAGAGGCGCATCGCGCACCTGTAGCAGAATGACACTTACGTTTTTTTCAAATTATTCAACAAGATTGGAAAAACCCATTCAGAAAATTTTCGGAGAAAAATACACTGGTAGGCGATTAATCTGCATCACGGACTGGGTTATTTCGAACCTGAACATTTTCTAAACTTTGTAAGGGGCATTCTAGTCAATTTCCAACCCCTCCTAAACTGAATACACGACCAAATTGGGTTGTTTGAATATAAAAAGTGGTCTGAGACCCCATTCTAAGTCCTTTTCTAACAATTGAACAAGACTAGGACTTGAGAGAAGAGGTTAAGAGCTTGAGATGGAAGAATTCAACAGAGAATGAGAGTTCTTACTTCTGATGATGATATGATGCCATTTCGTTTTTAAGGTTATAGATGAGGAGGAGTTAGAGAAATCTTGAGGAGTCTAGTAGATAGGTAAAACCATATTAGTATCTCCCGAGGTAAGAGTTCATGCGATCGAGGGTGTAAGCTGCTATGGTAGGCTTAAATGTGTGGTTGTTATTATGCGAGTGTATTATAGTGATGAGGATGAGCAGTATTCTCTAAGTACAGGTTACTATGGAGTGAGAGTTCTTGATTTTTGACGTTATCTTACGCGTGCATTGACCTTTGTCTTGTTATACCATTATTGATGGTATGATGTAGAGTATCAAGTTTTAGAGGTATAACGGTGCTTATTTTTCATGGAGAGATAGTAGTTTGGGGGTTTTATCAAAGGGGGAGATGATGAGTTCCTCCACGTCCAAATAGTGATGCCGATAATAGTAGACTGAGAGTGATGGTAGATGAGGACGAGTGAATGTATCCTCATTGTGATAATGGTGTTAAACTCGTGTCATGTAGGGATAGAGATGGGGAGGAGGAAAGAGATGAGATCGTATAATGCGCAATAGATAGGTAAGAATATGTTGGTGTGACTTTGAATAAGAGCTCATTAAATGGTGGAGGTAGAAGTGACAAGTAGGCTTGAAAAATTCTAAGACATAGTTAAAGTGGTTAGGGAGATAGGCTTGAATGTGTGGTTGTTATTGTACGAGTATGGACGATAGACTATTGAAGACTTCATAATAAGGGTTCCGAGTATAGAGTTGAGTATTGAGGATTAGCTCTGTATAAATATGATCATCTTAGGAATAGTACCTTAAGGCTTGGAACTAGGCTTGAATGGAAGAAAAAGAGGTGGTTAGGTGGAGGTTCGAATAAGAGTTATGAGTTTGCATTGATGGAGTAGAGTGCCATGAAAAGGAGCACAATTGAGGTGGGGACTTGAGCATGAGAGTGTCCTAAGAGTCTTATTTATACGATGGTCCTATTCTCGATTAGAGTTGATGGCTTCCTTCTTGAGTTCGAAAGACTGATTGACGACGTGTTCAAATGATTCGAGTTGATTGAGTTCTGATGTTAAATTCGTGCCTAATGGTGAGAATTTCTAAGATAATATCTCTACTCTTAAACTTAATCGATTTCTCTATTTGAGGTTATGTGTCAACTCCTTAGTCTGAATGTAGATTGTTTAAGATTGATGAGGAGTCAAGAGTTTAATTGATTGAGTGAGTTTTGAGAAGAGTTCTGATTCTTATTCGTACCTTGATGTCTACCTTTACTCATCATTCGAGGACGAATGATCCCAAGGGGGAGATAATGTAACACCCCAACTTTGTTTGACTAAAATTGAGTCATCCTTCATATTATATGCGATCTTAATTGATAATTCTTAATTGAGCATAGATGTTAAAGTTAATTTCTTAGAGTGGGAGTAGAATTGGAGATGATAAAAGGATCTTTTACATCAAGTCAAGTCCAAAGAATTTCTAGCGACTAAGTTTTTGTATAAGTTGATAGAAGGGTAAACTTCAAATGACCATATCTCGTAAAGTATAATGACATAGATGACCCATAATATATCAAAAGAAAGAACTTTGAATTAGCTTTCCAGCGCATCTTATTTCGCCTTAATCAAAGTTTGGAAAAGAAAGTTATGACTATTTTACTGAGGACCTGCAGAGTTGTCTGAAGAGCCGCGATAGCTCGGCGTTGTGGACCTATCGCGAACCCTTTCTGGATAAGTTAAACGACGTCCTTTTATTTTATTTTGAGGGTACTTTTATCCTAAAACCTTTGGGGGTCTATTTAAGGTCCAAAACACATAAAACGTCAGTTTTCATAATTAAAACTATATCCTTCACTCCTAAACATAAACGCTCAAGAATCCTCAAGAATGTCATCAAGTTAGGATTAACTTTCAAGATTCATCATCAAGGTGAGTTATTCTTCATAAACTTTAGGCTACCCAACCTAAATTTCTTATCTATTCATGAATTCCTAATAGAATCTTAAATCATAACCTAGGGTTTCAAGAAAACGAATTCAAGAATCCCAAGAAAGGATTTCTTGATTATTCTTTTCATGAATTAGGGTTATTCATCAAGAACTCTAAAGATTCTAAGTCAAGCAAAAATCAAAGAGAAGCTCTTCAAACAATGTCTTCACAAGTTCTTCCACTCTAAAAGAACTACCGAGATCGAGGATTTTCTCCAAGAAAATAAGTATTCATCAAATTTTGATTGTAATATCAACTTTCCAAATATGTAAGGCTAATCTAAAGCATGTGATTGAGTCTATGATTGAAATGATGAGTTATGCGTGAAAATCCTTTAGTATTTTACTGAGATTCTTCTTGATCTATGCATTTTTCTTATATTGATGATTATCATAAACTTGATATATTGCATAAGTGTTTTCATGAATGATTTTACAAAATTATATGTCTATTATACTAAAGAATACAAGAATGAGCTTAGGGGCAAAGAGTCTAGAGCCTTAACGATAGTGATGTTTGTGATGTTGTAATTGTAGTCCAAATTGATGAGAGTCTTGATGTTGATGTTGGTGAGAGTGACATTCATGAGTCTTAAAATTTGAAACTAAATTCTAAAAGAATATTTCAATTCCATGATTTTGATGTTGAGGTTGATGTTGATGTACTATGTCCCTATGGGACCGATGATGATGATGTTGATGTACTATGTCCTATGGGACTGATGATGATGATATTGATGTACTATGTCCCTATGGGACTGATGAGGATGAGGTTTTATGAGCATGTCGAGTTCTAGGTGGAGTATTGAGCACCGAAATGGGTGAGAGTGAGTCCCAGTCAAACTCATTATCTACGTAGCCCGCGTAGGAGAGAGGATTGAACCGCAATGTGGATAGCTCCTTGTCCTAAAAGAGGATTGATGATCTTTTTTCCTTGTGGATCCACTAAGGTTGATGTCCTTTACCCTGGGCAGGGTACTGGATGGACGTGTCAACGACATCGCTTCGTTGTATCATCACCGGCTCATAGGTGATAGTTGTTGGTTAGAGAAACACCTAGTTAGGTTCCTCACTGATAGAACTCTGATGTTGATGTGATGGTATGAGTCTTGATGGATGTTGATGTCTTATTATCTACCCTTTATCCTTGTCCTAGACGGGCATGCACCCTTCGAGTTGAGTTGAGTTGAGTCGAGTTTCCTTGAGGTGAGTCTGATGTATTGATGATGTATTGATAAGATGTTAATGGGTCATTTGTCTACTCTTTATTCTTTCTTTAGATAGATATTTGACATCTTGATGGAGTATGATATTGAGTTGATGTTATTCCTATATTATTCTGCCTATTTCCGTTTCACTCAGCTATTTTACAAACCAATACAATCCACGTACTAATGTCTTCCTTTGGGACTGCATCATTTTATGATGCAGAGGTACGTATTAGAGACCATCGATAGGCGCTTCGTTGAGGATCTATTCACATTCAACTGATCGGTGAGACCTTCTTGTTTTCGGAGGATTTTCATATTGTTATCATCTAGCTTGAGTTAGTATTTTATTTTTTTGAGTTGGGTAACCATGGCCTGTCGTGGTACCATGTAGATGTTAGAGGTAGAGGCTTCATAGACGTTGAGTAGAGGATGTTATGTATTGTTCTTTTTTCAACTCTTCTTTATTGGAAATTAACGTTTATATAAAGACTTGATTACTTTAATTACATTACAATCTTTTCCTTGAGGATGTTCCTTCCGCTGTTGAGTATGAGTGACGATGAGGCCAAGTTGTTCACTCGGGGGCTAGCAATAGTCTCTGAGTGCCGGCCACACCAAGGGTACCCCCCGGGGCGTGACATAGAGGAAGAACTAATATGATCTAGAGCAGCAGTAGAAGATGATACGTGAAAACAAGAGTTATTCTTGGTAGAAGAATCCACAAAACTAGTTGAGAGTTTTGAAGATGGGGATGGGAAAACTGAGTTAGGTGGCGGTATTGATGCAATTAATGTGAGCCAAGGAGTGGAATTAAATTGCTCTAGGGGAGTGCCTAGGATAGAGGAATCAAACAACTTTTTCTTCTTATAAATAAATGTGTTTCATTAAATCGAACATGTCTACTAAAATAACTTTTATTATCCTGAGGATTGAAGTAGGCATAGCTATGATGATCCTTGGCATACCCAAGAAAAACACAAGTACCAGTTCTATAGGTAAACTTGTGTTGATTGTAGGGTCTTATCGAAGGATAGATAGTGCAACCAAAGACACAGAGAAATTCATAAGCTGGTGGAGCTCCATGAAGTTTCTCGAATAGGAAACATATTGAAGAACTTGAGTAGTGATCCTGTTGATCAAGTATGTAGTGGCGTGCATAGCAACGTTCTAGAATCTGGATGGAACTGCAGCATGAGCGATCAAGGTGACACAGATATCAACCAGGTGTTAAATTTTTCTCTCAACTTGGCCATTTTGTTGGCGTGTATGGGGTCAAGTAATGCAATGTTGAATGCCATTGTCCTTCTGATAAGTTATGACAGGACAAAATTCATCACCCCAATCTGATTGGCAATTAATAATTTTGGTTTGAAATTATTTTTCAACCAATTTGTGGAAGGCAACAAAAGTAGAAAGAACCTCACTTTTTTGTTTAATTGGATATACCTAATAGTAACAAGAGAAGTCATCCACAAATAGAACAAAATACTTGTCTCCATAAAAGGATAAGTTGGGAGCTAGTCCCATTACATCACCATGAATCAATTCCAATGGCTTACTAGCAGTTGAGCCAGTAACAGATAAAGAAAGCTGACTATGATTGCCTAAAAAACATGTTTCACATATGCTAGATGACTTTATTGAATTACTAGGTAAACAAAACTTATAACAATAAAGGAGACAATTGATTATTGAGGATGACCAAATCGAGCATGCCAATCAGGTGCAACACTCTGAACCAATTTGAAAGCCTTGGTTTGTCTGGTAATGCCCTTGAAAGAAGCAATAGGAAGCCTGTAAACTCCATCATCTGATAGTCCCTTCAACAACACCTTTTTATTTGCTTGATTCTTCACAGTAAATCCATCTAAATTAAATTTAAAAGAGCATTGGTTGTCTTCGAAAATCTATTAACAAATAACAATTGTTGTTGTGTCGCAGGCACATGTAAAATATTTTTCAAATGGAACTGATAGTTATTAGAAGATAATCTAGTGTGACTAATGATTTTAATGTGCAAACCATGACCATTACCTACGGTGATAGTGCCAGGCCCTTTGTACTCCTTTTAGATTTCAAGTGCAGACAAATCAGGCATCATTGATGAGAAGTAGCAGTGTCAGGAAACCAATCTTTGGATGAAGCATTAATTTTTGTGCCATTGCCAGTGATAGTATCATGATTATAACGTTTGCAACACCACTAACGTAGTGATTTTTGAGTCCACAGATCTGACAAGGCTGAGAAAACCACTTCTTGTTTCCAGTATAGGATGCACCAGTGTTTTTAAAACCATTGTGTTTGGGAGCCCTGAGGAGACTGACGTGTAGAGGAAGTTTTGTTGGCGAGCAGTAATGGCAACGATGGAGGTTGAGTTGCGAGAATTCTCCAAGAGAATCTCATGAGCCATAAGTCTACCGAAAAGATCAAAAAATAAAACTGGTTATTTTTTTACCGATAAAGTTGCAATGACAGGATGATAATCAGCAAAAAAAATCATGGCATTGAACTCATCAGAAGACACAGGTGTGCCAGTCGTGACAAGCTCAACACTAATAGCTTTAGCTTCACGAAGAAATTGCGCACTGTTGCTTATGCCAAAAGCATTTGAAAGAGCGGTCCAAGCATCAAAGGAAATATCTAAACCAGTTACATAAGGAAAAATTTGCTCAGCTAAAGATTATAAGATCCAACTTAGTAAGAGTTGGTCTTCTTGTAACCACTTAAGATAATCGAAATTTTGTGCAATTGATTTGTAGTGGTACTATTTATGGTGGAGCGAGGTGTTGGTGTACCATTGATATAACCGAATAGATTGTAACATTTGATGATAGGAACAAATTGACTTTTCTATATCAAGTAGTTTGTTGGTTTGAGTTTGTTTGGAAAAAGAAAGATGAGCGTGAGGTAAGATAGCAAAGAGACCTGGAGTGGTTAATATTGTTGCAATAGAGGCGGAATCTGAAATGTGAGAAGAAGATAATTCCATCATAGGCTCTGATGCCATGTTTGATGATTAAATAATTGAGATAATTCTATTGTATTTTCTATTGAATAAAATCGTTGAATATATAAAAAGTTATTGACAACAAACTAAAAAAGAATAAGAAGATAAATTTATCTATTCTAACTAATAGGGATCACTATCCTAATTTATAGGGATTAAACTTTTTCTCTGATAGCCCTAAACTAGTTGTAGATAATGAACAAAGTATTGTTAAATAGCATGAAAATGCAGATGATAGAGAGGGCTAGACCTGAAAATGAGGAAGAAAATCAGATTCGCATGACATCTCTACAAAGAGTTAGATCTGCTTATCCGTTGGATAATGTCATCTCACCTTTAAATTCTAGAGTTCAAACAAGATCAAGATGAGGAATATAGTTGCATTCTCAGCGTTTGTCTCCTCTATTGAGCTTAAAAATGTGAAGGAGGCTCTGAAAGATGTTGATTGGGTGAACTCCATGCGAGAAGACTTGCACTAGTTTGAAAGATGCAAAGTGTAGCACATGGTCCCCAAGACATCAGATAGAATAACTATTGAAACTATGTGGATTTTCAGGAACAAGCTTGATGTAGATGGATCTATTGTTCATGACAAGTCAAGGCTAGTGATTCAAGGTTACAACCATGAAGAAGGAATTTATTATAATGGTACATTTACTCCAGTTGCAAAAATAGAAGCCATCATAATTCTCATAGCTTTTGCAGCATTCATGGGTTTTAAGCTCTATGTCTCCGTCCACAATCTGAAAAGTGAAATTATACTATGGTTTTTTTATAGTAATATATTGATTTAGCCGCAACTATAGCAATTAATTTCTATTAATTAATTCTAATAAAACCAACCATAAATATCATTTGTCACAAGAATTTTACAATATAGCAAAAAAATAATTCTAAAATAGAGCTCATCAATTTCATTACTACAAATCAAAGGAATTTTCACAAGCTTTATTAGTTAGAATAGTTACATTACCACTTTTTTAAGATTCCAAAATAATTATCTAGTTGCATATGATTGTATTTTACAACTATGAGAATAGTAATAATATACAATGTTTTACACCATCTTGTTTGAGTCCAAAGAAGCTCAGTCTTTGATTTGTCGATATTTCCGATTAAATCTTCTTCTCTCTTTCCACAATCTTCAACTGCACCTTAGGTTGATCAACATTCATCCTAATTTGACATATGTATGCTCTTATTTCATTAATATACCCATCCATATTGGTAAGATATTTTAGCCCCAAAAAAATCAAGACCAACAATTATATATACAAATTTCAAAGAAAGAAATATTAAATGTCATGAATAATTCTTTTGTTAAGATATTTAAGAAATTAAAACAAGAAAAAATAAATAATAAGTAAGAACAAAAGTAGACTAATCTCTACCTTTTTTAAAACCTACGCATATCAATCTCAAGTTCCAATAACAATTATAAAGCATAGAAAATCACCTTTAAATTTAAAAAAAAAACATATATAATCCAATGCAGTACTCACCGATTCAAGCTGTGAAAATAATCTCTTACTAAAATACAAGATCAAAGATTGCGTTTACTAAATTTTGGTGGTTTAATCTTACTCTAAATTCACACAGTGAGAATTTTAATGCATAAACTTATCTGATCTGCTTGCAAAATTCCATGTAAAACGCACAAAAAAGAAAGATACAAAACTATCACACATAAAAATTTAAAATCAAATAAACAATTAAGATAATGAAGAGGGGGAGGAGGGTGTAAAGAAAATTGAAAAAGAACTGAACGAAGGTAAATGAATATGCGAAGAAGGAAATGAATTAGAAGAGGGAAAAATGATTATGGAAAGAGGATATTTTATTGGATTTTAAAATATGGGGGAAATTATTAGACTTTTTGTAATTTTTAATTTATTTGTGAAAAAAAGGTGCAGATGTGATGGTTGATGGAGAGATTGAAGTTAGGAAATTTTTTAATCTTTACTTCTTTTTGTTGTTGTTGTTAAAGAAAGATATAAAATTATCACACACAAAAATTTAAAATCAAACAAAAAATTAAGATAACGAAGAGTGATGAAGAGGGGGAGGAGGAGGTTTTAAAGAAAATTGGAAAAGAATTTGTTGTTGTTGTTTATTAATGGTATAACTACTATAGCACTAAACGTAGAACAATTGTATCAAAAAGTCACACAAATTATTTAAAAATTACAATAATAAATAATAACAACAATGGAAATATAAAGATATACTTTATTTTATGTTAATAGAAAATGTTAACTATTTAAATTAAATGAATAATATTCTAATATATATATTTATTTATCATCTATGCTATTGTTGGCTATCAAATTGAATAATAAACACTCCAACTACGTTAGATGGATAAAGATATTAGTCTGACGAATTAAGTTTGTGTCTAACAATTTTTGAAGTACTTGAGCACTATGAAGTTTCAATACGACTCGTTGAAGTTATATTTAGATTTGATTCAATTTGTCAATCAAAATTAACTGGATATTATCATATATTTATTGAAATTATATTCGAAATTCATAAGTAGGTATGTAGTATTGAATCAAGTCAAACTATTAACACCGCTATCTAGATGTGATTAGTATTGTTATAGACTAAAGTCAACTCGTGGTAAGAAATAATTATAAGCTATAGAAATTTATTACAATAATAAATTTATGGCTAATTCATTTCGTTTTGACAAAGAATTATAATTATTATAAAGGTAACTATTGCTTCGATTTTTCCACAGTCAAAGAGATGTTTATTTAGTTATAATATTTTAATTTCAATAGTCTTTTCATGGCTAACACATCATCGTTGTTACAATAAATTTTAACAAATGAAAAAAGTGATTAGCTATAAAATTTTATTGTAGCACAAGTTCTATGAGTAGATCATTAACTACAGTACCAAATTTTTATAACATGAACAAAATATATTTGTTTAGCCACAATATGTTATTTTAAATAATTTATTGTAGCTAAAATATTACTATTACTAAAATAAATTTTAACATGGGAAAAACTAATAATTAGCTATAAAATTTTATTACAGTAAAGAAGGCATCACTATATCATTTAACCATTTCCTTGATTTTTTACAGTTTGAAGCAAAAATAATTATTTAGCTACAATATTTTGATTAAATAGTGTATTATGGTTAAAAGGTTATTATTGCTACACGAACTTTTATCGTGTGGCAACAAATTATAATCGGCTACAAAATCGTAGCAATAAATTTATGGCTATTTTATATTTTTTGTCACGATTATTAATAATTGTATAAAAAATGAGAAATTTGCTTTGTAAGTTTGATTTTCATAGCTAAATATTTTTTATGCACTTATAAATAGACACAAAATTTTAGTTTTGTGGTTACTACTAAGAAAAATTCATAGCTTAAATTTCGCAGAAATAGATACATTTTGTAGTAGTGTGAAGACAACCACAAATACATCAAGATAGAGCTTGAATACCTTATTCAATATATCCATGAATATCACCAGCGCATTAGTCAAAACAAATGATATCACCGCTAATTCAAACTGACCATACTTTATCTATAACACTATTTTGGGAATGTCACACTCCCTCACTCTTAGTTAATGATAATCGAACTGAAGATAAATCTTGGAGAAGTGTCTAGCCCCTTGAAATCGGTCAAACAAGTCATCCATTCTCAAAAATGGATACTTATAGTGACCTTATTCAATTGCCGATAGCCTATGTACATTTGAAGCAACCCATCTTTCTCCCTCACAATCAACATCGCAGCACCTTATGGAGACCTACTTAGTCTAATGAAACCCTTCTCCAACAAATCCTTCAATTGCTCATTCAACTCTTCTAATTTTGCCAGGGCCATTCGCTAAGTAGGAGTTGAGATAGATTGGGTATCGAAAAGGAGATCTATGCAAAAATTTATTTCCTTTTTAGGAGTAAACTAATCAATTCTTCAGAAAATACATTCGAGAACTCATTAACAACGAGGATTGACTCATGAGATGGAACTTCAGAAGTGGCATATCTAACCCTCACTAGGTGATGGCACAACCCTTATAAATCATCTTATGAGCCTTAAGATAGGAAACAAATTAACCCTTATATACAAAACTAAAACCCTTCCACTCAAGAATGAGCTAATTAGGAAATCTAAATGTGACTTTATGGGTTCGACAATCTATAGAAGCATAGAAGGATTGAAACCAATCCATCCCAAGAATAAAATCAAAATAATTTCTATAAACTCTTTGTACAATCTCGGAATTACCGGGGGGGGGGGGGGGGGGTACAAATTTCAAAGGCTCAACTAAGATTTCAAGACACACATTGAATCTATTTGTAGGGAATTGAGTTACAAAAGAAAAATTGGCTCCCAAATCTAATAATGCGTACACCAAAATTGTAAACTTTCAACATATCGGTAACAACATGCGGAGTCTCTTCCGCTTCTTGTTGGACATGCAAAGCATAAAATGTCATGATCCATAATTAGTTCACAACTAAAGAAAGTAAAATCAAGTACAAACAAGCACAAGACTTAACTCAAATCCCAAAAATTAGAGTATGAGTGCAGGAGCATTAAAGTAGTACAAGAGAGTAAATCCAACTGTCTCAAATGAAAATACAATGATGTCTGAAAAAGTAAAATACGAAGTCTGAAATGGAAGCAACAATAAAGAAAATCTCAAAGATCTACGGTGACTCAAAGTTTGAGCCTCGCTGCTAATATCACACCCAAAGTCCCATAAGGCGGACCGGCACCCACTACCGACAAGAATCGAGAGAACTAACCTCTAATCATGCACTATCTGTGAACATTAGAAGATACTTCTATACTAAATATGCTCTCAAGAAAGTAGAGAGTAATAACAAGCCAAAAGGAATACATATGACTAGGCCGTTGGAACCACAATGTCTAAAATATGAGACATGACTATATTTTACTTTACATAGACTACAAAGCCTCTAGATAAAGAACATTATCTGATATGGGTTGAGACAGGCCCCACCTCGTGATTAGATTCTACATAATACAATATGTATGCTCTAGACAAAAAAAAGCCTCGAAGCAACGTGGAGCTCAGTATTGGCAGCTGGATATCCTGTACTCCTACTATGGGGATCTAATAGCTCTTGTACCTGCAGCATGAAATGCAGGTCCCTCGAGAGGGTCGTTAGTAAAGGATAATGTACTGAATATGTAAGGGATAAAGTACTATTTATGAAATAAGAAGTCAAACGAAATCATGCTCCGATGTAAGGATAAAATACCACATTTATTCATATTGTAGAATCATGTACTTTATGTCCTTTTTGTTACTTTCTCTTTCTTTACTTTACAATCTGTGCATAATATATAATACAAATGATCAGCTGATCAGTGGTAAATCTATATCAGGATCAATCCATGCGATGCTTTCCTTTCACCCTCGGGATACCTTTCATAATATTGGGTCAACCCATGCTAAGTGATTCTTCCAACCCTAGGATACCACCCATCAATAAGCAACTTTACTTTATCTTTCATTTACATTTTGGATGATTCTTTTAGTGGTCATAACATTTTGAGCTACAAGACTATAGACATAACAAGTGACATGTATAAAATCATGTAAGATATACCACAATGAAGAGAGTTGGTCATACAATGAATGAAATTTGTAGGAGATGAAATAACATATGAACTTTATTTAGCTAAATAGAGAACTCATGTATCTTGGTATGCATAGATTTGATGACTATATATTGGAATATATGTAAATATTAAATATTAGTTATGTCAGAGTTTGTAAGTTCCTCTATATGCCAAGGAAGAATCTAGATTTCATGTCAAGTGATAGAAAATCGAGTAGCCTTACATATCTTGTTGTATTATCTCGCTATTACCTCAAAGTAACCTTCCTTTTTTTCAAATATTTATTTGTAATAGAGTAGGCGTTAAAACTGGTATTACTAGCTAATACACACATTGCTGTCCAATCTCACCAAAAAATGAAACTCAGGCAACATGCCTGTAATTTTCAACACAAAGGTGTTCTTTCAACTTTTCCTTCTCTAATCCCATTTGTCTAATATACACCATCATATATATGGCATATCCAGCTTCATTTAATCTCGTAATATTCTTACAACAGTTAACAAAGTATAACGCATAGCAACTCCACAAAACACACAATTAGGTAGCATGACATTACACCCTTTCCCTATATTTCGACGTCGACAATTCAAACCTATTCCAACATCAACCAAACTATTCTCAATATATTTACACACCAAAATAGTCCCAACATAGATGGAGGACGTGAGACCATAGTCCCCAATTAATAAACCCACAAGTTCCTACTAACAACACATTTAAGATAACACACTAAATCTCATTTTTAAGTAAATCAAAAATAGTGGATCAACTTTAGGTTACCATTTATAATCTAAACCTTGTTAAGAACATCAATCTCCCTTCATAATCAAGTCAACCAAGAAGAGAAAAACCTATTAATAAAAAAAAGTGTGCAGCAATTTTCAGAATCATGTTGTCCAATATTTCACACAAGCATAACAAATGTATCTCCCTTATTTTTCATGGGAAAATTATGCTAAATCCATAGGTATTTTTACTTACTTTAACCCTCAAGGAGTAGGGATTCTCCATGAACCCTAAAGGTTTGTTATGGATGCTTGGTAAAGTCCAGAGAGAACAAGGAGAGGAACTTGGACAAAGCTGATTTATTTTCCAATGTTAAGTGACTCTAAGGAGCTGGTTTAACCACTTTTAAAAGGACCTTATTGGCGGACTTTATCCTTTGTTTAGAGCCACCTTTTATCAAGTAGGTGATGCACCTACTTATCCCTTTCACTTGGGTTTTATTGAGCTTCAATTCGATGGGCCTTGGCCGCCTATTTTCCTCCTTTCCTTTCACTTGGTTTGGGCCCAAATCGTCAAGTATGTAGTAAATGTACTTATGCCTTTTATCTATCCATCTTGGGCTTCCAATATTTACCCTTTATAATTCTGAAGCATGGGCTACAATTACACCCTTATCTTGGGCTTCATTCACTATTTGGCTTGGAAAAATTTGGTGTTGGGCCTCGTCTCCGTTTCCTTTTTCTTTTTCACTTAATTTGGGGCTCAAATGAGTCAAAGTAATGTATGAATTAATCATCCACATCTACCTAGCCCATTTATGCTAAGCACATAGGTGACTCACCAACTAGCTTTTTAAAGTACCACAAGCACCTAAATTATTTTACTTCGTTTAAGGTCGCAATCTCCTTAATTTAACTAAAAACTTATATACACTGGATCATCTTAAGCATTAGACATGAATATAGCCTCCAACTTGAAATGTAAGAACCTTTGAAAAATTGGTGCTCATTTTAGCCATATCATGTCCTATATATATAGGACTAGTACACGTAAGATATGGGGTGTCACATCCTCCCCCCTTAGGAACATTCATCCGTGAATGTTAGCATGATTGGATAGCTTAAGTAAGTTTAAACCTTCATTTAATCAAACTTTTGACAATATAACAAATATCTATTCACACGTACCTATTAATGCCCCAATTTTGTATCTTGGATTTTCTCTTTAGCTTCAAATAGATAAGGATACTTGGATTTCATCATCTCCTCAACCTCCTATAATGTCTCTTCTATTTGCTGGTTTCTCCAAAGTACTTCTACTTTGGCTATTTGTTTATTCCTTAACTTCTTAACTTGACGATCTTGAATAGCAATAGGTACCTCTTCATCGGTGAGATCTTCTGTAACCTGCACACCTTCAATAGAAGTGATACGAGATGGGTCATCTATGTATTTTCAAAGCATTGAGATATAAAACACTTGATGAACCATTGAAAGCTCCTAGGGTAGCTCTAGTTCATATGCAACCTGCCCGAGTGTTTTAACAATCTTATATAGCCTTATGTAACGTTGACTCAGTTTTCTCTTCTTACCAAATCTCATAACCCCTTTCATTAGTTACACCTTAAAAAATACTCAGTCCCCTACCAAGAACTCTAGCGCTCTCCTCCTAGCATCTATATATGATTTGTGATGACTTTGGGCTATTTTTAGCCGCTATTGTATTACCCTAACTTTTTTCATGGCTTGTTGTACTAGATCTAGCCCAAGCAAGGTGGTTTCACCCACATCATACCATCCAATTGGTGACCTACATTTCCTTCCATACAAAGCTTCATAATGTGCCAATTGGATTCTTGAATGATAACTATTATTATAGGCGAATTCAATAAGTGGCAATTGATCCACCAAACTACCTAGAAGTCCAATGCTCAAGGTTGCAACGTATCTTCAAGTATTTGAATGGTGCATTCTGCTTGACCGACTGTTTGGGGATGGAAAGTCGTTCTTAAATTTACTTATGTTCCTAAACTTCATTAGAAGATATTCCAAAACCTGGTGGTGAATTGAGCTCTCCGATCAGATATACGGAGATTTGGAATGTGTGTAGCCTAACTATCTTCTTGATGTATAACTTTGCATACTTTTCAAATGTATAATCACTCTTGACTGACAGGAAGTGTGATGATTTTATGAGTCTATCAACTATTATCCATATGGTGTAAAACTTATGAAATGACCGAGGCATCCTAGTAAGAAAATCTACGTTGATTATATCCTATTTCCAAGTTGGAAGCTCTAAACATTGCATATAACCTCCCAGTTTTTGGTGCTCTACTTTGACTTATTGGCAATTCGGACATTGAGCCACAAATGCTGCAAGGTCCCTTTTTCGTGCCTCTCCGCCAAAACATTCCCTTCAGGTCTTGATACATCTTGGTTGATCATGGATGGATGGAATATCTTGAATGATAGGCTTCTGCCATTATCTTCTTTCTTAGTCCATTAACATCAGACACACATAATCTATTTTGGCAATAAAGCACTCCATTTTTTGTAAGCTCAAAAACCTTCATCATACCTTGATTTACCTTCTCCTTAAGTTGTTATAGAATAGGATCATTGAATTTCTTCTCTTTCACCTCAATTACCACTGAACACTCTGAAGCACTATGCATAACAATCCCTTCCTTTGGAGTTTCAAGAAGGTGAACCCCTAAATTGGCTAGTTGACATAGGCCCTTATCCATACCTTGTTTTACCACGGTCTGATCACTAGTACTCATGATTGTCTTACAACTTAGAGCATCAGCTAACATATTTTCCTTCCCCGGATGGTATAGTATATCAACATCGGAATCCTTTATCAACTCTAGCCACCTTCGCTGCCTCAAATTTAAGTTTGTCTGCTTAAAGATCTACTGCAGGCTCTTATGATCAGTATATATGTCAACGTGACCCCTCTACATATAATGGAACCATATATATAAAGCAAATACAACCACCGCTAGCTTAAGATCATCTGTTGGCTAGTTTTTCTCATGCGATCATACTTGTCTCGAGGCATAAATGATTACTCTACCATGCAGTGTCGTACATAACCTAAGACAACTGCTAAAGCATCACAAAATATTGCATACCCCTCTGTGCCTTCTTGAAGTACTTGCACATGTGCAGAAGTTAACCCACTTTTCAACTCTTGAAAGCTTATTTCACATGCATCATTCCACTAGAACTTATTTATCTTATGTGCTAACTTAGGTAGAGGTGCAGAAATGGAAGAAAATCCTTCAACAAACCTTTTGTAATAACCTGCCAACCCTAGGAAGCTTCGAACTTCAGTGGGTGTTGTTGGCATTGGCCAATCTTTCACAACCTCTATCTTTTGTGAATCAACCCTTATTCCTTCATCGAATACAATGCGACCCAAGAATGCCACTAATTTTAACCAAAATTCACATTTGGAGAACTTACCGTACAACTACTGATCACGAAAAACTTGTAATGCTTGTTGTAGGTGATTCGCATGGTCCTTTGTTGATCATGAATACATCAAAATATTATCTATAAATACTATCACGATTACATCTAAGAGCGACTTGAATACCCTGTTCATTAAATCTAAGAAAACTGCTAGTGTATGTGTTAGCCCAAATGACATAACAGGAAATTCAAAATTACCATATCTTGTTCGAAAAGTTGTCTTTAGGTATATCTTTCTCCTTCACCATCACTTCATGATAATGTGATCTCAAATCAATCTTTGAAAAGCATTTATCACCTTGTAATTGATCAAATAAATTAGCTATCCTGGGGAGGGGATACTTGTTCTTAATTGTAACTCTATTCACTTGTCGGTAGTGGATACACATTCTCAACGTGCCATTTTTTCGTACAAATAACACTCGTGCACCCCAAGGGGACACATTAGGCCTTATGAATCCCTTTTTCAGCAAGTCTTTTAATTCTCCTTTAATTCATGTAATTCTGCTAGGGTCATTCTATATGGTGGGATAGAGATATGCTGAGTGCCTGAAAGTAAATCAATACCAAAATCTACTTCTCGTTCTAGAGGTAAACCTGGAGGATCTTCAGGAAACACATAAATAAATTAATTCACTATTGGAACAGGTTGAAGAATTGGTGATTTCGCCCCTATATCCCTCACTCTAACTAGATGACATATATATCTCTTTGACATCATCTTCCTTGCCTTAAAATAAGAGATAAACTTATCCTTTTTCACCCCAACATTGCCTTCCCATTCAAAGACTGCCTTATTTGGAAAGTAGAGGTACACTCTCTTGGTTCAACAATCAATGGTGGCATAGCAAGAAGCTAATCAATCCATACCCATTGTAACATCAAACTTCACCATTTCTAGCTCAATAAGGTCAACCAATATGTCACGGTCAAAAGCAATTACTATGCAATTGTGCTTGACCCATGTAGCTATAATAGATTCACTGGTTGGTGTAGACACCTCGAATAGTTTCTTCAATAATTAAGTATTTTTTTAAGTCTCTCAGCGATCAGTGGAGTGATATATGATAGTGTAGAACCACGGTCAATCAACGCATATACATTATGTGAAAAGATAGACAATGTACCTGTAACCACATCGGTGAAGCTTCCAAGTTCCGTCGACTTCCTTGAGCATAGGTATGATTTTGGACTCCACTAGAGCTAGATGCCACTCTAACACCACTACCACGACTAGTAGGACTTGCTTACCTCTACCTAATGGAGATACTGATGATGATGATTCTACAAATGATCCAGTAGGTTTTGCTATATCGCCCATGCGTCTTCTTAGACAATCTCTCATCATATGCGTTGGCACACTAGATGTCACGATCCGGGATTAGGGCCTAGATGTGACACAGCGAATGGAAACTTGAGAGTCCCCAAACAAGCCTCATGTATCGATATTCGCATCATCAGTTCAAGAGAACATTCAAATGGTAACACATAATTTTAAGGGACGGGAAAAAAAGACTCACACTATGGGGGCAAAACGGGGGATTAGGACCTTCCACACTAATACCCTTAAATATATAATCAAAGTATGAGATTTTCATATATCCCTTCATAGGGATACATAAACCAAATGTTTCACATAACATAAAGACCTTAAGGAATCCACATGATGTCCAACAAATGCCCCTAATCAAACAGAACGGGGGCCAACACAAGTTCTGGCTCATCCTCAAATAAGAAGAAAATTCTAAAATATCATAAAGGAAAGGCAGTTGGCTCGTCCTTGGATGATAGGAGTCACCACAGTATGCTTCTAGATTGAATTATTCGTCGAACGATTGGTAATCAAAGTGCTCGACCCTTACATAGTGAAATCATGTAGGCATAGAGTATGTGTTAGTATATTTGAACGTACTAAGTATGCAGACATGCAATGCTTATGACTTACCAAACCTGCATTCCAATGTTAGATGACAATGGCACATAATATAGAAAGAACCATATATTCAATAGAAATATATACAAGATGCCATGAGGTTATGATGCATGAAATGCAACAATGCTCATATATAGTAGGGATGGACTATACCGACAAATCAAACTCATGCGAGCTATTACATGAATTAAACCATTTAGGACCTCCCACCGGTAGGGAGAAGATTACTTTCCAAAGGTAATCTACATCGCACCTTACGACCACGCTTTTCAGTGGATGGTCACCTTCCTTACGACCCACTTTTCAGAAGGATTTTTCATAATCATATCATATCATAAACATAATAAACGAATAACCATTCCTTATGACCCGATCTTTTCGTTAATTGCAAATGTTTCGGTGTTGACACATAGTTCAAGGAATGGGATAGGACCCTTTGGGATAGCCCTGACGCCCCTATTCCATCGGTGCTAAGTCAATAACATCCCACATGAATACTTATACATATACATGCTTTCAAGAGGTACAATGTTCATTTCGAACCGTTCAATGCACATTTAGGATCAAATGCCAAATCATAAATCATAACCGCAATGCTCATGCAAGGAATAACTTATCTACATATGCGGAATGGTGCAAGCACCCAAAATGCTCAAAGAGCCATAATCATAGACATGTATGTGATCACATTCTTAACCAATGTCTTACCAAAATCATTTCATAAAACGTAAATGGGGCTTAACCCACTTCATAATTTTCATGTAAACCGATGTGCATGAATGCAAATGCAATGCAATGCATGATGTGAGATTGGCATGGGTAACATAGATTCAAGTAAAAAAATCAATATCATAATGTTAAATTAAGTAAACCCATAATTAATTAACATCTAAAACATAGTATGAATCACCCATGCATAAATCAACTTTAAAAGGGGACATGCATGTTCATAATTTCACAACTCAATGTAAATTATCATAATAGTGATCCAAGTGAATAGAAATCATAGGTAGAATACAACCCATACATCAATTGGATTTAAATAAATCATGTAATGAAATCTCGTAAACTAAATTCATGAAATAGATTGAAGGATCTTTGGGTCTTCTTGGTTGAAAGGGACCAAGAATCAATCTCACATACCTTGATTGAGGAGCTAAATTTGAGGGATGAACTTAGCTTGAATTTGACTTCAATTGAACCCTAGTTTTGAACCTTGAGAGGGGAAATAAGAGAGGAATAGGAAGGTGATCCTATAAGGGGTAGAATGTTTTAGGAGAATGAATTAAGAGGGGAGGGATATCAGTTGGTTTAGGGGTTTAGGATTGGTTAAAGGTCATAATTCATAATTAAAATAAACCAAAATTACATAATCGTCATGAATGAAACAGGCAAAATTTGGAACAGTCAGGTCCATACGGTCCACTACACGGTCGGTGAGACGTCACACAGACTGTGAACAGTGGCCGTGAACCATCACTTAGAAAATTCGTAGAGGGAATTCACACGGAGCTAAGAGGTACCACATAGACGGTTAGACGGTCCGTATGGCTCCACATGGGTTGTAACATCGATCGTGTGATGGTACTTGAAATAATATTTGCACGACAAAGTTACGAGACGGTACTTAGAAAAATAATTTATGTAGAAAATCACACGGAGGGCCACAAGGTCCATGACACATCACATGGACCGTGTGAGTGGATGTGTGCCCTCACTTGGTCAAATTCCCTTCCGTCTAAAGGTTTCCCCTATCGTGAACTTGGATCAAGTGTCCCTCCACGGGAGGCCACATGGTCCATGTGGCTTCACACGGCCCATGTGGGCCTTCCATGGTGCGATGCCTAGCAGTTCACTCGGGAAAGATTACAAGAGATTTAGTAACGCCACTCAAAATATTGGGGTCCTTACACCAGACCAATAACAAAAGTCTATCCAAATGTGACATGTACCTAGATAACGCCTCCGAAAATATTTACAAAGTTGTCTAAGAGGCGTCTATTGGCTTGTCGGATATCCCACTAACCATGCACCTTGGCCATAACTTCTTTGCCCAAACTGATTATTTCTAGACCCTTGAAGTTGTGATGAATCACTTGTTGCAGAGTAGGAGGATGATGGCCTAGGCGGTCTATTAGAAAATCGAGGCCCAAACTCACCTTTGGATTGAGTAAATTGTCCCATAGATCTGGACCTCTTGGAATGCCCCCTTTCTAACTCTTGTGTCCTTCTCCTTTGACTTTGATCCTCCAGCTTCTATGCAAAAGCATGCATCCTTTCTATATCTATGTCTTTATTGAAAGAAGCAATGGTACAATCTCTAACTAGAAATGAATCCAATCTATCCACGTATTGATGAACTCTATCTTCCATAATAGCAACTACGTTGGGAGCCTGGCCAGGGAATTAGATTGGAGACTATACTCCCTCACACTCATATTCCCTTGGTGGAGGTTTAGGAACTGATCTGTATGAGCCTCTTAGATCTCTAATGGCAAGTTATGGTCAAGAAATGCCTTTTGGAACTCCCGCCAAGTAGTTGGAGATGCATCTATACCCTTACATTGCTTCCAAGTTTCATACCGTAGTATAGCCATGCTCTTCAATCTATATCTTGTTAGCTCAACATCTTCTATACCACTTACAGGCATAATATCTGAAGTGCATTGGGTCTGATCGATGATGTCTTATGGATCTTTATTTGAATATGCTAGCTGCCCTATTTGCACTACCTGCAACTATAACTGGGCATTCTTGTCTTTGACCTTGGCCAACAATTATACGAGTCAATCGTTGGACTGCATTTCTCAAATCATGCACAGTAGCATCGGTAGGTGGTTCGGGGGGGGATTTCACTACTTCCAATTTTATTAGGAGATGGGGCTGTTAGAGATGTTTATGATAGAGACTCATCTTGAGCCTCATTTCATTTTCTAATCCGACTGGTATCACCAACTACCACTTTTACTACATTCCCTTTGCCTTTACTTTTTCTTTGTTTCTAGTATACTTACTATATAAAACAATTTAGAAGTTAAAAATGATCCACCTACAACATTTGGCTCTATGACATGAGCTAAAGAATGAAAAGAAAGTGAAAAATCCTAAATGCCACATAGCCTACTACTTATAAATGTGGTGCACAACACATCCATATGCAAGACTCTATATAGACACGGCTTTGTAGACTTCGTAAGATGACTCGCTCTAATACCACTTTTGTCATACCCAAAGTCCCATTAAGACGAACTGGCACCCATTGCCGACAAGTCTTGGGAGAACCAACCTAAAATCATGCACTATATATGCACATAAGAAGGTATTTCCATAATAAACATGCTCTCAGAAAAGTAGATAGTAATAACAAGCTAAAAGGAATACATAAGATTAGGCCGTTGGAGCCACAGTGTCTAAAATACGAGAAATGACTACAGTTTACTTTACATAGAATAAAAAGCCTCTAGATAAGGAACACTATCTGGTAAGGGTCACGACAAGCCCCATCTCATGACTAGATACTATACAGTACAAAATGTATGATCTAGACACAAAAAGCCCCGAAGCAACCTAGAGCTCCGTAATAGAGGCTAGATATCATGTACTCCTACTAGGGAGATCTACTAGATCTTATACCTGCAACATAGAACGCAAGCTCCCCCGGAGGGACGTTAGTATGGGATAATGTACTTAATATGTAAAGAAAAAAGACTATATTTGAAATAAGAACTCAAATAAAATCATGCACTGATAAGGATAAGAGACCACCTTTATTAATATTGTTGAATCATGTACTTCATGTCCTTTTTGTTACTTTAACTTTCTTTACTTTACAATCTATGCATAGTATAAATACAAATGGCTATCTAATCATTGGTAATTCTATATCAGGATTAACCCATGTTAGGGCTTTCCTTTCACCCCTAGGATACCCCCGTAATACTAGGATCGACCTGTGCTAGGTGATTCTTCCACCCCTGGGATGCTAACCAGCAGTAAGAAACTTCACTTTATCTGTCATTACATTTTGTATGATTCTTTTGGTGGTCATAAAATTTTTAGTTGCAAGACTGTAGACATAACAAGTGACATGTATACAATCATGTAAGACAATATTATAACGAAGAGAGTTGGTTAAACAATTAATAAAATGTGTAGGAGATGAAATAACATATTGACTTTATTTAGCTAAAAAGAGAACTCATGTATCTTGGTATCCAAAGTATATCTACAGATTTGACAAAGACTATATATTGGAACATATGTACATGTAAAGAGTGGAGACATGGTTATTAGTTATGTAAAAGTTTGTAAGTGCCTCTATATGCCAAGGAAGAATCTAGATTCCATGCCAAATGATAGAAAATCGAGTAGCCTTATATACATTGTTGCACCACCTCGCTGTCACCTAAAAGTAACCTTCCTTTTCTCCAAATATTTATCTGCAATAGAGTAGGTGATAAAACTAGTATTAGTAGGTAATACACACACTTTGGTAGTCCAATCTCACCTAAAAATGATACTCGGGCAACATGCTTGTACTCATTAACCCAAGGGTGGTCTTTGAACTTTTCCATCTCTAATCACATTTGTCTAATAAACACCTTCATATGCCTGGCATATCTAGCTTGGTTTAATTCCATAATATGCTTACAACATTTCACAAAGTATAATACATAACAACACCACAAAACACACTATTAGGTAGCATAACATTATGCTCTTCCCTATATTTCGACATTAACAATTTAAAACTATTCCAACTTCAGCCAAACTGTTCTCAATATATTTACACACTAAAACAGTCCCAAAGAAGTCCCAAAGTAGAAGGAGGAAGTGAGACCATAGTCCCCAATTAATCAGCCCACAAGTTCCTACTAACAACATATTTAAGATAACACACTAAAACTCATTTTTGAGTAAAACAAAAATAGTGTTGTAACCTTAGCTTACCATTTCTAAGCTAAAATATGTTAAGAACATCTACCTCCCTTCATAATCAAGCAAACAAAAAAGAGAAAGTCCTCTTAATAACAAAAAAAGTGTGCAACAATTTTCGGAAACATGTTGTCCAATATCTCACACAAGCATAACAAATATATCTCCCTTATTTTTCATGGGAGACTTATACTAAATCCATAGGTAATTTTACTTACCTTAACCTTCAAAGAGTAGGGCTTCTCCAAGAACCCTAAAGGTTTGTTATGGATGCTTTGTAAAGTCAAGAGAGAGCAACAAGAGAAACTTGGACAAAGCTGATTCTTTTTCCAATGTTAAGTGACTCTAAGGAGCTGGCTTAAGCCCTTTTGAAAGGACCTTCTTGGCTGACTTTCTCCTTTGTTTAGAGACACATTTTAGAAAGTAAGTGATGCACCTACTTAGCCCTTTCATTTAGTCTTTATTGGGCTTCAATTCGATGGGCCTTGGCTGCCTATTTTTATCCTTCCCTTTCACTTGGTTTGGGCCCAAATCATCAAGTATATGGTAAATGTACTTGGGCCTTTTTTATATTCATCTTGGGATGCCAATCGTTCCCATTTATAATGCTAAACCATAGGCTACAATTACACCCTTATTTTGAGTTTTATTCATTATTAAGCTTAGACAAATTTGGTGTTAGGCTTCATATCCATTTCCTTTTTCCTTTACACTTAATTTGGGTCTCAAATGAGTCTACTAATGTATGAATTAATCATCCCCATCTACCTAGCCCATTTAACCTAAGCACATAGGTGACTCACCTACTAGCTTCTTAAAGTCCCACAAGAACCTCATTTATTTTACTTCGTTTAAGGTCGTGATCTCCTTAATTAAACTTAAAACTTATATACAGTCAATCATCTAAGCGTTAGATATAAATATATCCCTCCAAGTTGAAATGTAAGCACTTTTATAAATTGGTGCTCATTTGACTGATCCATATCATGTCCCAGATGCTTAGGACAAGTACACGTAAGAGATGGGATGTTACAAATAAGATCTGAAATGATGGAGAAAAGCTCTACTAGAGTGAATTAACTACCCTGTACAGGTGCCTATGCTCGATCTGTAGAGAGGAAACAAAGTAGGGGTGAGTACACAAAAATGTATCTAGTAGATTCAACTGACTTGGTAAGCGAAATCAAATAGGTATGTGATAATAAAGAATACTACCAGTTGCAAGGAAAGGATTAGTGCACAACATAAACATATATAATAATAGATCAAGATAAAAATGAAAATCAATTATATAATGCACATGTAGTGGATGAATGTGATGCATGAGGTTAAATCACAGTAGACTCTGGTGTCGATGTTTACATCTACTGAGCTGAAACTACTAAGAAGAACCCTTGGGGGTCTAGTTGGACCATTACAAATCTCTCAAGTGTCCCGATGGTCACTAGCGTCGATGACACCTCAACGAATTCTGGCACTGGTAGAAGAAGTCTCCAGTATCACAATGGAATCTAGTGCCGGTGATACCTCGGTGGAATCTGGTGCCTGGAGGGAGATATCAAATAATACATTTTTCTTAGGGCCAATGCAATGTATGCCAAATCACAAATTCAAAATGTATATAATTAACTATATGCCTCGCCAGACTCTAGCGCCGGCAAAATATATCTTAAGCAATATGACTGTCTTAAATAGATTTGCCAATCCCTGGACTTACCCAAAGATATACATATCTCAGTTTCACAATGGTGTAGATGCAACATGATGTGTATACATGCCAATGCCATAATACAAGTAATCATATGTAATATGACATGATAATGATATGCAAAATAGCCATAACATCACAAGGCTATGTCAAGTGCATCAACTAGTACCACAAATCATCCATAATCTCATGCCAGTGCCTCTCATCAATAAACAGATTATCAATGAAACTGGACTCTTCAAGTTCCACAATATGCTCATTATCCAAATAGTATCACAATATTATCTATTTACCACATAACTCTCCCAAATGGTATCACAAATCTAATATTACCACATTAATATCTAACATATCTCAATTCTCAGAATTTCATCTCAATTTATCAATAAAATCACAATTTACTCAGTTGTCGGCATAACCAGTATCACATTTACATCACAATTCTATAATATTAATCTAAATTATGATGAATCAGTCTACATCTCACAATTATCACATTAACATATCTAATAACTCAAATCCAGTCCCAAAAAGATTAGTCGAACCTTCCTCGATGCCGAAACCACACTGGACAGGCTTTCAATCAACTCAAATCTCTAAACAATCTCCTAGTCGATTAATCACTATCAAAAATAGATACTACACATGAAGAGGTAAATTTTGATACCCAAATTAGCATAAATTAGGCTTATGGTCAAAATTAGGGATAGAACACAAAGGTCCCACATCTGGAAATCAACTTTAGAATCGGGTTTTACATGACAAATAAAGTTCATAGGTGAAAATCCCACTAAAATCAAGCCCAAATCAGATGAGAAACCACTACTTAACGTTTCAAAATCATACATCAAAATCCCCAATTTTGGACATTCAAAATCATGAAATTCAAGATAAAAATCATGACATTTAATCAAAGTGGTGTTAGAAAGACTTATCCAAAAGGAATCTCCAAAAAGTGTCGTCCAAAATTGTCTCCAAAAGTATGAAATTCTAAGAAATGAGTACAAATGGTGTTTTCTCGAGTTTTAAAACTGATAAGGTAAAATGTACTCCATAAACGCAGGTGGAGTCCTATGAACACAAAGGGTAAAGCCTATCAGTGCTCCACAAATGTGGAGAAGAACATAGGTAGGAAAATTATAGCTCCACGAAAATATTCCCGACTAATGCGGAGGAGGTCGAAACACAAACCTCCGCGAACGTGGATATTCTCCCACGAATGCGAAGAAGGTACATAAATGCACTAGATTTTCCTTTGCACCAGCAAAATCAGCCAACAACGATTCTCGTCACTGCCCCTCATATTCTATCCAAAACTTAGAATTTCACAAACCAAACATGTATCTGATGTCACCCAAGCTACACCTCTTTTTTAAAAGTTAAATTGGTAGTTGTCAAGCGATATAACCTAACCAAGGTTAGGGTCGATCCCACAGGGAATATGGTAGCTTAGAGTAATTTCAAGAAATTCAAATTCATTAACCTTGTTATCTCCCCAAAAGAGGGTTGTAAAATTGCCGAAAGAAATCCTAAACTAAGATAAGTGTGTGAAACCAGTAAGAAGAGTAATTAGGGTATTGTTTTTCCCATGATTCCCTAACTTGGTATTACCAGATAATCACATTCTTTTCTAGTGTGTTGCATGAAGAACGGTAAGTTATGTTTACCAAACCCTTTCGTCCAAGTGAGAGGTAAATTTCACTATGTGATTTGATTCATCCTTGCAGCGTGACATGACTAACCCTTACCTATTGCCCCAGTACAACCTCCCTTTTGATCTAGTTTGGTTGATTACATGAGAAAACATCAATTGAATCTTGCTAATTAATCTCTTTTCCATTTCATTACTACCTTGATCAAGTCAGTAACACTAGATAAGTTCTAAAGTTGCCAATCATTACAAAAAATCAAAACAAAGAGAATTAATTAATACATGCATGCACACTTTCCAAGAATTATGAATTATCCAGCTTCACCTTATTAGTTCTTCATGGTTCCCACAACCCTAGTTGTGAATTCAGCTACTCATACTCATTGTAGATGAAAGAATCATGATATAGAATAGCATAATTAAGCACTTACAAGGATCGAAATAAGAATCATAAATTAAAGCTCTTCAATAGAAATCACAAAGTATGAATTAAAATCACAAAATATTGTTTCAAGTGTTATTCTCAATGTATCTGGTTGTTCTCTACTGATTTCATTTATTGTCTACTGAAAATAACCTAAAAGCTTATTTATATTGTTTAAAATACAAATCCAAAATAAAATTGGAGAACTAATTCAGAAGGCAATACGAGCAAGTCTATGAGCAATACTAAGTTCTACAACCCGTAATCGAGGGTTCGAGGACTTCATCTTCAATTTTGGGTTCAACTTCTACAATACCTTTCTATAGGACGTATTCAGGCTTATGGCCCTTATAGGGTTTCATCTGATGACTTTTCCGCCACTTCTCAATTTATGATCCTCAGGGTACGGAACCTCATCTATGACTCATACTTCATTCTACGGCTCATCTCATAGTTCGTAGATTCAACTTCAGAAAATCACCCCTTTATTGAATTTTGCTATGAAACCAACTCTATGGCTCGTGGAAACTTCCACGGCCCATAAAGGATGTCGTAGAACAGCAAAAACTTCAGCATCTGCACACTTAGCCCATAATCATGTCAAATCTTGTAATCCTAAAAAAAATATATAAAAAAAAACATATCAAATCTACTAACATCGATTTGAGAACATACAAAATTCCAAGTTTTAACCATCAAAGTGGTGTATTTTGATAACACATCAATACTCAACTTAAAATTGTTGTTTAAACTCAAGCAATGGACTCAATCTACATAAACAGTACAGTAACACACAAACCTCAATCTAATGGCACACATCATTTCAAACTCAAGCATAGATACCCACACCATTCATATATTTATATCAGATAGCCATTAGGAAAACCCATGCAGATCAATACATTTGACAGTGCAACTATGACAAGCAAGGTAACCATTGATAAGCCACAATCACTAAATCAGTCTAGAATCGATAGTGCAATGCAAATGCCCATAAACAAAGATGTCCCATATCCCAATCGTGATGATATTTCATATTTAATGCTTGGGACTAAATAAAATTACTCACTCTCACAAAAGATATTCAAATACCATGCTTAATATCATATGCTTGCTCCTATACTCATGATATAACCTTTGATTACTTGGACAAGGATCATTATAGGACTTTCTTGGCTTTTAACGTAGGCTTAGTGGGCTCTTCTATGATATTTTATGAACATAGTGGCTAAAGTGCCTCCTTTACACTGTGTTATTCTACACTTTTGCCCTGCAAATACGGTCATTTTTCAACTCATTCTCCCTTTCTCCTATTTCAAGTTTTTCTGGGTGCCTGACTCTCATCTTTAACTCTTTGCCTTTTGTTTTCACATCATTTTTATTTTTATCTCATTGATTAGGCATCTACTCATTTTCTTGCACCCAAAGCATATTTTTATCCCTTTATCCATGTTTCACTAGCTTCGACCCCATTTTATGTGACTACCCTTAAACTAGCCACCCTCAACTTAAGCTTTTGGCCTATGTTAAGGTGCCCAATATCCAACCTATGAACGAGGGCCACTTTTGGTAGCCACCCTCAACTTAAGTTTTTTGCCTCAGTTAAGGTGCACAATATTTAAGGAAGGACCACGGTCAATTTCAGGATTTTACATTTAACAAGGTTAGGTAATTTAAGTTTTTACAAAGAAAAGGGTACTAACAAGGCTCAAATATTGGGATCAAGGGGTACATTACATATTTGGCTGATCATTAGGCTAAGTGGACTAGTATGAACAATTTCCTAAGATCCTTCTAACCCTGCACGGTCTAGCATCATCGGATCAGTGATCTCACCACAGCCTACAAAAATTTATCAGTGAAGCTAAGGGATCCCTTCACTATGAGTTCTGCGAAAGTAGATATCCACTTAGGGTCCTAGCCCTGCTCAGTAATATGGTGAGCAACCCATCTTATCAAAGCGGCCTTGCGGGCCTGGTCTCTCATCAGGGCCTTCTCCTAGTCTTCCCCAATATCTTGTCAAACTCTGTTGTAGTCCTGGGGGGCGAGAGCTCAGGGCCAAATAGCATACGGCGAATACTGGACTCTAAGATATCAACTTGTATACCCCTCACCCTCGTATGTGTCAACCTAGGCTGAGTAAGGGGTTTCTTCCCCTTGGGAAGAGAACCAAGAACTGTGGCGATGTAGGATGAAAAGAACTCTTGAACCATGGGGGGAGGGTTGAACCATTGGGGGGTGATGTCGCCCCAAGCTACCCCTGTGTTTTGAGGCTAAAACAATTATTGCCAAGAAATAGAACCTAACCAACGTTAGGGTCGAACTCACAGGGAATATGGTAGACTTAGAAGAATTTAATAATGCAATTTGGGTTATTAACCAACTTATCTCCCCAAAAAGGGGGGAGGGTTAATCTCTTTCATATTCATTACTACCTTGGTCCAATTAGTAACACTAATGTTGGCTACCATTTGAAAACATGCAAAATGAAGAAAATTAATTAATACATGCATACACACTTTTCAAGAGTTACGAATTATCCAATTTTACCTTGTTAGTTCTTCATGGTTCCCACAACCCTAGTTGTATTTATTAATTAATGGCCAACCCTAGCATGTACTAATTAATTCTCTTCTTCTTGAATGCTTTTTAACGGTGGCCAACATTAGAGCTCACCTAGTGTTACTGACTGGATCAAGGTAGTAATAAATAGGAAAAGAGATTAATTAACAGTATTCGATTGGTGTTTCTCATCTAATCAACCAAACTGGATCAAGGGGAGGTTTTATGGGATAATAGGTAAGGGTTAGTAATGCCACACTACGAGGATGGATCAAATCACATAGTGAAATTTATTTGTCGCCTGGGTCAAAGGGTTGGTAAACATAACTTACCGTTCTGGATGTTACATACTAGAAAAGAATTTGATTATCTAATAATATCAAGTTATGGAATCACGGGAAACACAATACCCTAGTTTACTCTTCATACTAATTTCACACTTGTCTTAGTCTAGGATTTCTCTCTATAGCTTCACAACCCCCTCCCCAAATCTTTGGGGAGATAAGTAGGTTAATCAACTCGAACTGCTCGAAATTTCTCCAAGTCTACCCTATTCCCTTTGGGATTAACCCTAATGGTTAGATTATTATCTTGACAACGATCGCTTTAACCTTCAAAAAAGAAGTGTATCTTGGATGGCATCAAGATTTTGGCGCCATTGCCGGGGAATACGGCTAGACTTATTTAATTTGAGTAGTTCGGGAATTAATTCTTATTTCCCTCATTTTAAGTGTTTTGTTTTTTTTGTTTCTATTTAAGCATGCAGGTGTAGTGCATGCACAACACGTAGAGTCGAGGCATTTCCTTGACTCCATTTGACCCAGAGATCAAAAGAATATTGAGAAGAATGGCCCAAGACAACACGATTAATGCACTTCTGAACTAAAACCAAAATGAGGATGATAATAACCCACCTTCGCTTTAGGACACTGATCTATAGCCATAGGATTTCGTTGTCGTAGCTTATCAATGGAATCAATATCAGTTAAATCCTATGGCTATGGATATTACTGGAGCTATTGTCTTACCACTACTACCAGATGACACAAAGTTCATTGTTTTGAGTGGATTACTTCAAATGCTGCAGAAACAAAGGTTGTTTGTAGGCCTACCATCAGAGGATCCGCCTAGCCATCTACACAACATTGTGTTTATTTGTAAGAGTGTAATGGGAAACAAGAAGCTATCTATGGATGTTGTTAGGCTTCGTGTCTTCCCATTATCTCTATCAGGCAAAGCAACATTGTGGCTATCCGAGCTTCCACAGAGTTCGATCACCAGCTGGGCTAAATTGCAGAAGGCCTTTCTAGGGAGGTTCTTCAAAAGAGAGAGAAGAAGCTGAACATCAGATTTGGACTATATCCCGACAAAACAGCTAAACCCAAAAATAATACATACAAGGTTGACAAAGGCATGCCACACCAAATAGTAGGACTGTGAATCAATCACGGTGTAACCTCCCGTGGAAGGAAACTTGGTCCAGTTCATGGCAGCGACAATCTGAGATGGAGGAGATTTTGGACTAAGTGAGGGCACACGGCCACTCACACAATCTGTGTGATGTGTCACAGGTCCTGTAACCCTTTGTGTAACTCACTATGTAAAATTTTTCTAAGTATAGAAGTACCATCTCGTAACTTTGTCGTGCGAAAATTGTTTCAAGTGCTAACACACGGTTGGTGTCACGACCCATGTGGAATCACACAGACCATGTAGTCGTTCGTATGGTACCCCGTTAGCTTCAAATAAATTCCCACTACAAAATTTCTAAGTGATGGTTCACGATCACCTTTCACGGTCTGTGTGATGTCTCACGGACCGTGTAGTGGACTTTGTAGACCTGACAGTTCCTATTTTTGCCCATTTCATTAATGGCGTTTATGTAATTTTGATTTATTTTAATTATTAATTATGACCTTTTACCTATCCTAAACCCCTAATTCAGCTAATAGCCCTCCCCTCTTAATTCATTCTCCTAAAACCTTCTACCCCACATAAGATCACCTCCCACTTCCTCTCTACTCTCTCCTTTCATAGGTTCAAGGCTAGGGTTCAATTGAATTCCAATTCAAGCTAAGTTCATCCCTCAAATTCAGCTCCTCAATCAAGGTATGTGGGATTGATTCTTGGTCCCTTTCAACCACGAAGACCCAAAAGTCCTTTCAATTAATTTCATGAATTTTTAGTTTACTTAGAATGTGGGTTTTCATTATTTGATTTTATTAAATCCAATTGATGTATGGGTTGCACTCTACCTATGATTTTAAATTACTTTGAATATTATTATGATGATTTACATTGAGTTATGAAGTTATGAACCTGCATGTCCCCTTTAAAGTTAATTTATGCATGGGTGACTTATATTATAATTTAGATATTGATTTAACTGTGGATTTATTCAATTTCATATTATGATGTTGATTTTAACTTGAATCTATGTTATCTATGCTACCCTCACATCATGCATTGCATTGCATTCATGAGTATTGGAATATTGAAAGTATGAAGTGGGTTAATCCCAATTATATTTTATGAAACAATTATGATATGACTTTGGTAAGGCATTGGTTATGACAAGAATTTGGTCACATACACATATAAGATTATGGATTTTTTGAGCATTTTGGGTGCTTGCACCATTCTGTATATGTGGGTGAGCTATTCATTGCATGAGCATTATGATTACGATTCATGATTTGGCATTTGAGCCTAAATGTGTATTGAACGGTTTGAAATGAGCACTGTATCTCTTGAAAGCACGTATATGTATAAGTATTCACATAGTATGTTATTAATTTAGCATCGACGGATTGGGGGTATTAGGGATATCCCCAAGGGCCCTCTCCCTTTCCTTGAACTATGTGCCAACATAGGGACGTTAACTATTACCGAAACGACCGGGTCATAAGGAATGGTTATTCGTTTATGATTATGATATGTTATGTATAATTCTGGAAAATCCTTCTAAAATGGTGAGTTCCGTAAGGAAGGTGACCATCCACCGAAATGGTGATTTTCGTAAGGTGTGATGTAGATTACCTTGGGCAAGAAGTCTTCTCCTACCGATGGGAGGTCTTTGTGGACTAATTCATATAATTGCTTGCATGAGTTTGATTTGTTGGTTATAGTCCATCCCCACTATATATGAGCATTGTTGCATTTCATGCATTATAAATTTCAGGGCATCTTGTATATATTTTTATTGAATATATGGTTCTTTCTATATTATGTGTTCTTGTCATCTAACATCGAAATGCAGGTTTGGTAAGTTATATGCATTGCATGCCCCCGTACTTAGTACATTTAAACGTACTAACACATACTCTATGCCTATATGATTTTACCATGTAGAGGCCGAGCACTTTGATTACCAACTGTTTGACGACTAGTCCGCTCAGGAAGTATATTGTGGTGAGTCCCATCTTCTAAGGACGAGCCAGCTGCCCTTCCTTTATGTTATTTCAAAATGTTCTTCCTTATTTGAGGGTGAGCCCGGAACTTGTCCCAGCCCCCGTTCCGTTTGACTAGAGGCATTTGTTGGACATCATATGGACTCCTTAAAGTCTTTTGCTATCCGAAGTATTTGAATTATGTGTCCCTATATATTAATTTATGGAAATCTCGTATGTTGATAATATGCTTATGGGTGATAGTGTGGAAAGTCCCAAGCCCCTGTTTTACCCCTTAGCGTGAGTTCTATTCACCCCGTCCCTTAGAACTATGCGTTACTATTTGAATGTTTTTCTTGGACCGATAGATTTAGATACTTGAGGCTTGTTTAGGGACTCTCAGGTTCTCATTCACCGTGTCAAATCTAGGCCCTAGCCACGGGTCGTGACAATATGTGGCATAGCTTGTATGAATTTACAATTTAATTATTTGTGTTGATTATTATTATTATTAAATATTTTTGTATTTTTTATGAAATATATACTTATTTAATCTTGAATTTGTGTGATTTAAGATAAATGTTTTTTAAATAATTGATTGTGTTAGATTTACAACAAATTTGGATTCAGACGATGATTGAAAACTTAGTGAACTTTCAATTCTAAACTGTAGTTTAAAAGAGTCCTAGTAGTAAAATAAGAGTCATTCGTAAATAAAACACCTATTTGATCGGTTTTTCCTAATATTTAGGAAGTAGTTTTATAGATGAATTGTAATCTAGTTTTTAGGAGAAAGCTTTTCTCTTAAGTCTCATTGTGTTTTTTGCTATACAAAGATAGCAGTATCAGTCATTGAAAAACGATCAGCCAATAAAATTTCTTTTCACATTTACTGCATTTTCTTTATCAATTCTACTTCTGCTTCTCGAGTATTTGTTTTGCTATCAGTGGTATCCGAGCCAGAGAGCAATATTGTTAGTCTATGGCTTCAAATAGCAATCACGTTCAAGCGTTTTGATGGTCAATATGACTATTGGAGTATGCTGATGGAGAATTTCTTACCGTCAAAGAAGTATTGGCCAATTGTCGAGGATGGAATAGGAGCTCCGGCAGAAGGTGAAGCCTTAACGAATGCTCAAAAGGTGGAGTTCAAAGAAAGAAAGTTGAAAGATTTCAAGGTAAAAAATTATCTCTTTCAGGCTATTAATCGTCCCATCCTATAAACTATTCTTTGCAAAGAAACTTCTAAGGATATTCGGGATTCGATGAAGAAAAAATATCAAGGTACTGCTAGAGTGAAGCGTGCATAGCTTCAAGCCTTGAGAAGGGATTTTGAGACTTTCCAGATGAGTGAAGGAGAGTCTATAATGATCTATGGTGCTAAAACAATGGAGATAAGTAACAAAATGTGATTTTATGGTTAAAAGATGACTGATGTCACAATTGTGGAAAATATATTGCGCTCCCTGACACCGAGTTATGACTATGTCGTTTGCTCCATTGAGGAGTCAAAAGATATAGATGAGTTATCGCTTGACGAATTGCAAATTTCCTTATTGGTACATGAGCAAAAGATGAACCATAGTTCCTCTTCTGGAGAGCAGGCTTTGAAGGCTTCTACTAATACTTATTTCTCAAACTCTAGAGGAAGGGGTAGAGGTAGAGGAAGAGGAAGAGAAGATCGAGGATATAGAGATGAAGTCAGCAAAGACGGTAAAAATATTTTAGAGCCAATGATGACCATGGTAAAAGCAGAGGAAGGAATTTTAACAAATCCAAAGTAGAATGCCATCAATGTCATAAATTTTGTCACTATAAATCTGAGTATTATACTAGGCTACTGAATGACAAGGATGAGAAGTCAAATTTTGCTGAAAATAAAGAAGTTGAGACATTGTTGATGGCAATCCAAGTAGAGAAGGAACCTGATCAAAACATTTGGTACTTGGATACGGGCTGTAGTAATCACATGTGTGGAAGTAAGTCTTCTTTTTCTTCTTCAAATGAAGACTTCCATTCAACAATTAGTTTTGGTGATTCTTCTACTATGAGTGCAATTGGAAAGGGTGATATAAAGATTAGAACCAAGAATGATTTTGAAGAAACGATCTCAAATGTGCTATATGTTCCTGCTTTGAAAAGCAATCTGCTAAGTGTTGGTCAGTTGCGAGAAAAAGGATATGTTATAACTATTGAGAAAGGTACATGTGAGATTTATAATCTTTCTAGAGGAGTTATTGTTGTTGTGAAAATGAATTCAAGCAGTTTGTTCCCGCTGGAGGTAGAGAGTATTCAGCGTTGTCTGAAAGAAGAAGTAAAAGATCCGTCATGGTTATGGAATTTTAGATACGGTCACTTGGGTTTTGGCGGATTAAAATTTCTCCAACAATAAAATATGGTGATAGGTCTTCTTGAAATTACAATTCCGTCTCAAGTTTGTGAGGATGTGTTGTTGGCAAATAACATCGTTCTCAATTTCCAAAAGGAAAATCATGGAGAGCCAATAATGTTTTAGAGCTGATACATTCAGACATTTGTGGCCCAATTAAACCAACTTCTAATGGAGGTAAACAATACTTTATTACGTTTGCTGATGACTTTTCTCGAAAAACTTGGGTTTAGTTTTTGCATGAAAAATTTGAGTCTTTTAAAGCATTTGAAAGCTTGAAGGTTCATGTTGAAAATGAGACGAGGAAGAAAATCAAGACTCTTCAAACAGATCGTGGTGGCAAGTATTGCTCTAAAGTTTTTGATGATTTTTGTGAATCTGATGACATTAGAAAAGAGCTTACAACAGCTTATACACCACAACAAAATGGTGCATCAGAGAGGAAAAATGAACCATCCTCAATATGGTTCGGAGTTTACTAGCAAAAGGAAGAATGAAGAAGAATTTTTGGCCAGAAGCAATAGCTTGGAGCATTCATGTCTTGAATAGAAGCCCTACATTCTCTATTAAGAATATGACTCTACAAGAAGCGTGGAGTGGAAGAACACCTGCTGTAGATCACTTTTGGATTTCCGGGTGCATTGTGCATGTCCCAAATGAGAAAAGGAAGAAGTCTATGATAAAAGTGAAAAATGTGTGTTTTTTGGTGTTAGTGAAACGTCAAAGGCATATAAATTATTTAATCCATAAATAGAAAAGATTGTAATCAGTCGAGATGTTTTTGACAAAGAAACTACTTGGGATAGGGATATGCAGCAGCCTGCCCTAGTATTATTTGAGAATGAAGTCGAAGAAGCAGCCTTGAAACCCAAATATTCAAAGGATGATGCTCCTATAGCTGCTAAAACCTCTCCAAAAGTTGTTGAAATTACTGTTGGAATATATACTATTAACCATGAGTTTAGATATAGTATTTATTATAGAATAATTATTCATCCAATTTTAATAAAAGTTTTAATAGATCATATAATCGTTTATGTGTCCATTTACTTATATAGTAGATGATTTAGTGTATAGAGTTTGAGCTTATACATGGCGGATTAAATCATCGGTTCTTATAAGTATAAAGTTTTTCATTCACAATCTAAGATGGAAATTGGACAAGCCATCGGTATGATTGTAGCACAAGATTATATATAATTTATCTTGATTATGGGGACAGTGCAGTTTCAACTTTTTGTGCTAGTGCATATTATATGTACTGAACGGGACCGAGTAGAGATAGTTGTTTTAGACTGACTAATAAAAACATATTCTCTAAACTGTTAAATGTACTTATATTCTCAATCCCGATATAACTATTATGATTTGCATATATTATTTATCGTTTTGATTTATTAAAACGTGAGATTCTTAGATGGGTCAATATGCCTGGTAGATTGAATGATAATAATATATATTGGTGAAATAGTAAGTTAGTTGACAGAATCCATGTCTCAACATAGAGATTGATGATATGCCTTTTGAGAAGCTTATAAGTTTTCATCGTGTCAAACCTTGCAAGTGAATTTATGAATCCGACACATAAAATAGGTTAAGCAGTGCTCTATAGGAAATTAATCTTTAAATTAAATTTGCCAGTAATTTAATTTATTGATTAGTATCTGTAATCTTAACATAGGGAATTATAAGTGTTTAATGGGGAATTTCGAAATATAAATAGAGGAGTGCAATTATGAATCTTTAGTGGAATGATTTGTAATTTATTATGGTAAGAATAATTTCAAATTAATTAATTGAATTATTTCCATAATAGAAGGCCTCAACTATTAATTCTGTGGTCCCTACAGTGCCCATATTTAACTAAAACTCAGAATCCTATTTCTAATAAAAGAAGGACACATATTAGTTTCTTCTTTTTCAAAAAAAGTGGGTTTCCTTCTTCTTTTTGGATTTGGAAAGATTCTCTATAAATAGGGGTTTTCTTAATCTAGAAAAAAGGGGGATTTGGATGAAAGAGAATTAGGTTTTCTATACAATGCTTGCCCACCCAAGTATTGAGAGAATTCGGATGTGAACTTGGGATCACTGTAGAAGACCGCAAAAACTGCAGTCTAACTCGTGGATTCGCTTGAAGGTATATGTTCACGCTTCAAGAGATATTTATCTAATTAAATTTCGCAAAGTTTATGTGTTCTAGCATGATTATTTGTCTTCTAGCATAAACATGTGTTATCTATTATTCATGTAAGCAGTACGATCCATTATATGCTTCTGCTGCGCGTATAATTTTCCAACAATTGGCATCAGAGCCACCCTTACATCTAAGTAGATAACTTGGGGCATAACTTTTCTTTTTCTCACATAAATACATAAACTTGTTAATATTAAGAATGTTCTTATAATTAATAAATAGTTATCATTTACGTGATTTGTTTATTTGAAATTGATGTAAATTTTTAATATTTTACGTATGTGAGATTTTGATACATGAATTGAGAATTATGATTAATAAATAGGATTCACGAAGTGATCTATTTATTTAAATCATTGGAATGTGCTCAATGTATCATGTATAAATTGTTCTACATAAAAGTATATTGGTAAATGTTTATTTACTCAAAAAGAGTTTTACCTTAGATACTAGTAACACTTGATTAATTCATGAGATGAGATATTAAAGGCTTTCACCTTTGAAAGGGAGAAACGTAATATCTTGAATTCTCAAGTTTATTAATTAAGAGAACAATTTGATACAAGAAGGTGTTATGTGTCTTAGTAAAAGGAAGGACACAATGTATGTCTTGTGCTCATGAGATAATAATTAAAGAGAGTAAAAGTTTGAATCATGTTATTTTAATCTTCAATTATGCCTAAAATAAATATTTTTCTGATTTGGTCATAATTTAGATGGTCATGAACTTTATGATCTCAGATTGACTTGAAATTTGATGGTTTCATCGAAAATCCTTTTAGACGAATTTTTAGGTTATTTGTCAGATTAAATTTTGATTTGAATATGATAAGGTCATTCTTCATATCAGGCATATTTATTTTGAATGTAGGACATGATTACACATGATGATTTAACATAAATTGATATGTGATAAAGAATTCAAAATCACATAATTTTTTCTAAAGATGCTTAAATCATGTGAATTAGAATATGCTCATAGCTTTGGAAAAAAATTAAAAGAAATAATAATTTTGACCTCCAATTGACCTGAAATTTGATAAGTTCATTGGAAACGACCTTAACTAGAAATACTCATTACTATGTTGTTATGATGTTTTGAGGTTGTTATGATTTTTGGAGGTTGTTAAGATGATTTTCAAGTTGTTCTTTCGGATTAAAATGTTATTTAGTATGAAAACAATCCTTTATATCGATTTTATTTATGTTAGATATTGTAATGATTATATATGATTATTTAACATGAATTGATATATGATAAGGATATAGATCTGATATTTTTTCTTAAATCATTTGAATTTGAATTTGATCATAGATTTGGAGATAAATATTAATTTTGAACTTCAATTGATTTGATATTCAAGAGATCCATAAGAAACTATCAAATTAAAAATAATCACTGCTATGCAGTGATTTGACAACTTCAAATCATTTTAAATGATAGTTTTAGGTGTTTTGTTATGTCTTAAAAATTAAATTTAATGAAAAATATCTCAATTATGATATAGTGGTGATAGAGATTGTTCTCTATGACTCTCACGACTAAATTTTAGTGGAGTATTAAGTTCATGTGTTGGCTTAGACCTTCCTCCATAACGGATGAATTTAATGTAAGTCATTATGTATTTAATTGCTAGTTTTGATAATCTATATTAACTCTCCTAAACTGAGTAATATAAGATTGGATCAATGAAGCTAGAGTGATTTTCACTTGACTTACACTATCAGTAGACTCTCCAACTAAGTCAGGTCTGTATAAGTTTATGAAGTGAATAATCGGTCATTATACATGTGTATTGTATAAGTAGTTCTTCAATCCCAATGATTGGCTATTCAAGATGCATGGATATATATATATGTATAAATAAGCTCTGAATTTTATTATTCAGAAGTATTCGATATATTATGATCTATTATATCTCAAACTCTCAAAAGACTTCACAGACCCACTTAGTACTACTTAAGGATTTTTTTTAAGATAAGATATTAATATTAAAGAATGCATTATGCATGTACTTTATGTTAGAAAGAATTGATTTTCAGTTTCTAACTAAATAAGAGATAAATGCTTAATATACTTTTTGTAACTCTCCTATTATTTAGTTTGGTAAATATTTTATCTCTTATAGTATATTGGTGCATTAACTTTTATTAGCATTATCTCTTATGACTTGAATAATATTAATCTATCTTACAAGAGAAAACATCTTTCAAATTGAATATAACTTATCTGTCCACTAGTGTCTAAAGTTATTTATTTTGAATAGAACTTCAACGTTTGGTTAAAGGATGGACATAATGGTTCATTGAAAGTGAAGTCACTACCAATGTGAAAGTCCTATTTAGAAAGAAAAATGACTTAGAGACCTTTCCTCTTAGAAAGAAAATGGAGGTAGTGATAATATAGAATTAATCTATTTTAATTTGTGTGGTAAATGAACACTCAGGCAAGAGATGATTTTGAGTGTTGTGGAATATTCATAAAATAGTACTCATGATATGAATATATATTTTTTGATGCTATGTGAGTCTAATTTTTTTATAAGCTCAAGATATTAAAGACAAAAATAAAGATAGCGTCATGAAAAATCTATAACATTCCTGCAATCTGATTGTAGTTGGGTATACCTCTTTGCAGAGTTCATTAGTAACTTATTTGATAGAGTAATTACATTTTAATCATTTACACCAGAACTTTATAATAGATTGGTGTAAAAGAAGAAAGAAAAATAGACTCTTATGGAAATGATAAGATTAATGATTGACTTATTTGAAGTTGTTTTACTTCTTTTGGAATGTATCCTAAGTACTATATGTCACATTTGGAATTTAATTCCTTGCATGTTTGTAACTTTGACAACTATAGAACTAGTAAGGACTTGACGTAAGTCTAGTCTGTGTCATGTTCAGATATAAAATTGCCTAGCATATATGCTGAAAGAGAAAATAAACAAGTTGAAATTAATTATGAATGTCTGTGCGTGTTAACTGGATATTCAAAAAGAATAAAAGAAGATCTTATTGTCCTGAAGAAAATATGGCTTGCTAACACAACTGCTAGATTTCTAGAAAAGGACTATTTAGTAAACCATGTTCCTAGGAGTAAACTAGTTTTTACAGGAACTGAACAAAGAAATAACAAATGATTTAGTCGTAAATTCAGACGCTCAAGAACATCTAATCGGTATTTCAGAACTGTTGTTCCATTGTATCTAAATAGTGGGAGAAACGTTACTTGACATAAGACGATTTACTACCTCAAGTAATGGGAGTGATGTTGAGCAAATTAAATAGCACTACATGAATAAGTTGTTAATATTTCAATAACAAAAGGTTTTGAGGAAAATATTAAGACTTAAAAATATGAAAGTGTGACTATAGTAGTAGTACTCAGTTGTAGTGGGAGAATCGTAATGAAGATTGATTTGTTGTATATTTTTTAGACAGCTTTATGATGGAACTCCTTAAAAGAAGTACATTCTTGAAGAGTTTACGACTAAGCACTACTAGACGGAATTGCATTGGAAAACAACTTGGTAAAATTCTTTTGATAAGTCATATAAAAGGACATCCTGGCGAAAGTTGTAAATGCATAGTTAAAAGTCTAAGTGGGAGATTGTTAGAGTATATACTATTAATGATGGATCTAGACATAGTATTCTAACAATTTTCAAGATTGTATATCTAAGTGGGAGATTGTTAGGGTATATACTATTAAACATGCATTTAGGAATAGTGTATTATAATAATTGTGATGATTAAAAGTCTAAGTGGGAGATTGTTGGGATATATACTATTAACCATGAGTTTAGATATAGTATTTATTATAGAACAATTATTCATCCAATTTTAATAAAAGTTTAATAGATCGTATAATCGTTTATGTGTCCATTTACTTATATAGTAGATGATTTAGTGTATAGAGTTTGAGCTTATACACGGGAGATTAAATTATCGGTTCTTATAAGTATAAAGTTTTTCGTTCACAATCTAAGATGAAAATTGGACAAACCATCGGTATGATTGTAGCACAAGATTATATATAATTTATCTTGATTATGGGAACGGTACAGTTCCAACTTTTTGTGCTAGTGCATATTGCATGTATTGAACGGGGCCAAGTAGAGATAATTGTTTTAGGTTGACTAATAAAAACATATTCTCTAAACTGTTAAATATACTTATGTTCTCAATCCCGATATAACTATTATGATCTGCATATATTATTTATCGTTTTGATTTATTAAAAGGTGAGATTCTGAGATGGGTCAATATGCCTGGTAGATTGGATGATAATAATAAATATTGGTGAAATAATAAGTTAATTGACAGAATCCATGTCTCAACATAGAGATTGATGATATGCCTTTTGAGAAGCTTATAAGTTTTCATCGTGTCAAACCTTGCAAGTGAATTTATGAATTCGACACATGAAATAAGTTAAGTAGTGCTCTAAAGGAAATTAATCTTTAAATTAAATTTGTCAGTAATTTAATTTATTGATTAGTAGTTGTAATCTTAACATGGGGAATTACATAAGTGTTTAATGGGGAATTTCGAAATATAATTAGAGGAGTGCAATTATGAATCTTTAGTGGAATGATTTGTAATTTATTATGGTAAGAATAATTTTAAATTAATTAATTGAAATATTTCCATAATAGAAGGCCTCAGCAATTAATTTTATGGTCCCTACAGTGCCCATATTTAACTAAAACTCAGAATCCTATTTCTAATAAAAGAAGGACATATTTTAGTTTCTTGTTTTTCAAGAAAAGTGGGTTTCGTTCTTCTTTTTGGATTTGGAAAGATCCTCTATAAAGAGGGGCTATCTTAATCTAGAAAAAAGGGGGATTTGGATTAAAGAGAATTAGGTTTTCTATACAAGTTTGCCCACCCAAGTATTGAGAGAGTTCGGATGTGAACTTGGGATCACTGTAGAAGACCGCAAAAACTGCAGTCTAACTCGTGGATTCGCTTAAAGGTATATGTTCACGCTTCAAGAGGTATTTATCTAATTAAATTTTGCAAAGTTTATGAGTTCTAGCATGATTATTTGTCTTCTAGCATAAACATGTGTTATTTATTATTCATGTAAGCAGTACGATCCATTATATGCTTTCGCTGTGCGTATAATTTTCCAATAATTACACCAACAGTGATGAAAATTTTCTAGTATCTTTGGAAGAAACTAATTCAACAGCTCAGTCACTTTGGCGTACTAGAATAAGGCCTGCATGGGTGTCTGACTATAAGGTAACAGGAATTGAGGTAAATTATGATGCAATAACTCATTTTGCATTGTTTGCAGACTGTGACCCTATAGTTTTTGAGAATGCCATTAGAGAAGAAAAATGGAGAAAGGCAATGCATTTTGAAATTGAAGCAATAGAAAGGAACGATACTCGGGAGCTTGTTGATCTTCCTGAGAAGCAGAAAACCATTTGCGTCAAGTGGGTTTACAACACAAAAGTGAAGGAAAATAAAGAAATTGACAAATATAAGGCGTGATTGGTGGCTAAGGGATACAAGCTGGAGTATGTTGTGGACTACACTGAAGTTTATGCTCCAGTTGCAACGCATGAAACCATCAGAATGATAATAGCATTGGCGGTGCAAAATTCATGGCCTATTTTCCAGTTGGATCTCAAATCAACTTTCCTACACGGATACTTGGAGGAAGAGCTATTTATCAAACAACCTCCTGAACATATTAAAGTTGGAAATGAGCATAAAGCTTATCGCTTAAAGAAGGCCCTTTATGGACTAAAACAAGCCCCCCGAGCTTGGTATAGCCACATTGAGGCTTATTTTCTGAAAATGAATTTTCAAAAGTGTCCATATGAGCATACACTTTTTGTGAAGATTGGGGATGATGAAAAGATGCTTATTGTATGCTTATATGTTGATGATCTCATATACACTGGGAGTGATAGTGCCATGTTTGCTGAATTCAAGAAGTCTATAGTGGATGAGTTCGAGATGTCTGATCTTCGTAATATGCATTACTTTCTTTGATCAGAAGTGGTGCAATCTGATGACGGGATATTTATTTCTCCAAAGAAGTGTGTGCGAGATATTTTAGACAGGTTCAAGATGCTGGAATGCAATCCCTCCAACACACCAGTTGAGTTTGTCTTAAAACTAAATAAAGCTGGAAGAGGAACGAAGGTGGATAGCACCTTTCAAATTATGGGTAGTTTGATGTACCTAACTGCTACAAGACCAGACATCATGGATGCTATTAGTCCGATAAGTAGATATATGGAGAGCCCCGCCAAAAATCACTTGCTAGCTACAAAAAGAATCCTTCACTACTTACAAGGAACTAAGGATTTCGATTTGTTATACAAGCGAGGTGAGAAAGCAAGTTTTCTTGGTTTTACTAATAGCAACTCTGCAGGAAATCAGGATGACAAAAAGAGCACATCAGGTCATGTTTTCATGATAGGCATAGGAGTTGTTCCATGGTCTTCCAGGAAGCAAAAGGTTGTCACTTTATCAAGTACTGAGGCTAAATTTGTTTCTACCATGGTTTGTATTTTTCAAGCCATTTGGTTGAGAAGAATTCTTGAAGAGCGTACAGTTCAAACAAGAAAGAGCAACTACAATTTTATGCGACAACAACTCTGCCATCAAGCTATCAAAAAATCCTGTGCCATATGGGAGGAGCAAGCATATTGACGTGAAGTATTATTTTCTATGAGATGTCAACGACAAAGGAACAATAGAATTAGAATATTGCCGAAGTGAAGATCAACTGGTAGATATCTTTACCAAACCTCTGAGGTTGCTTCCTTTCCAAAATTTGAGGAGGTTGAATGGAGTTGGCACCATGGAAGAGTTCCAGAATTTGAAGTTAAACTGAAGCATGAGAGCTGAGCTTTCTAGTTTAAGGGAGGGTGTTAGTTTAAAAGAGTCCTAGTAGTAAAATAAGAGTCATTAGTAAATAAAACTCCTATTTGATAGGTTTGTCCTAGTCTTTAGGAAGTAGTTTTATACGTGAGTTGTTATCTAGTTTTTAGGAGAAATCTTTTCACTTAAGTTCGTTGTGTTTTTTTTGTTATATAAAGACTGCAGTATCAGTCATTGAAAATCGATTAGTCAATAAAATTTATTTTCACATTTACTGTCTTTTGTTTCTCAATTCTCATTTGCTTCTCGATTTTTCCTTTCGCTATCATAAACCTGATATGAAATAAATATTGACATTGTTAATTATTTCAAGAAATATTATGTATATGAATTTAGGCTACAATAATATATGTAGTCATCTCACAAAACTTTATACTTGTTTAAATCAGTATGTCTACTACTGCAAAAAGAATTATTGTTGAGTTTTAAAAAGGTGATAAGTTAATGATGAGATAACTATGAAATATAGAGCATAAAAATTCTATATGTCCTGGAAGAGGAAGAGGCTCTTGAAGCTCTTAATGTGTCTATGACACTTCCTGAATTTGGTGTTACTCCCCAACATGAAAGAGATCTTAAGGCATTTCGTGCTTGAAAAAAAGTTATATTGTTGGCATACTGGTTGTTAAGCAGCATGGATAATCATATCATGAGAGAATTTAGAAAGTATGACAATGCCAAGGACATGTGGTCTTGATTAAAAAAATAATATTGATCATACTTCAGTTGCCAAGTTAAGGGCTCCTACTATTAAATTTGATACTTATAAGAAGTGCCTTGATCAAACTATGAGCAGCATTTGCGCTATATGTCCAAAATGATTAATGAACTAAAAAATGTTGGTCATGTGTTGACTGAAGCGCAACAACTCAAGTTGTGATCTACTTTCTACCCCAAAATTGAAAAAATATTAAAATAAATTTGACCTATAATGTTAACATTAAAACTATTGAAAGATGCTAAGCATCATTTGGAGCTCGAGGAAGAATGCTTTGGAGTTGATAATGCTACCACAAATGCATATGGGTAGTTCCAATTTAAAATATGAAAGTGGCAAGAAATGAAAACGTGATAAATATTCTCAGAAAAAGAGGAAAGAAAATAAATGTCAAACAAGCCTAAGATTGGTCAACAAAGAGAGAAAATATTTCTGCTCTAAAGAAAAAGATGAGCATGGGGAAGCTTAAGTGCTACAACTGTGAGAACAAGGAACATTTCACTCATGATTCTCTTGAGCCTAAAATGTTATGTGACTCTATTAATGATTTACATAGTAATGTGAATATTTTATATTCTACTTTTTTAACTAATCATTTTCTACATGGATTGTAGACTCAGGAGCCACCGAACATATAGAGACGGAAAGAGATACTTTCATAGATTATTGACAAATTTCACGAGGATTCAAATGTTTGTATGTAGAAAATAACTCCATAGAAGAGATCAAAGGGATTAGTACCTGCAAAATTAAAATGTGAGGTGGTCGAACTCTGTTTCTACGTGATGTACTATTGGCCCCGTCAATTCATTCAAATCTTGTCTCCGTCAAATGTTGATTAAGTTAGAATATAACTTTTACTTTTATGAATATGGTATGGATATCGTATGGATATATATTTAGCCAACATAAAATAAGGAACTGGTTATTTTATGATCAATTTTTTGTATTGCATGTTATTTAGAATACCGTAATAATAATATTAGTTCTTTCATATTTGCATCTTCAAGTTATAAGAATGATATACATATATGGCATGTGAAGCTTGGCCATAATGGTCAGCAAAGAATGCATTGCTTTGTCAAATAAGATTTTTACGGAACAATAGATAAAGTAGAATTGTCTAATTGTGAATCTTGCTTAACCAAAAAAACTGCAAGAAAGTTGTTTGGGAAAGGCACAAGAATTTATACTCCATTGCAATTAATTTGTTCTGATATTTGTGGTCCAATGGAAAGGCAAGACATGGTTCTATTTACTTAATCACTTTTATTGATAATTTTACTCGATTTGGTTATGTATATTTGATTTCTCATAAATTTGAAGCTTTGAGTTGCTTCATTAAGTGTATGAACTTAGTTAAGAATCAATTGGATAGAAAAATAAAAGCTCTAAGAATCAATTGAGGAAGGGAGCATTTGTCAAATGAGTTCAAACGATTATGTGATGAAAACGGTTCAATGATAACTAATTATTACTTGTTAGAAATGTTTAGGTCAGTGATGGCACAAGCAAAATTGTCAATTACATATTAAGGTAATGTTTTATCATTGCTACATTTGTACTTAATTTTATTCCTTCAAAATCAGTTAAGATTACACCATATGAGTTATTGACTAAATAAAAATTTGATTTGAGCATTTTTAAGCCTTGGGATTGTGCTTTTATTCATAATCCTTCTTCCCAACACAAAAATTAGGTCCAAGGGGAAGAAAATGTATCTTCGTAAGATACTTTAAATAATGTAAAGATTGTGTATTCATAGCTGAACAAAATAGTGGTACTATAACTGAAATTGAGTCACATGATGTCACATTCATAAAGAATGATTTTCCTAAGTAGGGTGAGATAGTTCAAGACTTATCTCTTTATGTAACTACGGACCAGACTTATTTTTGTCGTCGAAAGTCAAATGAATTTGAGTGGAAGTCATTTTAATGATAACGGATTACTTTCTATTTACACAAATACACCATATGAATCAAATCATAATGAAGTTGCTGGTCCTTATGGGAGTAACTTATCAATTGATAAATTAATTTTTCAATCTCAACCTAGATGAACAAGTCATCCACAAATTTCTCATCATCAATTTGAGATCGAAGGGAAAGTATTTATAGTTACTCCAGATGATGAGAGCCAAGTGATGAAGATCCAAGAAATATAAATGAGGCTCTTACATGCCTCACTAAAGAAAAATAATTAAAAGCATTAAAGCAAGAGATGGAGTCAATAAAATCTAAGGAAGTATGGAAATTGATTGATCTATGAAATTTAACCAAGGGTGGAAGTTGATTCATCTACCTATAGGTAAAAAAGCTATTGGAAATATATAGATTCTCAAAATCAAGTGTGATAGATGATAGTGTCAAAAGATTCAAAGCCCACCTAGTAGCTAAGGGGTACAGAAAACAGAAGGAATTGATTATAAAGAAACTTTTTCGCCTGTTATATGCTTTACTTCTATAAGATTCATTTTATCTATAGTGGCCATATGGATCTTGAATTACGTTAAATAGATGTGAAAATTGCATTTATCGGTGGAGAATTAGAAGAACAAATATATATGGAACAACTTGTAAAAAATAAAGTATGTCAATTTCAAAAGTTGATTTATGGGCTTAAACAATCTTCTAAATGATGTTATGTCATGACCCAGGGTTGGGGCCTAGATGTAACACGGCGAATGGGGACCCGAAAGTCCCCAAACAAGCCTCAAAATTTCAGAATCTATGAAGCTTGGTTCAGGAGCCTTTAGAGACAAGTAATTATATAACAAAAATTTAAAACCCAAAGGAGAGCATTTCATATAAGTTAAGCCAAAATGACAAGGTTTCTACAAAATACCCAACACATGTCTCTAGTGAAGGAACGGGGGCCTGGACAAGTTCCGGACTCACCCTCATTAAAATAATATACATAAACCCTCATTAAAATAATATACATAACGGACACAAGAACCAAAGCTCGCCCTTGGAAGATGGCGCTCACCGCAAAAATATCTTCAAAGAAGGACTATTCGTCCTACGACTAGTACTCAAATTGCTCAATCCCTACATGGTAAAATCATGTAGGCATAGAGTATGCGTTAGTACGTTTGAATGTATTAAGTATGCGGGCATGCAATGCATATGACTTACCGAACCTGCATATCAATGTTAGATGACAAGGGCATATAATATCCAAAGATCGTATAAGCAATGGAATTTAGTATACGAGATGCCATGGAATGCATGATGCGTGCAATGTGATAATGCTCCTATATAACGGGGATGGACTATAATCGACAAACCAAATCCATGCGAGCTATTACATGAACTGAACCCATTGGGACCTCCTACCGGTAGGGAGAAGATTACTTGCCAAGGGTAATCTACATCACACCTTACGACCACGCTTTTCGGTGGATGGTCACCTTCCTTACAACCACGCTTTTTGGAAGGATTTACAGAATTATATCAAGACATATCATATCATAAATAGAATAGATGAATAACCTCCATCCCTATGTTGGCACATAGTTCAAGGAAAGGGAGAGGGACCTACATATATATATGTATACATATATTTATGTATTCTTGTGGGATGTGTAAGACTTAGCACCGATGGAATGAGAGCGTTAGGGATATCCCCAAGGTCCCTCTCCCTTTCCTTGAACTATGTGCCAAATCACAAGATCAAAATCACATGGTCCATGCAAGGAATAGCTCATCTACATATACAAGATGGTGCAAGCACCCAAAATGCTCCCTGAGACATAATCATAGACATACTGGTGATCACCTTCTTGTCATATCCCAAGTCTTACTAAAATCATATCATAATTCCCTTTTAGGATAAAATTGAGCTTAATCCAACATTTCCAAAATTTTCATGTACTAATGTAATGAATGTGATGCAATTCATGATGTAGGGATGGCATGGGTTATATAGAGTATATCTAAAATTAGTAATATAATGTAAAGACTAGGAAATCCATAATAAAATCACTAGAAAATGGTAGTAGATATCACCCATGCATAATAACATCTTTAAAGGGACATGCATGTTCATAGTTTCATAATCCAAATAGTTCATCATGATAAAACTTAACATAACTCAAAATTCAGAGTCTTAAATAGCACATGCATGGTTCAAGGTTACAAAGAACAAGTAGTAGAAATTCACATTTTAAGTAAACAACTCCATAAAATAGCTTGGAAAGAACTTTGGGTCTTCTTGGTTGAAAGAGACCAAGAATCAAAACCCACATACCTGATTTGAAGACAACACTTGAGGAGAAATGGACTTCAAATAGTGAGTCTTGCCTTGACAAATCCTAGTGAGAAGTGGGAGGAAGTTCTTGTAGGAGTATTTAGAGAGAGGAGTATGAGAGAATGGCTGAAATGTGAGGGTGTTCAGCTTATATAGGGAGCTTAGGAGGGGTGGGAAATGACAAAATTTATGTTTGGAACAACCATTATTTCAAAAATGCCATTAATGAAACGGGCCTGAAATTGGTATGTCTGGGGCATACGGTAGGGTACACAGTCTGTGTAGTGTCACACAGACCATTTACTGTGTCGTGGCCCTGGATTTAAAATTCTCAGAGGCAAGATTATCCGGACTAAGTAGCACCACACGGACAAGTACACGGACCATCTGGGGTCACACGGACCGTGACCCCGTCCGTGTATAGGTAACCCTCCACAATACGCCAAACGGAAGGCCACACGGACTATGTAGAGTCACACGAGTCGTGACTTGGTCCGTGTAAAGGTGACTCTACGCAGTGCACCATACGGAAGGCCATACGGACCGTGTGGCTTTACACGGACCATGTGGAGGCCCGTTTACCCTAACTTCCCCAAATGTCACTCCACGGGAGGGCACATGGACTGTGTGACTCCACACGGGCCGTGTAGGCCCTTCCGTGAGGTGATGCCTGGCAGTTTCCTGGGCAAGGTTTGTGGACCTCAAAGTGACGTCAATGATCCGGGGCCTTTCATCATCTTCCCCTTGGGAACATTTGTCCCCGAATATGCAAGAACAAGGCTTGAAAAGTTAAAGCTAAGGCAAGATACGTCCGACACAAGACACAATGCATAACTCAACTCAAAATGAAAGGTTTGTGCTAAAAGCTTTTTATGCCACAAATCAAATTATAGTTCAAGACCAAAGTTCATATCAAGATTGCATCCAACTCATTTGTAAAGAAAGAAAAGTCTTCTAGTGTACACATATGCATGTCATGTCATGAGACTCAAGAGGGCAAGAAAATGACACAATTGATAAGGAAGATCCTTAGTACCTTAGGCTTGAATAGATTGGAAAAGATGGGGGTATCGTTTCATCATGTCCATCTCCGCCTCCCAAGTAGCACTCTCCACTAGTTGATTTCTCCAAAGTACCTCTACCGAAGCCACATCCTTGTTGCGAAGCCATTTTATTTGCCTATCCATGATTGCCACCGACACTTCCTCATATGGCGGGTTTTCCTCGACCTCAATCCCTTCCAAAGGCACAATGGTGCTAGGATCACCGATTAATTTTCTCAACATAGATACATGGAAGACCGGATGAACAGAATCCAAATCTGGAGGTAACTCCAACTTGTAAGCCACACCTCCAATCCGCTCAATAATTTCGTAAGGACTAACATACCGGGGGCTTAGCTTGCCCTTTTTGTCGAAATGCATTACGCCCTTCATAGGAGAGACTTTCACATAAACCCAATCCCCGACATGAAATTCGAGGTCCCTTCTCCTACTATTCGGATAGGACTTTTGACAAATTTGGGCCGCTTTCAATGTCTCCCTAATCACTTTTACCTTCTCCATAGCATCCAACACCAAATCCGGGCCAACTAAAGCCATCTCACCCAATTCAAACCACCCCACCGGGGATCTACACCTCCTCCCATACAAGGCTTCAAACAGCGCCATGCCAATGCTAGTATGGAAGTTATTATTATAAGCAAACTCGATGAGTGGAAGATGATCGTCCCAGTTCCCCTTAAACTCCAACAAACATGCCCTCAACATATCCTCCAAGGTTTGAATACATCCTCTCTGCTTGGCCATCGGTTTGAGGATGAAAAGTGGAGCTTAACTCAACTTTGGTCCCAAGGCCCTTCATAAAAGATTTCCAAAAGCGGAAAGTGAATTGAGCACCACGATCCGATATGATGGATCTAGGTAAACCATGCAATCTCACCAACTCCTGGATATACAACTTTGCGTAGTCCTCGGCACTGAAGGTAGCCTTGACCGGTAGAAAGTGAGCCGATTTTGTCATCCGATCCATAATAACCCAAATGGAGTCAAATTGCCTTCGGGTCCGAGGCAATCCAACCACAAAGTCTATGTTCACCTCCTCCCATTTCCATGTGGGAATTTCAATGTCTTGGGCCAAACCACCAGGCCTTTTGTGTTCTACCTTCACCTGCTGACAACTTGGGCATTCAGACACGAACTTAGCAATACCCCTCTTCATACCATGCCATCAATACACCTCCCTCAGATCCCGGTACATCTTGGTAGACCCCGGGTGGATAGAGTAGCGAGAGTTGTCCTCACTTATAATCACCTTCCTAAGGTCATCCACATCAAGAACACAAAGCCGACCTTGGTACCCAAGTACACCATCTCCCCCTTGGGAGAATGCCTCGATCTCCTTTGTAGCAACCAACTTCTTTAACTCAATTAACGATGGGTCTAGATCTTGCTTAGCTTTCACCTCATTCACCACAGAAGATTCTGCCCCATTTTGAACCCGAATACCACCCTCGTTGGAATCAGTCAACCTAACACCCAACCTAGCCACCCGGTGAACATCCCTTGCCAATTCCCTCTTCTCATTTTCAACATGCGCCATACTCCCCACAGACAACCTGCTGAGAGCGTCGGCCACAACATTGGCCTTGCCCGGATGATAAAGCACACTTATGTCGTAATCTTTCGAAAATTCCAACCACCTCCTTTGCCTGAGGTTAAGATCCCTCTGGGTGAAAACATATTGCAACCTCTTATGATCGGTGAATACATCAACATGGACCCCGTACAAATAATGTCTCCAAATTTTCAGAGCAAAAACCAACGCTGCCAGTTCAAGGTCATGTGTGGGGTAGTTTCATTCATGCACCTTCAACTGTCTTGATGCATAAGCTATCACCTTACCATTCTGCATAAGCACACAACCCAATCCAATCCGCGAGGCATCACAATACACTACGAAGCCTTCTAAACCATTTGGCAAGGTCAAAATGGGAGCTGACGTAAGTCGATCTTTCAAGGTTTGGAAACTTCTCTCGTATTCATCCGACCATATAAACTTAGCCTGCTTCTAGGTCAACTTAGTCAGTGGAGATGCAATAGTTGAGAAACCTTCCACGAACCTTCTGTAGTACCCGGCCAGCCCAAGAAAACTGCAGATATTCGAAGGAGTCAATGGTTTAGGCCAATTTTTGACAACCTCTATTTTCCTCGGATCCACCTTGATACCGTCTCCAGACACCACATGCCCAAGGAAGGCCACTTCGCCCAACCAGAATTCACACTTGCTGAACTTAGCATACAACTTCTTTTCCCTTAGAGTTTAGAGGGCATCCTCATGTGATTCTCGTGCTCCCGTTCACTTCGGGAGTAAATGAGAATATCGTCGATGAAGACCACTACAAAGCTGTCTAGGAATGGTCTAAACACTCTGTTCATCAAGTCCATAAATATGATCGGAGCATTAGTTAGGCTAAACGACATCACCACAAATTTGAAATGCACATACCTCATTAAAAAAGCTATTTTGGGAATATCTCATTCCCTAAGCTTCAACTGATGATACCCGGAATGGAGGTCAATTTTTGAGAAGTGAATGGCACCTTGAAGCTGATCAAACAAATCATCAATCCTTGGCAACGAGTACTTGTTCTTGACAGTTACCTTATTCAGCTGTCTGTAGTCAATACACATACGAAGAGATCCATCCTTCTTCCTTACAAACAACACGGGAGCACCCCACGGTGATGTACTAGGCCGAACAAAACCCTTCTCTAATAGGTCCTTTAACTGCTCCTTTAACTCTTTCAATTCTGCAGGGGCCATCTGGTACGGAGGGATAGAAATAGGCTGAGTATCTGGAAGAAGATCTATGCCAAAGTCTATCTCTTTATCCGGAGGAATGCCCGGTAAGTCCTCGGGAAACACATCTGAAAATTCATTCACCACAAAGATAACTCGAGAGTAGGCACCTCAGAATCTGTATCCCTGGCCCTCACCATATGATAGATGCATCCCTTAGAAATTATTTTTCGTGCCTTAAGGTAGGAAATAAATCGACCTTTAATAGAGGAGTCACTACCTTTCCATTCAAGAACTGGCTCACTAGAAGGTTGGAACTGGACCGTTTGGGTTCTACAATCTATGGAAGCATAAGATGTATGCAGCCAATCCATTCCAAGAATTGCATCAAATTCAAACATCTCAAGTTCCACAAGATCACATAGAAAGATTTTATGCAACACAGCAATAGGGCACTCGTGATAGACTCTATGAGCAACAATAGATTCACCCATGGGGGTGTAGACCGAGAAAGGTTCTCTTAGAATCTGGGGTTTCAAACCGAACTTGACAGCCAACAGTGGAGTCACAAAAGACAAGTTTGCACCTGGGTCAACAAAAACATAAGCATCAAAATCAAAGACTTTTAACATACAAGTCACGACATCTGGAGCTTCCTCGACATCCTGGCGAGCATGGAGTGCAAAGAACCTGTTGTTCCTTGGGGAAACACCCTGGGGACCCTTCTGCTGACCCTGCCCGCCTTAGGATAGGCCTCCATGCGCACTCCTAGAGCAATCGGCTACCTTATAGTCCTTACTTCCACATCCGAAGCAAAGTCCCAAATCTCTCTAACAGGCACCTGTGTGGGGCCTCCCACACTTGTCACACATAAGATGTCCTGGTCCGCCACCCACCAGTACCCTGGGAGGGGGTGCCCGAGCATTAGCCATCCGAGCCCCGAACTTTGGCCCTGCTGGAAGCGACCAAAACCAACATTCCTAGCACCGGAGAATCTACCATCAAAGCGGGCTCTCTTGGGATTGTGTGCCCTTTTCTCTTTAAGTTTCTCCCCTTCAATCTTCTCAGCATACACCATGAGTCTAGCAATATCCATGTCCCCTATCAGCATAGCAGTCTGACATTCTTTCACCAATAGGTCAGAAATACCTGAAACGAATTTGTGCATCCTTGTACGGGGATCGGCCACCAGGGACGGAGCACATTTGGAGAGCTTGGTAAACTTGAGGGCATAGTCCCTCACACTCATACTTCCCTGCTTAAGGTTGACAAACTCGGTCATTTTGGCCTCTCTCAGCTCAAGTGGAAAGAACCAATCGAGGAAGGCAGATTTGAACTCTCCCCGTTTAATATTACCATCACAGACCCTCTCCATGGCCCACTGTGAATACCACACCTGAGTTATATCCTTCAGCTGGTAAGCAGCCAATCCAGCTTTTTCCTCCGAAGAGACACCCATAATGTTCAGTATTTTAGAGCTCCTCAATGAATTCCTGAGCATCCTCATCAACCCTCGACTCATAGAACTCCGGAGGATTCATCCAGGTGAAATCCCTCACAATAGATGCAGGCGTAGGGTCCCGTGGAAAATTATCTTGCCTTGCCTGAGCAGTCACCGCCTGTGCAAGCATGGCAAAAGCGGTACGGAACTCACCGTTAGAGATAGGCTCCTCTATAGGCTCGTGAGGGGCCTGATCTTCAACAGTCGGAGCCGGCCTGGGTAGTGGAGGTTGTCCTCGAGGCATTTACTGAAAGGGATTAACAACACCAGTAAGTAAGAAAATTTCATAAACCAGCCACAACATGATACAAGAAATGAAAAAGGGAGGAATTTCCTAATACCTCTTCATAGCCTCCCACTCATAGGCATGGTGCACTTCACATCCATGAATAAGACTTTACTCAACACGGCATGTTGGGCTCCGAAGACCATAATAAACTTAGGGATCTAATACCACCTTTTGTCATGACTCGGGGTCCAGGCCTAGATGTGACATGGTGAATGGGGACCCGAGAGTCCCCAAACAAGCCTCAAAATTTTAGAATCTACGAAGCTTGGTTTAGGAGCCTTTAAAGACAAGTAATTATATAACGAAAATTTAAATCCCAAAGGAGAGAATTTCATATAAGTTAAGCCAAAATGACAAGGTTTTTACAAAACACCCAACACATGCCTCTAGTTAAGGAACGGGGGCCAGGACAAGTTTCGGGCTCACCCTCAACAAAATAATATACATAACGAACACAAGAAACAAAAGCTCACCCTCATAAGATGGGGCTCACCGCAAAAATATCTTCAAAGAAGGACTATTTGTCCCGCGGCTGGTACTCAAACTGCTCGGTCCCTACATGGTAAAATCATGTAGGCATAGAGTATGCGTTAGTACATTTGAATGTTCTAAGTATGCGGGCATGCAATGCATATGACTTACCGAACCTGCACATCAATGTTAGATGACAAGGGCACATAATATCCAAAGATCGTATAAGCAATGAAATTTAGTATACGAGATGCCATAGAATGCATGATGTGTGCGATGTGACAATGCTCCTATATAATGGGGATGGACTATAACCGACAAACCAAATCCATGTGAGCTATTACATGAACTGAACCGATTGGGACCTCCCATCGGTAGGGAGAAGATTATTTGCCAAGGGTAATCTATATCACACCTTACGACCACACTTTTCGGTGGATGGTCACCTTCCTTAGGACCATGCTTTTCGGAAGGATTTACAGAATCAGATCAAGACATGTCATATCATAAACAAAATAGACGAATAACCTCCGTCCCTATGTTGGCACATAGTTCAAGGAAAGGGAGAGGGACCTTGTGGATATCCCTAACGCTCCCAATCCATCGGTGCTAAGTCTTACACATCCCATAAGAATACTTATGTATATACATATGCTTTCCAAGAGAGAGAGAGTCAAATATCCATTTCAAAACATTAAATGCACAAGTAGGCTCAAATGTCAAATCACAAGATCAAAATCACATGGTCCATGCAAGGGATAGCTCATCTACATATACAAGATGGTGCAAGCACCCAAAATGCTCCAAGAGCCATAATCATAGACATACCAGTGATCACCTTCTTGTCATATCCCATGTGTTACCAAAATCATATCATAATTCCCTTTTAGGACAAAATTGAGCTTAATCCCACATTTCCAAAATTTCCATGTACCAATGTAATGAATGTGATGCAATTCATGATGTAGGGATGGCATGGGTTATGTAGAGTATATCTAAAATTAGTAATATAATGTAAAGACTAGGAAAGCCATAATAAAATCACTAGAAAATGATAGTAGATATCATCCATGCATAATAACATCTTTAAAGGGACATGCATGTTCATAGTTTCATAATCCAAATAGTTCATCATGATAAAACTTAACATAACTCAAAATTTGAAGTCTTAAATAGCACATGCATGGTTCAAAGTTACCAAGACAAGTAGTAGAATTTCACATTTTAAGTAGACAATTTCATAAAATAGCTTAGAAAGATCTTTGGGTCTTCTTGGTCGAAAGAGACCAAGAATCAAAACCCACATACCTGATTTGAAGACAACACTTGAGGAGAAATGGACTTCAAATTGTGAGTCTTTCCTTGACAAATCCTAGTGAGAAGTGGGAGGAAGTTCTTGTAGGAGTATTTAGAGAGAGGAGTAAAAATGAGAGAATGGCTGAAATGTGAGGGTGTTCAGCTTATATAAGGAGCTTAGGAGGGGTGGGAAATGACAAAATTTACGTTTGGAATAACCATTATTTCAAAAATGCCATTAATGAAATGGACTTGAAATAGGTTCGTCTGGGGCATACGGTAGGGTACACGGTCCGTGTAGTGTCACACAGATCGTTTACTGTGTCGTGGCCCTGGATTTAAAATTCTCAAAGGCAAGATTATCCGGACTAAGTAGCACCACACGGACAAGTACACGGACTATCTAGGGATACACGAACCGTGACCCCGTCCGTGTATAGGTAACCCTCCACAATACGCCAAACGGAAGGCCACACGAACCATCTAGAGTCACACGGGCCATGACTTGGTCCGTGTAAAGGCGACTCTATGCAGTACACCATACGGAAGGGCACATGGACCGTGTGTCTTTACATGGACCATGTGTAGGCCCATTTACCCTAACTTCCCAGGCGCAACTCCACGGGAGGGCACACGGACCGTGTGACTCCACACGGGCCGTGTAGGCCCTTCCGCGAGGTGATGCCTGGCAGTTTCCTGGGCAAAGTTTGTGGACCTCAAAGTGACGTCAATGATCGGGGGCCTTTCATGCTACCTATATTTTCATGATGTGATCATATCATATGGATTTTTTATGACTCATAAAGATCATTCTGTGTATATAAAAAAAATAAAAAAGAAGTCTGCAATCTTATCATTATATGTAGACTACATACTAATAGCTGCAAGTAACATTTATCTTTGTAAAAGAAACAAAAGAGTAGTTATCATCTACTTTTGAGATGAAAGATATGGGTGAAGAAACATATATTCTTGGAGTTAAGAATTTAATAGATCGTTCAAGGAGATTGTTATCTCTTTAAAAAGAACCCTACATTAAGAAAGTTTTTGAAAGCTTTAATATGTAATATTGCAAATTCATAAGCACTCAAATTTTTAAAAATGAAGCTATGAACCGAATGATGTTCCCTAAGACTCCACACGAGAAGGAACAAATGAGAAAAGTTCCTTATGCTAATGCACTTGGAAGTTTTATCTATGCTATAATATGTACTAGGTTGAATATTTGTTATGTTGTTAGATTAGCCAATATCAATTCGATTCAGTATCTAAACATTGAAAAACAATTAAAAAGATATTGAGGTACCTAAAAAACACATTTGACTATTCCCTATGTTATCGAGAAAATGATCTGCAACTCAAAGGCTACACAAAGGGAGGAGATTTAGATGAGAGAAAATCTTTCTCTGGATATACATTCTTGCTAAAAAGTGATGACATACCATGAAGTAGCAAGAAGTAGTCATGCATAGCTTTTTCTGTTATGGAAGTTGAATTTGTAGAACTTTCATCTGTAGTGCAAGAAGTTGTTTGACTTAAGCATTTTTTTATTCACTTAGGTGTGTATAACAATGTTGTTGAGCCTGTCACAATCAATTGTGATAATCAAGCTGCCATAGCCTAAACAAAGGATATCCAAAATATCATGAAAAAATGAAACATATTGACATTAAACATGATTCTATAAAAGACATACAGTACAAAAAGAAGTGAACATGGAATACATATCTATGCATTAAATGATAGCAGATCCCTTAATAAAACCCATAGCATGTAATGGTTATGAAATACATGTGAAGTCATTGGGTTTATGTGGATGATGTGTATTTATATTTTATTCTTGTCATTCATGTTCATATAAATTTACATTACTGAAGTTAATTTTCATTTGTGCCTAATTTTTCATTCTTGTTGGTTTATATATATATATATAGATAGATAGATACACATACATACATACATAAACTTGTGAGAATAAAAAAATATCAAATAGATAAAAAGATTGGCCTGCTTACACCAACAATCGCATCTATTGTCTAAGTGTTGAAGTAGAGATGAGATAGTAGTTATAAATTAATTATTGTCAGAAGTAATAATAAACGAGAGATAAAAATTTATAATAAGAATGTCGTTTGTTAGTTTTTGCTCAATCATTTGTAATTAAAATGAGTTAATATATTTTTAATACCAGATGTGAGTTCTGAAGAGTAAAATGATAAGTAGATTTGTGAATCAAATTTAGACATGAGTTATCTAAACTATTATCTACAAAGTATTTAATTAATATAGGACATACGTTCAATCGGAAAGGAGTTGGTATTGTGATACATATTTCATACCATATATGGATATTTTCACCCATAATGACGATACAAGTTTAGACTCTACTTCTTATCGTGTGAAGCCCTGAATATTATAAGTGATTTTCACATAATACCCTTATGACCTTACTTAGTTTCTTGAGATTCAATTTGGTGTTTGCCATTTTAGTATGTTGCCAAGAGGTCGTGCTTGATTTGATCTAGTGGGACATTTTTAGAAAAGCATATCAAGTTGAGATTAAGAGATTCCTGATACGAGAAAGATCATTAAGTATTATTACATTACTTGTGTTCATTGACTGGTCCTTTATGTTTGTCTTAAATACAAGAACATAATGATGCACTCAAATTTAAGAAAAAAGAGATGATGAGAAATATAAATGTAATAAATGATCTAAGGTACGACATATTAGAATCTACTCTATGTTTCATTGAACGAGATGCTATATATTCCTAATAGATCTATAGTAATGAAGCTCTCGAAGTATGCACTAGTCACACGTTCTAGTCGTCATGTATGAAAGTTAGAATAGGAATAAGAATTGATCCACAATGGTTAAGTGGGAGATGAATGAATTATATTAAATTTGGGTCACACATGTGGGTCAACTGGATCAATTTAAATAATAAATAAATATATACATTTATTATATATTTAACTTATATTTAATAATAAAAGAAAAGAGACAAAACTATCAAGATTGTTTCGATCTGAATATTGCATCTCTTTAGAATTACAAAAGAATTCCTTTAAAACAGAAGGAGTACATAAGAAAAAATTAATTTTTTGTTTCCTTCTCTTCTTCCCTCTCAAATTCCTGAAGCATTTTGTGAAGATTCTAGTGAAGATTTCTTCTACGTATAATAAATAAACTTCTGTAATAGATACGTGATTATAGACTGTGACTATTTGGATATAATTTGTGTTTCATAAACATGTAATTGTATTATTAGATTAATGCAATTAATTCAATGATCCTGCAAATCATGTGTTTGGTTAGATTCTTCGACAAGTTATTATAAAGTATATATTTGGTGGACTTTCTACCTCCATATGTCATACTACTGTTTTTGTCTTTATTTAATTTAATTAAAAAAAGTAAATTCCACCAACTTGTCTAAATTTTGGTAATAACATTCTTACCACTTTCTCCGTGAAATCACCTTTAACTAAACACCATGATTACTATAACTAACTTAGTAAACAACCTGAATAAATTAACTAATTGCTTTATGCTTAGTGCCACTTAGCTTTCTTTAGGATTTAAATATATGGATTTAGCTTAGGATTTTCTTTAAGCCTTTTACACTTTCCGACACTAATCCTTAATAAATACACATAAAATAATTAGCAAACATTATCATTTTTTAATATGTGATATTATAAAATTAAGAACTTTGTAGTACTAAATCTTCTATAGTAATATTTTGAATACCTTTGTGATCTTTAAAAATGTTCTTAATGCAATTGACACATGCAGGTGATATTTGAAATGAATTGGGGATGGGTCCATTGCCATTATTAATAAATTCTTTTGACTATTATTATACTATACAAGTATTTATGCTTTTATATTTAATTTTCCACAAGTAAAATGACATGTAGTACACTGTGCATTTGTTGTTGAAACTCTAGAATTATTCAAAAGTTTATAGGGAGATGGATTTAGGATTTAAGTCGGATAAGGCAGAATCATAAGATTCTTGAAACATGTTTAGCACTAAACATATCACTTTTTGAATAATAAGTTTAGAATTTAACATGTTGAAATTTTAGTGAGTTTTCACATGAGAGATTTGTATTTAGAGGTTAACGCCACTTAGTTCAATTGAAACTGTTAAAATAAATGACGTCCACCTATGTATTTAAATAGTATTTTAAAAGTTTAATTGCGAGTTAATTAAAAACTTGTTGTTTTATGTCACTTTCAAGACTGCATTATGAACGTTGCTTTGAGTATTTGAGCTGCAAATAAATCTCTGTGATTTGTATTATTCATTTATTTATTCAATTATTTAAAGGTGATGCTCCTACTTGATGGGACTTCTAGGAGAATCTACACGCCATGGGCCCTCATTGTCGCATGACACTCTGAATTTAATCTCTTTTGTTATGTTAATAATCAAACATGGCCAACAAAAGCAATAAGTTTCTTCTTGGCATGTGAAAAGTTGTCTATGAAATTTGATATGGAAGTAAGGCATGGGTCATTTCTTCTTTTTGTTGGTATTATAATAATAACCAAATTTGGCATATATGTTTGTCTGTAAGGGAATTATTTTACATTAACCTCTTTAAAAAAAATGTTAAATAAGAAGGTGGTGGCTTTTGTCCAAAGAAAAAGTGATTATTAACGCGTCGTAGTGGAAAATTACTAATTAAATTTAATTAATGGAATGACAATGTGGAGAAAGACTGGACAATGTCATCATAATATGAAGATTTTGTATGGAGTAATCAATTGTCATTTGCCAAGGTGATTTCCTTTTTCACGTAAATGGAAAAACTGAAAAATAATTTAAAAGCTAAGGTCCACAGCTATATATACCTTTATTACATTACCCACTATCTAAATAACAAAATTAATTACTTTAGTACATTATGGTTTGACATCACAGAGATTAGGATAAGATCTTGCTTATAGATGTTAACTATGATGACTAACAGCTAAAAGGGCAAAACAAGATTTGATCCTCAAAGCTGAAGCATCCTATTGAAATAAAGGAATAAGGACATCGAACCAAATACACACAAATATACATGGTCAACGAGTAATAAAATGATGATATCGTTTCACAAAGACTTGTAATTGACTAGCTATTTACTAAACTAAACTAATACCAATTATTTATTCAAGTAACTTCTGATTGAAATTTTTACACAAATAACAACTTTCACCCCCAAAATTACACTTTAAAATTTATTTATCAAAATACCAAAAAAAACACACTCTTTTTCATTTTCCAACACTATTATATCATACCACACACCACAATAATCACACTCAAAACACTCTCTCTCCTAAATTTGTAAATAAAGTTGGTATTTTATATGGTATTTTTCAATGATTCGGTAGGGGCATGTAATTTTTATCCAAAAACTTGGTATTTTTGAAAACTCCCCCTTCTGATTTTTATTATTTAGAAACACTATGGAACTAGAAAATAAGCATGTAAGCAAACTTAGAGACTGAATACAACAAGAGAAAATATGCTAAGGCTATAGATATTGGGCGAATTTATATATCTCTACACATTACTTTTCTCACATTTCTACCTTTTTAGTAATTTATGATGTTAAATATGCCATACTTGTGAGTTGTGATGATTATAAAGTAATGCACCAATTGGAGTGCGAGGGTAGATACTTAGAGGATGAAAATACACCTTTTAATGAAGAAAATGGCTCAAAAATATAATTAGAGTTGATGAAAGCAACACATGGCTATGTAATCAGATCCCCATCATATCCAAAATAAGTTAAGAAAAATTACTTAAGGGTTGGATGCCACAGCCAACACAATGTGGTGCCTAACGCATCCATGCTGTCAGTGTTAGGCAGTGCGACGCGTCCACTAGTAAGAATGTAGAACAAATTTGACAAGGTAAAAGACTCAAATAAGGTTGCGACACGAGCACTATAGCGACAAAATCAGCACAATGTCTAATGCGATCAAGGCATCGTGCTAAAAATTGGCTAAGTGATTGGCCCCAACGGATGATGCGGTGCATCACCTATCTTGCGATGGGCAATGCAACACCCCAAAATCAGTCGAGTCAAGATTTTACCAAAACCCTTTGGAGCTTTGGGTAATCTTTTTTTCCACTTTATTAAATAGCCTCCATACTCATTTTGAAAGGATTCAAACTTTGACGCAAAGAGAATACACATTGGAGAATTGTGGAAGTCATGTAACATCAATCTTTCTTCTATTTATTCATTATTGGACATTTATTCATATAATTGTAACTGTAAGTATGAATGACTGATTTCCATGTTCTAGGGTTATAGTAGCATATGAAGTTGAAGTGACATTTATATGATTGATTTATCTCATGAATTTATTTATTTAGTTCTAGTCTTAATAGGTTTTACAACATCATTAACAATGGAATACATGTGAATCATTAATTGAACTAAAAAGTGGCAATTTTGGATCGCAATAGGTTTGACTAGCGCAAGATCTCAACGTTAGACCTTAGGACAGGATTTTTCAGTGTTTGTCTTGCTTGGTCAATATACAAGAGTTTAAAAGCATTCATGTTAACTTCATAACCATAGACACAAAGCCGTGAAAGTAATGTGAATAGGCAGCTAGGGACTAAAGATATTTGTCACACCCCTATTACCCGTGTGGTGTTTCGAGAAATAGAGTTTTACCAATTAAAGTGACATTTTGAAAAAGGAATTATTTTATTTATTCAGAGTCGCCACTTGAAATTGAGTTTTGGCGTTCCAAGTTACCTAATTTAAATCCCTAATCAAAAGAAAATGACTCTTTATTTTTTGGTCTACAAAAACAAAGATCGGGTAAGAAATTTTGTTGACCGAGGAGAAAGTGTTAGGCACCCCTCAAGTCCCGTGGTTCTAGCACGGTCTCTTTATTGACTAGTTTATGGCAAACTTAATTTTGAACATGTTGTATTTATAAGTTTTACAAAAAATATCATTTTTCCACTTTCTTTTATTTATTTTAAACTTGTTTAAAACTATCTTATTTTTATTAATGTGGTGTATTAGTAGCAGCGCTTTCCAATCTTGCCATAAATTATTCATTTATTTGTATTTTTTAATACATTTGTTTAATGTTATTTAAATCCTAATGTTTGCATATCGTTGTTTATCGGCCTAATCATGCTCTTAGATTCAATTTAAAGTAATTTAATTAGCAAAATCACTTAAAAATCAGATTCTTTTTACAAAGTACAAAAAGTTTATTTTTAACCATTACAACTTACAAGAAGCATAATTTAACAATTCAATATTAATACCACGGATCAATATAAAATCGTTAATAGTATTCTAAAAAAAAATCTCTACTCAAATGAGATGTAAAAAGGTTGAAAAAAATTTATTTATTTTTGTGTTTTATTTTATGTTTTCTCTAAGAAATATTGAACATGATATTAGTAAGAACGCCCAATACATTTTTATAAAAGTTTTACACATTTTGCATGTTAGGAATTATTGTAAGGACCCGAAATTTTGTACGACCTCAAAGAAGCATGAAAATTGGTTTCAGAAAAGTTTTGGACCAAGGTGGCACTTCATGGGAGCCATCACGGTCCGCGTAAGGTCACACGGCCCGTGTGGAGCCTCCACGGAGTGGCCTTTGGCCCATGGAGGATGTTTGGCCCTTAAACATGGTATTTTAAACTAAGGCACACCACACTTGGACCCCTCACGGTCCGTGTGACACTTTACGGACCATGTGGAGGGCCTTGGCTTGAAATCCTACAGCTTTAGGACCAAGTATGGTTACATGGCCAAGTGCACGACCCGTGTGGGGTGGCACGACCCGTGAGGTCATCCGTAAAGCTTCTGGAGTGAAATATTTCTAAGTATGGGATCTTCATGCTCAAGCGAAGTTTTTCTCAAGCCTTCGATTCAAGCTTATTTATGTTGTTTAAGATCATCATAGGTCTCCTACATCAAGTCAAGTTCAAAGGAATTCCATTGGCTAAGTTCTTCACATGTACCGATAGAAGGGTCAACTTTAAATGAGCATATCTCTTAGCACAAAATGAACTGGGTAGCCCAAAACCTATCAGATCGAAGATCTTTGAATTATCTTTCCAACGCATTTAGTCTCACCTCATTCCGAATTTGGAGCAAGAAGTTATACCCTTTTTCGTAAAACCTATCTGGGCCAGACAAGAGCCTTCACGACCGTGAAGAGCTTCACGGGCCATGAAGCCTACCGTGTGAACTGCGGTGTAAAATTTAAAGGGTTGTTTTATTGAGTTGTTTTTGATATCTTGACCCATCCCCAAGCCTTTTAGGACTTTTTTAACCCCCCCCCCCTTTATATTCTTAAAATTCTCTCACACCAATTCTAAACCCTCATTCAAGACTAACATCTAGGTTCTAGAACTTGGCTCTCAAAATTCTCTCCAAGTCTCATCTTCAAGATTTAAGCTAGGATTCGATTGGGGTTTCAAATTCAAGCTGAATTCTTCTCAAGTTCATCTTCCTGATCAAGGTATGTGAGATTGATTCTTGGTTCCTTTCAACCAAGAAGACCCAAAATTCCTTTCACTTGATTTTATGAATTTTAGTCACTTTGAATGTGAGATTTCATCAATGGGTTTTATTAAATATAATCAGTGCATGGGTTGTATCTTACCTTTGATTTAAAATTATTTTGGACTACAATCATGATGATTTACATTAGGTTATGAAGTTATGAATACGCATGTCTCCTTTGAAAATTGATTTGTGCATGCGTGACTACTACTATGATTTACATCTTGATTTAACTATGGGTTTCCTAAATTTCATTTTTATATGGCTTATTTTAACATGATTCTATGTTGCCCGTGCTATTCTCACATCATGCATTGCATTGCATATATGAATGTGGATATATGAAAATTATGAAGTGGGTTAAGCCCAACTCTGCTTTCTGATACGATTATGATATGATTCTGATACGATGTTGGTTGTGACAAGAAGGTGATCACTGGTATATCTATGATTTTGGCTCATTGAGCATTTTGGGTGCTTGCACCATTCTATTTATGTGAATGAGTTATTCCCTGCATGAGCATTATAAGTATGAACTATGATCTGATATTTCAGCCTAAATGTTTATTGAATGGTTTGATACGAACAATGCATTTTCTGAAAGCACATATATGTGTAAGTATTCAAGTGGGATGTTATTGACTTAGCACCGATGGATTGGGGGTGTTAGGGCTATCCCCAAGGGTCCTCTCCCTTTTCTTGAACTATGTGCCAACATAGGGACGTTATACGTATATAATTCTGAAAATCCTTCCGAAATGGTGATTCCCATAAGAAAGGTGACCATCTCCGAGATGGATGTAGATTACCTTGACAAGTAATCTTCTCCCTACCGGTGGAAAGTCCCAATTGGTCTAATTCATGTAATAGCTCGCATGAGTTTAATGTGTCGATTATGGTCCATCCCCAGTATATATGAGCATTATTGCATTTCATGCATCATAAATTTCTTGGCATCTTGTATATGAATTTCCCTTGAATATCCAATTCTTTTATATTATGTGCCCTTTTTATCTAACATTGAAATGCAGGTTTGGTAAGTCATATGCATTGCATGCCCGCATACTTAGTACATTCAAGCGTACTAACGCATACTCTATGCCTACATGATTTTACCATGTAGGAACCGTGCGTTACGATCATCCACCACATGATGGGTAGCTCGAATTTGGAGAGTTGGTATTGTGGTGAGTCCTATCTTCCAAGGACAAACAATCTCCCTTCCACCTATGTTGTTTTCCACTTATCTTCTTAATTGAGGGTGAGCCCGGGACATGTCTTGGCCCCCATCCTATCTTATGACTAGAGGCATTGTTGAACATCTTGTAGACTTTCATAGATCTTATGTGTCATGTATTGTATTTGAAACTTATGATTTAGCTATCTAACAGATATGGCTATCCTGGATCGATTTTGGGAATTATGATATGTATGTATGATTTATGTGGAAATGTGGAAGATCTTAAGCCCCGTATTGCCCTCATAGAGCGAGTCATACTTACCCGTCCCTTAGTTCTTATGTGCTATGTGCTATATGTATCTATGTAAATCCCTTTCACCTTTGATATCCCCATAGCGTGAGTCCTACTTTACCATCCCTTAAAACTATGTGTTTACTATTTGAATATGCTTCCGAACCAATGATGCGGATTTGGATATTTTGAGGCTTGTTTGGGGACTCTCGGGTCTCCATTCGCCATGTCACATCTAGGCCCTAACCACGGGTCATGACAAAAGATGGTATCAGAGCACTAGGTTTATAAATGGTCCTCAGAGTCCAACATGCCACTTCAAGTAGAGTCTTATTCAAGGGTGTAAAGCGGGCCACATCTATGGGTAGGAGGCTGCAAGGCATTTTAGGAAATGTTTCACTTATCTTGATTCTAATCGTGTCATGGTGCGTGTCTTAAGATTTCTTATCTCCATCCCTCCCTATAGAATAGGGAGAGTTACTTTGAGCTCGTAATGCAATCCCAGGGAGGAAGGTGTTGTATTGATCTTATAGATGAGGCCCGAAAGGGAGTTGGTGGAGGATGTGCATTGTTTGACATGCTTGCTCCTTTGGATGTTCAAAGTTTCCTTTGATTGCCTGGTTATGATGGAAGGTTTGTTGGAGGCTTTTCATCTATTGCATCTCCGTTGATCAAGTTTACTAGAAAGAAGGTCAAGTTGTATGGCCAGATGAATGTGAGGTGAGTTCTCATGTCTTGAAAGGTCGATGTACATCAGCTTCGATTTTAGGCATTACCTGATGGCTTAGATAGGTTGGTGGTGTATTGTGATGCTTCTCGGTTTGGGTTAGGATTGTGTACTTATGAAACATGTTAAGGTGGTAGCTTGTACATCAAGGCAATTGGAGGTGCATGAACGTAACTACCCGACCCATAATCTGGGGTTAGCGGCAGTGGTGTTGCCTTGATGATTGGGAGATACTATTGGTATGGGGTGCATGTCGATGTCTTCACCGACCACAAGAGTTCGCAATAAGTGTTCACTCAAAGGGATCTTAACTTGGGACTAAGAAGAGTGTTGGAACTCTTTAGGGGCTATGACATGAGTGTACAATGTAATTTTTGCAAGGAAAATGTTATAGCCGACGCTCTGAGTAGGCTATCGATGGGAAATGTGGTTTATGTTGGTGAGGGGAAGAAAAAGTTGGCAAAGTGTCACGACCCGGGGTCGGGGCCTAGATATGACACGGCGAATGGAGACCCGAAAGCCCCCAAACAAGCCTTAAAATTTTTAGAACTTAAATTCAAGTAGAAAGAGAACATTCTAAAACCAAAAGGGAGAACATATTTTATAGATAACAAAATGAGAAGAATTTATACAATGTCCAACATGTGCCACTAATCAAGGAACGGGGGCCGGGACAAGTTCCGGGCTCACCCACAACAAAATACATACATAGATAAAGCGTACAAGAACAAAAACATGCCCTCGAAAGACGGGGCTCACCACAGAATATCTAGAAAGGGGAAACTACTCGTCCGGCGGATACTGCTCAAACTGCTCGGTCCCTGCATGGTAAAATCATACAGGCATAGAGTATGTGTTAGTACGTTGAACGTACTAAGTATGCGGGTATGCAATGCACGTGACTTACCGAACCTGCATAATCATGTTAAGTGGCAAGGGCACATAATATACAAGAACATATAAGCAATAGAATTTGATATACAAGATGTCATGGGATGCGTGATGCGTGCAAAGAGATAGTGCTCCTACATATATATAACGGGGATGGACTATAACTGACAAACCAAATCCATGTGAGCTATTACACGAATTGGACCGATTTGGACCTCCCACCGGTAGGGAGAAGATTACTTGCCAAGGGCAATCTACACCACACCTTACGACTCCGCTTTTCGGTGGATGGTCACCTTCCTTACGACCCGCTTTTCGGAAGGATTTACAAAATCAAAGCAAGACAAATCATAATTATATACAGATAGACGAATTACATCCGTCCCTATGTAGGCTGATAGTTCCAGGAAAGGGAGAGGGACCTTGGGGATATCCCTGACGCCCCCAATCCATCGGTGCTAAGTCTTACACATCCCACAAGAATACTTATAAATATATGTATATATGATTTCAAGAGAGTCAAGTGCAAGTTCATAATGTTCAAGACATATCTAGGCTCAATGCCAAATTACAAGATCATATTCAAGATGCCAATGCAAGGAATAGCTCATCTACACATATACCAAAATGGTGCAAGCACCCAAAACGCTCAAGGAGCCATAATCATAGACATACCGGTGATCACCTTCTTGTCATATCCCATGTCTTACCAAAAATTATATCATAATTCCCTTTTAGGATAAAATTGGGCTTAATCCCACCTTTCCAAAACTTTTCCATGTATCAATGTCATGAATGTATGATGCTATGCACAATGTAGGAATGGCATGGACAATGTGGATTATATCTAAAACATGGTATAAATAAAAACTAGGAATTTCAATAAAATTAGTAGAAATGGTAGTAAATATCACCCATGCATAATAACACATTTAAAGGGACATGCATGTTCATAATTCCATAATTCAAATAGTTCATTATCATAAAACTAACATAATCTAGAGTTTGGAGTCTTAAATAGCACATGCATGGTTCAAAATATCAAAACCAAGTAGTAAAGATTCATATTCTAAGTAGACAAGTTTATAAATTAGTTTAAAAAGGAATTTGGGTCTTCTTGGTTGGAAGGAACCAAGAAAAAAAACCCCACATACCTGGTAGTAGACAAATTTAAGAAGAAAAGGGCCCCAAAATCTTGCACCTTAGCTTGAGAAATCCTAGAGAGAGGTTAGAAAGTTTGGAGGTATAAATCTTAGAGAGAGAGGAAAATGCTGAAAATTGGTGGTGTTCAACTTATATAGAGGGCTTAAGAAGGGTGGGAAAAGACTAAATTTTCATTGGAATGAGCTAATATTACAAAAATGCCATTAATGAAATAGAGCAGAAATTGGTCCGTCTAAGGCATACGGACCGGTAAACGGTCCGTCTGGGGCCACACGGACCATTTGCCGTGCCGTGGCCCTAGACTTAAATTTTTCCTCCTGAAAAGTTTCCAGACCAAGTACCACAACACGGTCCGGTAAACGGACCGTCTGGGGTTACACGGACCGTGACCCCTCCCGTTTACCTACCACACGGACCGTGTGGCTTCACACGGACCGCATGGTGGCCCGTTTCCTTCTATTTTCCTAGGTGCCATCTCACGGAAGGCCACACGGTCTGTGTGCTTTCACACCGGCTGTGTAGGCCCTTCCGTGAGATGATGCCTGGCAACATTTTCTAGGCAGTTTTCTTGGACCTAAAATGACGTCCAGGATCCGGGTCCTTTCACAAAGGATGCTTACCGTTGGGCTAGATTAGTTGTTAGGTTGACCGATTCTAATAATGTGGATGTTCATGTTCAGAATGGGGCCGAATCTTTTGTGGTTGTTGATGTTAAGGCTAAGTAAGATCTAGATCTGTCATTGGTTGTGTATAAGAGGTTGGTTGCCAATAAGATTGTGGTTTTCTCCCAAGGGGGAGATGGAGCGCTTCGGTATCAAGGTCAGTTATGTGTTCTGGATGTGGGTGATCTTAGGAAAATAATCTTGAGTGGAGCCCATAACTCTCATTATTTGACCCACCCGGGATCTACTAAGATGTGTCAAAATTTGAAAGAGGTGTATTAATGGCATGGTATAAAGAAGGACATAGTCGAGTTCGTACCTGAGTACCCAAGTGCTCGAGTGTCAACAAGTGAAGGTAGGGCACCAAAGGCCCGGTGGTGTGGCTCAAGATATTGAGATCCCTACTTGGAAGTGGGAGAATGTAAATATGGATTTTGTGGTTGGTTTGCCCTAGACTGAAGGTAATTCGACTCCATTTGGGTTATTGTTGATCGGACGACTAAGTTAGCTCATTTCCTACCAGTCAAGGCTACTTTTAGCGCCGAAGAGTATGCAATGTTGTATATCCAAGAATTGGTGAGGGTGCACTGTGTGTCTAGGTCTATCATATCTTATCGCGGTACCTAATTTGCTTTTTACTTTTGGAGGTTGTCTCAAGGAGGACTTGGTACTAAGGTAAAGTTGAGCACCGCCTTTCATCCTCAAACCGAGGGGTAAACTGAGAGGTTAATTCAAACTTTGGAGGACATGTTGAGGTCTTATGTGTTGCAATTCAAAGGTAATTGGGGTGATCATTTACCACTTCTTGAGGTTGCTTACTACAATTTCCCTCATGCTAGCATTGGTATAACTCCGTTTGGGGCTTTATAGAGTAATATGTGTAGATCTCCGGTGGGGTGGTTGAGTAGGGGGAAATGACATTCATTGGATCGGATTTAGTGTTGGAGGCTATGGAGAAGGTGAAGTTGATTGTGAAAGGTTGGTGGTGGTTCGAAGTCATCAAAAGTCTTATTTGGATATTTGAAAGAGGGATTTTGATTTTTATATTGGTAATTGGGTAAATGTGAAGGTCTCATTCGTGAAGGGTGTGGTGAATTCTAGGTAAGGGGGAAAGCTAAGTCCCCAGTATGTAGGTCCTTATGAGATTGTTGTAGCAGGTTAGGAATGTAGCTTATAGGTTGGATTTGCCTCCGAAATTGAGCTCTAGTCACTCGGTTTTGCATATATCTATGTTGAGGAAGTGGTTGGTGATACTAGCATTATGTTGCCTTTGGAAAGTGTTGAGGTTGAGGAGAACTTGTTTTATGGAGGAAGCTCCGGTTGAGATTTTAATAAGACAAGTGAAGCGATTTCGTAACAAGGATGTGGCCTCGGTTAACGTACTTCAGGGAAATCAACATGTGGGGAGTTCTACGTGGGAGTGGAATCAAGTACGATGCGACGATACCCTTATCCTTTCCAATCTATTCAAGCCTATAATATTAGGTCCTTCCTATTCTAAATGGTCCTAATTCTTCCATTCTTGAGTCTCATGACATGACATGCATACATGTGCACAAAAATGATTTTCAAGATGTTTTGAGTGATTTAAATACATTTTGATATCAGTTTTAGGGACTTTATGATTTTTGAATGATGAACTATGCATTGCACCTCGTGTTCGGATGTTTCATGTTCTAAGTCAAGCCCTTCTCTTCCACATTCAAGGACGAATGTTTCCAAGGGGGAGATGATGTAAGGACCCGAAATTTTATACGACTTCAAGGAAGCATGAAAATTGGTTTCGAAAAAGATTTGGACCAAGGTGGCACTTCATGGGAGCCATCATGGTCCATGTGAGGTCACACGGCCCGTGTGGAGCCTCCACGGAGTGGCCTTCGGTCCATGGAGGATGTTTGGCCCTTAAACGTGGTGTTTTAAACTAATGCACAGCACACTTGGACCCCTCACAGTCTGTGTGACATTTCACGGACCATGTGGTTGGCCATGTGATGGTCTTGGCTTGAAATCCTAAAGCTTTGGGACCAAGAATGGTTACACGGCTAAGTGCACGGCCCGTGTGAAGTGGCACGGCCCGTGAGGTCATCCGTAAAGCTTTTGGAGTGAAATATTCCTAAGTATGGGATCTTCATGCTCAAGCTAAGTTCACTCTTAAGCCTTCAGTTCAAGCTTATTTATGTTGTGTAAGATCATCATGGGTCTCCTACATCAAGTCAAGTTCAAAGGAATTCCATTGGCTAATTCTTCACATGTATTGATAGAAGGGTTAACTTTAAATGGGTATATCTCTTAGAACAAAATGAACTGGGTGGCCCGTGACCTATCAAATTGAAGCTCTTTGAATTATCTTTCCAACGCATCCAATCTCACCTCATTCCGAGTTCAGAGAAAGAAGTTATACCCATTTTTGTAAAACCTATCTGGGCCAGATGGGAGGCCTTCACGGATCGTGAAGAGCTTCACGGGCCGTGAAGCCTACCGTGTGAACTGCGGTGTAAAATTTATAGGGGCGTTTTATTGAGTTGTTTTTTATATCTTGACCCATCCCCAAGGCATTTAAGACCTTTTTAACCCCCCTTTATATTCCTAAAATTCTTCTACACCAATTCTAAACCCTTATTCAAGACTAACATCTAGGTTCTAGAATTTGGCTCTCAAAATTCTCTCCAAGTCTCATCTTCAAGATTCAAGCTAGGATTCGATTGGGGTTTAAAATTCAAGCTAAATTCTTCTCAATTTCATCTTCCTAATCAAGGTATGTAGAACCAAGAAGACCCAAAATTCCTTTCACTTGATTTTATGAATTTTAGTCACTTTGAATGTGAGATTTCATTATTGGATTTTATTAAATATAATCAGTGCATGGGTTGTATTTTACCTTTGATTTAACTCCATTTTGGACTACAATCATGATGATTTACATTGGGTTATGAAGTTATGAATATGCATGTCCCCTTTGAAAATTTATTTGTGCATGGGTGACTACTACTATGATTTACATGTGTATTTAATTATGGGTTTCCTAAATTTCATTTTTATATGGCTGATTTTAACATGAATCTATGTTACCCGTGCTATTCTCACATCATGCATTGCATTGCATATATGAATGTGGATATATGAAAATTATGAAGTGGGTTAAGCCCAACTCTACTTTCTGATACGATTATGATATGATTCTGATAAGATGTTGGTTGTGACAAGAAGGTGATCACTGGTATGTCTATGATTCTGGTTCATTGAGCATTCTGGGTGCTTGCACCATTCTGATGTGAATGAGTTATTCCCTGCATGAGCATTACAAGTATGAACTATGATCTGACATTTGAGCCTAAATGTATATTGAATGGTTTGGTACAAACAATGCATTTTCTGAAAGCACGTATATGTATAAGTATTCGAGTGGGATGTTATTGACTTAGCACCGATGGATTGGGGGTATTAGGGCTATCCCCAAGGGCCCTCTCCCTTTCCTTGAACTATGTGCCAACATAGGGACCTTATACGTATATGATTCTGAAAATCCTTTCGAAATGGTGATTTCCATAAGGAAGGTGACCATCCCCGAAATGGTGTTACCTTGGTAAGTAATCTTCTCCCTACCGGTGGGAGGTGTCAATCGGTCTAATTCATGTAATAGCTCACAAGAGTTTGATGTGTTGGTTATGGTCCATCCCCAGTATATATGAGCATTATTGCAGTTCATGCATCATAAATTTCATGGCATCTTGTATATGAATTTTCCTTGAATATCCAATTCTTCTATATTATGTGCCCTTGTCATAACATTGAAATGCAGGTTTGATAAGTCATATGCATTGCATGCCCGCATACTTAGTACATTCAAACGTACTAACGCATACTCTATGCGTACATGATTTTACCAAGTAGAAACCATGTGTTACGATCATCCACCGTGTGAAGGGTAGCTCGAATTCGGAAAGTTGGTATTGTGGTGAGTACTATCTTCCAAGGACAAACCATCTCCCTTCCACCTATGTTGTTTTCCACTTATCTTCTTAATTGAGGGTGAACCCGGGACATATCTTGGCCCTTGTCCTATCTTATGACTAGAGGCATTGTTGAACATCTTGTAGACTTTCATAGATCTTATGTGTGATGTTTAGTATTTGAAACTTATGATTTAGTTATCTAATGGATATGGCTATCCAGGATTGAATTTGAGAATTATGATATGTATGTATGATTTATGTGGAAATGTGGAAGATCCTAAGCCCCGTATTGCCCCCATAGAGCGAGTCATACTTACCCGTCCCATAGTTCTTATGTACTATGTGCTATGTGTATCTATGTAAATCCCTTTCCCCTTCGATATCCCCATAGCGTGAGTCCTAATTTTCCATCCCTTAGAACTATGTGTTTACTATTTGAATACGCTTCCAAACAGATGATGTAGATTTGGATACTTTGAGGCTTGTTTGGGGACTCTTGGGTCTCCATTCGCCATGTCACATCTAGGCCCTAACCACGGGTCGTGACAATTATGAACACCTAAAGTCTTTTCTTTTCTTTATTTTAGTCATTAAAATGAAAAGAAGAACCTACAAACTGAAAGCAATAATTTATGTAATGAATTCATGTCACTAATTATTATTTTTTTCATTTCAGTTTATTAAATACAAATATCATCATGAAAAAAAAATATAAAAATAAGAATAAATTTGGACAATATATTTACTTAAACATGAAACAAATTTTGGGTTGTTTAAATATAAAATAAACTACATGTTGTTATAATAATTTTAGACTATATTAAACAATATAAAAGATATGGGCATGAAGTTGAGATGAAAGTTTTGAACATATATACTTCATCTTACCACATCAAAAAATATTAATGGGTTAAACACAAATAAAATCTGATAACTCCAATATATTGCAATCACATTAAACTACACAAGAAAGATTTAATACTACCTCTTGCGATAATTAATTTACAAAGAATAGGCCATGATAGGAACCACGAACCCGAAACTCTGAAAGCAAACCTCAAACTCTCTCTTTTTCTAGTTGCGTTTTTTGAAAGATTTTTCTTTATGTGTGCATCTTTTTGTAGAAACTTTTTTTTGGAGTGTATGAGATGTGTGTGAAGGATAAAATGTAGTACATTTTCCTTGGTGTGTTTTTGAGGATTTTTGTTTTCTAGTTTTGTGCAGGTTTTTTTCTTGTGTGTATGAAGTGTGTTTGAAAAAGAAATGTAGTATTTTTCTAGGTATATTTGTGTATATGGAAAAAAGAAAAGAATGTGGTGTAGGTTTTTTTTTAACCGTGTGTGTAGAATGTCTTGTTTTTGTGCTTTTGTAGAATGTGAAGAAAAAAATGATGAATGGAGTGTGTTGTGTGTGTCGTGTATACGGAGGAAAATTTGAGGGAGTAGTGGGTTTTGTGGGGGGGGGGGGGGGGCATTGTGGGGTAGTTTAGGTGAGTGGGGGAGGATTTGAAATTAATGGGTAGTTTTTTTAAGTTTATTTATTTTATTTTGTTTTGTGTTTATTTTGAAATAAAAATATTAGAAAACTTTTTTAAATTAATAAGTTATAGAAAGTTAACTAGTTAAAACTAAAATATAACTAAGAAAATAATAACAATACTGGATTATTTATTAAAATCAAAAATTAAAAGAAAAAACATATATTTTTATAAATTTTCTCTTTTTTAGAACAAAACTTACATTAAAATGTGATTCTATTTTTGTTGTTTTTAAATTATTCTAAATAAAATAAAAATAAAAACAAAAGTATCTACTTTAGATTCAAAAATAAATATTTAAATACTAAAAAGTAAATAACTTAAGTTTGGTAAAAAATTAGGTGCTAACAGGATGCCCCTCTTTGCTTGAGAACATGAAGACTTTTCAAGCAAAGAAGTGAACGTGCATAATTTTTTGCCTAACCATTATTAAAAGGTACAAAAAAAAAGTGCAAGCAAGAGTGACTGAACTCTGGCTTTGGGCAGCCTACATATCTCGGGTTAAAATTGAATCATGTCACGTGTAGTTCAAATAGGTGCAACGATAGATGGATGGATGGATGGATTAGATAGTTGAGTCTTGTCCTGTCGAGATCTTGATCTGTGGTTCTTATTGTTACATTGAAGATAATAAAACTAAAAGGAAACTATACGAGATCTATTATATTTTATTTATCTCAGCCCTCTTTTTCTTTCAAGTCTTCCTTTGCATCTTCATTGAGTTGCTGATGCCTCTCCAGAGGAAAGTTAGTATACTATTCGTGAACACTTGTTTCCTGAATTGAAGTTAGGAAGCTGAATCTTCAAATATTAAGCTGCTATATGGGTCCGAACCAACTCTTATTGTCATTCTTCACTTCTCAAATCGGACAAATGTTACTCCAGTATTGATGTCCAAATTTGTGGTCATAGAGGGACCTGCCTGCAATCAAAGACAAGTAAAACAAACAAAATTTTTCTGCCCCAGTTTGTGCTAAGAAAACTTTTGTGGGTTATTTCGCTTGACTTGAGCATCATATTAAACAAAAATAATAAAATAATAAAAAAGTAAAAAAAAAACAAATATTCTGTTTTTGAATGAAATCAGAGTTTTTGCTTTATGAAAAATAAAAATAGAGGCTATCATGCCTTATTAACATATGAACGAGTATTATGCGGGTATGTTCCCTAAACGAATATTATGAGGGTTCGCGCCCTAAACGAATATTATGAGGGTTTGCTCCCTATATAAATATTATGAGGATTCGCTCCCTAAACGATTATTATGAGGGTCCGCTCCCTAAAAGAATATTATGAGGATTCGCTCCCTAAACGAATATTATGAGGGTTCGTGCCCTAAATGAACCTAAGCAAATATTATGAGGGTTTGTGTCATGCCTCGGGAGGGTACCCTTGGCGTGGCCGGCACTCAGAGGCTATAGCTAGTCCCTGAGCGAACCACTTGGCCTCATCATCACAGCGGAAGAAACATCCTGAAGGAAAAGACTTTAATGTAATTAAAGTAATCAATTCTTTATAAAATGTTGATTTCCAATAAAGAATAGTTGAAAAAAGACAATACATGATATCCTTTACTCAGTGTCTATGAAGCCTCTAACTCAAACATCTAGATGGTACCATGACAGGCCATGGTTACCCAACTCAAGGAAAATAAAGTACTGCTCAAGCTAGATGATAATAATATGGAAATTCTCCGAAAACAAGGAGGTCTCACAGATCAGCTAAATGTGAATAGATCCTCAACGAAGCACCTGTCGATGATCTTTAATACCTGCCTCTGCATCATAAAATGATGTAGTCCCAGAACGGGACATCGGTACGTGGAATGTATAGGTAGAATAATATAGGAATAACATCAACTCAACATCATAATCCATCAGAATTTCAAATGTCTATCTAAAGAAAGAACAAAGAGTAGACAAATGAACAATCAACATCTCATCAAATACCTAATCAATACATCAGACTCACCTCAAGGAAACTCAACTCGACTCAACTCAACTCAAGGTAAATCGACTCAACTCAACTCAAGGAAACTCGACTCAACTCAACTCAAGGAAACTCAACTCATACCATCACATTAACATCAACATCAGAGTACTATTAAGTAAGACCTCACTGGGAGTTTCTCTAACCGACAACTATCACCTATGAGCCAGTGATAATACAACGAAGCGATGTCATTGCCACATCCATCCAGTACCCTGCCCGGGGTAAAGGACATCAACCTTAGTGGATCCACAAGAAAAAAACCTCAGTCCTCTTTTGGGACAAGAAAGGAGTCATCCACGTTGCGGTTCAATCCTCTCTTTCTACGCGGGCCACGTAGTTAATGGGTTCAAGCGGAACTCACTCTCACCCATTTCGATGCTCAATACTCCTCCCAGAACTCGAAATTCTCATAAAACATCGTTATCATCAGTCCATAGGGACATAATACATCCTCATCAATCCCATAGGGACATAGAACCTCAACATCAACATCAATATCATAGACTTGAAACACTCCTTTTAGAATTTAGTTTCAAATTTTAAGACTCATGAACATCATTCTCATCAACATCATCATCAAGACTCCCATCAATTTGAAACACAATCACAACATCACAGACATCAAAGCTCTAGACTCATCCCCCTAAGTTCATCATTCATGCTTTTCAAATAATCATATAGGGTTATGCAAAATCTCATAAAAAAATGTTAACTTCAAGAAAACAATAATATGATGATCATCAACATAGAAAACATGTAATTTCAACTCAATTTTTAAATGAAAACCCTTAAGTATTCATGCATATAGACTCTTTAACCATCAACTCATCTATGACCTCTATAGGGCACATGAGAGAACAATCTCATGCTTTTAGTTTAGCCTTACATACCTGGAAAGTTGATATTGCAATCGAAATTTGATGAATAGTCGTTTCCTTGGAGAAAATCCTCGATCTCGGTAGTTCTTTTAGAGTAGAATAACTTGGAAAGACATTGGCGAAGGACTTCTCTTTGATTATTGAATTCTTGACTTAGAATCTTTAGAGTTCTTGATTCATGAAAAGAAGAATCAAGAAATCCTTTCTTGGGATTCTTAAATTCGTTTCTTGAAACCCTAGGTTATGATTTAAGATTCTATTAGGGATTCATGAATAGATAAAGAAATTTAGGTTGGGTAGCTTAAAATTCATGAAGAATAACTCACCTTGGTCATAAATCTTGAAAGTTAATCCTTAACTTGATGTCTTTCCTGATGATTTTTGAGCGTTTGTGTTTAGGAGTGAAGGAGAGGGTTTTACTTATGAAAACTGACGTTTTATGTGTTTTGGGACCTTAAACAGACCCCCAAAGGTTTTAGGATAAAAGTACTCTCAAAAGAAAATAAAGGGACGCCGCTTAGCTTATCCAGAAAGGGTTCGCGATAGGTCCGCGATGCGGAGCTATCGCGGCTCTTCAAACAGCTCTACAGGTCTCCAGTAAAATGGTCATAATTTTGTACTCCGAACTCTGATTAAGGCGAAATAAAATGCGTTGAAAATCTAATTAAAAGATCCTTAAGTTGATATATTATGGGTCACCTAACTCATTATACTTTAGGAGATATGGTCATTTGAAGTTGACCCTTCTATCAACTCATACGAAAACTTAGTCGGTAGAATTTCTTTGTACTTGACTTGATGTAAAAGATCCTTTTTATCATTTCCAATTCTATTCCCACTCTAAGAAATTAACTTTAACATCTATGCTCAATTAAGAATTATCAATTAAAATCGTATATCATATGAAGGATGACTCAATTTTTGAAAAAAAAAATAGTTGGGGTATTACATTATCTCCCCCTTGGGATCATTCGTCCTTGAATAATGTGTAAAGGTAGACATCAAAGCACGAATAAGAATCAGAACTCTTCTCAAAACTCACTCAATCAATCAAACTCTCGATTCCTCATCAATCTCAAACCATCTCTATTTAGACTCAAGAATCGACACATCAACTCAGAAATAGACAACTCAATTTAAATCAAGAGTAATGAACTTACATCCTACATTCTCTTCATCAGGCACGAATGGAACATCGAAACTCAATCAACTCAAATCATTTGAACACTTCGACAATCAGTCTTTCGAACTCAGGAAGGAAGCCATCAACTTTAATCGAGAATAGCACCATCGTATAAACAAGACTCTGAGGACACTCCCATGCTCAAGTCCCTACCTCAATTGTGCTCCTTTTAATGTCACTCTACTCCATCAATGCAAGCTCATAGTCTTATTCAAACCTCCACCTAACCACCTCATAGACATTCAAACCTCCGCCTAACCACCTCTTCTTCTTCGATTCAAGCCTAGTTCTAAACCTCAAGGTGTTATTCTTAAGATGATCACATTCATACAAAGCTAATCCTCAATACTTAGCTCTATACTCGAAATCCTTATTATGAAGTCTTCAATAGTCTATCATCCATACTCCCACAATAACAACCACGCGTTCAAGCCTATTATCCTAACCACTTTAAATATGTCTTAGAATTTTTTTCAAGCCTACTTGTCACTCCTACCTCCATCATTCAATGAGCTCTCACTCAAAACCACACTAACACACTCTTACCTATCTATTACGCATCATACGATCTCATTTATTTCCTCCTCCCTATCTCTATCCCTCCACGAAACAAGTTTAACACCAATATCACAATGAGGATACATTCATTCCTCCTCATCTACCCTCACTCTCAGTCTACTATTATCAACATTACTATTTGGACATGGAGGAACTCATCATCTCCCCTTTTGATGAAACCCCCAAACTACTACCTCTCCATGCAAAATAAGCATGATTACACCTCTAAAACTTGATGCTCTACATCATACCATCAACAGTGGCATAACTAGCCAAAGGTCAGTACACGCGTAAGACGACATCAGAATCAAGAACTCTCACTCCATAGTAACCTGTACTTAGAGAATACTGCTTGTCCTCATCACTCTAATATACTCGCATAATAGCAACCCCACATTTAAGCCTACCATAGCAGTTTACACCCTCGATCGCATGAACTCTTACCTTGGGGGATACTAATATGGTTTTTACCTATCTACTAGACTCCTCACGATTTCTCTAACTCCTCCTCCTCATCTATAACCTTCAAAAGGAAATAACATCACATCATAATCAGAATTAAAAACTCTTATTCACTCTTGAATTTTTCATCTCAAGCTCTTAACCTCTTCTCTCAAGCCCTGGTCTTATTCAATTGTTAGAAAAAGACTTAGAATGGGGTTTTAGATCCTTTTTACATTCAAACGACCCATTTTGATCATGTATTGAATTTAAGAGGGGTTGGGAATTGACCAGAGTGCCCCTCACAAAGTTTAGAAATTTTCCAGGTTTAGAATAACCCAGTTCGCGACTCGGAATGATCGCGCACTCGTGTATTTTTCTCTAAAAATTTTCTAAATGAGTTTTTTCAATCCCGTCAAAAAATATGAAAAAAACCATAAGTGTCACTCCGCTACAGGTGCGCGACGCGCCTCTGTTATGCACCGACACTGTTTTGGTGTTCGGATCAAAAAATTATTTTTTGATCCGGTCGCTCTAAAAATCGACCGCTTTTCCACTCAATTTTTCATGCTAACCACAAATCTGGCCTCAGATTTGTTATACGACCATCGAAAGATGCGCTACACGCATATCCCTCCTCTAGGGGTATTTTGATAATTTTACTAGGCGCTACATCATCTTTCCCTTAGCTCTCAAGGCCATTACTCTAAGTTTGTAAATTGATTTCCTCTACTAGACTATGAGCATATACCTCCACACGGTCAAGGAATCACTATCCACAAGAATATCATAAACTCTTCCATTATGTTATAGTCGCATACTTATAAGTAGCCACTCAGACTCTTTTCAACGCTATCACTCTTAGCTCCTTCCAATCTCTATGAAAATCTCTCTATATTTGCTATTCTTATGGCGTACATAACCACTTCCCACAACTCTCACAATCTAACCTCTTCTTTTGCCTACTAACGCTCAATTTCTGTGCTCCCATAAATTTAATCGCATAAGAATTAATCTATCAATGGTAAACTCATCATCATCTATCGATAAGACCCAAATTAACTTAGCTACTCTTGATGACAAAGATTACATACATCAGCCTACTCCACATCAACAACTCAAATATACTATCTGGATCCTTATAGCAGTCATAACTTAGAGTTTCTCACATCTTTACACAATCATGGATACATATTTCAAGCCTCTTCTTATCTATTGAGCTATCTTCGTTTCACTCGTCTTATCTAAGGGGCACTTGTACCCTGCCCATAGCATCAATTCCTCACAAATCAACTCCTTCTTCTCGAATATACACTATGGAAAGCCTCTTAGAGAAAATCTCCAACTAAGGCTATCACTCTCATGATGTTATCTCCTCTTTAACACTACTCCTCAAAATTCAAGCTTAGGGTCTACAACTGACATGTACATCACACACCTCTCTAATGCTAACTTCCAACTACTAGGTAAAAATTTTAGGGAACATAAGCCCACTAATATCTCATAATGAGTATCCAATCAACACATCCCTTCCTCATAACTCATTACCACTCACCTATTCAATCATATCTTCTTATCTGACTAAGCTCATAACTCCATAAGTCTCATGAACTCTCAATTAAAAATCATAAGCCTTATTTAGATTTATCACAATGAAAGCACTCTTTTCCCCTATTCAACATCTACTCTTCACCCTCAATAGTATGAATACTACAACACATCTACATCATTTCCTTCTAATTTAAGCATGCTATCACATTCTGACAATAACTCTTCCTCTATACCTCATCATGAAAATCATAGGGTACTTAGGACTCTTTCATCAAACTTATGGCAATGACATACCACCTCATTACTTACCGAATAAATACATAACTCTAACTACAAGCCTCAATCAGCCATCACTCTTGTTATCTCGTCCCTTTCTTTCCATCATCATCCTTCTAACTTCGAGATGATTCGATTCTACTCAGGGTTTATAAGAACTCATATCTCACTCTTAGGTGGTAACATTAAACTCTTTAGAGGCATAAGTTCCTCTCTTATGGGTCACATCAGAAGCAAGATTTGAAAAAAAAGGGTTTGGGTACATCTAGAGCTAACTTAAATGCACGATTCATATGAGTAATTGTGCACTCTTTCTAGTCAATCAACTTCGCACACTAGTCGGCTTCTTTCAAGCCTGGTGCAGTCTCTCTACCATTCTAATTACTTTATCTCGGAGGATCTCATCTGCAAGAGTTTAAAAATTACTGTCTCTATCGCCTCGTGGATGAGGCACAACCAAAACGTTTAGAGAAATGCACGAATAATTGTAGATTTCTTAAGAAAAAGCTCTATCGCACGATTCAGAATCTGAAAGAAGGGAAACTTTTTCTAATGTCCCATAGCCTCCCTATTATGGATGTGGCGTGCTTCACATCAATAATAAGGACTCTACAAGACACGGCTTTATAGATTCCCTAGGATACTTCAACTCAGTAATCTGATACTAAGGTTGTCATGCCCCGGAAGGGTACCATTGGCGTGGCCGGTACTCAGAGGTTATTGCTAGTCCTCGAGCGAACCACTTGGCCTCATACTCAACAGCGGAAGAAACATCTTCAAGGAAAAGACTTTAATGTAATTAAAGTAATCAAGTCCTTATATAAATGTTAATTTCCAACAAAGAATAGTTGTAAAAAACAGTACATAACATCCTTTACTCAGTGTATATGAAGCCTCTAACTCAAACATCTAGATGGTACCATGACAGGCCATGATTACTCAACTCAAGGAAAATAAAGTACTACTCAAGCTAGATGATAATAATATGGAAATCCTCCGAAAACAAAGAGGTCTCACCGATCAGCTAAATGCGAATAGATCCTCAACGAAGCGTCTGTTGATGATCTCTAATACCTACCTCTGCATCATAAAATGATGTAGTCCCAGAAGGGGACATCAGTACGTGGAATGTACTGGTATGTAAAATAGTTGAGTGAAACAGAAACAAGTAGAATAATGTAGGAATAACATCAACTCAACATTATACTCCATCAGAATGTCAAATGTCTATCTAAAGAAAGAATAAAGAGTAGACAAATGACCCATCAACATCAAATACCTCATCAATACATCAGACTCGCCTCAAGGAAACTCAACTCGACTCGACTAAACTCAAGGAAACTCGACTCAACTCAACTTAAGGAAACTTGACTCCACTCAACTCAAGGAAACTTAACTCAACTCAAGGGAACTCGACTCGTACCATCACATCAACATCAATATCAGAGTACTATTAAGTAAGACCTCACTGGGAGTTTCTCTAACCGACAACCATCACCTATGAGCCAGTGATGATACAACGAAGCGATGCCATTGCCACATCTATCAAGTACCTTGCCCGGGGTAAAGGACAACAACCTCAGTGGATCCACAAGAAAAAAACCTCAGTCCTCTTTTGGGACAAGAAAAGAGCCATCCGCGTTGCGGTTCCATCCTCTCTTCCTACACGGGCCACGTAGTTAATAGGTTCAAGTGGGACTCACTCTCACCCATTTTGGTGCTCAATACTCCTACTAGAACTCAACATGCTCATAAAACATCATCATCATCAGTCCCATAGGGACATGATACATCATCATCAGTCCCATAGGGACATAGTACCTCAACATCAACATCAACTCGTCTCATCAACATCAACATCAACTCGTCTCATCAACATCAACATCAACATTATGGACTCGAAACACTCTTTTTAGAATTTAGTTTTCAAGTTTTAAGACTCATGAACATCATTCTCATCAACATCATCATCAAGACTCCCATAAATTTGAAACACAGTCACAATATCACAGATATCATCATCATCAAGGCTCTAGACTCATCCTCTAAGTTCATTGTGCATGCTTTTCAAATAATCATGTAGGGTTATGCAAAATCTCATGAATAAATGTTAACTTCAAGAAAACGAATAGTATGTTGATCATCAACATAGAAAACATGTAATTTCAACTCAATTTTTTCATGAAAACCCTCAAGTATTCATGCATATAGACTCTTCAACTATCAACTCATCTATGACCTCTATAGGGCATATGAGAGAAAAATCTCATGCTTTTAGTTTAGCCTTACATACCTGGAAAGTTAATATTACAATCAAAATTTGATGAATAATCATTTCCTTGGAGAAAATTCTCGATCTCGGTAATTCTTTTAGAGTAGAAGAACTTGGAAAGACATTGTTGAAGGGCTTCTCTATGATTCTTGAATTCTTGACTTAGAAGCTTTAGAGTTCTTTATGAAGAACCCTAATTCATGAAAAGAAGAATCAAGAAATCCTTTCTTGGGATTCTTGAATTCGTTTCTTGAAAACCTAGGTTATAATTTAAGATTCTATTAGGGATTCATGAATAGATAAAGAAATTCAGGTTGGGTAGCTTAAAATTCATGAAGAATAACTCACCTTGGTGATAAATCTTGAAAGATAATCCTTAACTTGATGTCTTTCCTGATGATTCTTGAGCGTTTGTGTTTAGGAGTGAAGGAGAGGGTTTTACTTATGAAAACTGACGTTTTATGCGTTTTGGGACCTTAAACAGACCCCCAAAGGCTTTAGGATAAAAAGTACCCTCAAAACAAAAAAAAGGATGTTGCTTAGCTTATCGAGAAAAGGTTTGCGATAGGTCCGTGACGCGGAGCTGTTGCGGCTCTTCAGACAGCTCTGCAGGTCTCCAGTAAAATGGTCATAACTTTCTACTCCGAATTCTGGTTAAGGCGAAATAAGATGTGTTGGAAAGCTAATTCAAAGATCTTTAATTTGAAATATTATATGTCGCCTAACTCATTATACTTTAGAAGATATGATAATTTGATTTTGACCCTTCTATCAACTCATACAAAAACTTAGTCGGTAAAAATTCTTTGTACTTGACTTGATGTAAAAGATCCTTTTATCATTTCCAAATCTATTCCCACTCTAAGAAATTAACTTTAACATCTATGATCAATTAAGAATATCAATTAAAATCATATATCATATGAAGGATGACTCAATTTTTGAAAAAAAAAGTTGGGGTTTTACAGTTCCCTCCCTAAACGAATATTATGAGGGTTTGTGCCCTAAACAAATATTATGAGGTTCTGTTCCCTAAATGAATATTACAAAGGTTCATGTCCTAAATGAATATTATGAGGATTCGCTCACTAGATGAATATTATGAGGGTTCACTCCCTAAACGAATATAAATGAGGGTTCGTGCCCTAAACGAATATTATGGTAGTTCGCTCCCTAAACGAATATTATGAGGGTTCGCTCCCTAAAAGAATATTATGAGAGCTCGCTCCCTAAACGAATATTATTAGGGTTCGTGCCAAATAAATATTATGAGGGTTCGCTCCCTAAACAAATATTATTAGGGTTCGTTCCCTAAACGAATATTATGAGGGTTTGCTCTCTAAACGAATATCATGAGGGTTCGCTCCCTAAATGAATATTATGAGGGTTTGCTCCCTAAATGAATATTATGAGGGTTCGTGCCCTAAATGAATGTTATAAGGATTCATGCCCGAAAAGAATATTATAAGGATTCGTTCCCTAAACGATGTTATGAGGGTTCGCTCCCTAAACGAATAGTATGAGGGTTTGCTCCCTAAATGAATATTATGAGGGTTTGTGCGCTAAACTAATACATGGGGGTTCGCTCCCTAAATGAATATTATGAGGGTTCGCTCCTTAAACGAATGTTGTGAGGGTTCACTCCCTAAACGAATATTAGGAGGGTTCATTCCCTAAACGAGTATTATGAGGGCTCGTGCCCTAAACGAATAATATTAGGTTACGTGCCCTCAACAAATATTATGAGGGCTTGCTCCCTAAACGAATATTATGAGGGTTCTCTCCCTAAAGGAATATTATGAGGGTTCGTGCCCTACTCGAATATAATGAAGGTTCGCTCCCTAAATAAATATTTTGAGGGTTCGCTTCCTAAACGAATATTATGAGGGTTCGCTCCCTAAAAAGATATTATGAGAGTTCATGCCCTAAACGAATATTATGAGGGTTCACTCCCTAAATGAATTTCGTAAGGGTTCGTGCACTAAACGAATATCATGAGGGTTCGCTCCCTAAACGAATATTGTGAGGGTTCGTGCCCTAAACGAATATTACGAGGGTTCGCTCCCTAAACGAATATTCTGAGGGTTCGCTCCCTAAATGAATATTATGAGGGTTCGTGGAGTAAAAGAATATTATGAGGGTTCGCTCCTTGAACGAATATTATGAGTGTTCGTGCCCTAAACGAATATTATGAGGGTTCTCTCCCTAAATGAATACTATGAGGGTTCATGCCCTAAATGAATATTATGAGGGTTCGCTCACTAAGCGAATATTATAAAGGTCTGCTCACTAAATGAATATTATAAGGGTTCGCTCCCTAAACGAATATTATGAGGGTTCGCTACCTAAACAAATATTATGAGGGTTCGCTCCCAAAACGAATATTATAAGGGTCTGCTCACTAAATAAATATTATAAGGGTTCGCTCCCTAAACGAATATTATGAGGATTCGCTACCTAAACTAATATTATGAGGGTTCGCTCCTAAACGAATATTATGAGGGTTCGTTCCTAGGCGAATATTAAGAGGGTTCGCTTCCTAAGCAAATATTACAAGGGTTTTTTCTCTAAACGAATATTATGAGGGTTCACTCCCTAAACGGAGGGTTCGTGCCCTAACGAATATTTTGAGGGTTCATTCCCTAAATGAATATTAAGGGGGTTCGTGCCCTAAACAAATATTATGAGGGTTCGTGCCCTAAGCGAATATTCTGAGGGTTCTCTCCCTAAACGAATATTATGAGGGTTCGCTCCCTAAATGAATAATCTGAGGGTTCGCTCCCTAGGCGAATATTTTGAGTGTTCGCTCCCTAAATGAACATTATGAGGGTTCCTTCCCCAAATTATTATTATGAGGGTTTGTGCCCTAACGAATATTATGAGGGTTCGCTCCCTAAACGAATAATATGAGGGTTCGTTCCCTAAATGAATATTATGAAGGTTTGTGCCCTAAACAAATATTATAAGGGTTAGCTCCTAAACGAATATTATGAGGGTTCACGCCCTGAATGAATATTATGAGGGTTCTCTCCCTAAATGAATATTATGAAGGTTCGCTCCCTAAACAAATATTATGAGGGTTCGTGCCCTAAACGAATATTATGAGGGTTCGTCCCTAAACAAATATTATAAGGGTTTGTGCCCTAAATGAATATTATGAGAGGTTCGTTCTCCAAACGAATATAATGAGGGTTCGTGCCCTGAACGAATATTATGAGGATTCGCTCTCTGACGAATATTATGAGGGTTCGTGCCCTATGAAGAATGAAGGAGTTTTATTTTATTTTATTGTATTTATTGTTAGAAATAAAATAAAATAAAATATACCCTAGTTTTGAAACTCAGAAATTTTTGAAACTTTTTTTTATTTTTTTATTGGTGAATTTATTTTTTATTTTATCATTTTTTTAGAAAAAAATGCCCCAGTTTCAATTTGTCAGAAATATTTTTTTTATTTTAGACCGAGCCCGTTAATAGGACTGACTATGTATCTTACCATAGTAAGAATCAGGTCTAACGTAGTTCATACGAATCAATTTTATTTTTATTTTTGTAAAATAATATTTCTTGAAAAAATGTTAGATAGAAAGAAATTGACTTTTGATTGATCATATCTTGGCTTTTGATGGTGCCAACAATTAGCATTATGCATATGGATCACCTTCAAGTACTCCTAGGCAAATTTGAGGTTAACTTTGAAGTAATTTCTGTAGTTTCAAATTATACCTCAAGCGTACTTAAGTATTAACAAGATCTATTCATCTTGCATTAAATATGGAGTTGAAATTATTGATGTCCTCATGTTTCAAGTGTCTTACCAAACTAAAGTCTTAATTTATACAAAATAGAAGAGTTGAGATCTTAGGATATATTGAGAGTCACTCACACTCAGAAAGACATTTCAATGCATGAGATTGAGATACCATATGCTTGATCCTCATGTAAGTATCTACTAATGTGAGAACATCAAAAATAAAATCAAGTAGGACTTGTATTCAACATAAAATGTGGGCTTGGAATGGATAATGTAATCTTTGTATAAAGTGACTATTTTCTCCCCAACATTGCACTATGCACTCAATTTATATTCTTCATTTTCACATTTGATCTTTATCTGCTTTGTTACTTTTCTTATTCTTTTTTCGGAATTTCTCCTCTTTTTTTTTTTTGAATTTTTCTCCTTTTATTGGATTTTTCTTTACTATCACATTTTCACTTTCACCTTGCCATCCAACTTAGGACTTTGTCAATGCATTCTTGGAGATGAGAGAAAAATAGAATGGTGCATTTGTGCAGTCAAAAAAGTATGGGCGGAAATATGGTTATCGAAAAAAAATATATTAGGCTAAAAAAGGAAAGCAATAGGGATCAGGTGTTATTTGGTAGGCTTACAAGGCACAATTGGATCAAAGAAAGTCTACAATTCTTTTTCAAATTAGATGTTGCTCAAAATTTCGCCTCAACAAACATTCGGGTCAGGTTCTAGATCAACAAGTCGTGTCATTGAACTTTATATCTAAAGTTCACCACACAATGCACATGAAACAATGAGGTCAAATTATTTTTTTTACCCTTAACTTTGAGCAAGAGAATTTTCCAAGTGTAACATAAGTATAATCAAAAGGTGCCAAAAGAATCTATATGGGTCACAACAAAGTTAGTCCACTCTATTATGTCAAAGAGTTAATACTATATCATGCACACTTCTATGTATGTTGGTACCAATCAAGACAAGAAGTACCTTTTTATGTTTAGTATTTATATTTTAAAGAGGGATTAAAAAAAAATAATTTATTTTCTGAAAAAGAATAAAAAATATATTTTTCTTTTCAACACAAAGAAATTAGATATTCCCTTTTTTAAATTTCTTGAATGAGGATCCTTTTTTTTTAAAGAGTAAATCTTTTTTATTATTTTTTTTTTGGATAAAAAATTATTATTATTATTATTATTATTATTATTATTATTATTATTATTATTATTATTATTAAATGAAAATCACCGAACCCGAGGAGGGTTGCCTACGTATCTCATTAAGGTGAGAATCAGGTGTGTGTAGTTCTTTGAAAATATATATATAACTCTTTTTTTCCTTTTGAATAAATAAAACCTCCTTTTTTTGTTCAGCTTTTATGAATAGAGAAACAAAATCTTTCCTTTTTAATTTGATTTTCTGAATAAAGATTAATAATTTTTTTAATACAAATTCTTTTTTTATTTTTTTATTTTATTTTTTAAAGAAAAATCACCGAACATGAGGAGGGTTGCCTACATATCTCATTTAGATGAGAATCAGTGTCATGACCCTAGGTGAGGGCCTAGATGTGACACGGCGAATGGGGACCCGAGAGTCCCCAAACAAGCCTCAAAGTATCAAATTTCCACATCATTGGTTCAAAAAATATCATTTAAGCACATATAACTAAATGACAGAGATCAAATCTCAAGAATTCATTCATTTATAGTTAAACAAAATGAGAAAGTTTTACAAGTGTCCAACATTTGCATCTAATCATAAGATGGGACGGGGGCCAAGACATGTCCCGGGCTCACCCTCAACTAAGAAGATAAGTAGAAAATAATCATAGGTAGAAGGAAGGTGGCTTGTCCTTGGAAGATAGGACTCACCACAATATCAACTCTCCGCATTCGAGCTACCCGTCAAGTGGTGGATGATCATAACACACGGTCCCTACATGGTAAAATCATGTAGGCATAGAGTATGCGTTAGTACGTTTGAATGTACTAAGTATGCGGGTATGCAATGTATATGGCTTACCGGACCTGCATAATCATGTTAGATGACAAGGGCACGTAATGTACAAGAATCTTATAATCAAAGGAATTTAATATACAAGATGCCATGGGATGCGTGATGCATGCAATGCGATAATGCTCCTATATAATGGGGATGGCACTACAACCGACAAACCCAAGTCCATGCGAGCTATTACATGAACCGGAGCGAATTGGGACCTCCCATCGGCGGGGAGAAGATTACTTGCCAAAGGTAATCTACATCACACCTTACGGGCAACCCCTACTTTCGGTGGATGGCCACCTTCCTTACGGGCAACCCCTACTTTCAGAAGGATTTTCATAACATCTAGCCATTCCTTATGGGCAACCCCTACTTTCGGTAATGGCTCCTATGCTGGCACATAGTTCAAGGAAAGGAAGAGGGACCTTGGGGCTATCCCAACACTCCCAATCCATCGGTGATAAGTACACATCCCACAAGAATACTTATAAATATATATACATATGCTTATCAAGAGAGAGCTAATATCCATTTCAAAACGTAATTATACAAATAGGCTCAATTACCAAATGCCAAACTATAACCATAATGCATATGCAAGGAATAGCTCATCTATACATATATCATAATGGTGCAAGCACCCATATTGCTCAAGGAGCCATAATCATAGACATACCGGTGATCACCTTATTGTCATATCCCATGTCTTACCAAAATTCACATTATAATCTCCCTTTTCGGACCAAAATTGGGCTTAACCCATATCTCCAAGATTTCCATGTATAAATGCCATGAGTATGATGTAATGCAAAAATGTAGGAATGGCACGGGTAATATAGAATGTATCCAAAATTAGCAATATAATGTAAAGACTAGGAATTCCATAATAAAATTCATATGAAAGTGTAGTATAAATCATCCATGCAAAATAACATCTTTAAAGGGGCATGCAAGCTTCATAGTTCATAGCTCAAGTAACTCACCATAGTTCAAACTTAACATAACTCAAATTTCTGAATATTAACTAGCTCATGCATGGTTCAAAATATCAAGTTCAAGTAGTAAAATCTCACACTTAAGGAAGACAAGTGTAATAAGTAGTTTAAGAAGAACTTGGGTCTTCTTGGTTGAAAGGAACCAAGAATCAACCCACATACCTGACTTGAAGACAAACTTGAGGAGAAGTGAGTTTCAATTGAGAGCCTTGACTTGAATTTCCTAGAGAGAGGTTGGAGAGTCTTGAAGGAGTGAAGCCTTAGTGAGAGGAGTGAAATGAGAGAATGGCTGAAATGTGAGGGTGAGAGACTTATATAGGAGGCTTAGGAGGGGTGGGGAAAAGACCAAATTTTCATTGAAAATAGTCAAAATTACCGAAATGCCATTAATGAGACGGACCCCAAAATTGGTCCGTCTGGGCCACACGGTTCAGTAAACGGTCCGTGTAGCTTCACACGGACCGTTTACAGGGCCGTGGTGATGGACTTAGAATTTTCAGCAACTATTTCAAGCCAAAGGGCTTCCAACGGAAGGTCATACGGACCGTGTGATGCTTCATGGGCCGTACAAGGGTCCGTATGAAAGTACCAAGGAAGGAAACACAATTAGAACACAATTTGGCAAGAAAATCGTGAATAACGTCAGCCTCACGGACCGTTTGCTTCCACACGGTCCGTATGGCTTGCCTGCACGGACAGGCTGAACAAATATAGGCATAACTCCTTGGTCCGAGCTCGGAATTAGGTGAAACCAGGTGCGTTGAAAAGCTAACTCAAAGATCTTTAATTTTATATATTGTAGAACACCTAATTCGTTTTGTGCTAAGAGATATAATCATTTAAAGTTGATCCTTCTACCGAATCATATGAAGAACCTTCACGTTTAGTGTCAGAGAAGTTTAGGAATGTAAAAAGGGTTTTAAAGGTCATAAAAAGCCTTGGGGATGAACCAAAATATCAAAAACATCTTAATGAAATGGATCCTTGAATTTCACAAGGGCCTTGACACGGTTAGCTTCACGGTCCGTGAAGCTTTTCACGGCCCGTGAAGGCTCCCGTCTAGCCCAGACAGGTTTTACGAAAACGGGCGTAACATCTTGCTCCGAACTCGGAATGAGGTGAGACTGGATGCGTTGGAAAGATAATTCAAAGAGCTTCGATTTGACATTCATAGGCCACCCAGTTAATCTTGAGCTAAGAGATACTCCTATTTAAAGTTGGCCCATCTATCGGTACTTGAGAATAATTTAGCCAAGGGAATTCCTTTGAACTTGACTTGATGTAGGAGACCCATGATGATCTTAAACAACATAGATAAGCTAGAATTGAAGGCTTGAGAGAGAATTTAGCTTGAGCATAAGGTCCCGTACTTAGAAATATCTCACTCCAGAAGCTTTACGGATGACCTCATGGGCGTGATGGCTCCCATGAAGTGCCACCTTGGTCCAACACTTTTCCGAAACCAATTTTCATGCTTTCTTGAGGTCGTACAAAATTCCGGGTCCTTACATCATCTCCCCCTTTGGAACTTTCATCCTCGAATGTGGAAGAGCAAGGCTTGAAGGGCTTGACTTAGAACATGAAACACCCGAACATAAGCTACAATGCATAGACTATCATTTGGAAATCGTAAAGCCTTTAAAACTAATATCAAAACGTATTTAAATCACTCAAAACATCTTGGAAAATCATTTTCGTGCACATGTATGCATGTCATGTCATGAGACTCAAGAATGGAAGAATTAGGACCATTGAGAGTAGGAAGGACCAAATATTATAGGCTTGAGTAGATTGGAAAGGATGGAGGTGTTGTCGCATCAAACTTGATTCCACTCCCCACGTAGAACTTCCCACATATTGGTTTCTCCGAAGTACGTTAACCGAAGCCACATCCTTGTTACAAAACCGCTTCACTTGTCTTATCAAAATCTCAACCGGAGCTTCCTCCATAAGAAAAGTTCTCCTCAACCCCAACACCTTCCAAAGGCAAAAATAACACTAGTATCACCAACAACTTCCTCAATATAGGTATATGCAAAATCGAGTGACTAGAGCTCAATTTCGGAGGGAAATCCAACTTATAAGCTACCTCCCCAATCCGCTACAACGATCTCATAAGAACCTATATACCGGGGACTTAGCTTTCTCTCCTTCCCAAAAATGCACCACACCCTTCACGAATGAGACCTTCACATACACCTAATTACCAATGCAAAACTCAAGATCCCTCTTTCGAATATCCAAATAAGACTTTTGATGACTTCGAACCACCGCCAAACTTTCCCAATCAACTTTCCCTTCTCCATAGCCTTCAACACTAAACTTCGATCTAATCAATGTCATTTCCCCCTTGCTCAAACCACCCCACCAGAGACCTACACATATTACTCTATAAAGCTCCAAGCGGAGCTATACCAATGCTAGCATGAAGGAAATGGTAGTAAGCAACCTCAAGAAGTGGTAGATGATCACCCCAATTACCTTTGAATTGCAACACACAAGCCCTCAACACGTCCTCCAAGGTTCGAATTATCCTCTCGGTTTACCCCTCGCTTTGAGGATGAATGGCGATGCTCGACTTTACCTTAGTACTAAGTCATCCTTGAGACGACCTCCAAAAGCAAGAAGAAAATTAGGTACCGCGATCAGATATGATAGACCTAGACACACCGTGCAACCTCACCAAATCTCAGATATACAATATTACATACTCTTAGGTGCTAAAAGTAGCCTTGACTGGTAGGAAATGAGCTAACTTAGTCATCCGATCAACAATAACCCAAATAGAGTCGAATTACCTTCAGTCTAGGGCGACCCAACCACAAAATCCATATTTACATTCTCCCACTTTCAAGTAGGGATCTCAATATCTTGAGCCGCACCATCGGGCCTTTGGTGCCCTACCTTCACTTGTTGACACTCTGGCACTTGGGTACGAGCTCGGCTATGTCCTTCTTCATACCATGCCATTAATACACCTCCTTCAAATCCCAACACATCTTAGTGGGTTCCGGGTGAATCAAATACAAAAAGTTATGGGCTCCACTCACAATCTTCTAAGAGAAGACTTGAAAAGGATTTTCGGAGCATGGTTGGGATGGATTATTTTTTTTCCTAAGATCACCCACATCTGGAACACATAACTGACTTTGATACCGAAATGCACCATCTCCCCCTTGAGAGAAAACCACTATCCTATTGGCAACCAACCTCTTCAACATAACCAATGACAAATCTAGATCTTGCTTAGCCTTAACATCAACAATCACACAAGATTCGACCCCACTCTAAACATGAACACCAACATTATTAGAGTCGATCAACCTAACAACCAATCTAGTCGAATGGTGAACATCTTTTGTCGACTCTTTCTCCCCTTCATCTACACGAGCCACACTTCTCATAGATAGCCTACTAAGAGCATTGACTATAACATTTGCCTTGCCAAAATTACATTGTACACTCGTCTCATAGCCCCTAAGGAGTTCCAACCCTCTTCTTAGTCCCAAGTTAAGATCCCTTTGAGTGAACACATATTGCGAACTCTTGTGGTAGGTGAAAACATCGACATACACCCCCTACAAATAGTACCTCCCAATCATCAAGGTGAACACCACAGCTGCTAACTCAAGATTAGGAGCCGGGTAATTACGCTCTTGCACCTCCAATTGCCTTGAAGCCCAAGCTACCACCCTAACATGTTTCATAAGAACACAACCCCAAACCAAACCGAGGAGCACCACATTACACCACCAACCTATTTAAGCCATCCGGTAATGCTAAAACCGAATCTGATGCAAGCCGACCTTTCAAGGCATGAGAACTCACCTCACATTAATCCGGCCATACAACTTGGCCTTCTTCTAGCCAACTTGATCAACGGAGATGCAATAGATGAGAAGCCTCCAACAAACTTCCATCGTAACCAGCCAACCAAAGAAAACTTCGAATAACCAAAGGAGCAAGCATGTCAAACAATGCATATCCTTCACTAACTCCCTTTTGGACCTATCCATAAGATCGCTACAACGCCTTCCTCTCCTAGATTTGCATTATGAGCTCAAGGTAACTCTCCTTATTCGATAGGGAGGGATGGAGACAAAGGATTTTAAGACACGCACCATGGCACGATTAGAATCAAGATAAGTGAAACATTTCCTAAAATGCCTTGTAGCCTCTTACCCATAGATGTGGCGCGCTTCACACCTATGAATAAGACTCTACTTGACGCGGCATGTTGGACTCCGAGGACCATTTATAAACCTAGTGCTCCGATACCATCTTTTGTCATGACCCGAGGTCGGGGCCTAGATGTGACACAGCGAATGGGGACCCGAGAGTCCCCAAACAAGCTCAAAGTATCAAATTTCCACATCATTGGTTCAAAAAATATCATTTAAGCACATATAACTAAATGACGAGATCAAATCTCAAGAATCCATTCATTTATAGTTAAACAAAATGAGAAAGTTTTACAAGTGCCCAACATTTGCCTCTAGTCATAAGATGGGACGGGGGCCAAGACATGTCCCAGGCTCACCCTCAACTAAGAAGATAAGCAGAAAACAATCATAGGTAGAAGGAAGGTGGCTTGTCCTTGGAAGATAGGACTCACCACAATATCAACTCTCCGCATTCGAGCTACCCGTCAAGTGGTGGATGATCATAACACACGGTCCCTACATGGTAAAATTATGTAGGCATAGAGTATGCATTAGTATGTTTGAATGTACTAAGTATGCGGATATGCAATGTATATGGCTTACCGGACCTGCATAATCATGTTAGATGACAAGGGCACGTAATATACAAGAATCTTATAATCAAAGGAATTTAATATACAAGATGCCATGGGATGCGTGATGCATGCAATGCGATAATGCTCCTATATAACGGGGATGGCACTACAACCAACAAACCCAAGTCCATGTGAGCTATTACATGAACCGGACCGAATTGGGACCTCCCATCGGCGGGGAGAAGATTACTTGCCAAAGGTAATCTACATCACACCTTACGGGCAACCTCTACTTTCAGTGGATGGCCACCTTCCTTACGGGCAACCCCTACTTTCAGAAGGATTTTCATAACATCTAGCCATTCCTTACGGGCAACCCCTACTTTCGCTAATGGCTCCTATGCTGGCACATAGTTCAAGGAAAGGGAGAGGGACCTTGGGGCTATCCCAACACTCCCAATCCATCGATGCTAAGTACACATCCCACAAGAATACTTATAAATATATATACATATGCTTATCAAGAGAGAGCTAATATCCATTTCAAAATGTAATTATACAAATAGGCTCAATTACCAAATGCCAAACTATAACCATAATGCGTATGCAAGGAATAGCTCATCTACACATATACCATAATGGTGCAAGCACCCATATTGCTCAAGGAGCCATAATCATAGACATACCGGTGATCACCTTATTGTTATATCCCATGTCTTACCAAAATTCACATTATAATCTCCCTTTTCGGACCAAAATTGGGCTTAACCCATATCTCCAAGATTTCCATGTATAAATGTCATGTGTATGATGTAATGCAAAAATGTAGGAATGACACGGGTTATATAAAATGTATCCAAAATTATCAATATAATGTAAAGACTAGGAATTCCATAATAAAATTCATATGAAAGTGTAGTATAAATCACCCATGCAAAATAACATCTTTAAAGGGGCATGCAAGCTTCATAGATCATAGCTCAAGTAACTCACCATAGTTCAAACTTAACATAACTCAAATTTCTGAATATTAACTAGCTCATGCATGGTTCAAAATATCAAGTTCAAGTAGTAAAATCTCACACTTAAGGTAGACAAGTGTAATAAGTAGTTTAAGAAGAACTTGGGTCTTCTTGGTTGAAAGGAACCAAGAATCAACCCACATACCTGACTTGAAGACAAACTTGAGAAGAAGTGAGCTTCAATTGAGAGCCTTGACTTGAATTTCCTAGAGAGAGGTTGGAGAGTCTTGAAGGAGTGAAGCCTTAGTAAGAGGAGCGAAATGAGAGAATGGCTGAAATGTGAGGGTGAGAGACTTATATAGGAGGCTTAGGAGGGTAGGGAAAAGACCAAATTTTTATTGAAAATAGTCAAAATTACCGAAATGCCATTAATGAGACGGACCCCAAAATTGGTCCATCTGGGCCACACAGTTCAGTAAACGGTCCGTGGAGCTTCACACGGACTGTTTACAGGGCCGTGGTGATGGACTTAGAATTTTCAGTAAATATTTCAAGCCAAAGGGCTTCCAACGGAAGGTCATACGGACCGTGTAATGCTTCACGGGCCGTACAAGGGTCCGTATGAAAGTACCAAGGAAGGAAACACACTTAGAACACAATTTGGCAAGAAAATCATGACTAACTTCAGCCTCACGGACCGTTTGCTTCCACACGATCCATATGACTGGCCGTATGGCTTGCCTGCACGGACATGCTGAACAAATATAGGCATTACTCCTTGGTCCGAGCTCGGAATTAGGTGAAACCAGGTGCGTTGGAAAGCTGACTCAAAGAGATTTAATTCGATATATTGTAGGACACCTAATTCGTTTTGTGCTAAGAGATATGATCATTTAAAGTTGACCCTTCTATCAAATCATATGAAGAACCTTTAGGCTTAGTGTCGGAGAAGTTTAGGAATGTATAAAGGGTTTTAAAGATCATAAAAAGCCTTGGGGATGAACCAAAATATCAAAAACATCTTAATGAAATGGATCCTTAAATTTCACAAGGGCCTTGACACGGTTAGCTTCATGGTCCGTGAAGCTTTTCACGGCCCGTGAAGGCTCCCGTCTAGCCCAGACAGGTTTTACGAAAACGGGCATAACATCTTGCTCCGAACTCGGAATGAGGTGAGACCGGATGAGTTGGAAAGATAATTCAAAGAGCCTCGATTTAATATGTCATGGGCCACCCAGTTCATCTTGAGCTAAGAGATACTCCTATTTAAAGTTGGCCCATCTATCGGCACTTGAGAATAATTTAGCCAAGGGAATTCCTTTGAACTTAACTTGATGTAGGAGACCCATGATGATCTTAAACAACATAGATAAGCTAGAATTGAAGGCTTGAGAGAGAATTTAGCTTGAGCATAAGGTCCCGTACTTAGGAATATCTCACTCCGGAAGCTTTACGGATGACCTCACGGCCGTGATGGCTCCCATGAAGTGCCACATTGGTCCAACACTTTTCCGAAACCAATTTTCATGCTTTCTTGAGGTCGTACAAAATTTTGTGTCCTTACAATCAGGTGAGCGTAGTTTTCATTTTCTAAACAAACTTTTTTTTAAATTTTTTAATAGTAAATGATTTTTTTACGCGTAAAATAAATATTTTCTATAGTAACATTTTTTTTTTAGATGTGCTTTGGGATAAGAAAATAAAATTAAATTTTGATAAAGAAAGAGTAGTACAATTGATAAATTCTAAAAAGATAATTATGACTTTTTTTAACTAATTCGTCTTAAAGCAGTCGACATTTAATATAGTCTTCCTCATAATGTGACGAGTAGCACAACGAATGCACATGATGGTTTCAAAAAAGGATACCTGTCTCATACAGACTTGACCCTAGTGTTGGGCCTCATTAATTTAAATGCTCATGATGCACATAAACGTACCCCTATTAAAAATAATCATTGTATGAGGCTGGTTCAACTAGATTTTATGTCTTAATGAATTTGGTATCTAGACCGGGTGTAAAACGAGTGGACAACTCGAGTTGGGAAGGAACAACCTACTGGTAGCAGGGCTTTCCGACCTCATTGTTTAGACCTTACCATTCTAAAACTTGTGCGACTAAAATCCTTCACAGGAGCATAATCGCATCATTGGTATCTCAAAGAAAGGTTCGGGAGCGTAAATCACATCTCCAAAAAAATGTATCTTTCAAAAGATTCAGATAGATGCGTGAAAGAAGATAGTTTATATCACAGTTTAGACAATATCAATGCGTGAACAAGCGGGCAAACATCTAATTAAATCAATGAATACAATATTTCAAATAACAAAGCTATATACAAGTCAACATTGACAAGCTCAAATTCTGGTTGTCTCAAACAGAGTCGCCATCTGTCACACCCCTATTTTTCCCCCGCGTGGTCTTTCAAATAATAGAGTTTTTCCAATTAAAGTGACATTTTGAAAAAGAGATTATTTTATTTATTCAGAGTCTCCACTTGAAATTGAGTTTTGTATTCCAAGTCACCTAATTGAAATTCCTAATCAAAAGGAAATGACTCTTTATTTTTTTGTCTGCGAAAACAAAGATCGAGTAAGGGCACCCCTCGAGTCCCGTGGTTCTAGCACGATCGTTTTATTGACTAGTTTATGGCTTAACTTAATTTTGAATATATTGTATTTATAAGTTATACAAAAAAAGTCATTTACCCACCTTCTTTTATTTATTTTAAACTTGTTTAAAACTATCTTATTTTTATTAATGTGGTGCATTGGTAACAACGCATTCCAAATTTTTCATAAATTATTCATTTATTCGTATTTTTTAATACATTTGTTTAATGTTAGTTAAATCCTAATGTTTGTCTATCGTTATTTATCGGCCTAATCATGCTCTTCGATTCAATTTAAAGAAATTTAATTAGCAAAATCATTTAAAATCAGATTCTTTTTACAAAGTCCAAAAATTTTATTTTTAGTCATTACGACTTACAAGAAGCATAATTTAACAATTCAATATTAATATCATGGATCAACATAAAATCATTAATAGTATTCTAAAATTTTTTTTTACTCAAATGAGATGTAAAAAGGTTACAAACTTTTCATTTTTATTTTATGTTTTCTCTAAGAAAAAGTGAGCACAATATTAGTAAGAATGCCTCGATACATTTTTATAAAAGTTTTACACATTTTGCATGTTATGAATTATGAACACCGAAAGTCTTTTCTTTTCTTTATTTTAGTCATTACAATGAATAGAAGAACCTACAAACTGAAAGCAATATTTTACGTAATGAATTCATGTCACTAATTTATTTTTTTTTCATTTCAATTTATTAAATATACATATCATCATGAAACAAATTAAAATAAGAATAAATTTGGACAGTATATTTACTTAAACATTACACAAATTTTGGGTTGTTTAAACATAAAATAAACTACATGTTGTTACAATAATTTTAGACTATATTAAACAATATAAAAGATATGGGCATGAAGTTGAGATGAAAGTTTTGAACATATATACTTCATATTACCATATCAAAGAATATTAATGGGTCAAACACAAATAAAATCTGATAACTCCAATGCATTGCAATCACATTAAACTACACAAGAATTAAATGTTACCTCTTGCGATAATTAATTTACAAAAAATAGGTCACTATAGGAACCACGATCTTGAAACTGTGAAAGCAAATCTCAAACTCTCTTTCTCTATTTGCGGTTTTTTGAAAGATTTTTCTTTATATGTGCATGTTTTTGTAAAGACTTTTTTTTTTTGGAGTGTATGAGATGCGTGTGAAGGATAAAATGTAGTACTTTTTTCTAGGTATATTTTTGAGGATTTTTTTTTTTCTGATTTTGTGCAGGGTTTTCTTTCCTTGTGTGTATGAAGTGTGTGTGAAAAAGAAATGTAATATTTTTCTCGGTGTGTTTGTGTATGTGGGAAAAAGGAAAGAATGTGGTATAGGATTTTTTTAACTGTGTGTGTAGAATCTTTTGTAGAATGTGAAGAAAGAAAAAGATGAATGGAGTGTGTTGTGTGTGTCGTGTATGTTGACACCCAATTTTTACCCTCCGCGTTATAAATTAATCATCAAGCTTTTAATTTTAACAATTTGAAATAATTAGCTTTCAAAATATAAAAAATATTTTTTAAGTATTTTTAGGTTCAAATCTTTTAATTTTGATTATGTTATGTTTATTATATTGCATATTATATATTATACATATTTATTTCAAGTATTAATAGTTGAATATTATATTTCGGTTAATTTTTTAAAAATTCCCAAATAGATTTTATCTTTATTCACTTTTACTTTAACTATTTTTAGGATTAATTACCCCGTAGTTAATTCAATTATTTTAAGTTGTTAATAGAAAACTCTTTAATTAATTTATATTAATTTATCTCATGGTCGGATTAATTTATAAATTTCAAATTGATCACATTCTAATTGGTCATATTTGTAATTAAAGTGGTTAATTTTAAAATTTTAACCCAATTCATCTTTCTATTTCTACCCAACTAATTTGAGCCCAAATCCTACTCCTAATTTGGGCCCAAATCCTACTCCTAAATCTGCCAGCCCATTCCTCCCAAGCCCATTTTCCATTTTTCTTCTTTTTAATCCCAGCCCAAATTACCTACCCTTTCTAGCCCAACCCGCCAACCCAATTCTTTTTTTAATTCCTAAAGCACAATACCCCAATTTAACATCCCACTCTCACCTATACCCTCACTTACACGCCCATGCTCTCTCTCTTCTCTCTCCCCGCTTCTCTCTTCCCTTTCTTCTTCTGAAAAGCAGAGAAAACCAGAGCCAGTACAGCCGGAGACCAAAAAAAGCAACGCCAAACTCGGAAAACGACAAGCCAACGTCAACAAAGTCATACACGTACTCTCTCTCTTGTTTTGAATTCAAAATTCGACCCTAAATGTCGAAATTGACTTCGAGTTTTCCCCCTTTTTCAACCCTAATTTCATCCTTCAAATACCCCCTTGGTTGCTCACTGTTGGGGGAGGGCCGGCGGCGGTTTTTGACGGCCGAAGTCCGAAAAAGAACCCGGAAAAGCTTCCAAATTTTTTTTTCATGGCTTCTCTTTTGGAGATTTCAAAAAAACAAAGGGGGAGAAGAAGAGTTCTTGATTCTTGTTTCTTTGTTTAAATATATATGTGTGTGTGTGTATATATATATATATATATATATATATATAGAGAGAGAGAGAGAGAGATTTTTGTCAAATTTCCAGTGAAGCTTTCGGCTTCGGAAGATTTTTCCGACGCCGAAAATCGTCGACTAAGTGATACGCCCAAATTACACTCCAAATAGAAGAGTAAAGCGGTCGTTGGTCAAATATAGAACCCAACCAGAGTTGAGGTCGATCCCACAGGGAACACGTAAGAATTACTCTATTAGTACCAGCTTTCAGTCGTAAATGCTATTCCCAAGATAAACGTACATAAAATAAATGGGGGTTGCGTTATTTAGTTTAACTAATTTCGTAAAGTAATTAATAAGGACGTTCCGATTCTTAGATAGATAGAGAGAGGCTAGGGTTGTGTTCCTCATGACATACAATTACGACAACTAAACTGGATCTGTGAATTCGTTCCTAATGATGCATGCAAAATCTACAACTTAATTAATACCTAGGTCACCTTTCGGTCCCTTTTCTAGGTATATCTCACTCCTCTCCTCTCGGTCTCCGAGTGTATGCAATGCTAACCGTTGTTTCTGATCTCAGAATACCTTCACCTTTCGGTCTCAGGCACTTAGACTAGGTTCATGACCCTGAATCTCTGCTGTTAGACTCTTTTCCCAATCACTACATCCCTTTCGGGCATGTAACGAATACAGGCTTACCCTAATGCGTCGACTCATTAAGGAGAAGTTAAAACGAAGAATTTAACAATACATGCGCTGTTTATGTGAATGAATTACCCCCAGTTTGCGTTATCTTAATTGGGTCGTCATGGTTCCCACAACCCTAGTTGTGGGTTTAGCCTAGCATCCTATTGATAATTTGCCCACAATGAGTAGAAGAAAACATAAAGATGGACTTACGATTTAAGAACAAGAATCCGTGTTATAAGCTTTGAACAATAATCACAAACGTGATTCTCACGAATTACAAAAGCCAAACCAATGTTTTTCTCCTTGTTCTCTCCAGTTTCTCTCGTCAAAACGAAGGTATCTAATAAAATAAAATAACATCCTATTTATACAAAGTAAAACTAAGTCGATATAATTTAGGAAAATAATTTCGGCACGGGGCACGGTCGTTACACGGACCGTCTAAGGTGAGATGGTCCGTGTGAAAGGACCGTCTGGCGGTTGACTGTGCCCACACGGTCCGTGACACGGCCCATGTGGCGTGAGACGGGCCGTGTAGCTCTTCCGTGTCGATCCACTTGCACGAATTCTGATATTTTCGATGAAGGCCCTTCGAGCTACGTCAGTTACACGGCCCGTTACACGATCCGTGTGGAGTAAGACGGGCCGTGTGGTTCCTCCGTGTGAATCTCCTTGCACGATTTCTTTAATTTTCGACGGGTTGTCTTCCGAGCTACGTCAAGTACACGGTCCGTCACACGGTCCGTCTGGCGTCAGACGGGCCGTGTGGCCTGACCGTGTGACTCGTGTCGTGCCACTGACGGTCACACGGACCGTCTGGAGTGAGACGGCCCGTGTGGGCCTTCCGTGGTCCGGCACTTGGCTTTGTTTTTCACCCGTTCCTTGTACTTTCCGCCATTTCCCATGCCTTAGTCATTTTCCTGCACAATATCAAAACATACCTATTAAACCAATAACACCGCTCGAGAACACCCATTAGTTCTATGTTTTAAGCGTCGTAAAAGTCGTATTTTCATGACTCATCAACATCCTCAACTTAGAACCATTGCTTGTCCTCAAGCGATGACCAGAAACACCTTACGACACACAAAAGACAAGTAATTTAAAAGAAATAAATAGCAACCCCTTTTGTTCATAAAACTCATACTCAACACGTATACTTGTAATGTGTGCGTATTCCAACAGACTCTAATTAGATCGACCTAAACACGATACTATATCTCGTTGGCTCCTATTAAGCTCTCGAATAAAGATAAGCCAGTTATGTATAGCACCCAAATAGTGCGGTGATAGTGCCCCTTACTACAAAGAAGTCTCACACCATGAAATACTGTAGCACACAGAGACTGGAATGTAAACACTCACACTCAGAAAGAATTTCCAATCGACACACGAGTATAGACCATATGCTTGCCTTTATTTTCACCACCTTAACTCTTGAATGACCTTTTCAGGATCACTTTAGGACTTTCTAAGGCTTGTAACATAGGCTCGGGCTTGGGTGAGATATATTTAGGATCAAAGTGACTAGCGTTTTGGTCCAAGACCTTGCTTTGACTCAGCCACTACTTTCGGCTTCCCAAAATCTTTGTTTTCCCTATTTTTCCACTTTGCTCTACAGAGGGGCGTGTACTTCTTTTTTTTTTTTATTTATAATTTTATTCACGCCCCCAAAAATTCTTTCTTTTGTTTTTCAACTTTTCTTTTCACCACTTGGATCTTTTCCATCCCTATTCTTCTGCTTCTCTTACAATAGCCACCCTCAACTTAAAATTTTAGCCCAAGTTGAGGTGCACAATGTCTTTTCAAGGACCAGGGCCAATATAAGCCACCCTCAACTTAGGCCTTTGGCCTAGATTGAGGTTCACAATGTCCTTAAAGCGACCAGGGCCTGAGTATGGTCTACAGATAGATTGAAAACATGGATTGGGTAATAAGAAAGAAAAGGTCTATTAAGGCTCAATTATTTGGTTCAAAGGGATAAACTTCATTTGGTTAATTCATTTTAGGCTTAGTGACTTCTTAACAACAATGGCCTAAGATCCTTTCCTAATCCACTCATTCAATCGTTTTAGGGGGACCAACCAGGCAAGTTCTAGTTTACAAGTGTGTCAGTTAAATTCAAGCAAATACACTCCCACACACATGGCACATATCCCCCACTATTCAGCACTACACAACACAGTCAGACTTCAAACGTTAATATGCCAACTAAACAATGTACATTGTGTTTTCAGAGGATCACAGAATCAGTCTATATGGGATACACACCTACAAGTTCCGTGGATTTTCATTTTTTTTCAAATTGGTGAGGTTACTATAAACTCTTATAACTACCTGTCTTTACCACACAAAACAAACATAATAAACCTAAACATGCCAGTTCTACTAGATAATCCACCTTCAGAGAAAAGAAACATGGCAAGAAAAACTCTTCAGGGTAAAGATAAGATGCCCCACCCCCAACAAAAAGCAGTGCAATGTCCTCATAGCACCAGAATAACCAACAAAGCAAAAATGGGAGCACGACATACCTGGGACGCCTTAGGCGTCAGGGGGGTCATCATGGCCCGAACCAACTGGTGGGTCCGGGCAAGCAACATCATCAGCTGGCGCCCTAGTACTTCCGGAAGCTCCTGTCCGGGCAGCCTCGTATGCGAGGCGCGCCTGCTCTTCCCGTGCAGCAGCCTCACGCCTCTGAGCCCTCAAGGCTTTTCGCAGCCTCCGTGCCTCCTCACGCTAGGGGTCCTCAGGTGGGCTAGTGCGCTGACTGCGGCGCTTACCTTTGTCCGTATGTCCCGACGCCGCAGGAGGGGGTGCCTGGGCAGCAGGAGGTATGATCGGTATCCCCCAGCCCTCAGTCAGGCTCGGCTCCACCGAGGCACTAAACAATGATGCAAACGAATCGGGTGGTGGAGCCGGAGCGGGCCCGGTGCTGTTGTACCGTGCATACAAATCGTCAATTTTGTCCTTCATGACCTGCATCTCCTGCATCATCTGAGTCACTTCATCACCGGTCATGCTGCCAAACATGCGTCGAAGGTAGGCCTCCCACTGGTTAAACTATTCCTGCAAACTCTGGATCTGGCCAAGTAGTTCAGCGCGAACCCGATCCTCAGCCAACTGCACGTGAGTTTGCACCACCTGAGGCACCCGGACCACCATCTGGTCAACAATCGCCCGCGTCTGCCTCTGCTCTGTAACCATGCGGGCGAGGAGGTCGTAGGGGACATAAGTGTAGCCCGGATGCGTCTGAGGTGCCGCGCCACTGCCCCCGGGCTGCTCAGTATCTGTACCGGTCTGGGGGGCTGTGGGGGGCTCCTCAAAAGCCAAAGGCTGCTGTGGGGGAGCTCGGGGGAGCTGTGTCGGAATCCCATGCCGCCGGGATCAACTGTGGTACAATGGGTTGTCGATATCCTTAATCATAGCAATGTTGACGACACCCTTCGGAGCTATCTTCCGGTCCAAGAAGTGCGTGGTGGGAACACGGGCCTGCCTGCAAAGTGCCCGAATCAGGCATGGAAATGACATACCTGCGCGTTCGGAAAGGGCACGATCCTTTATTTCCATAGCAATTACGCGACCCACGTTAATACCAAGGCGGGCCACCAAACTCGTGACCAACACAGCATGGGAGAGTTGGAGCGTGTTGTCGTTTACTGTGGGTCGAAGTCGGGCACGCACCACCGACCACCAAAACTTGGCGACAAATGTGAGGGAGGCTTTTGTAATAGGAATCTTGGGGTTAGTCACCCAAGGTGCCTCCACTCCCTGAAGTGCAATATGCTCCGCCATCCACTGTAACTCCCTAGTCCGGGTAGACGGGTCCGAGATCCTAACCTCATCAGTGACAAACACATAGTGAGAAATGAAGATCCCATCTGGTGGGGCACGGTAGTCTGGACCAAATAAAAAGCGGTTGATCGTCTCTGCCGAGATGTCAACCTGTGCCCCCCGGATGGTGACATAATCCCGATGAGATAATTTGGCGGCACGCCGCTTCTTCGCACGTCTGGGCAGGTTGCCTTCTATGGATGCAAGCAGGCTGGCGGCATAGCTGGAGTAAAATTCTGCGATCATATCTGGGCCATAGTATCCAGGAGGGCTGGCCATCCATCCAAACTGATATGCTTCAAATGTATTTCGTATTTCCGGAATGGAGTCCAACTTGTCCGCTAGGACCCGCATTTCCGGGATAATTGGCCTCCCCTGATAGCCGCCAGTACCTTTGGTGATGCCATTGACGTATACCTCCTTAGCCCCGGGGACTGACCATCTCCTCCGTAAAAAGATCAGGAGCCACTTGGCGGTTTCCGGGTCAGAAGTCCGGGCAACCGCCTGCTGGGTGGCCTCATCATCACTGTCGCGGAGGAGCAAAATATCCTCCTCTCCCCCAACATCGTGCTCGGCAGTGACTGGAGTGCCAGCCTCATCCTCCTGCTCTGGGACCGCAGCTTCCCCTGCCACCCCCGCTTCGGGAGCTTCCTCCTCAGAATCTGAAGCGATGTAACGCCGCACCGGACGGGAACGGGCAGTGCGAGGGGGTGGGGAAGGCACAGCTGACCCGCCTACGGAGTCATTGCCGGAGTCACTCCCTGGAGTGTGACTAGAGGATTCGGTGATCGAATCCCGGAGACGTGACTCCTGCTCGTCTTGTCGTGGGCGAGGTCGTAGACGTAGGACCATAATAGTCCTACAAACAACACAAAGAATAAAGAGAATATTAGTAATGCCAGGGTGTTTGGGACGACACACTACCGGGTACTCAGACTTCCCCTGTGGAAGTGAAGTGACAAAAAACCCTTAAGAGTGGCGTCACCCGGTCTATCATAGGGAATTTCGCGCTAAAGAGGCCGATGAGACTTGAGGAAAGTAAATACAATGACGTCTAAAAAAATAAGGGGGTGTAGACGGGGGCCCTGCACGGGCCGTGTAAAGGGACACGGACCGTGTAGAGGCCCGTGTGAAGGCCTAAGGGGCGCAGGCGTCCAAGGGACACGGGACGGGCCGCCACACGGACCGTGAAAGATCAGACGGTCCGTGTAACGGACCGTGTGGCGTGCCTTGGCATACAGCGGGATTTGTGACACGGACGGTCCGTGACACGGCCCGTGTGATGTCACACGGTCCGTGTAACGGACCGTGACAAGGTCATCGTCCCCAGTCAGCCCCAACACGGATTTTGAAGTTCACACACGCCATAAGTTATAAAAAAAACGCCGGATCGGGTACTCAAACTAAGCAAGACTAAGTTCTACAACACAAACCCAATTTTTAACCACCCAAGAAGCACAAATACCCTATGTTTCAAGAGTTCAAGAAAGCAACAATGGTGGCTACGACTACCCATTAACAAAACTTCAAGGAATCATGCCCCTAGAGAGTTATAGACGTCATAATCACAAGGTATATGCAAAAACTCGCTCACAAGAACAAAACTAAAAACAAAATGTCAAGAAACAAACTAAAGAACAACCAATCTAGGCTTAAAAGCAAACTACATCAAAGAAACTTACTTGAATGAGGAAAGTAGACTTGAGACTTGAAAAATTTGCCTAAGGATGGTGTGACGGATCGTGAGTAGAGTGCACAATCCGTGTGAGAAGAGTGAGGCGTGTGGGGTGTTTGTTTAGAGAGAAAGTGATTGTGAGGTGAAGGCAAAATATGAAAAGAGGGTATAAATACCCAAATTTTCGTGCCCCAAGACGGGTGGGAAAACGGGTCGTGCCACGTGGCACGATCCGTATGGCGTTCCGTGGGTGGCGGACGCATGGTCCCAAGGTATACACCCAAACGGTCCGTTAGACGGACCGTTTCATGTAGGACGGCCCGTGTTGTGGGCCGTGTGGCGACACGCGTGGCGTTTGACGCCGCATGCTCCCACACGGTCCGTGTGACGGACCGTGTAAGCTCACACGGACCGTGTGGTTTGGACGTGTGAGTTGCCTTGGGGAATTTCACTTACCTGGAGGGGGACGCCCCCAACGGGCCGTTACACGGTCCGTCTGGGGTCAGACGATCCGTGTAAACGGGCCGTGCGTCACCCCTTTGGGGAATTTTTGTCCTTCCTTTGCCCGTACGCCTAATTGGCTTTCCCTGTCACCATGTGCATCCTTCCCTGAGACAAAATATAGGCCAAGAAAAGCAGAAGTCAGTGTACTTTACGTTACTTCAATTTTTTTTTTTTTTGATTGATGGGTTGCCTCCCATTTAGCGCTTGGTTTAACGTCACGGCTCGACGTGAAGCTCTTGACTACTCAGACTTCGTCGAGATGGAGAGCCTCTATCACCGAGGATTCCTCTGCAGCGCCCAAGTACTTTTTCACGCGCTGCCCATTAACCTTGAAGCGGTGCCCCTCATTCGTCTCTAACTCAACTGCTCCATTAGTCAGCACTAGTGTGATCTTGTACGGGCCAGACCATCTTGATTTTAGCTTCCCTGGAAATAGCCTCAATCTGGAGTTGTAGAGTAGCACTCTATCACCAACATCAAAGCTTCGTGGAGCAATGAGCTTATCATGGTAAGCCTTCATCTTATTCTTGTACAGAGCAGCACTCTCGTAAGCCTGTAGACGAAACTCATCCAGCTCATTCATCTGGTCCAACCTCATGTTGGCTGCCTCCTTCCAATTCATGTTCAGGGCCTTGAGGGCCCACAGTGCCTTGTGCTCCAACTCAATTGGTAGATGACAGGCTTTACCGAACACTAGCTGATATGGAGACATACCAATGGGCGTCTTATAAGCTGTCCTATAGGCCCACAATGCATCATCTAACTTCCTAGCCCAGTCCGTTCTTGTGGCGTTCACAGACTTGGTCAGGATCTCCTTAATTTCCCTGTTGGATACTTCGACCTGTCCACTTGTCTGCGGATGATAGGGCATGGCCACCTTGTGTTGGCGTACCCCATATTTCGCCAGCACAGCCCGAAAGGACGTGTTGCAGAAGTGGGAGCCCCCATCACTAATGATAGTTCGGGGTGTCCCAAATCTAGCAAAGATGTTCCGCCTCAGGAACTGTACCACACTCTTACTTTCGTTGTTAGGCAGCGCTATTGCCTCCACCCATTTGGAGACGTAGTCCACAGCCACCAAGATATACTTCATCCCATACGAGCTCACGAACGGGCCCATGAAGTCGATGCCCCACACATCAAACAGTTCCACCTCCAAAATGGGGGTCATGGGCAACTCTTGACGCCTTGAAATGTTCCCTTGGCACTGACACTGGTCGCACCCCTGCACCAAGTCATGGGCATCTTTATAGATGGTGGGCCAGTAGTACCCACACTGCAGGATCTTCTTGGCAGTTCTGGCACCACCATGATGCCCCCCCACTGGAGAGGAGTGGCAGGCTTCCAGGATGCTCAACATTTCTGCCTCAGGGACACATCATCGGATGACCCCATCTGCGCATGTTCTGAATAGATATGGATCATCCCAAAAGTACCTGCGCACATCATGAAAAAACTTTTTTCTCTGGTGAGGGTTAAGGCCTTCCGGCATAATATCGCTCACCAGGAAGTTAGCAAAATCAGCATACCAAGGGACTAGGTCCGCAGAAGCGGCTAATACCTGCTCATCGGGAAACGAGTCATCGATGTCCACCCACTCATTGGCCCGGGCTGCGTCCTCTAACCTGGAGAGATGGTCCGCCACTTGATTCTCCGTGCCTTTACGATCCTGGACTTCGAAGTCGAGCTCCTGTAGCAAGAGCACCCATCTGATTAAGCGAGGCTTAGCGTCCTTCTTGGCCATGAGGTACCGGAGTGCGGCATGGTCAGTGTGGACGATCACCCTCGTGCCCAGTAGATATGCTCGAAACTTGTCAAAGGCATACACCACGGCTAGCAACTCCTGCTCTGTGACAGTGTAATTCCATTGAGCCTCATTCAGCGTCTTACTGGCGTAGTAGATAGGATGGAAAATTTTGTTCCGCTTCTGCCCCAGCACAACACCCACAGCAACTCCGCTTGCGTCACACATAACCTCAAACGGAGCGTCCCAGTCAGGAGCAACCACGACAGGCGCTGAAATGAGCTTCAGTTTTAAGGTCTCAAACGCTTGTCGACACGCATCGTCAAAGTGGAACTTGACATCCTTCTCCAACAGTTTGCACAATGGATGTGCAATCTTAGAGAAGTCTTTAATAAACCGGCGATAGAATCCAGCATGCCCAAGGAAACTCCGGACCCCTTTGACCGAGATAGGAGGCGGCAATTTCTCAATGACCTCAATCTTTGCCTTGTCCACCTCTATCCCCTTTTCTGACACCTTATGACCAAGGACTATGCCCTCCTTGACCATGAAATGACACTTCTCCCAATTTAGAACCAACTGGGCTGCTTCACAGCGCTGCAGTGCCTTGCTTAGGTTCTGCAAACAATCATCAAAAGAATCACCCACTACTGAAAAATCGTCCATAAATACCTCAAGGGTGTCTTCGACCATGTCTGAAAAGATGGACATCATGCAGCGCTGAAAAGTGGCTGGGGCATTGCAGAGCCCAAACGGCATCCTCCTAAAAGCAAACGTCCCATACGGACACGTGAAGGTGGTCTTCTCCTGATCTTCTGGGGCTATTGAGATCTGGTTGTACCCCGAGTATCCGTCGAGGAAGCAATACCATCCTCGCCCTGCTAGCCTGTCTAGCATCTGATCCATGAACGGCATGGGGAAGTGGTCCTTTAGAGTCCATTTGTTCAACTTCCTGTAGTCCATGCACACTCGCCATCCAGTGACAGGTCTCAGTGGGACGAGCTCGTTCTTGTCATTAACGACCACCGTCATGCCCCCCTTTTTGGGGACGCACTGTACTGGGCTCACCCACTTGCTGTCCGAGATTGGATACACCACCCCAGCATCCAGCCACTTAATGATCTCCTTCTTCACCACCTCCTGCATGGGTGGGTTAAGCCTTCGCTGATGCTCAATGCTAGGCACACAGTCATCCTCGAGCTTGATTTTATGAGTGCAGATGCCTGGAGGGATGCCAATTATGTCAGCAATGGTCCATCCAATGGCGCGCTTGAACTTCTGTAGGACCCCCAACAATGCCTCCACCTGATGTTCCTGAAGATCTGCAGCCACAATCACAGGAAGAGTGTTGTTAGTACCTAAAAATGCATACCTGAGGTGTTGCGGCAACTCCTTGAGCTCCAGAACGGGCGGTTCCTCGATAGAGGGTTTCGCCGGAGGTGTTGGCCTATTTTGCAAATCCAAGTCCAACTTTCTTGGCACAAACAGTCTGGTCCCCATGCCCTGCAAGGCACAGATGGTGTCGTTGTACCCCTCAACACCATCTTTTGGGAAGTTCATCAGCACTGCTGCCAAGTCAACAGTCATCTTTTCCTCCAACGAGGCTTCAGAAACATTTTCGTCATCAATATCCATGATGGACATCACAGCTATCTCCTTAGGCCTTTTCATGGCAGCACACACACTGAATTTCGCCTCTTCGGTGTTTAACCGGAATGTGAGTTCACCTCGCTCGACATCCACCAGTGCCCTGTCAGTTGCCAAAAATGGCCTTCCAAGGATGATTGGTACCTCAAAGTCCACTTTACAGTCAAGGATGACAAAGTCGGCAGGGAAGATGAACCTTGCCACTCGAACAAGGACATCATACAGGATTCCCACGGGCCTCTTTACTGATCTATCTGCCATCAACAGCCGCATGGTCGTGGGTGTGGGGGCTCCCAAGCCCAACTGCTGGTAAACTGCCAACGGCATCAAATTAATGCTGGCACCAAGGTCACAAAGAGCCCGTGCGAAGTCATAAGCACCAATGGTGCATGGGATGGTGAACGCCCCCGGATCTCCCTTCTTTTCTACCAAAGATCTCGTAGCGATGGCGCTACAGTGGTGTAAATTATCGACTGGCTCGATCGTGGCTGTCCTCTTCTTAGTGATTAAGTCCTTCATGAACTTAGCATAGCCAGGCATTTGTTCAAGTGCTTCCACCAGAGGTATGTTCACAGACAGCTCCTTCAACATGGATAGGAACTTCTGGAATTTGCCATCCTCTGCCTTCTTTTGTAGCCTTTGGGGAAATGGCGGCCTTGGTTTTGGGATGGCTGGCAGACTTGGGCCACTGAGGGAGTCTGTCACTACTGCCTTCTTGGTCACCTCGGGCTCTGCCACCACCGCCTCAGGTTCATTATTCTCAATGTCAACCTGACCCTCCATAGGGCCAGGCATGTTGTCATCGACTTTCACCTGACCTGCATTAGGAACAGCAACTGGGTTAGCAAGTGCCTGACCACTTCTCGTGGTGATCGCCATACAGTGGCCATCGTTCTTCGGGTTTTGCACTGTGTCACTCGGGAGTGACCCAACTTTCCTCTGATTAAACGCCGCCGAAAGCTGCCCCATCTGCTGCTCTAACTGCTTGATTGAGGTGGAGTGCGAATCTACCAGTTGCCTGACATTGGAAATTTCGCTCTTGACATCTCGCACCCCTGCCTCAGTGGCCTCCACTTTGCTTAGGACTTTTGTCATCATATCCTCTAGCTTGGAGTTGCTGCCACCCTCGTTCTGGCGATCACGGGTTCTGTAGCCATCCCTGTTCTGCCAGTTCCCTTGGTAATTCTCCCCATTGAAGTTCCGACCTTGGTTACCGGAGTTGAAACCTCGGTAACCCCCCTGACTACCAAGAAACTGTGCTTCCTCATCATATTCGCTGCCTTGATCGTCATACCTGGGTAGTGCTTCCATTGCTTTGACTTTCTCAGTGCCCCCACCAAGGAACTTCTTCGACAGCAAATCAATTTGTGTCCGCATATGGGCCATGTCCTGGTCCCGTTCTTCCTCCTTCTTGCGCTGCGCCTCACTCATCTCAAATACCATCCCTGAGCAGTCTGCCTCTCTAGTATACCATGCCCTGTTGTTCTTTGCCACTTGGTCTAAGATGACCACTATGTCCGGGAAAGTCCTGGACATATATGACCCTCCACAAGCTGCATCAATGATAGGCTTGGTAACAAAGTTGCAGGACCTGTAGAAGACTGCCTTCAAGTGTTCATCAGTGAGATGGTGATTTGGGCACTGTTTGAGCTTTTGCCTAAATCTCTCCCAAGACTGATACAGCGCTTCATTCGGCATTTGTTTATGGGATCCGATCTCATCTTTGAGTTTCAGTTGCCGTGAAGCAGGGAAGAATCGTTCCAGAAAGGCCTCCTTTAGTTCCCCCCATGTGCGGATGGAATCGTGGGGGAGCTCGTTTAGCCACCTTATTGCCTCACCAGACAGAGACAATGGAAATAACCTCAGCCTCAACGCTTGCTGGCTAACTCCTGGAATTTCGGAGGACTGACAGGTAGCTAAGAAGTTAATCAAGTGTTGATTTGCATCCTCTGTGGCCGCTCCAGTAAACATCCCCTTCAACTGCAACATCTGCAGCATGGTGCTGGTGATCGTGAATTTGATCCCAGCAGGCAGTGGTGGGAGCACTATCGCCCCAGTTGACCCGGCATCATCATCATCATCTTGCACAGCTGGCGGGTACTGAGGGCCTTGAGGTCTCACCGGGGGTTGGTGTTGCTGAGGTGGTACAAGTGGTACCTGGCGAAGTGGCGCTGCTGGTGGTACCACATTACCAGCAAGATCATCCATACCCAACCCATCCTGACCTCCAGCTGCAGGATTCACTGCCAACTCCCTCTGCCTTGCTGCTTCACGATCTTGGGCGTTCATTCTGCGAATTGACTTGGTAAGCTCCGGATCGTAGGGAATAAGTGTTGCACCCTTGCTTCGGGTACTTGGCATACAATGCTGAACCCCTACGAGGACAAAAACAAGAACCAAAGTAAAATCAGGGACTAGACTTACAAGCTGAAAGTAGCAACTAATAGACTAGTTCCTTGCCGCGCTCCCCGGCAACGGCGCCAAAATTTGATACGCCCAAATTACACTCCAAATAGAAGAGTAAAGCGGTCGTTGGTCAAATATAGAACCCAACCAGAGTTGAGGTCGATCCCACAGGGAACACGTAAGAATTACTCTATTAGTACAGCTTTCAGTCGTAAATGCTATTCCCAAGATAAACGTACATAAAATAAATGGGGGTTGCGTTATTTAGTTTAACTAATTTCGTAAAGTAATTAATAAGGACGTTCCGATTCTTAGACAGATAGAGAGAGGCTAGGGTTGTGTTCCTCATGACATACAATTACGACAACTAAACTGGATCTGTGAATTCGTTCCTAATGATGCATGCAAAATCTACAACTTAATTAATACCTAGGTCACCTTTCGGTCCCTTTTCTAGGTATATCTCACTCCTCTCCTCTCGGTCTCCGAGTGTATGCAATGCTAACCGTTGTTTCTGATCTCAGAATACCTTCACCTTTCGGTCTCAGGCACTTAGACTAGGTTCATGACCCTGAATCTCTGCTGTTAGACTCTTTTCCCAATCACTACATCCCTTTCGGGCATGTAACGAATACAGGCTTACCCTAATGCGTCGACTCATTAAGGAGAAGTTAAAACGAAGAATTTAACAATACATGCGCTGTTTATGTGAACGAATTACCCCCAGTTTGCGTTATCTTAATTGGGTCGTCATGGTTCCCACAACCCTAGTTGTGGGTTTAGCCTAGCATCCTATTGATAATTTGCCCACAATGAGTAGAAGAAAATATAAAGATGGACTTACGATTTAAGAACAAGAATCCGTGTTATAAGCTTTGAACAATAATCACAAACGTGATTCTCACGAATTACAAAAGCCAAACCAATGTTTTTCTCCTTGTTCTCTCCAGTTTCTCTCGTCAAAACGAAGGTATCTAATAAAATAAAATAACATCCTATTTATACAAAGTAAAACTAAGTCGATATAATTTAGGAAAATAATTTCGGCACGGGGCACGGTCCGTTACACGGACCGTCTAAGGTGAGATGGTCTGTGTGAAAGGACCGTCTGGCGGTTGACTGTGCCCACACGGTCCGTGACACGGCCCATGTGGCGTGAGACGGGCCGTGTAGCTCTTCCGTGTCGATCCACTTGCACGAATTCTGATATTTTCGACGAAGGCCCTTCGAGCTACGTCAGTTACACGGCCCGTTACACGATCCGTGTGGAGTAAGACGGGCCGTGTGGTTCCTCCGTGTGAATCTCCTTGCACGATTTCTTTAATTTTCGACGGGTTGTCTTCCGAGCTACGTCAAGTACACGGTCCGTCACACGGTCCGTCTGGCGTCAGACGGGCCGTGTGGCCTGACCGTGTGACTTGTGTCGTGCCACTGACGGTCACACGGACCGTCTGGAGTGAGACGGCCCGTGTGGGCCTTCCGTGGTCCGGCACTTGGCTTTGTTTTTCACCCGTTCCTTGTACTTTCCGCCATTTCCCATGCCTTAGTCATTTTCCTGCACAATATCAAAACATACCTATTAAACCAATAACACCGCTCGAGAACACCCATTAGTTCTATGTTTTAAGCGTCGTAAAAGTCGTATTTTCATGACTCATCACTAAGCTCGTTAAAGTCCCAGTCGCTGCCCTCCAAAAGGTAATATTCTTAGACTTATCCTTCTTCATTCTATCTAAATGTAGATGTTTGATTGCGAAAGATGTTGTGGCGATTTATTCGTGTTTGTTGCGTTTGGAAATTGTCGTGCTGTGATGGATGGTGTTGTGATGTTATTGTCACTGTCCAGATGTTCTCGGAGTCATAGAATTGTGGCTAAATGGTGAAAGCTTGTGTTGTGTGTTTGCTTTGCGTGCTTCCGGTTCAATATGTGTAGCGTCCTAGTTATTTTCCAATTTTCTGATTAGACAGTGTCTCAAAAAATGATCATTTTCTTATGGTATTTTCATGCTTTAACAACCATGTTATTAATATGATTCTGAGTTTTCTGGGTTTATTTTTTAACAATAATTAAATTCCATGGAAATGTTTTGTCCTCTGGTAATGTATAAGATCTAGAATAATAGCACACGCATTTACTAAATATTTTGACATTTTGTTTTCGTGTTGAATCAAAGAGTTGTTACGTAATTTTTAGTTACCTTGCACCTTGTAATCTAGAGTTATTATTCATGTATTTTTACTTTTTTTTTGTTGCATGTGATATTTGTTGGAGTCTGTTGTGGACCCCATCCCTGCATATCTTCGAGTCGTTCCTCGTCGGGTCAAAGTACGTTTGCGAGGTATGCTAAAATACAGGTTTCGGAGGCCGAAAGTGGGTCTGTATACATCAATATACATGATGTATACACGGGTATACAACCAGTGTATAGATGGAACAAGACCAAGGGAAAATGGGCTAGAAGTCCAATCTTCAGCAGCAAGAGAGAAATGGGCCTGGCAGGCCCAAGCCTTTGTAGAGATTTAGGACAGGTGGATGACTGGATCCGCTAAGCCCAATATGTTTGGGCCTTTTCTCCTATTTAATTACCTTGTCATATTTTGTGATTTTTGCTTAACTCTAACTCTAACATTAATTTAGTGTTTTATGTGTTTTAATCAAATTAAATTTTCCCGAAAGTCGATCATTTATGTTAATTTTTATTTTTATTTTGATGTCTTTGAACTTTTGGTGCCGAAAATCATTCTTTTAGAAAATTAGACTTAAAAATCTTTTCTTTTAAATACTTCAAACATTTTCCTAGAAATAATCCTCAATTGTTTTCCTCTTTTTAACACTTATATATTGTAGTGGTTGTTCTAAAAAAGAAATTCTAATAATTTAGTCCTGTTTGCTAATTTTGTTAGGATTAAATAAAAATGAGAAATATTTTAAATGTTCTATTTTCTTAATCATTTTAAAATATGTCGTTTAGACTTTTTCTAGTTATTAATTAAACTAATTATTTTTCAAGGTTAGTCAAAATACCTAATCGCCGAATAACCGCGTGTTAGCAGCCATTTCGAGTGCGTAACACCTTCTCGAAGTGGAAATATGAACCCGAACCTTTTCTCTGGATTTTTAAAAGATTTTTTCTGTTAAGTCTTTTAAAATATTTTAATAGTTTTTTTGATTTTTCTTTAAAAATCAAGTGGCAACTCTCAAATATTCGAAGATTCGGTTTTACTTAAATTAATTGAGTAATAAATCAAATTTTCGAAACAAAAACCATTTTTCGCAATAACAATGTATATTCGAAATTATGTTTCGAATTATTTTTCGAAACATAATTCACCTCTCTTAAAAAATATTTGTCAAATTAGTTGGTATTAGTATAAGTATCCAAGTGTTGGTACATTTACATATGTTTTTTTAAATCCAAAATGTTCAAAATATTTTTAGTGAATCAATCACTTGTTATAATTTTTTTAACTATTTATTAAATACTAATAATGAATCAATTACTTGTTATATTATTTTTTAAATTATTAATTCAAAATTTTCTTTTTCATAAAAGAAAATAATAATTTGTATCTTATCAATGATTAGATGTTTTAAACTAAAGGTTGTTTGACCATAAAGCCACTAAACAATCATTTGACACTTCAATTTTTTTTTTTTTTTTGCTACCCCACATATATATATTCTCATGTATTAATAAATTTGAAAAGAATTTTTTGGGTAGAAAACATAACTAATATTTATCTTTTGTAATATAAATAAGAATTAAAATAATATTTAGTTGATTGTAGCATCCTTTCTTATATGACTACCTACATTGTTGTCTCATTTATATTATGACAATTGAGATGCAATCACATTATTATTCTTATATTTATCCTTTTTTCCCCTTTTCTATTTTTATTCTTTCATAAAGTCTCTCAAATGGTCAAACCTTCTACATTTTTCAAAATTTATTATTGTGTTTTTTATAAAAGGTCAACTTTATTTTTTATTATGTTCTTCAAATTTAAAGTACTGCAACAAATCAACTACATACTAATAGCATTATATCAACTTATCATATTCTATGCAATATTATTTTGATATCATTATATAGACGTTTAAAAATTTTCAATCAAATTTTATTATCCTAACTTACATTATATTTTTCATTCAAAAGTTAATTTTTTTTCATATTCTTATTTCACAATGTCGTACATCTTACCCTCTGCACACCTTATTTGTAAGTTTACACTAAGTATGTTATGATTCTTCAATTTAAATATGTCAACTAAAAAATAAAACTTTCTCTATGAAATTTGTTTTGAGATCCCTCATACTCGTTGAAACGAAATTAATGGGTAAACTTATTTATTTTAAAATATAGCAACAATAAAACAAAAAAATTTTAATTATAAATAAAATTTAACTTAAAAACATGACCCCTGCCACTTCGTCCCCAACCTACACGTTCCCCTGTTATATAACGTGATTAAAAAAATACATTCTCTATAACGTGATTAAAATAAACTATCTTCCAAATCTCCAAGAATAGAAGGAGAAGTAGTGAAGAAGAACCACAACAATGTGTTAAAACCTTGAAAAAAAAAAGGAATTTTGGTTTGACTTAACGACAACGTATAGTTTGTATACTGAGTATCGTAGATAAAATGCATCGACTCTTATTGATTTCTTGTGCTAATCTTTCACAAATTATGTGAATCAAATCATATAAAAATTGATCAATAAAGAGAATAAGGTTAATCATAAACTTCAATCAAACAAAAATCCTCTCCTATTTATAAATTAAGGAAAAACATTCAAACAACTACCTTTTCTAGTTGATATATGAACAGATTTTACACAAGTAAAAATATACTAATCAAGTTCATGTTTTCATTATGAAATGTTGTAATGCAATTAGTTTTAATAATCATGAAAATGAAATTTCTTAGTAAATATTTTATATCTATATCTAGTTGAATGCCTTATACAGACTGTTTGAATCTAATCCCCAGAGGATTCTTATGCATGCCTTTAGCAAGAAAGATAACCACAATTACACAAATTCAAAAGTCATCCCAGTAATTAAACATATATAAAACTAAAAAGAATTTTAGAGTTAAACAAATTAAAACCACATGAGAGAAAAATTGTCCTCGTATTTACTATAAAAAAGTTGTAAAAGAATATGATTCACTTTGCCAGATTTATTTCTAACAGTTGAAGTGAAAAAATATGATTTGTTGTTTGGCCTTTTAGGCTATAATGTAGAATTATCTATTATTTTCGTAATTAATATATCACATCGTACATATGCATTACCACAATGACTACATAAATATCACGACCCAAAAATGGACGTGATGACACTCACCTAACCCACCAAGGCGAGTCACCCCAATACCTACTGATCCAAACATAACAATAATAGCGGAAGAGAAAATAGTCTAATATGACAAATAATCATAAGAAGACCAAACTACAACCATCCCAGAACTGGTGTCACGTGTACAAGCCTCTAAATACATATTACTCGAATAAAATAAATGTCTCAAATGTCTAATAGGACGTAACATAATAATGGATTCCTTGAAGATCCACCGGTGACATAAGCAGCTACCTTAAGGCTAATCCAGAAGCTCGGTCTTGCAATGAGAAAATTCTAACTAGAGGGACCGGGCTCGCAACCTACAAAAATATAGCAAGGGGTGAGTACCAAAACAACGCGGTACTCAGCAAATGGAACTAACCTAGAGTAAAACAATGAAGAACCAAGTACTCCTTCACACCCAACCACATACCGCCGAACTACAAACCTGCACTTAGAAAAGTCTCAGCCCAGCAACACATAATACACAGTGAAAATAGTTTTTCAATATATCACAATTATCAAATCACAAGCCATAACTCACAAGTGATAACATAATCAATCACATGAATAAGATCATGCCACATAATAATATACAAGGATGAGATGCAATGTCGTGCAATGCAAGGTGGTATTAAGACCGTCGCACAGCCTTTCTTATATACCCCCGTCGAGCTAAGGCTCCAAGACAAAGGGGACCCATGGGGACCTCGCAGGCCATATACCTCAATCACAATATATCAACTACCTTGCCACCCAAGTGCTCGTGGTCAAGGAGTCATGATAAGAATCTCGATGTATCAACTACCTTGCCACCCAGGTGCTCGTGGTCAAGGACTCATGATATTAATCTCAATGTATCAATTACCTTGCCACCTAAGTGCTCGTGGTCAAGGACTCATGATATGAATCTCAATGTATCAACTACCTTGCCACCCAAGTGCTCGTGGTCAAGGACTCATGATACGAATCACCATTAACAACTTCTCAAAATGTCATGAGTATGAGGATGCATGCAATCAAGACACAATCATACAAGCAATATTCCTCTCAATAAGTACAATAAATATCAAAGTTCTCAATGTTTAGCAATTATAATATTCACCCTCTTTTATACATATTTGGGTACAATTCTCTTTTAAGATATTTCACTCAATTTTAGTAACTTTATTTCTTCAAACAACCCATGATGTATATATCACGATTATCTCCCTTTCTCAACACGTCATATTTACACTATTCTCAATTTAGGATTCACATGCTTTCGAAGCAACACATAGACAATTAAAGCCCTCACATTGGCATCACAATATGAATTATCAACCCAACACATGATATGATCTCATCCCATAGATTACAACATAAAGAAGCATACGAGGTTCAACATATTTAACAAAAGTTTAGAAATCCACTTGCCTCAATTAATAGAATAACACTCCAAATCTTGAGTCTTTCGTAACGTTTTCAGATGATCAAAATCTGTTCAAATACATAATCTACATAAGAATGCGAATCCAATGACACCCATATTGCTACATTTATTTTTGGCTCAAAAATCGGGTCAAAAAGTCACCCCGAGCCCTTAAATTCGAATCTGAAAATTTCTTTCAGATTATGTTTACTCATAATAAACTAAACGTATACGTCAAATTTCAGCTAAAACGGATCGTTATTCGACCCCCAAATCAAAATTTTATTCCAAGAATTCTAGGGCTATATTTTCTTAATTTAATATAAATTATACAAGTTTCTACCCTAAAAATTTATTCATAAATCTCATTAAAACTTAATAGAAAGGATGAGAATAATTACCTTGATATTTCGGAATGAAAATCATAATTTTCCTCTATCTTTCTCCCTTTCTTTTTCCTTCCCGCACTTCTTATGTTCTCGTGTGTTGCGTGGCCGTCGTTCCTTTTTTTGCTTTTCTGTTTGTTGTGTGCATAGGGCTGCTGCGCAGCCCTTTCTTAACTCTTCTTCTTCTTCTTCTTCTTCTTCTTTTTCTTTTTTTTTTAAATTTTATTTTCTTTCTCCTTTTTATTTATTTATTTACTTATTTTAATATACTAAAAGTGATAAATACTATTAGCCTATTTTTGATAAATATGAGATAAATAGTCTAGGATATCAATTAAAATATTATTTTAATCCACCTACTAAATTAATCATCTAAAATTATTCGTCAACTAAATGACCGTAATTATCGAATAGTTCCAAATTTTTAATTTAAATTTACGAAAAGAATCTTTTTATGAAAGAGAGAGTATTTATTTTTAAAATAACCTAACGGGTCATTACATTATCCACCACTAAAAATCATGTTCATCCTCGAACATAAGAAGGAGAAGGAAGAATAATCAATATTACTAAAATCCTAAGTTATGATCTTCCATAGTCAGTATTTCATCTCTCCAAGTAAGCTCCTCCTCTAAGACTATTCCATCAAAATTTTCTAATGCACAACACCTCATAGATATTGTTAAGATTACATTCTCACAGTCAAATCTTCCCACGATCTTAAGTTATAAAATGCGATCTTTAGACATTTAACATTCATCATAGAGAATCAAATTCCTTTCTGACCCAACGAAGGGAAGAATCAAGTAACAACTTAGCGAATGATTCATTCAAACATACAAAATCTCTAACAACACTATCAGGAATACTATATCAATAGCAGTGATTATAAACAACCCTTAAGAGTGGTAGGAGCTAGACCCAATATGCCTCACATTCGTTCATACATAGCCAGAACATAACCTCAACGACAAGATGAGCCTTAAAACTACTGGACAACTATAAATATTTATGATAGCTCTTTTATAAATTCACATAAACCAAGTTGTGTGTAGAACCACTTGTATACCTCAACTGTCCCAAATAATACTAAATATGTCAACATTGAAATAATCAAGTCTGCATAAGCATCCTATCTCACAAAGAGAAAAATGCAGGATCGGTTCATCCGATCCAGTACTAACGATCCGTCTACAAAAGTGAAGACATGAGTGAAAATAGGCAGGTATTCCCATAATAAAGTAGGTAGCCATACCAAAATGCATAAAGTCAAGGTCGAATAATACAAGATACTCCTTTCATAGTGTCCCTATCAAACATTTCCATTCATCTGACCCTATTTTTTTCTTCTTTTTTTCTTTCCATTTTTAGCTGCGCACAATCAACCTGTCTGGTCCCAATACAATCGTACACATAATTAATTTATCAAACTTCATATACTCTTCACAGTACTGCATCAAAGACAACGCTCTTAATACTAACAGAATATCATAGCCATACTTGTCATTTACCATTCTCTCAAATTGTTACTAGTATAAAAGTCTTCTTAGCTACACCTCATCACCTTCAAATATTTCAAACTATGGTTTCCTCTCTTTTTATTTAAACACTTCTTATAGATATGAGTCACACCCAAAGTTTATAGCATCGATTTCAAATTTTATAGTACTTTTCTCATCGAGGTAAGGTTATTTAATTCTAAAGTCAATTTCATGCAATCTTTCACATCCCGAATTTCAACTACCATTCAAAACATCATATACCTCATGCCAAAACTTAGAGAGATTCGATCACCTTAATCATTTGGCATACCATAAGCACGTAACCTCTAGTCATCATCAAGTGTCTATGTAACGCATCACAATAATCTATGTATTGCCATTAATAAAGTAATTTCAACCCCCTCAATATCCTCAATAAACGTGTAGGGCTATAGGTCTATATCACAACACCCTCATAAGCCGTCTATCATAATTGGACAATCTAGACCAATATAAAAATGTAGCATATTTCAAACATCATTATTTGTCATTCGAATCAAAACCCAGTCTTCATAAAAGTCACGAGTAAACTTAGAAAATCTGTGTTAAACAAGTACGCATTGCATTATCATGTTTGAGCTCAAACGCAAATAAGTAAAACCTTTAATTTCGAACCAAGAGTCCATACATGGGATCTTATTCCTTCACTTTCTTAAATTCTTCTTATGACACAAATTTCAGATACCCTGAACTCTTCAATATATTAGATTTTCATTCCTTCGCTAACTCACTTGTCAACTTTATTCTCTGACCAGCAACACATGACATTCTACCTCATGTTCTAAACTAAACTTTAAGTGGAGCACTTCTTTAGGTCCTTCAACAATAAAAACAACAATAACTATATTTATGACCCAAACCACATGCATGTTCTTCCAAATGTTGAATATTCATTGCTATCAATTATTTCTTATCTAACCAATTCATACCTTGACAAAATATACTACCCAAAATGTAAACTAACAGTTAAAAACTTGAATCTTTATTTTAACTTGTACCCCAATTTCTTTATCTATCGGTATTAGCTCATAGCTTGAGATCTTTATAAATTCATATATCTTAACTTAATATTGTTCACCTCTTTATCGACTTTACCATATCCTTTATAAAAATTTCAATGTACTAATTACCATACTCAAAATCACAAAAGAGATTATCACCACATTCAAGCCCAACATTGTAGATTTTATTTTCCTCAAATATTATCCAACAGTTTTCTAGCCAAGATCAATGATACTTAATACTATCACCATAACCAAAGCAAAATAAATAAAACTGGGTGACTTTAAATTCAATTCTCTACTCTCTCGAAGGATATATATATATATATATATATATATATATATATATATATATATATATATATATATATATGTATATATATATATTTTTATTTATTTATTTTTTACCTTTACCATCAAAGTGAATATCTCTACATCTCACTAATTTATTCATTTATGACTCTAGCTCATTTCAATTGTATCGAGGCAGTATCTTAACACATTTTACATCTTTTTTATGATCACGTTACTCATCAAATAGTAGCAAACATAACTTTTGATACCTGCAGATTGTGTTTACCATACTGAATTCACCCAATCAAAAATTCTCATCATCTGATTGCATCTTGATCATAATCTATCACAAACTTTTATTACTATTATGCTCTATAGCCATTGCCATCATCTCAAGATTACCATCATCATTGATATGACACCAAAACTAAATCGGTCAAATATAAAGAACTAACTCCCTTGAATCTTATTATGGAGTAATAGTCCTCATTTAGAATCCCTCGAATACACCTCATAACTTAAATACATTAATTGTACCAAAGATCCACCACTAAAATTTTTCTTATAATAATACTTAACCCAAGCATCTAGAGTAGCAAACTATTTGATTTCTCGAATATGAGTACAACATTAAACATTAAACATTATTAAATGAGCCCATGATACACTAAAAATTTCTAAAATAGTTTGTATTCACTCTTGACAATGGACATATCCATTTTCATATGCCACTAGTACTATATTGTGAAAGTCTATTAGATCCACCACTAGAACACATCATACCTATCAAAAAAGTAGCACCAAACTAGCCCGCATGCTTCAACCTATCAATGGTTGCAAAACGTTATCCAATCCATCATGACTCTATCCTAAGTAATAAACATTCTTTTCATAAATTTAGTCACTAGCAAAAGTAACATACTCCATAACTCTAACATAGTAAGCATCAGTTCGTTGTGATAATCGTATCATGACCTTCTTTACTATTCACTCGATCTACAAAATCATAATAAAGGTTCTGACCTTAATTGACACAAGATCATTCTTACCATTATCTAAGCAATCCATACATATTATGAAAACTTTAGTAGTATTAGTTTACAGAACAAGGTTTGTGATTCACCTATCCTTTTAACATCCCACGTTAAATTGTTGAACTATATTCGATATCATATATACCCCATTAATATTGTTTATGTTGCTGGATAACCAACCCCAAAAGGATAACACATTCATAAGATCCCTCAATCCATTGTCTGACCTTACCACTCAAATATCCTCAAACTGCATCATCGAGTCATCACCTTACTTAATATTTTCTAATCGTCAAACATTTTAATTCGTATAAGTATACCACATATCCTTTAGTACCAGATCTAACATTTAAGTCATATACAACCCACTAACTACTCATTTAAAGAACCAAGCACGAATCATCTCTATACATGAGAGAGAATGAATAAATTGTTAAGAATCACCTTGAATCAGGAACACACGATGGAAAAAGAAGAAACAAAAGGAAGTTTCCTAACAGTCTTCATAGCCTCTCGAAGATAAATATAGACGTCTCCATACCGATCCTCGAGACTCTACTAGACTCGTCTTGTACACACGTGAGACCTATGAACCTGGGGCTTTGATACCAACTATCACGACCCAAAAATGGACGTGATGGCACTCACCTAACCCACCAAGGCGAGTCAGCCCAATACTTACTGATCCAAACATAACAATAATAGCGGAAGAGAAAATAGTCTAATATGACAAATAATCATAAGAAGACCAAACTACAACCATCCCAGAATTGGTGTCACGTGTACAAGCCTCTAAATATATAGTACTCGAATAAAATAAATGTCTCAAATGTCTAGTCCTCAAATAGGACGTAACATAATAATGGATTCCTTGAAGGTCCAACTGTGACATAAGCAGCTACCTTAAGGATAATCCGGAAGCTCGGTCTTGCAATGAGAAAATTCTAACTAGAGGGACCGGGCTCGCAACCTACAAAAATATAGCAAGGGGTGAGAACCAAAACAACGCGGTACTCAGCAAATGGAACTAACCTAGAGTAAAACAATGAAGAACCAAGTACTCCTTCACACCCAACCACATACCGCCGAACTACAAACCTGCACTTAGAAAAGTCCCAGCCCAACAACACATAATACATAGTAAAGATAGTTTTTCAGTATATCACAATTATCAAATCACAAGCCATAACTCACAAGTGATAACATAATCAATCACATGAATAACATCATGCCACATAATAATATGCAAGGATGAGATGCAATGTCGTGCAATGCAAGGTGGTATCAAGACCGTCGCACAACCTTTCGTATGTACCCCCCGTCGAGCTAAGGCTCCAAGACTAAGGGGACCCATTAGGACCTCGCAGGCCATATACCTCAATCACAATATATCAACTACCTTGCCACCCAAGTGCTCGTGGTCAAGGACTCATGATAAGAATCTCGATGTACCAACTACCTTGCCACCCAGGTGCTTGGTCAAGGACTCATGATACGAATCTCAATGTATCAACTACCTTGCCACCTAAGTGCTCGTGGTCAAGGACTGATGATATGAATCTAAATGTATCAACTACCTTGCCACCCAAGTGCTCGTGGTCAAGGACTTATGATACGAATCTCAATGTATCAACTACCTTGCCACCCAAGTGCTCGTGGTCAAGGACTCATGATACAAATCACCATTAACAACTTCTCAAAATGTCATGAGTATGAGGATGCATGCAATCAAGACACAATCATAGAAGCAATATTCCTCTCAATAAGTACAATAAATATCAAAGTTCTCAATGTTTAGCAATTATAATATTCACCCTCTTTTATACATATTTGGGTACAATTCTCTTTTAAGATATTTCACCCCATTTTAGTAACTTTATTTCCTCAAACAACCCATGATGTATATATCACGATTATCTCCCTTTCTCAACACGTCATATTCACACTATTCTCAATTTAGGATTCACATGCTCTCGAAGCAACACATAGACAATTAAAGCCCTCACACTGGCATCACAATAAGAATTATCAACCCAACACATGATACGATCGCATCCCATAGATTACAACATAAGGAAGCATACGAGGTTCAACATATATAACAAAAGTTTAGAAATCCACTTGTCTCAATTAATAGAATAACACTCCAAATCTTGAGTCTTTCGTAACGTTTTTAGATGATCAAAATCTGTTCAAATACATAATCTACATAAAAATGCGAATCCAATGACACCCATATTGCTACATTTATTTTTGGCTCAAAAATTGGGTCAAAAAGTCACCCCGAGTCCTTAAATTCGAATCTGAAAATTTCTTTCAGATTATGTTTATCCATAATAAACTAAATGTACACGTCAAATTTCAGCTAAAACGGATCGTTATTCGACCCTCAAATCAAAATTTTATTCTAAGAATTCTAGGGTTATATTTTTTTAATTTAATATAAATTATACACGTTTCTACCCTAAAAATTTATTCATAATCTTATGAAAACTTAATAGAAAAGATGAGAATAATTACCTTGATGTTTCGGAATAAAAATCACAATTTTTCTCTATCTTTCTCCCTTTCTTTTTCCTTCCCGCACTTCTTATTTTCTCCGTGTGTTGCGTGGCCGTCGTTCCTTTTTTTTGCTTTTTCTGTTTGTTGTGTGCATAGGGCTGCTGCGCAGCCCTTTCTTAACTCTTCTTCCTCTTTTTTTTTTTTTTTTAAATTTTATTTTCTTTCTCCTTTTTATTTATTTATTTACTTATTTTAATATACTAAAAGTGATAAATCCTATTAGTCTATTTTTGATAAATATGAGATAAATAGTCTAGGATATTAATTAATTAATCCACCAACTAAATTAATCATCTAAAATTATTCGTCAACTAAATGACCGTAATTATCGAATAGTTTCAAATTTTTAATTTAAATTTACAAAAAAAATCTTTTTATAAAAGAGAGAATATTTACTTTTAAAATGACCTAACGAGTCATTACAATAAATAACTAAACATAAGCTTTCTCTAATACATAAACTAATGAACATATGAAATACTAATTCACACCGTCAATAGGGCATAGATTTTTATCAATATTGTACATTGAAGTAGCAAAATCATTGATGAGAAACAACATCCGCTGAAATGGAATTTGACTGAATAAGTTACTTAGTTGGTTACCTATTAAATAAAGAATTCTAAGTTCACTTTTTTCTTTCTAGTGTGTAGGAATTACCTACATACAAATTTTATTTTTATTAATTTCAGATTTTATTTTAAATTTTTAATATGTAGATAATCATCACTATAATGTTAAAACTGTCTTAATTTTTTAAATTTATTACTAAAAAACTGAAAAAACGTAAAACAACTTTTGGCTCTAATTATTAATTTTTAATTTTAATGAGAAACACAACTTTCTAGGTTTTGACACGCGATATTAAGTTCATTTTTCTGGGTGTATTTATATGATGCACTATTACTACATTTGTAAAATTATACCGATTGCAGTTTTTTTAATTTCAAAAAATTTATTAATTATTTGTTCTAAAAAATTACAAACGTGGAAGATTTAAAAATAAAATATTGCTAAAACTGCCAAGTGGCTGATGAACACAATAAAAGTGATAAAATGGGCAATTTTTTTCTTGAACCTATGTCCCTTCTTATTTTTCTATTTAAACTATTTTATTTTAAATTTTGTTCATATCTATATATTTAGAAATTAGAAACAAATATCAAATCAAATCAAATATAAATGTTAAAGCCATATTAACATAGCATGTGTTCAGGAGACCAAGTGGGTAGGTACCAAAGCTTGGGACGTGGATGGGTTTAAGTTGTGGTACTCGGGTGGCTCTAGGGACAGAAATGATGTAAGTATCCTAGTAGCTAAGGACCTTAGGGATTATGTGGTTGAGGTTAGGAGAGTTAATGATAGGATGATGTTTATCAAACTCGTGGTGGGTAGGCGTGTAGTGAATGTCGTTAGTGCTTATGCGCCCCAAGTAGGCCTAGATGAGGAAGTCAAGGGGCTCTTTTGGGAAGATTTGGATGAGGTTGTGCGAGGCATACCGGAGACAGAGAATATCTTCATGGGAGGCGACTTTAATAGGCATATTGGGGCAACCAGTAGTGGGTTTGAGGATGTTCATGAAGGCTTTGATTTTGGGGAGAGGAATGGATGGGGGACGTCTCTCTTGGATTTTGTCAAAGCGTTTGAGTTAGTTATTGCTAACTCATGTTTCTCGAAGAGGGAAAACCACTTGGTCACCTTCCGTAGTACGGTAGCTAAGACTCAGATAGATTACCTGCTTTTACGAAAGGGCGATAGAAGTTTATGTAAGAACTGCAAGGTTATTCCGAGTGAAAACATTTCCACTCAACATAGACCTCTAGTGATAGATTTAGAGATCAAGAAAGAAAAGAAGAAAAAGTTTATGTATGCCCAACCGAGGATTAGATGTGGAGTCTTTACTCCTGCCCTTTCCCGAGTGATGGAAGATAAGTTGAGAGACTTAGAGGCTTGGAATAGTGGCGGGAATGTGAACATACTGCTGGTTGCATTAGAAAGGTGGCTGCCGAGGTACTAGGGGTTTTGAAAGGGGCCTTTTGTGGACGGCGAGGCGACTGGTAGTGGAATGAGGAAGTTCAGGGAAAAGTGAAAGATAAGAAGGTTGCTTACACGAAGGGGTTGGAGTGTAGGGATGAAGAGGAAAAGTGAATGCTTAAGAAGACATATAAGACGGCTAAGTCAGAAGCAAAGATTGCGGTGACGTGTGCTAAGACAACAGCTTTTGAATGCCTATATGAGGAGCTAAGTGATAAAGGCGGGGATAAGAGATTGTATAGGCTCGCTAAAGAGAGAGAAAGGAAAGCTCGCGACTTGGACCAAGTGAAGTGCATTAAGGATGAGGAGGGTGTGGTGCTGGCGGATGACACTTCCATTAAACAATGGTGGCAAGCTTACTTTCATAAACTCTTAAATGAAAAAGTAGATATAGTCACTGAGCTGGGGGAGTTGGCCCACTCTGAAAGGTGTCATGATTTCAGCTATTGTAGGCGGTTCAGAGTTGAGGAGGTTAGAAGGTCTATCAGTAGGATGAAGAGAGGGAGCGCGGTCGGATACGATGAGATTCCGTAGATTTTTGGAAGTACATGGTCAAGGATGGCGTAGAGTGGTTGACTAGACTGTTCAATGCTATTCTGAAGACTGCCAAGATGCCTGATGAATGGAGGAGGAGTACAATGGTTCCATTGTACAAGAACAAAGGGGATATTTAAAATTGTAACAATTACAGGGGTATCAAGTTGTTAAGTCACACTATGAAGGTCTTGGAGAGAGTGGTGGAGATGAGGGTGAGAAGGGTAGTGTCTATTTCGGAGAATCAATTTGGATTCATACCGAGGTGGTCGACTACGGAAGCTATTCACCTTGTTCGGAGATTAGTGAAGAAATCTAGGGAAAGAAAGAAGGACCTTCATATGGTGTTCATTGATCTCGAGAAGGCCTATGACAAAGTGCCAAGGGATGTCCTATGGAGGTGCCTAGAGGCAAAAGGTGTCCCAATGGTATATATTAGGGCGATTAAGGACATGTACGATGGAGCCAAAACTTGAGTGAGAACGGTGGGAGGAGACTTAAGCTATTTTCCTGTTGAGATGGGACTCCATAAAGGGATCCGTGTTAAGCCCTTTCCTGTTTGCCCTAGTGATGGATGAGCTGACGTGAGCTATTCAGGAGGAGATTCCATGGTGTATGCTTTTTGTAGATGACATAGTATTGATAGATGAGACCCGAACTAAAGTAAATGATAGGTTGGAGGTGTGGAGACACGCCTTGGAGTCCAAAGGATTTAAACTGAGCAGGACCAAAATAGAATATTTGGAGTGCAAATTCAGTGTTGCGAGGGACGAAGCAGATGTTGATGTGAGGCTTGCCAATCAACCTATCCCCAAGAGGGAAACCTTTAGGTATCTGGGGTCAATCATCCAGAGTAGTGGCGATATCGACGATGATGTCACACATTGTATTGGGGCAGCTTGGTCTAAATGGAGGCTTGCCTCTGGAGTATTGTGTGATAATTAGATACCACCTAAACTCAAAGGTAAGTTTTATAGAATGGTGGTAAGACCATCTTTGTTGTATGGGGTGGAGTGTTGGCCAATAAAAAATGTACATGTCCAGAAGATGCAGGTTGCAGAGATGAGGATGCTGAGATGGATGTGTGGGCACACAAGGAGGGATAAGATTAGGAATGAGACCATTTGGGAGAAGCTAGAGGTGGCCCCGGTGGCTAATAAGATGAGGGAAGCAAGACTTGAATGGTTTGGACATGTGCAGAGAAGAGGTACCAATGCTCCTGTAAGAAGATGCGAGAGGTTGGACTTAGGAGGTGCTAGGAGTAGTAGAGGTAGACTGAAAAAGTACTGGGGAGAGGTGATTAGATAGGACATGGCAAGACTTGATCTCACCGAGGACATGACCTTAGATAGGAAGGTGTGGAAGTCGCGTATTAGAGTAGAAGGCTAATAGGTTAACAAGGTTAGGTTGATGTCTAGCCGTAGGGTAGTGTAGAGTGTTGTCTTTATCTGTATCATGTGTATTAAATTTATAGTATTTGCATAATGTTATGTGCTTTTCATAGTAGTCGATCTTCCTATTCCTTTCTTTCCTTTCATCTTTATCATATCTAGTCTAATCCGCCTATGGGTTGTTGAGACGAGGGTTCTCAGGAAACAACCTCTCTACTTCTATGAGGTAGTGGTAAGGTCTGCGTACATTCTGCCCTCCCCATACACCACTTGTGGGATTCCACTGGGTATGTTGTTGTTGTTGTACCATTTGTAGAAAAAAATATGAAAAGTTGACAAACATTTTTAAATTTATTTTCTCACATTTATTGTTTGAACTTTAAAAAAAATTAAATATGGTGTTGACACGTGTAATATTTTTAGTTGATTAATTTTTTTTGATAATTATTATTTGAAATGTATATTTAGATGATATATATTAAGAGTTAATGACTTTCAAGTTTAAAAATTAAAAATTAAATTATTTTTCTTCACGTGCATAGGCTAGTTTCATGAGTAATTTTTCAGTTTTTTTTCCGTTACTGATTTTCATTTTTTTTTTAATGAAAAGGGGCCATCAATCTATTTTATTAAATTCTGAAATTGAAAAAGTTGTGCAAATTTTTCGGAGCACTCACAACCAAATAACTGATTTTCCAATTTAAATTTATTGTTATCCAAATAATAATAATAATAATAATAATAATAATAATAATAATAATAAAATTTTATTATTATTATTATTATTATTATTATTATAATATTACATATAATTAATTTAAATTACTCAAAAATTTAATTTTTATGATACTGACATGTGACACTTAGATTAGTGACCTAGATCATTAGTTTTTATGAATACGATATCTGACTCTCGAACCACTATATTAATTAGTTACCACGAATGCTTGTGTGTGAGTTTTGGAGAAATAAGTTTTTATTCCCATTGCAAAGACTTAGAAATTAACTATTATTTTTTTTATAATCATATACTTCCTTAATTTCTTAATCTCATTTTATGTGGCATCCTTTGCTTTTTAGTTTATATAAAAAACATTGTCACTACACTATTGTATGATAATAAAATTCTTGTCGAGAAAATAATATTCAAGGAACGAAAAATATTACAACAATCATTGTATTTTATTTCAAGGAGTGAGTTTTGCAATCTCTATGAATCCTCTGATTCGAGGTTTCAAATATAAATTCAAAAGCTCTTTAGCTTGATTTTGAATATTGAAAAACTTAATGGATTTGATCTCGACTTGTATTTGAATTCACAGGTTTTTTGGGCTTGATCTTGAATTCGGTGGTCTTGATCTTGATTTATGAATTTGATGAACTTGAATTTGATATGAATTTGTTCTTGATCTTGACTTGTACTTGAACCCAAGGGCGTTTGAGCTTGTTCTTGAATCTGGTGGTCTTGATCTTGATGCGTTCTAGAACTTGAATGCTTGATTTCTTGTTGCTTGTAGAGAAATATGCGGTGTTTGATCCACGAGCTCTCTCTTGGTTATTGTTAGAATTCTTGATGTGAATTCTGAATTATGAGAACCCCTATATATAATTGTAGAATAGAGGAGTCATAATGGAATCAGGCTTTCTTCCGGCCAATCAGATTTAAGGTGACATGGCGCAGGAAAAGTGATTAGAATAGGTTTCTTTCCAAGTGACATGACGATATTTGATTGGTTGAGACACATCACTTGTACATGTGACACATTTTTATTGGTCTTTAGTTGAGATAGGAATGCCACGTCATTTTGACACATGACATGATCCTATTGACTCCTTTGTTTGACTTGGCACATCACGTCATCCGACACGTGGCGTCAAGTGGGCAACTAGTATGAGAGGATATTAGGCCTAACAAAGTGGGTCATCTTTTGTAGCCCAAATAAATGAATTTAGACTTTTAATTAAATCTGTATCTTATTGGACTTAATTAATTAATCTAATTATACTAATCCATAATATTCATTTGAACTAATATATTTTTGAATTTAATTTAATTTGAATCATATTATAAAATTTATATTTTAATAAATTTTATATGATTACAAATGCTCTCTACTTCAAGTCTTGTCGAAATATTTTATTTAAGAGACTAGACTAGAAGTATTAATTACATGATAATTATTTACCATGTATTTGGAATGTATTTAATTGATGTATCCCAACATAATTGGAGAGGCCCATTTAAAGTAAGTTATTAAAACTTATGTGGGCATCTTTTCTTGACCCACATGCATGCCCTCCCAAATATTCTTATGTTATAATATAATAAATTATTGGATTATATGAGCATCTTTTCTTAGAATCAGTGAATAATAGAATTTTTAAATATGAAACACTTCTTAAAGGATCCATGTAATTGTTTGCACATTACGTGGTCACACCACATAGCCTAAAGCTAATTTGATTTTCTTTATTCACTCCAACAAGGATTCATATACCGACTTTGCTGAGCAATATGTATCCCTTTTGGATTGTGAAACCTAAATTAAGTAGGAGTAAATTGACAACAACTGTTCGTCTATAAGTACATCTTTTGCCCTCATAATTCAAGTAGTCACACTACGAGTCAAGCAGCATACTGCGAGTTCTTATTCGGCATCCATCAACAGGTAATTCTCTCTTCTTTGTATTTTTCTTTTATGATCCTTTTCGTTCTTTGTTTTTTTTCTTCCCATGAAGAATTTTTTCATAACACATGAATTGGGTCTTGAGGTGTGAAGGTATGGATCCGCATCCCCTACCTTAAGCAAGGTAACTTCATGATAATTCTTATCGCGCAAAGGAATGGATACTCATTCCCGCCTTAAGAATAAGGTAATTTTATGGTAATTTTTATCGCACAAAGGAATGGATACACAATCCCGCCTTAAGAATAAGGTAACTTTATGGTAATTCTTATTGCGCAAAGGAATGGATACGCATTCCCTACCCTAAAAATGACAAAGAGCCTTTCTTGACAAGATTATATTTGTATATTTTTTCTTGTCGTTTTGTGCTTAAGTTCGTCACTGATGACTTCTTCTATTCCTTGTAGTTTGAAAAGATGGTGATTTTCAGGCAATACATCTCTCCTTCACCAAACTTAAGTATCTTGTAATCGAAACTGAAGACGGTGTGGAGTAAACCAGATTCTTGACTCAAACTCCATTAGTGGGTCGATATGCGAGTCTGTGGCCTTCTTTGGAAAAAGCCCGTTTCATATGGCGGATTGGACTTCAGTGCAAACTCGCAATTCCAATAAGCTGCTTAAGTTGTGGTCCCTTGAAGCACCGAATCATCATCATGCTAACATTGCAATTTCCCTTTTAAGCTTAGATCGATGCATAATTCAAGGTTCAATTCGATGGGGGAGACACCGTGATAGTTGAGGGAGAGTGTCACAATATTCTAGGTTATTGGGAGTGGACTGAAGACCTACTTGGTAGGTGTTAAGAAGCCTTGGATATAGCACATATTTATGATGCCATTTATGCATCATTTTTCACTTATGATCATAATTCAGATATTTTACGAGCATTCTGTGTAGCTTGGTGCCCCAAAACAAACACGCTTCTTGCATCTGTTGGGGAATAGTCCATTTCTTTATGGGATTTACATGTCCTTGGAGGCTTACCAATTTTGGGTTCTCTTTATGAAAAAGTGGTGCCTGAGGTTAAGGAACTTACTGGGTTTGATGAAATGAAGATAGAATATATTCTTCGGACTTGTGAATATTTATTTGCATCCTTTCATTATCTTTGGGGTGCTAACCAAAGGGTATCTTTTAGCCAATGGATAGAGTTCTGGTGCAAGAGACCCCTAAGGTATGGACCTGGTCCACCGGAAATCTTCTCGTCTTGAATTGCCACATAATCCTAGTTGAGCTTTGCTTGACACAAAGAGATGGTCACAGGTTGAAGAAAAGGTATTCTTCGAGATTGGGGTGAACTCTAACAAAAGAGATGAGATATATCTGGCAGCTGTCTTATCTTGTTGGTTATGTGCTTTTGTCCTTCCAAATAAAGAAGGCCACGCATTCGTTCTGGGAATTTCAAGATGGCAAGCTTGATGGCGAGTGGGAAAAGGGTCAGTCTCGCAATTCCAGTGTTGGTCAATATCTACAATGGTTTGAATAAGATCTCAACTACATCCCAACTTAATCAAATTATAGCCTGCTTCCCCATCCATTATGTTTATGATTGGCTTGCTTATTATTTCAAGACTCATTTCACATTTGCCAATGGGCCCCTTATTCCTACTATGGTAGCATATTCTGGATAAGGTGCCCCAAGGTATTTTGATAAAAATGAGAAAATGTATCCATGGTGCAGAAAATGTTTTTTGGTCTTCTACTATGCTGGATAAGAAGTACCCTTAATTTTACGTAGATAATGATTGTGTACCAGAGTTGGAATTGTGCTACTTTATGAGTATCTGTTTCAATTATCTTTCCCTTAGATGCAAAAATTCATTTGTCATTGAGCCATACAACCCACATTGCTTTGGTCATCAATTTGGATTCTACCAAAACATTTTTGGCATTATGAAGAATGACATTCGCAATGCTTCTTTGGACAATGGACTTATATTTTGGCGGATCTGTACTATGAGTCGATCTTTGTCACGAGCAACTTTTCTTAATCATGCCTAATATAGGAGATTCTTTTGGATTTGATTAATAGACTTAGTAGGAAAAGACTAATGGAAATTTCCTTATTGATCATTTAAAGGTTTTAGTGAATGTTGTTAGACCAACTCCTGTCGTACACTTAGAGGGTTCAGACGAATGACATATATCGAAAGTCCCCAATGCTGATGTACCTCCTCCTTTGGATGCCAAGGTGTCCTTGTTGCGCCCCATTTTTTCTTGCGAAAAGATGCGAACCGGACGACGTCGTGGCAACGACTCTTTTGGGATTTGAAAAAAGGAAGAGTCGCCACCTAATGATTTGAGGTGCATTAGAACACCATTCTAATCCTAAAAGTTTAATCTAAGGGTCAAGTCACCAGAGAACGGGTAAGGGTTCAAGTTACCTTTAAGGGAAGATGTTAAGCACCCTTTGAAGTCTGCAAATGCAGGTCCTGACCGTATCTCACACTTATGTGGGGTTACAAGTAAAGATCTCTTTATTTAAGAAAATATTCCTAAATTATTCTAGGTGACAAAAATAAATTAACTAATCTACCCCAAACGATTAATAAAGAAAAAAATAAATAAACAAAAGGGAGGAAGCTTAAACTGAGAAAACTATTTTTTTTTACTCAGATCATTTACTCGGCTTTATTTCTGGGAGACAAAATTAGATATTCTCATTTTTAGCTCACATGGCTTATTTAAGTTGAAGAACAAAACCAAGGTTTGTCCTATCATGTACGAGTTTGTTCATCATATTCGAGGGTCCTATTTACCCCTACCCCTCCTAGGTTGGTTTTATTATTTAACTTAAAAGCGCGCTAAAGAAAATATAAAATACTAATGATTCCTAAAGTGCCTATCGTCCCTCCAGATGTCCGAGAGGCATTGGACTTTTCTAATTTTGGTGGTTCTAGACTAAAGGGAATATAAGTTTCTTAAGGGACCTCGCGTCAAACAAAAACAATTAGGACGAGCAGCTCGCAAGCAAGTCTCAAATAAGCCACTCAACAAGTCAACATGCTTCAAACACAAATAAAAGTGCAAAGATTTATTAAGTGTATGCATAAAAAATCAAACTTTAAACATTTTAATACTTAAAAAGATTTTTTATCCTCTTATTTACCATATTAAAACTCATTGAGGAAAGAAATATATTCTAAGGTGTTAAAAGATTTGTTAAAGTATAATATGCTTTTTTAAAAAATATTAAGGAGATCCTATAGGCATTATTTCTAAATGTATTTAAAAATATTTATTTTTCTATAAGCATAATAAGTATTAAAACATGCTAAAACTACTCAAAAAGAAGAGAAAAAAAAATTTAAATCGTGTGATATGCAGAAAATTATTTAAAGCTTATAACTTACAAAAGTTTATTTAAAACTTGCGAGCATGATTTTTTGAATGAGGTAGCATGTTGAAAAACTTGATTAAAATTTTATAAACAATGAATCTTAAATATAAAACTCTATAATTTCTATATGATATGAATCTATTTTGAAAATCCATGAACATGATTTCTAAAATTAACATCAATAAATCCTATGATCAAGATATCTAAATGATTATAAATTATTTATTTATTAGTGTCAAGAAATACTTATTGAGGACAACATTTTCAATTTAAGAATTTGCGTCAAATGTTAAAATTGCACTACTGATCATTCTTTTTAGACTATTTCTTTTAATGATTTTAGAAATCATAATTAAGCAATTAAATCCTATAGACGAGTTTTCTAACACACAAAAAAATAAATAGTGATAAAAGTGAAATAAACAATTTTATTATCATTACATTATTACAACAATTATTACAAACCGAAAACAATGCTAGAACTGAATAATACAAGAAAAATATATAAGTAAATAAATGTCGAGCCGGGCCTACTCCCAATCTGAGTTCCATCCCAAGCGAACTTTTCAACAACTTTGAACTAAATGTCCTGCTAAAACAAACACTAAGAGAAATATGATATTTATAAATAAATAAATAAAATGCATAATGAGATTGAAAGCTAACCAAAGTACTTTTCACAATATACCAACATTCGCTCCTTGACACATCAAGTTCACGAGAATCTCAAGGATTCCGAGCAATGCTTGTGTCAAAGATGATTTTGGATTGGAGTGAACCAACAATGGAAAGATGGGATTTAAAAATAAATCAAAGTAATATGCACAATGTATTGAGCAAGGAAAAAGTAATATAATATAGTATATGATATTTTAGAGATGTAATCGTCTGAAGAGTGAGGAGTATTCTGCTGTGTCCCCCCCCCCCCCCCCCCCCCCCAGAAGCTCTTCTTATATAATGAATAAGAGGCTGTATGATAATGGAATAGAATCAATTAAAGAGAAAATGATGAAAATTCTTACCTTAATCAAACAAAAAGAATCAATTATTGGAAATCTTTTCCTTAATCACATGGAGAGAATCAATTAAGAATTGAATAAAATTTACCATAATAGAATAAGTAAAACCTATTCAAATTTAAGTAAGGAAAGTGATTCAATGTTTACCATAATAATCCAATTATCAGAGTCATTACACATTTAAATTCATAAAGACAGTAAATAAATAAATTAACATCAACGGAAAGGATACAAAGCAATAAAATTCAAGTTGGTATAGAACACCAAGAGCGAACAAAAAGATTCTTTTATCAAATTTTACTATTTCAATTCGAAAGGCAAACAAGCAAATCAAGATTTACCAAAATACCCATATAGCTAACATAACTAACACATTAATATAGTAAAATTTAGGAAGAAAATTCGGACTGAACTTAAGGACCATAAAAGCCTTGTCTCAAAACTAATTTTAAGAAATATGAGCCGTTGATAATACGAAAATCATGCGGTGCTCAAACTTGACATCAATTTAATTCACAAAACAAATTTAAGCAGGAATCAAGATTAAACCACTGTTCATGAATCTTTTCATGTATATCATTTTGAAAGGAAGGTGACTGATTCAACCCAAATTGATATTCCCAAATTGATATTTTACACCAATTTCAGATTAGGAACTGGGAAAAAAAGGACAAAGAGTAAACATAGACATTCATAGCAGTTTAGAAATGAAAAAGACCATACCAAGGATGGATCTAAAAATCCATTTTTTAACACTATGAAGTCTTGAGGATCTTGATTGGTGCGTTCGTTGGTTTACTGTTATGATGAAAGAAAAAAGGGTCGCCGGCGGTGGCCATCTTTGGTCGGAGTCTGTAGTCGGAGAAAAAAGAAGGGGTAGTGTTGCATGGTGTTTCCGGCACGGCTGCAAGGCGGGGTCGATGGTTTCGGGGAAAGAGAGAGAAGGGTATAGAGGAAGAGAGATAAGGGGTGTGGCGTCAGTGGAGGGAGAAGAAGATGGTGGCGCTGATGGCTATTCCGGCGAGACTTCGCCGGACGTGGGGAGGAATCAAGGGAGGGTGGTGGTTATCTCTATTTTAGTGAAAAGAACGAAAAAAATAGGGTTAGGGGTGTGGTTTATGGGGAAAAAAATAAAAGAATAATAAATAAATTGGGGATTAAACCACAACCATTGGATCAAAAGAATGAGCGGATGGGATTAATACTCAAAAATAAAAATGGGTCGGATCCGGGTTAAGAAAATGAATTACCTGGATTTGAATAAAAATGGAATTGGATTGAGTATTTAAAACGAAGCCACAAATTGGCTAAATTTAGGCTAAAATTAAAAGGAATTGTAAGGAATCGGCTAGAATTGAAATAGATTTCAAAGAAATCGATTAAAATTGAAATGAATTTTGATAGAAAAGGCTACCAATTGAACAAATTGGGATAAAATTATATTGATTCACATCTAATTAATAAATATAATACACAATTTAGAAAATATATAATACTTTGAATGGTAATCTTTGTGTAACAAAATACGTAATACATGCTAAAATTATTATGTAAAAATATTAAACGCATTAAAATTATTATTTGAAGAAAAAATGATAAAAAATTATATTTAAAATATGACACTAAAAATAGTATAATGAGTATATTACTAATACTAAGTGAGAAAAGAGAAAAAAAATATTGAAAGTAGCAATAATAATAATAAATAATATGAATAATAAAATTAAAAATATTACTACCACTATTACCCACTAGAATAATATAAAAGTAAATAATAATATTTTTTTTAGTATGACAATATAAAGAACACATTTGAAAGTTAAAAAAATATTCAAAATGCATAACTATTGGATAAAATTGAAAATAAACTCATTTATTTTGAAAAGTCTTAAAAATGCCTATTTAATCAAATGGCAATGTAAAATACCTTATAGGTTGGTCAAAATTGGGTATCAACAGTCCCAACATCGTAACAAAGGAAAATCTCAATTTCCTCCGGTGGCACCAAAAGAAAAGATATCTATTCAAGTCGCTCGAGTTCCTAAAATGTCTCTTCAATATGAGAGTGAGAGTAGTAATAAAGATCGTTGTTGGAAGAGAACAAGGGTATGTCTAGATAGGAAATGCTACTACGCCCGTGGTTGAATTACTGATGAGACAACCAATCCTTCAAGGACCACAACATCCCCTATTAAAGAGGTATGATTTAGACTTCCCCTATCGAGTATATCTTAGCTCTCTCTTTTGATTGTTTATCCTTTTCTTTTTTATGCAGGCAAACAAGAATCCAACTCCCGTCTCTTGTGATAAGATCAAAGATACTTTGAAATCTAATATACGCAACCACCCCATGACTGCCGTGTCCATATTTGATGGAAAGAGAGTCGTATTAGATACTGAAAAGAATTTCATCTCTTCTCTTTGGACCACTATTAGAGGGAAACTCTCTAGATGTGATGTGTATTCTGCTTCCTCTCTTAAAGATGAAATCCACCTAATTATCAAGGAGATGAAATGAAAGGATGTGAATATCTCGCCTTTGATAAAGCTATTAAACTCTTTCTTTAAGTTTGCTACCTCGTATGACCAAGCAAGATCAACCCTCCATGATAGGGATGTGGAGAATGCAAGAAAAGAGTTGTCCCTAGTGGCGGGAGAACATCTTTCAAATGTCATGCTTGCGGAGTATGAGAAGGTTAGAGTGATATCCTCCCTTCACCAGTCACTGGGTAATATGAAGAAAAAGATAAAAAATAATTATTCAAAAAGGTACAAGCTTTGGAAGTCCTTTTAGCAACTACCAAGGATGAAATTGAAGAGGCCAATCTAGCCACCGCACTTGAAGTTAGGGAATTCAATGCATGTTTTGACATAGACTTGCCCGATGGTCTGGGACAAAAGAGGGAGCATCTAGTAGCTTTGTGTCAAGAGCTAATTAACTATAATTTATGCTTAGATTAGATTTATTTTCCTTTTTATCTTATTTTGCTTATTTTTATTCTCTTTAGAGTTAAATGATATGTTAGGCAATTTATGATATTTTTTTTTCTTGTCTTACATTACACATCTTTATGGCCCATTTTCTTTTATTGGATTCTCCCACTTGAATTTGCTTTGGTTGCAAGATTTAACAATCCAAACTTAACCCATAGCATATAGGTCAATAAGAATAGAACTAACATAAGTTCTACTTGCGAACATCGCGAACATTAATGTGTCAACTTACAGAATAAGTCTTAAAGACTTCCAAGGCTTGAACATTTTCACTTTCAGACTTGATGACTTTTTTTTGAAGGCTGTGGGAATCTTTAACATCCACTTGAAGGCTTTAAATTATGACTTTGAAAAAAATTTAAACTCTGATTTTGTCCACAATGCTTGAATTGAGATCACAACATGCAAGTTTGGAGGATTTGAACACTTCAACTCCCATACTTGGAGGATTTGAAAGCTTCAAATTGTTAACTTAAAAGATTTGAAGGCTTCAATTTACGTATTTGGAGGATTTGAAGACTTTCAAGTCTAGTGTTAGTGAAGATCATATTTGATAGAGGTTTACCCCAATCGATTCACCACCATTTCGTATGAGTCCAAAAGTTTAATAAAAGGTACTCATAGCTTTAACCCTCATGTAAGAGTTCCAGTGGGGACATATGATTTTTTGACACTCATGCAACTGAACTTAGGATATAATTCCAAGCGCCTATGTACCTCAATGAACAGAATCAAGTCACAACGTAGTTCTGGGAGAATGAGTGTTCTTTAATTTTTTGTTGTTTTTTTTGGGTGTTCTGTACACAGTTTATACTCTTGTAGGCCAGGAGTGTTATGCTCGTACGTCATGGAGCGTCATCTCACTTCAAGGGTAGTATCTCTTGAGGAATTTTTGCATTTATGGGACTAATCCTTAGGCCATCTGCATCAACAAGTTTGTAAGCGCCATTTGAATACACTTTTTGTACTACATATGGTCCATCCCACTTCGACGTGGATTTTCCCCTAGACTTATGTGAAGTGAGAATGGGTCTCCTTACTATAAGGACTTGTTCTCCAACTTGAAAGAACCTTAGACGAACCTTTTTATTTAAAGCACGAGATAGACGAGCTTAATAGCATTCAAGATTGTGTTGAGCTTTGAGCCTTTTTTCATCTAGCGCAATTAACTCGGAGAGACGTAGTCGAGCATTCTGTTCTTTGGTAAGTTCTTTTTGAATAGCAAGTCTCAAGAAAGGAATCTGTCGCTCAAGTGGTAAGACTGCTTCAACTCTAAAAGCAAGCGATATAGGGTTATATTGTCCTATATGCCCACAAGGCTTCTTCCATTTTTCCATGCCAGTCTCGTTTGGACTTGAAGGGTACTTTTTATAGGAGATTGCATAGAGTCTTATTGAACGCTTCAGTAAGACCATTGAAGGCAACACGATATATAGAGGATTTGCGCTGCTTGCCGAAAAGATCATAAATCTTATTCATCAATTTGTTATCAAATGGATTGTCATTGTCGGTTATTTTGTATTAAGGAATGCCAAATCAGTATATGATATTCACTCGAATGAATTTTGCAACATTCTCTTTCTTTACTTCTTTGAGAGCGATAAGTTCGGTCCATTTTGAGAAATAATCTGTTGAAACCAAGATATATAGGTGTCCACTGGATGATTTTTGGAGTGGTTCAACCATATCCAATCCCCAAGCATCGAATGAACAAGATGCGGTAGTTGGGTGTAAAACTTCAGGCAGTTGATGTATGAAGTCTGCATGGAATTGATAGGCCTTACACCTTTGAGCATAGTCTAAGCAATCTTTTACCATGGTCGGCCAATAATACCCTATTCTCTTTATGTGAAAGTGGAGCTTTGGACCGGATTGATGTGATCCACATACTCCCGAATGTGCTTCCTGTAGAGCTTGACTTGCTTCTTCCTCTCTCAAATATCGAAGAAGCACCCCCTTAAATGATCTTCTATATAGTGTGTCCTTATAGTAAAGGAAACAAGGTGTACGAAGACAGATGTCAGTCCTTCTTCTGGCGTCTTTTGGGAGTATTCCATAACATAAATAGTCGATGATGGCTTGTCTCCATTCCTCTATGTTGGCTTCAGAAACTGCAACAACATGCTCAAGCTTATTCTCCATTTATTCATTTTCATCTAGTGGTGGTATTACCCATTTTTGGCAAACAGTAATTTATATTTGATCAGGAAGAGTTAGAGTTGAAGCTAGAGCAGCTAAGGCATTAGCTGTTTGATTTTCCTTTCTTGGCACATGTTGGAGGGTTACATCTCCGAGCCATCCTATTAACTTTTGAGCATTACAGTAATATGGGTGTAGTTTAGGATTTCTAACATTATAGGTTCCCAAAAGTTGTTTCATCACTAACTGAGAGTCACCAAAGACTTGTAAATATAATTTTTTCATGTCGACAACCATTTCAAGACCAAGTATCAATGCTTGATGTTCTGCAACATTATTAGAGCAACGTTGTTTCAATGTGAAGGGGAATGTTAGGACCTCTCCTTGTGAAGTGACAAACACCACTCCAGCGGCAGCTCCGCCACGATGTGCAGCCCTATCAAGGTATATCTTCCAAGGAGGTTGTATTTTTTTGGCCATTGCATCTTCATCAGGGAGCTCATCAGTTAGCTCCCAATCATCTGGTATCGGATGGTCTGCTTAGAAATCTACTAATGCTTGTCCCTTTACAACTTTTTGAGGGATGTACATGATCTCAAACTATTAGAATTAGAGATACCACCTTGCCGGTCGGTCATTGAGGAGTGGCTTCGACATGACAAATTTGATGGGATTTGCTTTAGATATAAGACGAACAACATGAGCTTAAAATAGTGCTTCATCTTTTGAATTGAGAAGACTGGAGCCAAACACAACCTTTTAGTTGGCGAATAATTCAGCTCATTTGGCGTCATCATTTTTCTCAAGTAGTCGAGGGAGTTTTCTTTGCCTTCACTATTTTCTTGAGCTAATAGGGCTCCTACATACCTTTGGTGTGCTGCAATGTAGAGTATCAATGGCTTTCTAGGTGTAGGGGCTGCTAGAACTGGAGGGTTCGCCAGATATGCTTTAATACTTTCAAAAGCTTCGTTACATGTTTGGTCCCACTTAAAAGGAACACCTTTCTTCATAAGGTGACTGAATGGTTGCATCTCCTTGCCAAATTTGAGATAAACCTCCTCAGGTAAGCTAACTTTCCTTGAAGGCTTTTTAACTCATGAATGTCTCGAGGATCAGGCTTCTCCAGGATGGCATCAAATTTAGCTTGATCAATCTCGATCCCTCGATGTGCACAATAAAGCTTAGAAACTTGCCATAAGTAATCCCAAAGGCACATTTCAATAGGTTCATCCTTAGCTGATATCTTTGGAGTAATTCAAACACCATTCTTAAGTCTTTTAAATGGTTGCCCCTCTATCTTGACTTCAACACTAAGTCATCAACATAATATTCAATATTTTTGTGGAGTAGGTCATCAAATATATTCTGCATAGCCCTTTATTATGTAACACCAACATTTTTAGACCAAAAGGCATCACTTTTTAGCAATAGATACCTTTAGGGGTGCGAAATGCAGTGAGTTATTCATCCTTTGGTGACATGCGGATTTTGTTATAGCCAAAAAACCATCCATGAATGAAATTGCCTCATAACCAGTTGTAGCATCAATCATTATCTCTTGAATGGGCAAAGGGAATTCATTTTTAGGGCATGCATTGTTGAGATCTCTGAAGTCAACACAAACTCGAATTTGACCATTCTTTTTCCTTACAGGAACAATGCTTGAAATCCAAGTGGGGTATTTAACTTCACAAATTAAGCCTTCCTTAATGATTTGACTTCATTCTCGATCAATGGGACCAACTCTAGCCTAAAACGTCTTTGGGCCTGCTTCACGGGATGAGCGCCATTCTTGACTGCCAATTGGTGGAACGCTATTTTAGGACTATAGCCAGATATTTCTTTGTAACTCCAAGCGAAGACATCCCTACACTCTTTGAGTAGGTTCATATAAGCACTTTCTTAATCAGCTTCTAGAAAGGCGCTCAAGTAAGTTGGCCTTGGGTCTTCATCGGTGCTAAGGTTAACTTCCTTTAGAGGATCTATTGTGGCTCTCACTCCTTGGTCCAATTCTGGTGGAGCATCTCTAATATTTTCTTCCTCTTGTGGATCATTCTCACTGACAGATAAATGGCAGTGCCAAGCAATGTATTCAGATCCTCTATCAACCTTCATTTGAGATGATGCATAGAGCTCCCTCAAGGCTATAATATGATACGAGGAGCCTACACTTTCATCATCTTGCTCGCACTCCTTGGTGTAAACTACAATGTGAGTCTTTGATTTTAGTACCTCTTCATATGAAACCATAAGTTCCACTTTTCGCTTCATCCTAGAAGGAATACTGCTTTGGATAACCTTTTGGATAAGCGGAGCAAGTATTGTCCCCCTTGGTAACTTCTTCAATGCTTCTTATCCGTTTTCTTCAATTGTCCAAACCTCTCAAACACAAAAGTTCTCGTAGTGGATTTTCCAAGTCGATTGAAGACAAATGGTCTTTTGTTAGAAGAAGTAAACTCATCTTCAATGGTGATGTAATTATTACTTGCTCTTCTTAAAGAAATACAAATGGGAGGTAGTTGGTTACAACCCAAACCTTCGCATGCTTTCCTAGTGATATCATCTCATAGGAGTTTCCCTAATTTAGATGGCTCATTAGAGTTGTATCCAGCCTTTGCAAGTAACTTGTAAGCATTTGGATCACAACCTCTTGTACGTTTTGTGGGGAGTGGCATATCTTGAGGTGGATTTTGAGCCACAAACACTCCCAGCAGCTTTGAAGATAGGTTGACTACATCAATGTGTTTGATAGGAAGAGTTAGTCCTCCCAGTATATTCCCTTGAAATCAGATGATTGACTTGCCTCTTTCTTTACCTTCAGAATATAGCAGGGTACAGAAGTTAACTTTTTTTTTTTGAGGATATGATCTTCCCTTTATCTGGCTCGAATCAAGCTCCCCAACATTGGCCTTGACCTTTTCAACAACCACATCAGTTCTTTTGCTGGAAGGCGTATTAGACTTGGTCCATTTGACATCATCAAGTTTATCTTCCTTCACAATATAATTCTTCAGATAGAATTTTGCATCAACAAATTGTGACTCAGCTTCAGTGAAAGGATTATCATAAGCAATTATTTTCTTTTCAATTCTATCTTGAGAATACTTCAAACATTGATAGTAAGAAGATGAGACAATTTTGTTCTCATGTACCTAAGGCCTACCAAGCAATATATTATATGAAGTCTTTGCATCGATCACATGCATCGATGCACTAGATCGCAAATCACCAATATGGATTTCTAACTTGATGAGCCAATAGACCTATACCCCTCTTGATTGAATGCTTATATTAACAAATGACTTTCACTAAGTTCCTTAGTCGTGATGCCCAGTTCTTTCAATGTATGGACGGGCAGAATGTTAACTATAGATCCCTCATCAATCAAGATTCTTCTTATCCTCTTCTCCAGCACGTAACCCACCATATACAAAGGACGATTATGTAGTTTTTCACCGAATAGAACATTATCCTCTGTAAATGTGATTTTTGTATCACACGTATGTACTTCTTGAGAAAAGGGTTCTATAGGCTTCTCAGAAGATGAGGGAGATGCTTTTGATGAAGATTTGCACATTGCTTCTTCTTTATCCATGGGAGACATCTTTGATGAAGTTTCACCGACTATGTCTCCTTTGTCGGTGTTAAAACATAATGCCTCGTTTTTGTCTTAGACTGTTCTAGCGTGAAACCCACTCGGCAAGAACTCTCCAAAAGTTACAGGACGTCGTGGCTTCTGGTAGTGATGCACTTCCACTTTGCTTTCTTTAGACGCGTGACTGGCTTTTTCTTCTTTGGTCTCCTCACCATTCTTCCTCTTGTCAGTTGCTTAGATTACTCTCCTCATGAACTTGTCTTGTTACATCTTCGCCTAGTCACAAGAATCCAACCTTCATCATTATCTCTATTAGTTTGGATTTTATTTGGATTCAATGACTTCTCTTTTTTGGAGGTACATATTGAATTAGGTAAAGTGAGCCAAAAGTGATAGAGATTTTGTTAGAACTAGCTTTCTCATCATTAGGACGATCTTCTCTTCCCTAGCCAATTGCATGGCTTTGTCCTTGAAGATGAATGACTTTTTGAGAGGATGACCCAAAAGCCTATGATATTTGCAGTATTTCGGGTCATTAGTCTTTCCAACTTCATCGGGCCGCTTCTTCTCTGGCAACTTGATGAGCTTTAGTTTAACCAATTCATCAAATATTCGAGAAACATAAGAATCTAGAAAAAGGTATTCTTTTTCTTGCATCTCCTTTAACGTCGACTTTCAATTTGGACGCCCTTTAAAAGTCATCTTCACACTTTGCTTCCTGCTTTCCTTCGTAATGAACTTCATAGGCGATGCATTGACATTCATGGAATCCTTGTTGTCATTTTTTAACATAAATTTTCTCCATTTCTTGGGTTCCTGTTCGTCCTTTCCTTTGCGAGGGTCGCGAACAAGCATCTCATCTTTTCCTGCAGAAGACATGCTCAACTCCATATCATGAGCACAAGTAGCCAGATCTTCAAAAGACTTAGGTTTGATCCCTTGTAAGATGTAGAGAAGCCCCTAGTGCATCCCTTGGATACATATTTCTATAGCAGAAGCTTCACTAAGTTTGTGAGATCTACCATGCTCACTGTTCGCCTAGTGCTATATAAGCGATTAAGAAACTCATGCTCTAGTTGCTCCGAACTATCAATGGAATGAGGCTTAAGATCTGTGAACCAGTCAAAGGCATTTTCTTTCAAGGAGCGGATGAACTGCTTGACGAGATAGTCTCCATAGGCCCCAATATTATTACATGTCTCCACAAAGTGTGTAACATGCTGCTTCGAATTTCCCTTGCCCTCGAACTGTTGGAATTTGGGAGGTTGATGACCAGCAAGAATTTTAAGGCTATCAATACTCATAGTGTAAGGCTTGGCATACATATGGGAAGACTTGGCGGAGACCTCATACTTGTCTTTGATAGTCCCTTTGATGAACTCCTTTAATTGATCAAATGGGATCATCCCTTTGGTAGAAACTGGCATCTCCTTGATAGACGGTGCCTGCTTAACAGGATTTCCAGTGTCATGAATTTCAATACCCTTTCCAGGTGGATGGCTAGATTCCCCATTTAGTAAGTTATCTACTCTATCATGAACTTATCGATGCAAGACTCTTGGTGTTGCACATACTTAGTCAATCCTTCAATCACCTTTACTAGATTTGCAAGTTGTTCCTTCGTGGATGAAGCATTAGTTGTCATCGCTTGCATGACTGTTGGAGGCATTGAAGAGTAGTGTTGATTATTGTGAAAGTTAATCTTTAGAGGGCTCACATTACACGACACATATTGAGAAGATTCATTGGATGAGTCACTGTCTTTCTTTACGGTGGAGTTCTTGGAACCCGACACCTCAAGTAGAGCTAAAGTCTACTTGATCTTCTTAGCAACACTACTTCCTCCTTTTGAAGTGTTTGTGGAGGCTCTCGCTGGCTTTAGGGTTGAAGATCCAAAATCAGGAGTTTGTGCGAACGACACTCATAGTGTTTGTTGTCCCAGCATAGTAGCTTTGCTCCTTGTAACCGCTCCAACACTTTAAAGCGTAACTTCAAGGATTCCCTCCACTTCAGCAGAGAACTTGGAATCAGTAGCCTTAGAGGAAGTTGATTGAAAAATCTTTTTGGAAGCCATTTCAGTATTCTTTGATGCTTGAAAAGTTAAGATGAGAGGTAAAGATTGTCCCACTAGGCGTGCCAGAATTTGTATGACAATAAAATTTGTGTCAAGAAAATAATATTTAAGGAACGAAAAATATTGCAACAATCGTTATATTTTTATTTTAAGGAGTGAGTTCTACAATCTCTATGAATCCTCTGATTCACCTTTTCAAATATAAATTCAAGAGCTCTTTAGCTTGATCTTGAATCTTAAAAAACTTGATGGATTTGATTTCGACTTGTATTTGAATTCAAGGGCTTTTAGGCTTGATCTTAAATTCGGTGGTCTTGATCTTGATTTATGAATTTGATGAACTTGAACTTGATATGAATTTGTTCTTGAACTTGATCTTGACTCGTACTTGAATCCAAGGGCTTTTGAGCTTGTTCTTGAATCTGGTGGGCTTGATCTTGATGCGTTCTTGAACTTGAATGCTTGATTTCTTGAATTTTTGTTGCTTGTAGAGAAATATGCGGTGTTTGATCCACGAGCTCTCTCTGGCTTCTTGTTAAAATTCTTGATTTGAATTCTGAATTATGAGGACCCCTATATATAGTTGTAGAATAGAGGAGTCATGATGGAAGCGGGCTTTCTTTTGGCCAATCAGATTTAAGGTGACATGGTGCAAAAAGAGGATTAGAATAGATTTCTTTCCAAGTGACATGACGATATTTGATTGGTTCAGACACATCGCTTGTACATGTGTCACATTTTTATTGGTCTTTGGTTGAGATAGGAATGTCAGGTCATTTTGACACATGACATGATCCTACGGACTCCTTTGACTTTGCCTGCCACGTCATCCGACACGTGGCGTCGAGTGGGCCTCTAGGATGGGAAGATATTGGGCCTAACAAAGTGGGTCATCTTTTGTAGCTCAAATAAATGAATTTGGACTTTTAATTAAATCCATATCTTATTGGACTTAATTACTTAACCCAATTATATTAATCCATAATATTTATTTGGACTAATATATTTTTGAATTTAATATAATTTGAATCATATTATGAAATTTATATTCTAATAAATTTTATATGATTACAACTATAAGTAGTAATAACAACTTGACTTTAAAAATTCTCTTTTACCCTTAATAAAATAAATCTTATCCACACATATATCTAAAAATTGTCTAAAATTACATGTTTTAAAAGTCTTCCTTTTTTATATACTGTGTCGAATAAAAAAAATATCACATAAAATGAGACAGTTAACTTTTTGATCTTAGTTGTTAATATAAGTACTACCTTCTGATGCGAAGTTAACCTGTAGATTTTTACCCGAAACTTGAAAGGAAATTTTCAAACTAATGAAGAAGTTGCAACAATTGGAACATCAAGAACCAATCATTCAATTTCTTGTAGATATGGCCGCTAAAATTCAGGTAGATAGAAATGCTACTTGTGCAAAATGTTACTGAGCATTGTTAAGCCAAACCATCAATGGGTGATTTAAGCCATAATATAACTTGACACAACTACTTCATGCTAACGGGTAGTTTATACGTGTCATACCAGGATCCTTAGTATCAAATACCAATTAAACTTCTTAGAAATTAAGACTTATATCCTATAAAGGTCACATATGACTAAGTGAAACTTACAGTATTCTCTCTTTTCTTACTTGGAGAGACAAAGAGAAGGTTGAAGGCCAATCCATTAAATTCAATCACATCTGGGAGGATTTATCCTAGAAATTTTTGGCTAGATTTTCCACCACGGAAGATAGTTAGACTCACGAGAAAAATTATATTATAATCATATTAAATTTATTAAACATAAATTTTATAAAATTATTCACACCATATTAAATTTAAAATATATTAGTCCAAATAAATATTATGAATTGGTATAATTGAGTTAATTATTTAAGTTCAATAAATATGACTTTTATTAAGAGTCCAAAATCATTTATTTGGGCCACGACCTAGTTTACTAGGCCTAGTATCATCATATCCTAAAGGCCCGTTTGGTTTCACGTGTCAAATGATGGGTATGCCAAGTAAAACAAAGAAGCCAATAGGATCATGCCATGTCAAAAATAACATGTCATTCTCATCTCAATTAAAGGCCAATAAAAATGTGCCACATGTATTAGTAACGTCTTCCGACCAATCAAATGTCGTCATGTCACATGTATTCCTATCACTTTTCCGATGTCATTTCATTTAAATTTGATTGGCCAAAAGAAAGCCTGATTCCATCATAACTCTTCTATTCTACTACTATATACAAGAGGCCTCATAATTCAGAAATAAGATACAAAAATTCTAACAAGAAGCTCAAGAGAGCTCATGGATCAAATACCGCGACTTTCTCTATAAGCTACAAGTTCAAGAATGCATCAAGATCAAGACCACCAGATTCATGAACAAGCCGAAGAGCCCTTGAATTTAGATAAAAGTCAAGATCAAGTTCAAGAATAAGTTCATCAAGTTCAAATCTATATCAAGTCTATCTCAAATCCACAAACCTAGATCAAGACCACGAGATTCAACATGAAGTCCAAAAGCCCTTGAATTTAAGTACAAGTCAAGATCAAGAACAAGTCCATCTCAAGTTTATACCAATCCCACAAACCAAGATCAAGATCATAAAATTCAAGATTAAGCCCAAAAGTCCTTGAATTCAAGTACAAGTCAAAATCAAATCCATCGAGTTTCACAATATTCAAGATAAATTTAAAGAGCCCTTGAATTTACATTTGAAAAGGCAAGTCAAAGTATTCATAGAGATTGTAGAACACATATTTTGAAATAAAATATTATGATTGTTGCAATTTTTTTAGTTTCTTGGTTATTCTTTCTCAACACAAATTTCATTGTCTTACGAATTCTAGAATGTCCAGTGGGAGAATCTTTACCTCTCATCTTAATTTTTCAATCATAAAAGAATATTGAAATGACTTACAAGAAGATCAACTCCCAATCAACCTCCAGTAAGGCTGCTGACTCCAAGTTCTCTACTGAAGTAGAAGGATTTCTTGGTGTTAAGTTTGGAAGTGTTGGAGCTGTTACAAGGAGCAAAACCACTATGTTGGGACAACAAACACTGTGAGTGTCATCCACACCAACTCCTAATTTTGGATCTTCAATCCCAAAAGGAGAAAGGTCCTTTACAAATACTTCATAAGAAGGAAGTAGTATTGTTGAAAAGATCAAGAAGACTTTAGCTCTACTTGAGGTCACTGGTTTCAAGAACTCTACTACAAAGAAAGACCATGACTCAACTAATAAGTCTCCTCCATATGCATCACGTAATGTGAGCCCTTTGAAGATCAACTTTTGCGATAATCCATGCTACTCTTCAATGCCTTCAACTATTATGCAAATAATGGAAACTGATGCTTCATCCATGGAGGGACAACTTGCAAATCTAGCAAAGATGATTGAAGGAATGACCAAATATGTGCAACACCAAAGGTCTCACATTGTTAAGTTGATGGATAGCTTACTAGATAGAGAATCTAGCCATGAGCTTTGGAAGGGTATTGAAGTTCAAGAGATAGAAAACTTTGTAAAGCAAGCACCACCTATCAAGGAGATGCCAGTTTCTGCTAAAGGGATGATCCCACTCATCAATAAAAAGGAGTTCATTGAAGAGACCATCAAAGACAAGTATGAAGTATCCACCAAGTCTTCTCATATGTATGCCAAGTCTTAACTACAAGGATTAATAACCTTACAATATCCGCCGATTATATCAATCTCCTTAATTTCAATAGCTAAAAGGCAAAGGAAATTTGAAGCAACATGTTGCACATCTTGTAGAGACATGTAAGAATGCTAGGACCTATGGAGAATATTTTGCAAGCAGTTCGTTAGCTCCTTAAAAGAAAATGTCTTTGATTGGTACAGAAATCTTGAGCTAACTTTATCGATAGTAGGGAATAACTAGAATATGAGTTTCTTAATCACTTCTATAGCACCAGGTGCACAGTGAGCACAATAGAACTCACAGATACTTGCCAAAGGAAGGATGAGCGAGTCACCGACTTTATAAACCAATAGAGAAATACGAGCTTAAATTTCAAAGATAGACTTAGCAAAAAATCCACAATAGAAATGTGTATCCAAAGAATGCATTGTGGGCTTCTCTACATCTTATAAGGAATCAAGTCAAAGTCCTATGAATATCTAGTTACTCGCCCCCAGGATATGGAGTACTAAAAAGGATATGATGCTTGTTCATGATCCTTGTAAAGGGAAGGACAACCAAGAACCTAAGAGGTGGAGCAAATTTGTGCACAAGAATGACAACAAAGAATACATGAATGTCAATGTGTCGCCCGTGAAGTTCACCATAAAGGAAAGCAAGAACCAAAGTCCGAGCACAACTTTTCAAGGGCGTCCAAATCGAAATTTGACCTTAACAGAGAATATGCGAAAAAAGAAATACCCTTTTTTCAATTCTGATGTCTCTTAAATATTTGATGAAATTGTTGGGATAAAACTCATTGAGTTGCCAGAGATAAAGTGTCCTATATTTCTATTTTAAATCAAAATTTTGGTCAATCTCCATTTTTATATTTTTTTAGTGTCTAAACTATCGTATTGATATTATGATTCTATTTTTAATGGCATGGCAGTATGCAGAGGCCATTCGAAAAAAAGAACTCCAGAATTATAATTTAGAGTGTGCACAATCTGCTATAAGGTAGGCTACAACTTTTCATTTCTTAGAATGATCTTGAATATATAAATATAAACTAATTTGTGTGAATTCATGGTGGGTATTTGGTTGATCATGCATAATAGGTTAGAAATCATGTCCTAGGCTATTTTATCGGACTTCCAAAAATAGTATCTTGTTTGTTTTACTATTAGAGATCATCTTTACCTTTTGGTGTATCTTAATAGTTGTTTATTGATTGATTTTGAGCATGTAGGCCTTATTCTAGGATTAGACAAGTGATTGTCATAGACTTGAACAGTTTGGAGTCGATAGGCCTTAGAATCTCTCCGACATAGTTTTGGAAGGCTTAGCTCCTTGTAGACTAATACAATAGACTCGGATACGATCGTGTGATCCTTATTTAGGTGAAAACTCCACTCAACTTTCCCTTCTCTTGGTTTTTACTTTATTGATCAGCTCGGTACGTACGTGGGTTACTATAGGCATATCGGTATTTCAACAACGGCTTGTGAATTAGGAGCTGGAGTGAGCCCTTGATGATCTGAGGTAGTCTTGTGAGTTTTATTGCTGAAGGCCTTGGGGATTATTGGAGTTCATTTCCTATGGTTGAGCCTAGATATGTTTTAATTGTTCCTGCTTTGAGACTTCCGTATACACCTATTTCCAATTGGGTTCAGATCCCCGCTTATATTACCACTTTGGTACCTCTGTTTGGGTGATATATCTTGTTCCCTTTGATTCAATTAAAGTTTTGACTGGAGCCGTTATATCATATTTCTCCTTGATTTGTTTAGAGTTCTGACTGGGAAATACTATCAAGTGCCCCTTTGATTTGATTTAGAGTTCCAACTGGGTGACTTTATAGAATTCTTGGATTCTATGTCATTGTTATAGTTTGGTCTATTGTTAGTTCTTATTAGCTACTATTTATGATTGTGCCTTCTAGGCTTATGGGGGCTAGTTAGGTTTAGTTAGTTATACTTAGTTCTTTTTTGTTCTTAGTACACTTGAGTGCATTCCATTCTTACTTTCCGCTCTTGACCTCTGTTTGTGTTAAATTCTACCATCTCATATTACATTTACTTTTTTTGCTCAACCGGCTTATGATACCGATTAGGTACCTCTTGTTTTGTACTCATACTACAATTTGCATCTATTTTTGTGATGCAGATCCAAACGCTAGCTACCAGGTACCAGCTACCAACATTGACATCAAACCTACAATTGTCATATTCGGAGGTAAGGGTGAGCACATATCATTCTGAACCATACATGTCTCCTTTTGTATCTAGTGACTAGTCTTTTGCTTTTTGAGACAAATTTGTATATGTATATTTTTTTGTCTACTTTTGGGACTTGTACTTTTTTTATTAGCTGCTCTGTACATGTGACTTTTAGATTCTGGGAGAGATCATTTGGTTATATATGTTTATATTTTGGCTTGTCTCCGCGTTATCTCATGTTTCTGCATTTAACTTGATTGTTTCCGATTAGTTTCTATCCTTAAACCTATAACTTGTTCCAAGTTACGGATGGACTTACCTATTGGTGAGTTATAGTAAGTCTCGTCATGACTCAACGAATCGGATCGTGACATATTAATATTCTGAGACGGTTAAAAAGTAACATAAATGTTATCAACTTGTAAAAAGTAACATAAATGTTATCAACTTGTAAAAAGTAAATCTGACAAAGCCTACTGACCTTTAAACCTCGATCGAGCACTATTGAGTTGTGGGAATAAATGATATTACGTCTCGATTGTTAAGGGTCATCTGAAAGGTTTGTAATACATTCTTCTTACCAACAAAACACTCACATTCGTACAAAGTCTCAAATTTGTCAACAAAAGGCATCATGGTTCATGCCATGATAGATGAATCATCCTTTTGATCTAATATTGTATTTAGAAATCATTCTTTGACAAGGAGATACTAGCAACTCTTTTTTTTTTCTCGTTGACTAATAACCCCCCAAAAAGTGTGATTTCATCCTGTGTCATTAGAGTTTGTTTGGACTAATTTTTGATTTTTGATTTATTTTTATCATTTTTTAAAATTAAGTTCTTATCAGCAATTTTAATTTTATCAAAATACTCCAAAAGTGTTTAAAAATTACTGTGGCTTAAAAATAATTAAAATAAGTCGGTCCAAAAATTTCTTAATATGGTAGGTAAATTTTGTTCCTAAAACCATTTCACTAAACAGAAATATTGAGTTGGAATAGTGTGCAATATTGGGTGTGAATGTGACTATAGTACGACCTTCATTTAAGTGATTTAAGAATTAAAAACAATTGATATTTGTTGCAACTTGATAGAATGTTATTCAAGCATAAATATCCTTCTCAAATCGTGCTTTTATGAACCTTTCATGTCGTTGGAGTCCAGGACATCCATATTAGTATAAGATTTTTATGTTGATTATTAGACAACAATTAAACTGTTCAAGCAAGGGTTTGAACAAAGAATCAAAGAAAATGTCTTCTACATTCAATATATGTTTTTTGATGTTCAACTAGATCATATTATATGTTTCCAACAGCTTCAAGTGCTAAATCATGCTTTCTCAAATATAATATAAACTTGACTATATAACCAAAAAAGAGAAGAAAAAAAACTTTTACTATAAATGGCATAGATAGAAAACACAACTTCCTCATTGAAAATCACAAGATCTTGATTTACCAACAACCCAAAAGAGAAAAAAAAAAAAACCCTGCAAGAATATAATATGGCCCCAAGTATTGATGAAGGTAATGCCTTGTTTGATTTTGTGGTCCAAAAGGGTAATGGAGTAAAGGGACTTGTAGACAATGACATTAAGATGGTACCAGAAAGATATATACCACCACCAAAAGAGAGAATATCAAATGAGAAGAAAATAATCAATTCAAATAATGATGATCAACAATTGGTGGCCATTGATTTATCAAAATTACATGGACCTGAGCATGATCAAGTGGTGGGAGCTATTACAATGGCTGCTGAGACACTTGGATTTTTTCAAGTGATAAATCATGGTGTGTCTTTGGAATTGTTGGAATCTCTTAAAGCTGCAGCCCATAACTTCTTTGATCAACCACTTGTGAAAAAAGCTGTTTATCTAAAAGAAGTGAGCCCAAGTCCTTTAGTAAAATATGGGACTAGCTTTGTGCCTGAGAAGGAAATGGCGTTGGAATGGAAAGATTATGTTAGTATGATGTATACTAATGATGATGAGGCACATGCACAATGGCCTCCTCAATGCAAGTAGGAACCCTTCTTCAATTCACTTTCTCTTTAATTTGATCACTTACTAATTAATCCCATTCTTTTATGGAAGATTACACTCTTATTATAAACTTTTTCTACATTAATAAAGCATAATAAATTAAATTCTATCAATCAGACCATGCGTATCGTCATGTGCATATTAATTCCTCAACTTTATGTGTATACTTGGTGTTTGTTTGATATACATGCGCACTGTGAGAAAAATATACCCAATTAATGTCTTTTAGATTATTGTAGCAGGCAATAATATGTGATTACTTTTATATTTTATCAACGATTATATACAATTATCTTTTAAGTGATAAAAAATTATTTGGTATAAAGAATTTTTTTTTTTCATGTTTGGTTGGTCATTTTTTCAAGAAAAATAAATTCACTATTACTCGGGCATGTCTTGTGTTGTGTAAGTAGGAAAAAATAAATTTCATAAGAGTGTTCTACATTAAATGTCTCCTCCTCATCCAATCACCTCGCCTAAATAGTATTTGTTCAAATTATATATAAATAATTATGGGATAATATTTTCTGGCAGTTATCAAACATAAAAAAATAAAATTAGAAAACCCCACTTTTATTTATTTTAACATTTCAGGGATGTGGCTCTTGAATACTTGAAGTCATCAACAAAAATTGTGAGGAAACTAGTGGAGATATTATTTGATAGTCTCGGAGTAACACTAGATGAAGCAAAATTTGAATCACTAACAGGGCTCAAAATGGCCCTAATCCAGAGCTAACAGTAGTTGTCGGACGCCATTCTGACATGGGAACCCTAACTGTCTTACTACAAGATGGCATTGGTGGTCTATATGTTAAACTTGAAGAAGGTGTGGAAGATGAGTGGATAGAGATTCCTCCCATTCCTGGTGCTTTAGTTATCAATGTTGGAGATACCATGCCAGTAAGAATGTCTTATTCACTATTAATTAATTTATGTTCAAATTTACATTATTCGTTTTCCTAAGGAAGCCTTTGAATTATATATATAGACTAAACAAATTTGTAACATATTCGTAGACAGATTACTTCTACTATATAAAGAAAATTCAAAAAAATCAATGAGTACGAGCTAATTTTTCATAAAATGGATTTTACTTTTATGCTAGCGTAAAGAATGCCAATACTATTTTATTAATATATTGATTTGTTGTAGGAGATAATTAATCTTATTTCTAGATTGTTCATTTTAATTTACAGACAATTACCTATACTTATCTTCCTAAGTAAAATTTACACTAGATAATCAAAGGAAATGGAGCCTAATATTTTTATATATTAAACGTGTTTTTCTCCTTACCTTCTTTTAGGGCGGATTTTTGATTTAGATCATAAGTAATGGAAGATACAAAAGCGCGGAACATAGAGTTCGTACAACAAGTTCAGAATCAAGAGTTTCAGTTCCATTGTTTGCTACACCAAAGCCAAGTGAAAAGATAGGTCCATTGCCTCAGATTGTGGAAAGTGATGGAGTTGCTCACTACAAACAAGTCCTGTTTGGTGATTACATGAAAAACCTTTTTGGAAAAGCTCATGAAGAGAAAAAAGCTCTTGATTTTGCACTGAATGATTCTTCTTAAGTTGTGTGATTATCGGTCTCGTTTCTTATTTTCTTTTCACTACCTAATGGTGCTTCAAATAACTTAAAGCAATGCATAATAAATAAGTGTACTTGTAACCATTTTGAGTTCATCTTGTCAAGTTGGCTTTTAATGAATTGCTCTATTATTACTGTCTAACAAGTTTATTGAGTTATTAAATACTGACAAATTATCAATAAATTGATTATTCATTTCTTTTATCATGACAAAACAGATTTATTTATTTTAGTGTTACATATTTTTTCTCCCCTTGTAGTCAAGTTCAAAGCAAAGGAAAGCATAAATATGTCTATGAGAGATCCTAAATGCAAGACAATATTAAAGGGCTTCACAAATGATCTTTTCGTGTGTGTAGGCATACAACGCTTGAACATAATTACATAGTAGAAATTAATTTATTTTTTTTAAAAAAAAATATTTGTCATTAGCCGGCTGCTAATGACATGCTATGAATAATATCAAGGGTCGACAAAAAAAAAATGAGGTACTTAAACAAATGTTTTATCCAATAGAAAAGAAATTAAACAAAAAATCATTTGATGTAGCCACACACTTCCTTATGAAATTCATCAAAAAGAAAATAGTAGGACGACGCATCAGTAGCTTTTAATGTCCCATTATCATGAAAATTTATCATTAAATCACCAAGGTCGTTATAAATTGTATAAATAGTATAAGAGGTGTGTGTTTTTATATACATGTATTCACATGCAATGAATGATATACAATATTTATACATGTTTACAATGTAATCTTACCAACTCACGAATGTACAATTTGGCATAGTCCTCGACACTATAAGAGGGCTTGACCGATAGAAAATGAGCCAAATTTTTCATTCTATCCACAATCACCCAAATAGAGTCATGTATGTTTCTTACGAGTACGAGGCAAACCCTCTAGGAAGCCCATGTTTACATCTTTCCACTTTCAAGTAGGGATCCCAATGTCTTGGGCTAAACACCATGCCATTGATGCTCAACTTTCACTTGTTGACAATTGGGACATTCTTTCACAAATCTTTTTGTCTTTTTTCATGTCATTCCCCTAATATATTTCCCTCAAGTCATTATACATCTTGGTGGATCCTGGATGAATAGTATATTGAGAGTTATGAGCTTCACTTAGAATCAAGTCTCTTAGGCCACCCACATTAGGAACACACAACCGGCCTTAGTAACGGAGCACACTATCCCCCTTGGGTGAAGACCTTTACCTTCTTTTCGATAACCAACTTCTTCAACTAAAGCGTTGTTGGATCCAATTCTTTCTTTGCCTTGACATCTACCACCAAAGATGATTTAGACCCATTTTATACATGTCTGATACCCACATTGGAATCACTCACTCTCACCCCCAAATGGGCCAATCAATGAAAATGTCACGCCCCAAAGAGAGGGGAGGCGCGACCGGCACCCGGTGCCGTTATTGGCCGGGTAAGCCACTAAACATGCTAGTGAACTAACTAGGGATCAGAAGAAAGTCAGGCAGCATAACGTCTGAAATACTAAGACTGGACATTCTAGGTCATGACCTGATAAACAGTAACTCATGTACAAGATAGATAAACCAGAACAATAGGGTACTAGTTAGCCGACAAGGCTGTAACAATAGAGGTACAGGCACATACTATATATACATGCCAATCTGATGACCGAAGACTGAAAGGCACAAAAGAACCAACCCACAATAACATGTCCACAATAGCCTCTATGAGAATCACTAACACTGTCGAGACAGGGCCCCGACATACCCAACTGTACAACAAAAAGTAAACATCCTGTGAAAGCTCCAGGAAGAGGTGGAGCTTACCAACTCATAGCTGAATGGGCTTCTAGTGGAGGGGTAAATCAGAACCCCTACCTGAACCTGTAACCAAAACTCAAGTAGTCTTAATGGCCAACAAGCCACCTCCTAGTGATAAAAAAAAATGCATGGTATGCTCGAGTCTCGCATGTCGTGAATATATATATATAGATGCAAATGCATGACATACCCAACCAAATGCTAGCACTGGTGGTCCTTTCCGGTAGCTAACCGGCATCATATCTGCCAACCTGTGGCCATCTGTACCATATACATATATAGTTGGGCAAATAGGCCCCATACCTTCGATTATAGCTCGAAGCCCATGCATAACGTGCAATGTATGATATGAATGTTGAATGCACATAGTAAGCCATAGCAAGAACTTAGAAAATCTTGGCTCTTTGGTACACTTATTCTCATAGCATCACAATCATTGTCATTTAGCCAATCTTGGCTCATTGATACATTTATTCTCATAACATCATAATCGTTGTCACAACATATACATATGGCTCGTGGGATTATACATGTCCTTTTTAACAAGTTTTCCCTTGCATTCTTCATTTATTTTAGTGACACTACACAAAGAAGAGAAACGCCTCTAACCTATGAATAGGTAGCTGGAAGACCGACAAAATGATATATAGAAATTGAATGTTCGGTTTAAATGAACGAATGGAATTTCAACCTAATACCACCGTGAAAATAACTCAGCTGTAATCCCAGTGCCTTTCACAGAAGGTCTTTCTAACAACAGAATAGTAAGATATCGCATTTGACATTTTGGGAAACTTCCCAGATTTCGTGCTAAAAGGAGGGACGGAGCTTAGCCTTAACATACCTCTCCAACGAACGTTCGATTGCCAAAAATTCCTTCCCCAAAGTTGTTCCTTACGTCCTAAGCTTCGCAACGACTATATGTACGCAGCTTAAAGACACCTATAAATAGTCAAAAATTCAGCATTAATGACCAGATTCGGCAAGGAGCATTTACGCGAGGAAATGTCCGTAAAACTTCGTAAAATTAACGGAAAAGAGCTCCACAATTATAACCTAAACATACCAGCTGCAAACCAACAATACCAGCAAGAAAACCACTTTTTTTACAGCCCAAGAACAGCTCCAAACACAGCTAATATGAGGGAAAAACAATTCCAAAACGTAAGGCACGCATTTCTAGGCACGGAGACAAATTTTAACGGTAAAAATGCGAAAAACTTACCTAAATCGCTTAGAGAACCCTTGGGAGCTTTCTCTTCTGTTGTAAACTTGTTTGGGACGAAAATGGCTCAATTTTGAGCCATAAAGAGTCAAAATAGCCGACATTTAAGTCGGGTCAACCCGACCCGACACATGACCCGGTTTTCAGCTCGGGCAGTCTCGGTAAAACGGTCATAACTCTTTATTCTGAGGTCGGTTTGATGCGCGGTTTTGTGCGTTGCAAACTAGACTCATAGATCTTCAATTTGATAGGTCATGGACCGTCTAACTCCGTATAGTTTGGGAGATATAACCCAATACATTTGACCCAAATTTAAGAAGGATTTCTTAAAGAAAGTTACGGTAACTTTGGCCAACCTTTATCTTGCAACTTTCTTGATTCCAAAACTTAATGTATGACCTTTGTGCTATTAAAATAACTTAAAGAAATCCATAATTAGCAAATTATAAACTTTTAATTCCATCTGAAAAGTGAAACCTTATTAGACCTTCCGAAAAGGGCGAGGTGCCACTTGGGTCATTTCTTTAATCCTGAAAGTGCATTTAGGGTATTCCTTTAGCTTAAAACTTTAGGTCCTTGAAATTACCACTTATTGACAGCCTTATTATCCTTAGGTTCTATCCAAATTCATGTATGTCTTATATGACACACCACCCTATGTATATATAGAAGACGAGGAACACGGGGTTTCACAGAAAATCCTTCACCAACTCCCTTTTACTATCCTCAACATGAGCCACACACCCCATGAATGCTCCACTGAGTGTATCAACCACAATATTTACCTTTGTTAAATGATATTACACACTCATGTTATAATTTTTGAGGAGTTAGAGCCACCTTCTTTAAATTTGCCCCAAATTTAGGTACCTTTGGCTAAACATATATTGTAAGTTCTTGTGATTGATGAACATATCAATACGTACCCCATAAAGATAGTGTCACCATATATATTTTCAAAGCAAACACCACCACCGCTAATTCCAGGTCATGAGTTGGATAATTTCTTTCATGCACTTTCAATTGCCTGGAAGCATAGGCTATGGCCTTACCATTTTACATTAAGACACAACCTAATTCAATGTGCATGGCATCAAAATACACCATAAATGTATTCAAACCTTCCGGCAACGACTATATAGGGGCTGAAGTAAGTCAATCTTTCAAAGTTTAAAACTTTTCCCACATTTATTTGACCATCGGAATTTGGTCTTCTTTTAAGTCAATCTTGTCAAGGGTGAAGAAATAGATGAAAAAAAATCATCAACAGACTTTCTATATCACTCAATCAAACCCAAGAAGCTCCTAATATCTGATGGAGTCAATGGTCTAAGCTAATTCTTCACTACTTTTTTCTTCTTTGGGTCAACCTTAATCTTATCACTGGACATCACATGTCCGAGAAAGGCCATCTTTTTCCACCAAAACTCACACTTGCTAAACTTTACATATAATTGCTCTGTAACAATCCCTAGTTTAGGAGCCTGAGTGTAGAAAAATTGGCTAGGCACTTGGTTTACGAGGCGACTAACAGCCCGTAGATTGTTCTACAGCCTGTACGGTCAGTTCTTAAATATAGAACTTCAAGAAGGGGAAAAGTTTCCAAGTGTGGAGTAACCCACGAACCAAGACACGACCCGTAATGCATTTCACGACTTGTGGATAGGTTCGTGAGTGGGATCCCATACATAAAGGAAAATTGATGTTTTTGGGAAGGTGATTTACGAGTTAGCAAACGACCCGTGGAAAATGATTCGACCCGTATAAGGTTTCATATAAAGAGGTCAAGTATAAGACGAAAATTTGTCTAAGTGTGAAAGGACTCGATGAGTCCAATCACGGCCCGTAAGTAATTGTACAGCTCATCCTGTTTGTCGTGGTTTCCAATTTAGCAAAAATCATATTTTACGATTCTCAGGTGAGCCATAAGACGAAAGAACTTATGGCCCGTAAGTCAGTTTGTGGCCTATAGTTGGGCTCTCGTAAGTGGCTTCCGACAGTTTTTAATGAGAGGTAATTTGATCATTCCCATCGATTCTATTCAACACCATGTCATTTTGGGGATGGAAAAGTGTAAGTACCTAGATTTTTTTCGAGTGGCGTTTCCAAATCTCTTAGAAATGTCCCGAGTGAACTGTTAGGAATCACTCCATGGAAGGCCCACACGAGTTGTGTGAAGCCACAAGGACTGTGTGGCCTCCCGTGGAGGGACACTTGGTCCAGTTCATGGCAAGAGCAATTTGAGACGGAGGGGATTTTGGACCAAGTGAGGGCACACGGCCACTAACACAGTCTGTGTGATGTGTCATGGGCCGTGGGGATCTCCGTGTAACTCACTATGTAAAATTTTTCTAAGAATGGAAGTACCGTCTCGTAACTTTGTCGTGCAAAATTATTTCAAGTACCATCATATGGTCAATGTCATGACCCATGTGGAGTCACACAGACCATGTAGCTGTTCGTGTGGTATCCCTTAGCTTCACATAAATTTCCTCTATGAAATTTCTAAGTAACGGTTCATGGTCACTGTTCACGGTCCGTGTGACGTCTCACAGATCGTGTGAACCTGACAGTTCCAATTTTTGCCCATTTCATTAATGGCGTTTATGTAATTTTGATTTATTTTAATTATGAATTATGACTTTTTACCTATCCTAAACCCCTAATTCAGCTGATACCCTTCCCCTCTTAATTCATTCTCCTAAAACCTTCTACCCCCCTCATAAGATCACCTCCCCGTTCCTCTCTACTCTCCCCTCTCAAGGTTCAAGGCTAGGGTTCAATTGAAGTCCAATTCAAGCTAAGTCCTTCCCTCAAAATTCAGCTCCTCAATTTTGATTCTTGGACCCTTTCAACCAAGAAGACCCAAAGATCTTTCAATCTACTTCATGAATTTAGTTAACTTTGCATATGAGATTTCATTACTTGATCCATTTAAATCCAATTGATATATGAATTGTATTCTACCTATTATTTCAATTCACTTTGATCACTATTATGATGATTTACATTGGGTTATGAAGTTATGAACATGCATGTCCCCTTTTAAGGTTGATTTATGCATGGGTGACTTATACTATGTTTTATATGTTGATTTAATTATAGATTTACTTAATTTAATATTATGATATTGATTTTAACTTGAATCTATGTTACCCATGCTATCCACACATCATGCATTGCATTGCATTCATGAGCATTGGTATATGAAAATTATGAAATGGGTTAACCCCAATTATATTTTATGAAATGATTTTGATATGATTTTGGTAAGACATTGGTTATGACAAGAATGTGATCACATACATGTCTTATGATTATGGTTCTTTGAGCATCTCGGGTGCTTGCACCATCTCATATATGTGAATGAGCTATTCCTTGCATTAGCACCACGATTATGATTTGACATTTGAGCCTAAATTTGCATTGAATAGTTTTGTAACGAACATTGTATCTCTTGAAGCACGTATATTTATAAGTATTCATGTGGGATGTTGTTGACTTAGCACCGATGGATTGGGGGCATTAGGGCTATCCCCAAGGGCCCTCTCCCTTTCCTTGAACTATGTGCAAACATAGGAACGTTAACCATTACCGAAATAACTGGGTCGTAAGGGATGGTATTCGTTTATGATTATGATATGTTATGTATGATTATGGAAAATCCTTCCCAAATGGTGAGTTCCGTAAGGAAGGTGACCATCCACCAAAATGGTGAGTTGCGTAAGGTGTGATATAGATTACCTTTGGCATGTAATCTTCTCCTACCGATGGGAGGTCTTTATCGGACTAATTCATGTAATAGCTCTTATGGATTTGATTTGTCAGTTATAGTCCATCCCCACTATATATGAGCATTGTTGCATTTCATGCATCATAAAATTTCATGGCATCTTGTATACACTTCCATTGATTATATAATTCTTTCTATATTATGTGCCCTTGTCATCTAACATTAAAATGCAGGTTTGGTAAGTCATATGCATTGCATGCCAGCATACTTAGTACATTCAAACGTATTAACACATACTCTATGTCGACATGATTTTACCATATAAGGGCCGAGCACTTTAATTACCAATCGTTTGACGAATAGTCCGATCCAGAAGTATACTGTGGTGAGTCCCATCTTCCAAGGACGAGCCAACTGCCTTTCCTTTATGTTATTTCATGATGTTCTTCCTTATTTGAGGGTGAGCCCAGAGCTTGTCTCGGCCCCTGTTTCATTTTGATTAGAGGCATTTGTTAGACATCATGTAGACTTTAATAGACTTCTTAAAGTCTTTATGCTATGCGAAATATTGGATTTACATATCCCTATCTTTGGATTTATGGAAATCTCGTGCTTTGATTATATGTTTATGGATATTAGCGTGGAACGTCCCAATTCCCCATTCTGTCCCCATAGCCTAAGTCCTATTTCCCCCATCCCTTAGAACTATGTGTTACTATTTGAACGTTTTCTTGAACCGATGATGTGGATATGGATATGGATACTTGAGGCTTGTTTAGGGACCCTCGGTTTCCATTCGCCATGTCACATCTAGGCCCTAGCCCCAGGTCGTGACAAAAAGGGACCTATAATGACCCTCACGTCCTACTTTACTTCATTCTATACTCCTAAATTCTCTAAGGCAAAGGAGGTCCTCAAGAACTCCCAAGAACAAGCTAGGGTTTCCGAAGTTTCTTCCTCAAGACTTCAATTCTAATTCTCTCTAGTTTCTCAGGTATGTGAGTTGATTTATGGGTATCCTTTCATCCATGGAATTCCCTATTATACATTTTATCTTTTCTTTAAGTTCCTAAATTCTAATGCATGCTTATGATGATTTTATGGTTCCTATGCTACTATATGATACTCATGAAGTTCAATGACTACTTTTCTAAGTAAATGTATATATATTTTGAAGTTGATGTTTATTCTAAGATAGGTTTTGATATGATTAAGGTTGGGTGATTTCAATGTTCCTTTTTAAATAGATTTCATAAGACTTATGTGATTTATGATTGTTCCATGCATCAAATAAGTCCACCTTATTTTTCAAAGAAAGTTCATATGAATTATGACTATGATTAGGGCATTCATGAAGAGCTTCAAATTAAAGTTAACCAAAGATATATTGTGACGACCCGGACCTAGGGCCTAAAAGTGACATGACGAATAGGAACCCCAGAGTCCCCAAACAAGCCTCAAAGTATCCAAATCCATATCATCGGTTCGAAAGCGCATTCAAATAAAAACACATAGTTCTAAGGGATGAGATAGTAGGACTCACGCTATGGGGATATCAAAGGGAAAGGGATTTGCATGGATTCATGTAGCACATAACACATAAGAACTGGGGGGGGGGGATAAGTATGACTCACTCTATGGGGGCGATACGGGGCTTAGGATCTTCTACATTTCCACATCAAACATACATACGTATCATAATTCCCATAATCAATCCATGATACTCATACCCAATAGATAACCGAAATCATAAGCTTCAACTACAACACATAACATATAAGATCTACGAGAGTCTACAAGATGTCCAACAATGCCTTTAGACATAAGATGGGATGGGGGCCAAAACATGTCCCAAGCTCACCCTCAAAGTAAATAACACAAACAAGACTTCATAGGTAGAGGATAGGTGGCTTGTCCTTGGAAGATAGGACTCACCACAACAAGCAAAACTGGGGATCCGATGACGTTGTGCGGTGGATCGATGTTCTCCTCGGTCCCTACATGTTGAGATCATGTAGGCAGGAGTATGCATTAGTACGTTTGAATGTACTAAGTATGCCGGGCACGCAATGCATATGATTATCAAACCTCCACTTCAATGTTAGATAACAAGGGCACATAATATAGAAAAAGCATATATTCAAGGAAGCATAGTATAACGATATGCTATGAAATTCATGACGCATGAAAAAGCCTAACTGTCCCTTGAAGTAAGTCGCTGTCAAGCAAAAAAGCAATCGTATAGAGGTTAAAATGATACGCTGAAAAATATTCACAAGATATACAAAATTGTCTTATCTCAGCTTCATCGGAGTTCCAATATAGAAGGATATCCTTAAATACAGAATCTGGAATATTTTTAGGTTTATTTGCCATTCAAATTTCCTCATTGTCATAGGCATAAAAGAATTGTTTTTCTTTATCCTACTCTTGTACTCTCTCCAAGCAAGTTTAATTGCATTCAAAGCCCATTCTTTTCCAATATTAGGAATGTCATATTTCTCCTACAATTTGTGCAACTGGGTTAATGGAAAAAATAAAAAATACTTTCAAACTAAAATTAAAAACATTGAGAACTTCTAACTTTGATATAGTTCCACATATCCTTGTGCGCCTTTAACTTTTTCCAAGTAAGTACATTAAGAGGACAAAATGTTTCATTCCTTGCCAATGTGCCAAGGAAGCTACCCAACTCCTTTACCACTGCTTCAGTAGGACCAATAAGCTGGTGCAGTTCATTTAGCACGATCAGTTTGCGCTCATTACGTCTATGTACAACTGACATTTGTTTATTACCTCTTTTCTTTTTGTTAGTGGAATGACCTATAATAATATGATCAAAAAATTTTATAGTTACATAGAATATTTCTTGAATAATAAGAATTTAACTTTGAATACTCTTGCCTTGCTCCTCAAATCGGCCATTTGCATCAAGATTGATAGAATTCTGTACATGATCTTGTTGTATTAATTCCTGAATTGCTTGCGATGCAGGAGTCGTGGGATGTACCAACTGTTGTTGCACTTGTTCATGTATTGCTAGTGATGAGGGAATAGTGGAGATTGTTTGCGCTGCAGAAGAAGTAGTATTCACAGGCATGTGTCGTATTTGAGATCTAGCCCGAATGTAGTCTAAGTTCTACTTGAGCTTGTGTTGATATTCCTTTAACTTGAGCTTGTGAACATCTATAATGTAGTTTGAGGTATGCTTTTGCTGGTGACTTGATATCTTTTTGTTTCGAAAAGATACAACTGATCTAGCTGAAAAATACTTTTTGTTCTTAATATTCTTGCCTTTTCTTGAACACTCTTCTTGACTCATAATTATTAAGTCTCTGTCTGTAAAAATGAAATAAGAATTAAACCTCATATGAAACCATAAAGTACAAAAATAGTTAACTCCTAGCAAGTAAACAATATAGGTAGAAGACACCAAATAGAATTAAAACTTCATGATTATGTTGTTTTATACAATTTATAATTGCACTTAGCCTATTTCCTACCATCAACAATATTTCTGAGAGAAGTCCTAGGCATATCCTCTGTTTATGAAATTTTTACTGGTAGATGTTTAGATATTCACTAGAATGATGTTGTAGTTGCACAACTTATTTCTCTTAAAAGTGTTGTAGTGGTGGTAGCAAGAATGTCAGAGAGTGGCCTCCAGGGCTTAGTTTAAGTAGCAAAGATTGAGGGACTTGCGACTTAGGCCACAGATTTGAGCCCTATGCCATGTGAACTAAGCCTCGTAAACAAAGGAGAAGGATAGAGTGGTGGGCCCATTATACCAAACTTTTAATGGCTGCGGTGGGTCCTACGGATTGGCCCTAGACAAATTTCTCAGTTAAAAAAATTGTTACAAAGTGCTTATCCTAACATAAGTGTCATCTCTGTAATAGTCATTTGCCTTAAGTTTGCTACAAGTAATAAAATGATGGAGCTGGAGTTGACTAATTTATACTTTCAATTTCATTTTTTTGTGAAAATTTACCAACTTTTAAAGTAGTGGTGCCTTCTTTAGCCATTATAAGTTCCATAGACATGTGCCCGAGTTATCCTACCATCGCAATTCATGAGGAATTTACTTGCCAAGAAAATCACTATTGTCCAGTTTTAAGGATTGAAGAAGTTGTTGATAGGTATTGTCAAGTCAATAATTCTTTTAGGAATCAAGAGAAGGATCAATGTTCAGCCGCTTGTGCGAAAGCCCAATCAACAGTAATTAGGAGATGATTAAAAAGAACCAACAGTATGGGCGGAAGAAGAAAGGTCCGAAGCATTCACATTCTCATAGGCTAAGACTCTGAATTCCATTGCTATAACTAGATCTCAGATGGGTTCAACATGCTCCCTAATTATAAATTCTATCTTTTGGCCAACTACTCGTCTTTAATTAGGAGATGAACAAAAAGGCTAGCAGTTATCTGAATAATGGAACCATGGGCAGAAGAAGAAAGGTCCCAAGCATTTACATAGGAGTGATCTGAATTCTATACTCCAAAGCTGAGTAAATTCCTAATCTACTAACCAATGGATGGTGATTATCAGAGAAAAAAATTTAACCATTTTGAATCCAGCATCCTATCTAAAGAGGATTTGGTCCTGTCAGAAAAGAGGATTAAGTCCTGTCGAGCTGTGTTAATAGAATAGGATAAGACAGGTTATGTCCAAGACTTCTCTCGGAAAAGAGGATTTGGTCCTGCCGAGCTCGGTAGTGCCCACTAGTCCTGTTGAGCAATTGCTCCAAAAAAGCTTTTTAGGACCGAGCCTCACATTCAGTGGCATCTTGTTTCAGGTTCATCCTATTTTTGGTGGGATAATTGGTTAGGGACAGGACCTTTAGCTCAATAAAAAATGATATAACCAGGTCCAACAGTATCAGAGTTGCTGCTTTCCTTTATCAGGGACAGTGGAATGTAGAGACGATCACTCAGGTTGCTCCATCACAGCCTATTCTAAATACTCGTGCTCATCAAGTCCACTATTAGGCAACCAATACTGACAAGGCAATATGGAAAACAAAGAGTGAAGGTAACGTCACTTGTTCCTCAGCATGGGACCTCATCAGGCAAAAAAAGGACAGAGTTGGTATCAACACAGACTTTGAATAAATTGATCCCTTTCAAATGCTCATTGTTGGTAGTGGAGGGCTATAAGGGGCAAGTTACTACATTTTTGTTGGTGGGCACTTTTCTAGGAACACTTATGAGTTCTTTATTGGACCTATTGATATTAAAAGGAGTTACACTCCCTTTAGGAGTCTGCTAATGAGATAGTGGTCCTATAAAGGCAAGAATGATGCTTACAGATTGATTCTCCAGTCTAGCCCTATTTTTGTGTGTTGGAACCATATGATATCCACAGATTTATTCTATGTTTGCAAAGACACTGTCCATCTGTTATCTATAGCTTATCCATATATCAAGTGGCCATCTAACTGGAAGGAGCTAATCTTAATAGGTGACGGCTGCTTAATGGTCAAGTTCTTTTAAATATATACTCGACGAGTTTCTTTGTGTGAATTTACAGGTACTATTATCAAAACAAAAATAGAAGAAAACTCAGAATTTTACTAGTGAAGCTGTGATGCTCTTTAGTGATTAACTGCCTTTCCTCACTTAGATTTTAAAAATCCTGCAAAAGAATATAGAATTTTAAATTAAAATTTCAAATGAAATAATTGATAAGATATGAACAAGCATGAATATAAAAATACGTATGTAACCAATTATCCTCACTCACAAAATTGAAACTCAAAACAACAATATGCATATATTTTAAAAGTTTAGAACATCCTTGTCTAATCGTCTTCTTCCATCCAATCCCAATCAGTACCATCAAGTCCATCATTCTCTTTCGATGTTTCCACAACTATGTATTTGGAACATTTTTCATCATATGGAAGATCAACAACATCAATGGACACATCTTCTCTCGAGCATCTAAAGTCACCCTCATCAAATCCAGCTGAGGAACCAATTTCATCGTTAGACTCCCTCCAAAATGTGTCTCCTATGTTAGGAAAATTCTCTTCTTCAAGGTCATACAAATCAACATGCACTTTATTTCTTGCATAATAAACATCTTTCTCAATTGGATCCGCTACATAAAAAACTTGATGAACCTGTGATGCCAACACAAAAGGATCATCTTTACTACATAATTTGTTGAAGTATACCCGGGTCAATCCATACTCATCAACTTCATTCTGAAACCAATCACATCTAAATAATACAACATTAAAATAACCATAATAATCAATCTCTATGATATATTGAATAACTCCATAGTAAACAACCTCTCCATCGATGGGATTTTGGTCCCTAACACTCACAAAACTATCAGTTGTCACAAATAAAGTCACTCCACTATTTTGAGTCTTAAGTGGAGCATCATGACTTTTTGTATGAAAACGATATCCATTAATAAAGTATGCGGTATATCTCTTGGCTACCACATTAGGCCCTTTGGATAACCATCTTATATGATGAGGTACTTCAATATTTTGAATTTTCTCTTCAAACCAATTGCTGAATTCACGATTGTGGTTCCTTGCTCTTGCCCATACATTCGATCGAGTATGATCACCCACTAAAGTCTTATGTTCCCTACAATGATGCGTATGACAAAATTCAATTATTTGACATTTATAAATGAATAATGCTTAAAATATATATATATATTTATTGTACAATTTACCTTACGCAATAAATCTTTCCACTTGGTCATGTCTTGTATTTAAAAGGGCATATCAATGTTCCTTAAAATGTAATTGTGGATCCATAAAGAAAGTACAATCCTTTGTCTTCTCCCGTCCAATTGGATGGCCTATCTTAGGAAATATAGGAGAATGATTCTGATCAGATTCTTCATCCTCAATTTGATATCTACTAAATCTTGTTTTTACACCATCGTGTAGGTATCTCGAATAAAAGGTCACTCGCTCTCCAGCTACAAAACCTTCTACCATTGATGCTTCTGGACAATACCGATTAAGAACGAACCCCTTCAAGTCACATAGCTCTCTCTCAATGGAATACATACAATGAAGATGAGTCGGGCACCCAAGCTTAATCTCATTCACTAAATGAACACTTAAATGTACAACAACAACATACCCAGTGGAATCCCACAAGTGGGGTCTGGGGAGGGCAAAATGTACGCAGACCTTACTATTACCTCATAGAAGTAGAGAGGCTGTTTCCTGGGAACCCTCGTCTCAACCCATAGGCAGATTAGACTAGATATGACAAAGATGAAAGGAAAGAAAAGAATGTGAAGAGCGACTACTACTGAAAAGCACATAATATTATGCAAATACTATAAATTTAACACATGTGATACAGATAAAGACAACACCCTACACCAACCCGCGGCTAAACATCAACCTAACCTTGCTAACCTATTAGCCTTCTACTCTAATACACGACTTTCACTCCTTTCTATCTAAGGTCATGTCCTCGGTGAGATCAAGTCTCGCCATGTCCTGTCTAACCACCTCTCCCTAGTACTTTTTCGGTCTACCTCTACGTCTCCTAGCGCCTCCTAAGTCCAACCTCTCGCATCTCCTTACGGGAGCATTGGTACCTCTTCTCTGCACATGTCCAAACCATCGCAGTCTCGCTTCCCTCATTTTATCAGCCACCAGGGCCACCTCTAGCTTCTCCCGAATGGTCTCATTCCTAATCTTATTCCTCTTTATGTGCCCACACATACATCCCAGCATCCTCATCTCTGCAACCTGCATCTTCTGGACATGTGCCTTTTTTATTGGCCAACACTCCACCCCATATAACAAAGATGGTCTTACCACCATCCTGTAAAACTTACCTTTGAGTTTACGTGGTATCTTCTTATCATACAATACTCTAGAGGCAAGCCTCCATTTAGACCAAGCTGCCCCAATATGATGTGTGACATCATCGTCGATATCGCCACTACTCTAGATGATGGACCCCATATACCTACAGGATGGATGAAAAATCATCTCAAGGTTGGATAATATTACACCAATTTTAGCCTCAAGTTTTTCATGATCTTTTCTCCTTTTACTGCATATGACTTTAAAATAATTTCCCAACCTAATCAATGTCAATGCAGAATTCATAGGTAGGACTTTCCTAACAACAATCTGAAGTAGGTGATGCATCATAAAATGAGCATCATGACTCTTTTACCCTCATATCTTCATCTTTTTCAGATGTATATGATTTGAATTAGTTGAAGCACATCCTGTAGGTAATTTGGCCTTTTTGAAGACTTTGCAAAATAACTTTTTCTTTTTGGGATTCATAAAGAAAGAAGATTGACATTATCTTTTCTTGGTTGTAGCTCCTTATGTATTCCCATTTCTTGTAAGTCATATTGAGAAGAAATATGATCCTTTGTATTTCCATCTATCTCCAATAAAGTTCCAAGTAAACTATCACATATATTCTTCTCTATGTGCATCACATCAAGATTATGCCTCAATTTGATGGAAATTCAATCAAGATAGATCTTTTTTTCCACAGACCCTTATTATCTCAAGACCTTTTTTTTCGCCCCATTCCAAAAGTATTATTGAATCTATTAAGCTCTTCAAGCACTTTGATACCTGACAAAGGAGTAGGTGCTGGTCTATGTTCCTCCTTACCATCAAATAACTTCTTTTCTTTTCTCAATGGATGATCACTAGGCAAAAATCTTCGATGACCTAAGTAACATATTTTGCAACTATGCCTGAGATATTGAGAGCATGCGTCGTAATTACAAGTAGGACATGCCAACTTTCCTTTCGTACTCCATCCCAAAAGCATAACTAATGGATGAAAGTCACTGATTGTCCACATTAAGGTGCCCCCATTTGGATTGTTTCCTTGGTCACAACATCATATGTTTCTACCCCATGTTCCCATAATTCCTTCAATTCTTCAATAAGTGGTTGTAGGTACACATCTATATCACTTTCTGGATATTTTGGACCTCGAATAATCATTGATTACATGATATACTCTGGCTTCATGCAAATCCATGGTGCTAAAATATAATTCATCAACATAACATGTCACGTGCTATGAGAATTACTCATGGTTCAGAATGGATTGAAACCATCACTTGGGAGTCCCAACTGAACATTACGAGGATCTTTAGAGAAGAGTGGGTGTAATAGTCAAAACTCTTCCATGCTTCCCCATCAGCAGGATGCCTTAAATTTCCATCATTGGGTCGTTCATTAGCATGCCATCTCATTGCAACATCAGTTTAATGACACATGAACAATCCCTGAGACCTAGGCTTTAAAGGAAAGTACCTTAAAACGTTTGCAGGAATTTTAGAGATTGTACTTGTTGAGGCACCCTCAATACTCTTCCATCTAGAACACCCACAAATAGAGCAATTATCAACTTTTTCATTGTCCTTTCAAAATAACATGCAATCATTAGGGCATGCATGTATTTTTTTCATAATCAAGACCCAAGTTTTTAATCATATTTCTTGCCTTACTGAAAAACTCTAGTATTTGTGCAAAAGAAAATGCCTCTTTTATCAATACTACCAAGTCTTAAAATGCTAGATTGCCTTAACTCATGCAAGGATTTAAACAAGTATAATCCAATGGTGAAACTTAATTTACTGAAATTTTCATAACTCGGATATAGTTGCTGTTTTCCTTCCTCCAACAATTTAAAAATTTTTTTTGCATCTTTCGATAATTTTCCCTTACTCCTTTTGCATCCCCTAACTCCGCCGCTACATTTATAAATATCATGAAGTAGTCCATCGATATCATCATGCAAATAAAAACTTCATCGTTATTGATCTGTTGAGGTGTATTTCCTGAGGAAGACCTTTCACCACGAAAAACCCATTTAGTGTAACCAACAACAAATCCATCAGCAACTAAGTGATCCTCGACCATATTTCTATAATGCCAATAGCGATTCATGCATTTTTTGCAAGGGCATAATATCTCATTTCCTTAAGAAGCTCGTTCAAATGCTGATCAAGAAAATTGTTCACTCCATGAACATACTCATCGGTCCATCTTAGACAATTCATCCAATTTTTATCCTTATTATCCATTAAAATACTGAATGCAAATTTATGCTTTATCTAGACATGAAAATACTATTTGTTCTGTTTTTACCAAGCCGATGGTAAAGATTCCTTCATACATGGGTCTAATGTTAGTAGTTCTCTGTTTTTGTACTTCCTATGTCAACACTTTTTTTTACAGTCGTAGAGAAAAACCATATTTTTATTGTCTCGGTAGTACTTATGACACAACTTGTACGAGTAACTTGTACATATGTTGATACAATACGATTTCAGCTCTTCTGCATAAATAAAGCAAGTAAAGACACAATAACTAAAACAAAGAGTGTTAACCATAGCACGCCATACCCAGTGACTCTCAAGATATAGAGTGCACCAAACATATTATTTTCACTTCCCACATACAACACCTAGAAAGAAGCAGAAAATTCTTCAAAGGTAGTATTTAGCACTTGGGATAGGGAACACCAATAGAGTTGACATAGTTCCTTAAATTTGGGTTCTTGAGATAATTGTAGAGGCAAGGCTTTTGCTCCCTAATCTTGCTGCAAAAGAGGGTAGATGGGGGTGAATTCGATATGATTGTGCTAAGGCAAACACTCAGCTGAATCACACTGCACGTTATAGCTGCAGAGATGTATGCTTCAACAAGAAGCAGAACTAGAACTATGAGAACTGCAAGTTTTGATGTTGTCTTCATTATTTCACTTGAAGAGAAATGTGGGTTTTTTTTTCTTTTTCTTGTTTGCTTCAGTATAGAAGAGAGAGTTGGAGGAATAGGACTTGGATGAGCTTACCCACACATTAATTTCAAGACTTATGAGCTTAACAACTTCAAAAATTATGTCAAACAGGTTACCACATTTTCAATGACCTAAACAGAACATCTAAGTTTTTTCTTCATCAATTGAGGTCGATGGGAGTAGATAACTAGTGGGTTGAGTCTAAAGTTTTTCAAGAAGATGAAAGAAAAGCTAAAGATATAACAAATTAATTACCCAACCAACCTAAAGAAGAATAAATATACAAGAGAAAAAGCAAAATATGCATAAAACAAGTAATTTTTAAATGAATAATTAGGGCAAGAGCTGGATAGCATAACGATGATTTTAGAGTCAGAGGAATTAGGGATCTGAAATTAGTGAAGAAACTAGAACTTTTTGGACTCTCTGGTGAATGATTATGCACTTTCTGATATTTGAGTTGGAGGTAATCTACTTTGAAATCTCAATTGAAAACCCAGATGAAAAGCCTTTCTCCAGGTGAACAATAATGAGATTATCTGGAACAAAAACTAGATATAGTAACTGAGCGATACAAAGCTAAGATGAGATTATCTGGAAAGATGATTGGAGAAGAAAATCTTTTGAAGGCATTTTGGACTTGGCTGTATCGGTACTAGGAAAAATTTCTAACAGAGAAAAATGTTGTATTTTCTTTTTGTTAGAAATAAAAGATGGAGGTAGTGTACATTATAATTGGCGGTATGATGAAAATTAGGAAATAAGGAGGAAATTATACAACCATAGTAATAGAATTAGACCTGTTGCCATAAATATTTATCACAACAGTTGTACAAAACTGTTGTAATTAGCTCTCTATGGCAATAGTTATTTGAACAATTGCAATGCTTGTTTGATAATACGTGTTAGTAAACCAATATACTTTATGCAACACCTATAACCTTTGCCATAAATATCGTTACCATAGGCCTAATTTCCAGTAGTGAAAAGATGGCCCATAGCTCCTATCCCTTATGATTTTTCCGCAATATGTTTTTATTTATTACCTATGAATGCTTGAGATGCTTAGATGGCTTGGGTGAGGTGCCTAATTTCAAGTATCTCATTTGCTGCATCATGACTAAGCCCCTAGGTTGAGTCATTGCAAACTTGGTATCAGAGCACAAGGTTTTAAAATATTTCTCGGATGTCATTGCGTACCCCGTAGCATCGAGTCTAGTGCGCCACTATCTTAAATGAGAGGCTATGAGATGGTTTAGGAAAGTCTTCCCATCTATCTTATTCGATGTTGTGCGATAGAGTTTAGTAAGTTTTTCTGCTAACTAACAATGGGCTTTTGTTTCTTTCTAGATCATGCCACCCTAAAGAGCTCCCCACCATTGAGGCACTCCAGACCAACAAGTTCCTCCGCTCCAATAGAATGAGAAAGTGTCTCATGTGGAGTTCAGAGCCGCTTGCATGGGGTTGGCCTAGGCATTGACCCATGAAGCCAATAGGGAGATAGTCGTATCTCCTCAAGTGCCTACCCCATCCGCCAGAGTCCATGACTTTATGCGAATAAATCAACTAGAATTTCATAGATCAAAGGTGGATGAGGACCTAATGGAATTTGGTGAAGAGGACTACCAGGTTGTGGGGGTGATGGCTGTGACGTCGAAGGACAAAGCTGAGTTGGTGGCTTACCAACATAAAGGAGTCAAAAAGATTTGGTACGAGCTATGGGCTGATGAGAGAGGTCAAGAAGCAAGTCCTATTAGTTGGGAGGAATTCAAGTGTGTTTTCCTAGAACGGTTCTTCCCCGTTGAGCTTAGGGATGTGAAGGTCCAAAAATTCATCAATTTGAAGCAAGGGAGCATGAGTGTGATGGAATATACCCTCAAGTTCACCAAATTACCCAAGTATGCTTCATTCATCGTTATGGATCTGAGGGCTCGCATGAGCAAATTCATTTCAGGTGTCTCCAAGTTGGTCTCCAAAGAATGGAAGATGATAATGTTGGTGAAAGAGATGGATATTTCCCAACAAATAACTTATGCCGAACAAATTGAAGATGAGAAGCTCCGAGAAAGGTCAAGGGTGTTCAAGCGAGCTCGTGTGGATGGTGGGAACTATTCTCACCAAAGGAGTGGTGGTTACAAATCTCAAGGTGGCCTAAGGAAAGGGTCCACGAACACTCCTCCTCGGAAAGACAAAGGGGTTGCCCCAAAGCTCCAAAGTCCAAATTCTTCCAAGTGTGGAAGACCCTATAAAGGGGAATGCTTAGCTGGGTCTAATGCTTTCTTTCTTATGGAAAGCTCAGCCACCATGATAAATACTACAGAAGTTGAGGCAAAAAAATCCTAGGGAGGGAGGGGTCCAGCTCAAGGTTCCCTAGGGGCCAATGGGTTTTATGCTCTTCACAGTCGTCAAGAGATTGAGGAAGCCCCAAATGTGGTCACCTGTATGTTACGAGTTTATGATTTTGTTTCATGTGCACTTTTAGATCTGGGAACATACTTGTCTTTTATAACCCTATTCTTCGCATATAAGTTTTACGCATTCTTGAAGTCCTCTATGAGCCTTATGAGGTGAGTAACCCCATGGATGAGTCTATTATAGCTCGAAGAGTCTATGGGGATTGTCCCGTTACTATTCTTCATAAAGTGATCCCATGTGATTTGGTTGAGCTCTCCATGGTATACTTCAATGTAATTTTGAGGATGAATTAGTTGCATGCTTCCTATGCCTCCACTGATTGTAGAACTCATAGGATTAAATTCTAATTCCCTAATGAGCCAATTCTTGAATGGAAAGGTAGTAACTCTTCATGTAGGGGTCAATTAATTTCTTTTGTCAAGGCCCGCAAGAAGATTTCCAAGGGGGTGTATCTACTACTTGGTGAGGGTCTAAGATGTCTTCCAATGTTTTTGCTCTTGAGTCAGTTCCTGTTGTAAGTGAGTTCCCTGATGTCTTCCTAGATACGTTACTAGGTGTCCCTCCTAAGAGGAAGATAGACTTTAGTATAGATATTCTTGCTGATACCCAACCTATCTCAACCCCTCCTTATAGAATGGATCCCACATAATCGAAAGAGTTGAAGGAGCAACTGAAGGATTTATTGGAAAAGGTATTCATTAGACCCAGTCGATTCTCATGGGGTGCCCTAGTGTTGTTTGTAAGAATGACGGATGGATCACTCCATATGTACATTGATTATCGAAAGCTTAATAAGGTCACCCTCAAGATTAAGTATCCTATCCCAAGGATAAATGATTTGTTTGATCAACTACAAGGGGCCACTCATTTTTTAAGATTGACTTGAGATTTGGTTATCACCAATTGAGGGTGAAGGAAAATGACATCCCTAAGACGACTTTATGGACTAGGTATGGTCATTCTGAATGTGTGGTGATGTCCTTTGGCCTCACTAATGCACCAACAATATTTACGGACCTTATGACAGGGTGTTCAAACTTACCTCAACATGTTCGTTGTGGAATTTATTGATGATATCCTTATCTATTCCCAAGGTGAGTAAGAGCATATAGAGCACTTGAGGGTAGTATTGCAGACCCTTATGGAACAGAAGCTGTATGCAAAGTTTGACAAGTGCGAGTTTTGTCTAGATGAGGTTGCCTTCCTTGGGCACGTGGTATCTAGAGAGGGCATCAAAGTTGATCCTGAAAAGACAGAAGCGGTAAGAAACTAGACAAGGCCATTAATTCCCACTGACATATGGAGTTTCTTGGGTCCAACAGACTACTATAGACAGTTTGTGCAAGACTTCTCTACAATTTCATCTGCATTCACCAACCTAACTCAAAAGAAGGCTATGTTTGTGTGGACAGATGAATGCGAGAGGAGTTTCAAGACCTTGAAAGATTTGTTGACTTTAGCCCCAATATTGATATTACCAGAAGGGAATATGGGTTCATCGTGTATTGTGATACATCAAGGATTGGGTTGGGTTTTGTGCAAATGCAATATGGTAAAGTGATTGTCTATGCTTCAAGGCAATTGAAATGCATGAGAAGAATTACCTGATTTATGATCTTGAGCTCGCAGCAGTGGTATTTGCCTTAAAGACTTGGCAACATTGCTTGTATAGAGTCCATGTGGATGTTTTCACTAACCATAAGAGTCTCCAACATGTGTTCACCCATAAGGATTTTAATTTGAGGCAACGAAGGTGGTTAGAGCTGCTCAAAGATTATAATATGAGTGTGAAGTATTACCCTGGAAAAGGGAATGTGGTAGCGATGCCCTTAGTAGGATTTGCGTGGGTGGCATATCCCATATAGAAGATGATGGAAAAAGGGAGTTGGTTAAAGATGTTCATAGATTTGCGAGGTTGGATGTAAGATTAAGTGAGTCTAGAAATGCTAGCACAATGGTTCTTCATGGGTCATCATCTTCTTTGATTGATGAGGTTAAGTCCAAACAAGATCTTGATCCCACATTGGTTGATCTAAAAATTTGGCTGAAAGATGGAATGGTAGAGTTCTTCTCACAAGGGAGAGATGGTGCACTTCAATATCAAGAGAGGTTGTGTGTACCCAACGATGACGAGATGAAGAAGTTGATCATGCAAGAAGCCTATAACTCTTCATATTCCGTTCATCCAGGCACTACCAAAATGTCTAGAGACTCGAGGGAGATTTATTGGTGGAATAGGATGAAGAAAAACATTTCTCAATTTGTGTTAAAATACGCCAATTGCCAACAGGTAAAAGTTGAACACCAAAGGCTAGGTGGCCTAGCCCAAGACATTGATATGCCTTCTTGGAAGTTGGAAGAGATTAATATGGGATTTTTAGTTAGGTTTCCATGAACCAAAAAGCGCTTTGACTCCATATGGGTGATAGTTGACCAAATGATGAAGTTAACTCATTTCTTTTCGGTTAAAACTACATTTAGTGCTGAGAACTATGGCTACTTCTATATCCGAGATTTGGTGAGGTTGAATTGAATTCCCTTATCTATCATATCGGATCATGGAGTTAAATTCACTTCTCAGTTTCGGAAGTCCTTCCGAAGAGGACTTGGCATTAGAGTGAAGTTGACTACAACTTTTTATCTTCAAACCGATGGGAAAGACGAAACGAGTATTCAAACTTTGGAACATATGTTGAGTGTTTGTGTGTTGGAATTCAAGGGATGTTGGGATGAACATTTCCCACTTATTGAGTTTACTTACCACTACAACTTTCATGTGAGCATTGGGATGACACCATTCGAAGCATTGTATGGTAGACGATGTAGGTCGCCCATTAGGTTGTTTCAAGTGGGTGAGGTGGCATTAATAGGCTGGACTTGGTGATGAATGCTATAAAGAAACTTAAAAGCATAAGGGAGAAATTGCAAGCAACCCAAAGCCACAAAAGTCCTACTCGGATGTGAGAAGAAGGGAACTTGAGTTCTAAGTGGGTGACTGGGTCTATTTAAAGGGGTCTCCAATGAAAGGTGTTCTCTTGTTTGGTAAGAAAGAGAAATTGAGCCCTAGATATGTGGGACCTTACAAGGGGTGAGGAGAGTGGGGAAAGTAACATATGAGTTTGATCTACCCAACGAGTTGAACTTCATTCATTCGGTCTTCCATGTGTCATGCCCCAAGCAGAGGGCCTAGATGTGACATGATGAGTGGGAACACAAAGGGATCCCAAACAATCCTCTTAAGCATCCATAGCACATCTTAGGTTTTGCGGAAGCATAGAAGAGTAATAAACATGTAGCACATAATTTCTAAGGGAAATGGGGCTTTGGACTCACGCTATAGGGATGGTGTAGGAAAGAGGATAAGTATGAATCACGTAGCAAATAAATCTAAGGGGCGAGTAAGTATGTCTAGAGCTATGAAGGCAACTATGGGCTTGGGACTTTCACCTCATCACCATCACCATATAAAACAAGCACATAAGGGAATGAGGACTAAGGGAAACCTTTCATAATTACATAGCATAGCGAGTCAAGCTCAATCATACGTAGTGATAACAATATCCAAAAAAAAAAACTCTAATCATGAATAGAATAGGGGCCAAGACATCTCTCGGGCTCATACTCAAAAGGTAGTACCTAGAATAGACAAGATATAATTAAGGCATGAAAGTAAGTGGATGTTGTCCCTAGAATTGGAGGACTCACCAATAGCAAATCTCTGCTTGAAACGTCTAGCCACATAGTGGAGGATGGAAAGGAACTCCGGTCCCTACATGGTTAGATCATGTAGGCAAATTATACTTTAGTACTTGAAATGTACTAAGTATGCGGGGTGCAAAGGAAACAAAGAACATAAGCCATAATTAAACAATATGTATGATCATAATCAATGAATATAAGCTCAATATGTCATGCATGCTCAATGCCACGGTCAAATATGCATAAGGAGTCATCAAGTCATATAAAATATCATATATTTATGGAAACGGATCATAATCGACATGTAAGACCAAGCGAGCTACTACTTGGAATCCAGATGTTCACTCCACACCGGACTAAGAGTGGTCTACTTTTCCAAGGAAAACCAAATACTCACCTTATGGGAACTCCACGCTTTTCAGAAAGTGCTTCATAATCACCTTACACAAACACCACCCATTTTGGTATACACATCTTATTATCCTTATGGGAACACCACCCTTTTCAGTATTTGATTTACATGTGCCATACATGAACACCACCCATTTTTGTCAGTCATGCAACTTAAGATATATGGATCCATTAACTAATTCATAAACCTATGGTTGCAACATAGTTATGGGAGTATGGTCATCTACCAAGGTCTGCTCGGTGCTAGGTCACAATCCAAAGGAATACTTAAATCATACTTATAGCCACAAAATGCAAACCATCGTAATATCATAATATCATCATAGTTCATAAAGTAACCTATCAAAACCAAAGCTTCTTAACATCAATATAGGGCTTCATAACTTTCATAACTTTCACAATATTTTCATGTCTCATAACATACATAATAGCCCTTTCAAAATTCATATCATTCATAGTTTCACATAACTTTCCATAGGCCTTCTCAATCATAGAAGCTTGGTATACATCTTTATTCAAATTATGGTGGGTTCGTGTATAAACTTTAAAACGAAGCAAATCATGAGTAATGCTATAAGAGTTACAAAATATAATCACTTATTAATTATTCAAAGAACCCACCAAAGTATAGTAAAACTTTGCTAGGGTATCATCAAACCCTCATATAAATAATAGATTTCACATAGATTTTCAATGCTTAATCATATAAATATTACTATAAAATACTTCATATTATTATCATACAAAAGGGTTCATTAAATCACCATAAAATTTCATAACTTAGGAAATCATAAATAAGAGGAGGAATGGTTGAGCTTGTGGAGGAAAGGTCCCCACAATCAAAACCCACATACCTTAGTGATGGGAAATGAGAAAACCTTAGAAAATGATGAGAAATTTGTAACCCTAGCTTGCATCTTCTCTTTAAAGACCTTGGAGAGCTTGAGAGTGTTTTCAGAACTTAGAGGATTTTGTAAATGAGAGGAATGGGATGGATTAGGGTTGTGAAGGCTTATAAGGGGCTCTTTGAAGGTCAAAACGACATAGTATAGGCATTAGACAACAGGAAAGGTAGGATTTGCCCCTTTTAAAATTTTGCCGAACAAGACCACGTGACTCCATTTTCAGGTCGTGGTCTATTCTGTGGGCCGTAGATAGGGGTTTTATCTAATAACATTTTAGACTTTCAAAAAGTCTCTGATTCACATTCAACGACATGGCCTACAACTTGTAAAAGATTCTATGGGCCGTCTGATAAGTTGTACACCCCACTTTAGAAATTATCATTTTCACTGAGTCTGAGCTTTAGCCCATGAACACCACTTACGACCCATTGAACGTTTTAAGGCTCGTAAGTTCCCTCGTAACAACTGGCACTTATATAATTTTAAGGACTCTTTTCTTGCACTTTTCATACTTCTCATGGGTAGGGCCTTACAATATCTCCCCCTTGAGAACATTCATTCCCGAATGTTACTAATGCAAGTTCTAGAGAACGGAGTACATTTATCATATGTCAATGCAACATATGCACCATGCAAATCTTTAAATCATGTTCCAAATAACATTTATAATGCAACCTCAAAATCACATAAATATGCATAGATGACATCAAAATGACATGCAAGAAAAGGAGGCTCGTAATTGGAATATGTCATAGTACCTCCAGCTTGGGTAGAATGGAAGAGGTAGGGGTCCCAAGTAGAAATTTCGACTTATTGGTTCCTCTAAAGGACTTTGTGGAGGGGACATCCTTGTTCCTCAACCTCTTGACTTGCTTATCAATATTTCTATTGGGACTTCCTCATAATTCAATTTCTCTTATAGATTCATAACCTCCAAGGGTACAATGGAATTGGGCCCACCCATACTTCCTCAAAATGGAGACATTAAATCGGATGTACCATACTCATCTCCACGGGCAACTCTAATTCGTATGCAACTTTACCAACATATCTCAAGACCAGGTAAGGCCCTACATACCTAGGGATTAATTTCCCCTTCTTTCCAAAACGAACCATACCCCTCATTGGCGAAACCATCAAATACACCCAATTATCAACTTCAAATTCAAGGTCTCTTCTTCTAATGTAGGCATCGGACTTTTGCCAACTTTGGGCCGTCTCAGTCTCTCTCTTATCATCCTTACTTTCTCTAAAGCTTCCATAAAAAATTTTGGACCCAACAAAGCCATCTCTCCTTCTTCAAACCATCTGACCGGGGATTTAAGACGCCTCTAGTACAAAGCTTCAAAGGGAGCCATTCCAATGCTAGAGTGAAAGTTGTTGTTATAGGCCTACTGTGTAGTGGAAGATGCTCATCTCAACTAACCTTAACCTCTAAGACACAAGCCCTTAGCATGTCCTCAAGAGTTTGAATGGTCCTTTCGGCTTGGCTATCCGTGTGTTGGTGAAAAGCCGTGCTAAGCTTTATTTTGGTACCGAGGATCTTTTGGAAAGACCTCCAAAAATGCAATGTTAATTGGGCACTGCAATCCAAAATAATAGCAAATAGAACCACACTCAATCTAACCAACTCATGAATATACAACTTGGCATAGTCTTCAGCTCCATAAGTCATCTTAATTAGTAGGAAGTAACCCAATTTTGTCATTTTGTCAAATGACCCAAATAGAGTCAAAATGCTTTCTAGTCTTAGGCAAGCCGATCATAAAGTCCATGTTGATCTCTTCCCGCTTCTAAGTAGGAATATCAATGTCTTGTGCTAGGCTACCTGGCCTTTGATGTTTGTCCTTGACTTGTTGGAAATTACGAAAACCGGGTGCGAACTTGGCAATATCTCTCTTCATACCACCCCACCAGTACACTTCCCTCAAATCATTACAAATTTTGGTAGAATCGGGGTGAATAGAATAAGAGAAATTTTGTGCCTCTTTCAAGATTAAGTCCCTCAATTCATCGACGTTCGACACACATAATCTACCTTCGTATCTAAGAAAACCATCTCCCCCTTAGGAGAAAACCTCCACCTTGTTATCCCTTACCAATTATTTCAATTCCAAAAAAGCAAGGTCAAGCTCTTGTTTAGATTTGTCTTCTTCAATCAAGGGAGACTTAGATCCATCTATCACCACTACGCTACCATTTTTTGCCTCATTCAATCTAACCCCCAACCTAGCCTACAATGGATCTCTCTTGCCAGTTCTTTCTTGTTATCCCCCACAAGAGCCACACTCTCCATGGACACCCTACTTAGGGAATTGGTCACAACATTAGCTTTGCACGGATGGTAATACATGCTCATATCCTAATCCTTGAGGAACTCGAACCATCTTCTTTGCCTCAAATTTAGATCCCTTTGGATCAACACATATTGAAGACTCTTGTGGCCAGTGAACACATCCACATGGACCCTATACAAATAGTGACACCATATCTTCAAGGAAAACACCACAGCCGCAAACTCAAGATCATGGGTAGGGTAACTATGCTCATGCACCTTTAGTTTCCTAGAAGCATAGGTGATGAATTCACCATCATGTATCAATATACATCCTGAGCTGACTCTTGAAACATCACAATACACTACAAACCCTTTTAACCCTTCCGGTAGAGTTAAAATAGGAGCAAATGTAAGCTTATCTTTCAAAGTTTGGAAGTTTCTTTCACACTCATCGGTCTATACAAATTTAGCCTTGTTTTGAGTCAACTTTGTCAAGGGGGAAGAAATTGACAAGAAGACATTCATGAATCTCTGATAGTAACCCGCCAAGCCTAAGAAGCTCCTAATATTCATCGGAGTCAAAGGTCTAGGCCAACTTCTTGTCACCTCTGGTTTTTTCAAATCCACTTTAATGCCTTTGTTCGACACTCCATGCCCTAAGAATGCCACCTCCTTCAACCAAAATTCAAATTTGTTGATCTTGGAAAATAGCCTTTCTTCCCTCAATGTTGGCAATACTACCCTTAAATGCTTGGGATGCTCCTCGTCACTCCGTGAATAAATCAAAATATCATCAAGTAACACCACCACAAACAGGTCAAGGTAGGGTTTAAATACCCTATTCATGAGATCCATGAATATTGCTGGGGCATTGGTTCGGCCGAAGGACATCACTGAAAATTCATAATGCCCATATCTCATCCAAAAATCCATTTTGGGAATATCATACTCGCTTACCCTCAATTGATGAAACTCAGACCAAAGGTCAATTTTTGAGAAGTGACTAGCTCCTTGTAGTTGATTAAATAGGTCATCTCTTCTTGATAAAGGATACTTTTTTTTCCTGGTGACCTTATTGAGTTGCCGATAGTCTACACACATTCAAAGTGAGTCATCTTTCTTACTCATAAACAACACCAACACACCCCAAGGCGACTTACTAGGCCATATAAATTACTTCTCCAACAAGTCCTTCAATTGGTCCTTTAAACCTTTCAACTCCACCGGGGCAATTTGGTAAGGAGAAATAGGAATTGGCTGAGCATCGGGGAGGAGGTCTATACCGAAATCTATCTCCCCCTGGGGGGGACACCGGGAAGTTTATAAAAAAAGACATCAAAAAACTCATTGACCACCAAAACCGACTCAATAGGAGGGACTTCAGACTTGACATCCCTAACCCGCACAAGATGATAAATGTAACCTTTGAAAATCTACCTTTGAACCTTAAGATAAGAGATAGACCTACCCTTGACTATCGAATCATGACCCTCCCACTCTAGGATGGGTAATTAGAACTTAACCCTACCTGTCTAACAATCAATTGGCATGGTAATCATGTAACCAATCTATCCCAAGAATGATGTCAAAATCTACTATGTCTACTTCAACAAAATCATAGAGTAAAACTTTATGCAATATAGACCCGGGACAATCCCTATAGACTCTTTTAGAAAGAATGAACGAACCGACGGGGGTAGACACCTCGAAGGGCTCATATAACAACTTGGGGTACACATGAAGCCAATTAGAAATAAATGGAGTAATGAAAGAAAGAGTGGCACCTAAATCTGATAAAACATATATATCAAGAATGTGGATCTTTAACATATTGATGACAACACCGGGAACCTCATCAACCCCTTGTCTCTCTTAAAGAGTATAAAATTGGTCGTGACGTGGATTTCCTTATTGACCACCTTGTGCCCATTGGTCAATATGAGCACCTTGTCCTTGAGGACGACCGTCCCTACCTTTTTTTGGAAACTTCGCTACCTTGTGGCCTATTTTGCCACAACTGAAGCAAGCACACATATCTTTGCAGAACTTATCTCCATGATTCTTACCACACTTTCCACACCTTGGAACGATTTGACCACTATCACCACCTTGAGATCTAGGGTGGGGCACTTTATCATTAGAAAATCTTTGTCCTTGGGCATTAGAAGACCCTTTGCCTTGGAACTTGTTGTCTTGTTGGAAATGACCACCTTTAGTACCTTGGAACCCACCATCAAGCCAGCTCGCATGGACTCTCCCATCCTTCTCTTGCTAAGCTTCTCTCCCTCAAGTTGTTCAACATATGTCATGAGCTGAGATATGTCCATATCCCCAATGAGCATGGCAATGCGACACTCTTTATTCATAAAGTCAGACACACCTGAAACAAACTTGTCCATCCTTTCCCTAGCATCAACAACCAAGTGAGGAGAATAATTTGAAAGATCATTAAATTTAAGAGAGTATTCACAACCACTCATGGAGCCTTTCTTGAGTTTCATGAACTTTGTCATCTTCGCTCCCTTTACTCAATTGGAAAGAAGCGATCAAGGAAGGCAACTTTGAATTCTTCCCAAGGAATAAGCTCATCATCCACCCTCTCCATCTTCCATTGATTGTACCATATTTGAGCAAGACCCTTGAGTTAGTAGGCTGCTAATTCCACTTTCTCTTCCGAACTTAACCCCCATTATATCCAAGACCTTGTACACCTCACCGACAAACACTTAGGGATCTTTTTCTACCTTTGAGCCATAGAATTCCGGGGGATTCATCCTTGTGAAATCCCTCACCCTTGAGGCCAAGGTAGGATCATGTGGAGCTTGAACTCCTTGATTTTCCAGGGCCTTGCTAAAAGGGTGACCACATTCTGATACTCAGCGTGGGTGACCTCTTCTCCTTCTGTATGTGGAGGTCGCATAGCCGGTTTACCCTCGGGGGTGGTAGCTCTTTGTGCCATTTTTCTCAGCAACATAATCTAAAAGAGCAAATGACTGCCTATTATAGACATGAAACCTTATTTCAAATCTAAAGTATGACATAGAGTATGAAGAAGTGAACCATTTCCTAGAACGCCTCATAACCTCTCATTCATAGTTGTGACATGCTTTACAATCATGAACAAGACTCTACTCAATGCAGTGGGATAGATTTTCAAGGACTAGTTAAAAACCTAGTGCTCTGATGCCAAGCTTTGTCATGCCCTAACTCAAGGGCCTAGACGCGACATGGCGAATGGGAACCCAAAGGAATCCCAAACAAGCCTCTTAAGCATACATATAACATCCTTGGTTTTGTAGAAGTATAGAAGAGCAACAAACATATAATAGATAATTTCTAAGGGAAATGGGGCTTTGCACTCATGCTATGGGGATGTTGTAGAAAAGAGGATAAGTATGAATCACATAGCAAATAAATCTAAGGGGCAGGTAAGTATGTCTACGCTATGGATGAAATTAGGGGCTTGGGACTTTCATCTCATCACCATCACTATATAATAAGCACATAAGCGAATGAGGGCTAAGGGAAACCTTCAATAATTGCATTGCATAGCGAGTCAAGCTCAATCATACATAGCTATAACAATATCCAACAAACAACACTAATCATGAATAGAACGGGGGCCAAGACATCTCCTGAGCTCACCCTCAAAAGATAGTACCCAGATAGACAAGATCTAAATAAGGCATGAAAGTAAGTGGATGTTGTCTCTGGAAGTGTGGACTCACCAATAGCAAATATCTCCACTCAAACCATCTAGCAACATGGAGGAGGATGGAAAGGAACTCCGATCCCTACATGGTTAGATCATGTAGGCAAAAAGTATGCATTAGTACTTGGAATGTACTAAGTATGTGAGGTGCAAATGCAACAAGGAGCGTAAGATAGTTAAATAATATTTATGATCATAATCAATGAAATAAGTGCAATATGTAATGCATGCTCAATATCATGGTCAAATATGCATAAAGAGTCATCAAGTCATATAACACAACATACATTTATTGGAAGGGGCCATAACCGACATGTAATACCAAGCGAGCTACTACTTGGAATCTTAATGTTCACTCCACACCGAACTAGGAGTGGTCTACTTTTCTAGGGTAAACCTAACACTCACCTTATGGTAACTCCACGTTTTTTGGAAATTGCTTCATAATCACCTTATGGGAACACCACCCTTTTTGGTATTTGATTCACATGTGCCTTACAAGAACACCACCTATTTTTGGTCAATCATTCCACTTAAGCTATATGGATTGATTCGCTAATTTATAAACTTAGTATCATAGTAATTGGATAGTGGTTATCTACCAAGGTCCACTTGGTGCTAGGTCACAATCCCAAGGAATACTCAACTCATACTTATAGTCATAATACGCAAAGCATCGTGATATTGTAATATCATCATAGTTTATAAAGTAGCTCATCAAAACAAAAGCTTCTTAACATCAATATAGGGCTTTATAACTTTCATATTATTTTCATGTCTCATAACTTGCATAATAGCCCTTTCAAAATTCATACCATTTATACTTTCACAATACTTTCCATAGGCCTTCATAATCATAGAATCTTGGTATACATCTTTATTATAATCATAGAAGGTTCATGTACAAACTTTAAAGCCATGCAAATTATGAGTAAATGGCATGCGCGTTACAAAATAGAATCACTTATTTATTATTCAAACAACCCACCAAAGCATAGTAAAACTTGATTAGGTATTATCAAACCCTAATAAAAATAATAGATTTCACATGGATTTTCATAATCATATACAAAGGTATATTACCATAAAATACTTCATATTATCATCATACAAAAGGGTTCATAAAATCACCATAAAATTTCATAACTTAGGAAATCATAAATAAGAGGAGGAATGGTTAAGCTTGGGGAGGAAAGGTCCCCACAATCAAATACCCACATACCTTAGTGATAGAAGATGGTAAAACCTTGGAAAATGATGAGAAATTCATAACCCTAGCTTGCACATTCTCTTTGAAGACCTTGGAGAGATTGAGAGTGTTTTAGGAACTTAAAGGATTTTGTGTACGAGTGGAGTGGAATGGATTAGGGTTATGAAGGTTGATAATGGGCTCTTTGAAGGTCAAAATGACATAGAATAAGCATTATACAACATGAAAGGTTGGATTTGCCTCTTTTAAATTTTATCGGACGGGACCACGAGACCTCGTTTTTGGGCTGTGGTCCAATCTATGGGCTATATACAGGGGTTTCACCTGATAACATTTCATACTTTTAGAAACTCTTCTCTAATTCACATTCCACGACACAACCTATGACTAGTAAAAGATTTTACGAGCTGTCTGATAAGTTGTACACCCCACTTTAGAAATTATCATTTTTCACTAAGTTTGACTTTCAACGCATGAGCACCACTTACAACCCGTGAAACGTTTTACAGCTCATAAGTTCCCTCGTAACAATTGACACTTTAAAAATTTTCAGGACTCTTTTTTTGCGCTTTTCATACTTTTCATGGGTGGGGCCTCAAACCATGTATCGATGTTGAGGAAATTCATGGATGCCCTAGTTCCATAGTTTCTTTGTATGATGTCACATTGCAGAGGATTTGAGTTATGAAGAAGTACCAGTTAAAATCCTAGACCGACAAGTGAAGATACAAGAACGAGGAAGTTACATCCGTCAAGCTACTTTGGAAGAACCAACAAGTTGAGAGTGCTACATGGGAAGCGAAAGCGGATATAATGATATGCTACCCATATCTATTCCAATCTACTCAAGCCTAAGGTACTAAGAAAATTCTTCCAAAACCTCACTTTCCATGCATTTTAGCTTCTCATGATGTATGAATTTATTTTGATATTTGTGGACTATTTTGAGACATGTTTAGAGTATGAAATCTGAAATTTTTGAGAAATGATATTTGACATGCATTTTTGCAGACATACTGATTATTAGCTGCTAGTTTACTCTTGAAAGCAGTGCATTTGAGGACGAATGTTCCCAAGGGGAAGACATTGTAATGACCTCAGTTTAGGAGACCTGAGTGCAAAAAAGTTTGAATAAAAATAGATGAGGACCTAGTTTACGAGGCTATTCATGGCCTGTAGATTGTTCTACGACCTATACGATTGGTTCTTAAACGTAAAACTTCAGGAAGGAGTAAAGTTTCCAAGTGTGGGGTAACCCATGGACCAAGACACAACCCATAATACATTTCATGGCTCGTGGATAGGTACGTGAGTAGGATCCTATACCATGAAGTAAAATTAGAGTTTTCATGAAATTGATTTATGAGTTAGCAGATGGCCTATGGAAAGCGATACAACCTATATAAGGTTTCATATAAAAAGGTCAGGTATAAGGTAAAAATTTGACTAGGTGTGGAAGGACTCTACGAGTCCAACCACAACCCGTAAGTAATTGTACGACTCCTCCTAATTGTCATGGTTTCCAATTCAGCAAAATTCATATTTTAGGATTCTCAGATGAGCCATCAGATGAAAGGACTTATGACCCATAAGTTAGTTTATAGCCTATAGTTATTGTTTTGTAAGTGGCTTACAAATTTTAATGAGGGGCAATTTTGTCATTCCCAACAATTCTAATTCAAAACCATGTTATTTTAGGGATGGAAAAGGGACCTATAATGACCATCAAGCCAAAATTTCCTTCATTGTATAATCCTAAATTCTCTAAGGCAAAAGAGGTCCACTAGAACACCGAAGAACAAGTTAGGGTTCCTACGTTTCTTCCTCAATACTTCAATTCTAATTCTCTCTTCTTTCTTTGGTATGTGAGTTGATTTATGCGTATCCTTTCACCCATGGAGTTCCCTATTATGCATTTTACCTTTTCTTTAAGTTCCTAAATTCTAATGCATGCTTATGATGATTTTATTGCTCCTATGCTACTATATCTTACTCATGAACTTCAATGACTATTTTGCTAAGTAAATGTACATATAATTTGAAGTGTGATGTTGATTCTAAGATAGATTTTGATATGATTAAGGTTTTGTGATTTCAATGTTCCTTTTGAAAGAGATTTCTTAAGACTTATGCGATTTATGATTGTTCAATGCATGAAATAAGCCCACCTTATTTTTCAAAGAAAGTTCTTACGAATTATGACTATGATTAGGGCATTCATGAAAAGCTTCAAAGTTAAAGTTTACCGAAGACAAATGTATGATGATCATTGTCATAAAACATGTTTAGGAAAGATTCTTAAGTTTGAGCTACTCCTATGATTGCTACTTATGATTTTAAGAGTATCTTTTAAAAGATTTATGTGGTATGACTTAGCACCGAGAGGACTAGAGGTTGGGACTGATTCAGATAGTTGAGTCATGATGCCTTGAAGCTAAATCTCAATGCCCCTAACTATGTGCCACCATAGGAGCCTTATAGGCTGGGCTGGAGGATCCACGTACGACCAAAAGATATGAAAGATACAATTGCAAAGTTACTATATTTCAAATATCTACCTTGGCAAGTAGATTCCCTTTTCAAAATGGAAGGAGTGCATTGACCTTTTCCCAATGGAAATAGTTCATTGGATTTATATAGTAGCTCACATGGTGTTTTCGTCAGTTATTGTCCATTCCCACAAGTTTACATGATCTTTGATATGCCTTCATTTTATGTGCTTCCTGATGTATTATCTCATATTGATCTGGGCCTTATTCCTTGTGCATGTTTAAGCTTATTTCATGACTCTTTAATCTCACGTTTATCTATATGTTATGTTTGCTATGATGGTATTATAATTTCATCCATGCATTGCAATTCACATACTTATTACATTCTAATGTACTAACGCATTTTTTCGTGCAAGATTTAACCATGTAGGGATATGTACTCTTTCACCGGCTCGTGGCTAGTAGTTGTGTTTCTAGACTAGCCTTTGTTTTGGTGAGCTCTCAGTTCGAGACTCCACCTACTTTCCACTCTTTATGTATTTTTATATCTAGAAAATGTATTCATGGCCTTTCTAAGGCATTTACTTTCTTTGCAATCTAATTCAGATGTTCTTTTTATTTGATGGAAACCGACCTTAACGGTTCTGTTCGTATGTATTACTGGTATGCTATGGACAAATGATGTCTTCTAAATTTGTTGCTTTTTAATGTTGCTTCTTGCAAAAGATGGCCCATAGCCTCTATCCCTTATGATTTTCCGCAATATTTTTCTATTTATTACCTATGAATGCTTGAGATGCTTAGATGGCTTGGGTGAGGTGCATCTAGGTATCTCATTTGCCATAGGCCCTAGGTTGGATCCGTACATGCTTGTCCTTCAAAGATTAAAGTACTATGATCAAATGGTTCTTATGTTCTTTCTCACTCCTAGAGTAAACTAAGATATTGTCAATGAATACCACCATAAACTTGTGAAGGTAGGGCTTGAAGACCCTATTCATCAAGTCTATAAACACCAAGTATTTTTCAACCTAAATGACATGACTGAGAACTCAAAAAGTGACCATACCATATGCGAAAAGCCATCTTTGGAATGTCACACTTCCTTACCCTCAATTGGTGATAGCTAGACCAAAGATCAATTTTGGAGAAATGATTAGCCCCTTGCAATCGGTCAAACAAGACTTCTATCCTCGAAATTGGATACTATTTCTTTATGGTAAACTTGTTCAATTGATGGTAGTCGATATACAGTCTAGATGGCCTATCCTTCTTCCTTACTAACAATACGGGGGTGCCTATAGAGACCTACTTGGCCTAATAAAACCCTTTCCCAAGAAGTCCTTCAATTGTTCCTTCAACTTATTTAACTCTACCGGGGCCATATCATAAGGAGGCATAGAAATAGGTTGAGTATCGAGAAGAAGATATATGGCAAAATCTATTTCCTTGTCGGGAGAAACACTGGCTAGGTCATTGATCACACCAAAACTACACTTCCCAATCAAGGTATAAGCGGTTGTTGTTCAGATATAGTACCTAACAACTGTTACGGTCGATCCCATGAGGAATAAGGTCTAGACTTGGAATAATTAATAGCAATTAGAATGAATTAATTGACTTATTTCCTAAAGAGGGAAGTTTTTGATAAAAAGCAATAATTAAACCTAAACTAATATCAAATAGTCAAATACATGTGTTGTAAATTCAGTGAAAGAAGTAACCAGGGTATTGTATTCCTCATGAATTCCTAACTCAGTATAACCAAATAATCGTAACCTTTTCTAGTGTGTTGCATGCAAAACTTGTAAGTATGTTCACCTAGCCCTTTGATCTAGGAACTAAGCCAATTTCACCATATGATTTGATCAATCCCTGAGGTGTCACATTTATAACTCTTACCTTATCCCAGTACAACCTTCCCTTGATATGTTCAGCTTGATTAGACGAGTGTAATCACATTGAATTCTGTTATTTTACCTCTTTTTCCATTCATTACCCCTATGATCTAGTAAGTAAGAATTAGGAAAGTTCTAACGTTTGAAACCATAAAAAATATTCAAAACAAAGAGATAAATAATACATTCATGCACACTTTCCAAGGATTACGAATTATCCAATTTTTACTTTGTTAGTTCTTCATAGTTCCCACAACCTTAGTTATGGATTTAGCTACTCATAGTCATTGTAGATGAAAGAATCATCTTATGGATTTGAATAATTAAATACTTCTACTGATGAATTGATGAACACGAAATTCAAATTCTTCACAAAAATCATAAGATTATAATTATAATATGAAGATAATGTCAAAAGTAGTTCATAATAAATCTCCAAGAACAAAGAAGTAGTATTAAGTATCAAGTTCTGGACGTTTTAACTGCTCTCCCAGTCTGAAAAAACATAAAAACCTATTTATAATAAAAGGAGACCAAATCCTGAATGATATAGAAAAACTGGAATTGAGAACTTTGATGAACATAGTTACAAGTCGTAGATGGAATCACGTTCTATGACTGGGTGGGCTTCATAAACTGCACTTGAAAATCTGTCTTTGATATACGAATCCATCCTATAGACCGTTTTTTAACTTATGGCCCATAAGAGGGTCTGGTATCTCTTCAACAATTCTTCAAAATCTCTGACCTCAAGACACAAACTCATGTATAGGCCGTCAAATATTCTATGATCCATCTAGTAATATGTAACTTTAACTTCTAAAAATTGGCCACAAAACCTATCTATTGCTCCTGGAATGAACCACGACCAGTAGAAGGCCTCGTGAAACCTCCAAAACTTGCAATCTTTGCAACTTAGCCCTACAACAGTTTTACTCATAAAATCCTATAAAATCATTAAAAAACACATGAAATCTACTAACATTGCTTCCTGAACACACAAATTTCAAGTTTAAAGCATCAAAAGTGTCGTATTTTATTGGCACATCAACACCCTCAGCTTAAAATTATTTCTTGTCCTCAAGCGACGGACTCAATTTGCAAAAGCAATACAACAACACACAGACTTCAATCTCATAGCATACAACATCTCTCTATCAATCACAGATACCTAGTCAAACTTATCAGTGCATATATGAGATAGTTATCAAACAAATTCACGTGGATCAATGTCTGATAGATAAACTATGAAAAACAAGGCAACATAGATAAGAAACAATCACCAAGATAGCCTAAAGTCAACAATGTACTTCAAGTGACCTCAAAAAAAGAAGTGCAAAATCTTTCTCAGAATGTTAAGCTTAAATTCAACTCGAGACTAAAGAAAACACTCACGCTCATAATAGATATTCAAACACTATGTACAATACCATAGGCTTTTCATTGCATCACTACACTTCCTTCCCCATTTGGTGTGATTTCCTTTGTAACAACCATCCTGAACTTAAGCTTTTGGCCTCAGTTGAGGTTCACAATATCCAACCTATGAATCAGTGCCACTTTTGGTAGCCACCCTCAACTTAGGGTTTTAGCATGCGTTGAGGTGTACAATATTCAAGGAGGGACTAGGGCTGATTTCAGGATTACATAGACGAAAAGGTTTGGTTACTCAGGTGTCTACAAAGAAAAGGTACATGTAAATCTCAAACATTGGACCCAAGGAACACATAAAGCATTTGGTTGGTTATTTTTGGGGTAAGTGGACTAATTTGAATAATGACCTATGATCCTTTCTTAACCAACCAACTTGTAATCTCAGCTAGAGTAAGAGGGCAAGTTTTGAATTGAAACACAATATAAGAACCATGTAATTATGCTCACACACACTTGTCATTAAATACATTGTCAACACAGACTCTTAGATCATGCATTTTGTCATGATTAAGTCCTATTTTGTCAGATTAAACACTGCCAATCACTAATTCAACATGATCGTGATTAAAACTACCTAACAACACATCATTAATCAGAAAAACAAGTGGGTATCATTTTTCAACAAAACTAACATATGCCACAAATATCAGTACAATATGCTACTAATACTACTTACACATACTAAACATGTCATTTCAAGAGAAATTAAATGTCCTCAAAGAAAGAACACAGGCGAGAAAACCCCGCAAACTCAAAAATTAAGATAGGTATAGACCTTGGTTGCTCAGACTTCACCGAGGCCTATAACTACGCATACCCCATTTAAAAATCTTTGTATTGTCCTTAACGCAACAAAATAAAGCAAAAGCTAATCATAGGGGTTTAAAAGGGGACACACTTGGGTGCCTAAGTGCTAGTCTCTATCTGGTGGTTTCCTCAATCATGGCGGCACGTCCAGAGGGTCCAAAACCCCTCACTAGGTCCTGCTCATATGCACAACTAACTATCTCATCCTCAATTGAGGCTCATTTAGCAGCCTCGTACTGCTCACTCTCTATCCTTGCAGCATCTTATCTGATAACCTCAAGATCATCATCATTATCACGATGCCTCTTCCTAGAAGCACGGACTAGCAGCTTATCAGCGAATAAATCAATTTCTATACAAACGACGGGCATAGGAATCACTACAGGTGCTAAAGATGCTGGCCTCATACTGTGTAAAGCTACTGGATCTCCACTTGGGTGGCTGTCATGTTAGGAGTCTGAGCAAAACTAAGGCGGTGCTCTACGCGCCTCTCAAATGCATCTACACGACCATGAAATGATGCTAATATCTCCTCAACAACGACCTAAAAGTGCTCTTTCATGCGCTCCTCAAACTCTATAATGGCCTTTCAAACCCAAGGACAAATATGTTCAGCAACTGTTAGAACTCAGTACAAACCTATCTCTAAATTAGTGTCTGCATAGACTCTGCAGATATGCATACCATTCCTGCGGTGTGAGGACGTATAGGTATGGCCTTTGGTACAGTAGATAAAGTAGCAGTGGCCTCATCTCATTCCCAATATCAGTCTGTAGGGGCTTCTCAGGCTCTGTAGCAGTAACAATGAAGGTAGTGGGCTCAACCTATAGTGCCTGGGCAAATATCTCTGGCAATTGAACTGGAGGATATGGTGCTCGTCAAATAGACATAGGATTTTCATTAGCCTTGATCAGGATGGCATGCTGAGTCCACTAGGCCTCAATCATCATGTCCACATTAGGCAGGATCGCCGTCTCTGCCTCTATGCATAATCTGTAAATCAAACACAGGAACATAACTGATGTGGTCCTCTAAAGCACGCTCATGTATTTCCTCTGCTATACAACAAGTAAAATCTATATCATAACCAGCAATAATGCTGGCAACCAAGGCAACACAGTTTGGTATCAAAGTATTATTCGCCTTTGTTGATCGGATCCGTATATGTATGACAACCCTCAAATATTTGACTAGAAAATCTTCACTATAGGTGTAGAACTAGATATCCAGTAAGGATCCTAGCCCTGCTCAGCTATATGATCACCAATTCATCGCATTAGAACGACCTTCTGGGCTGCATCTCTCATAAGAATATTTTCTTTGTCTGCCCAACCTGTAGTCATACTCCGCTGTCGTCATAGGGCCCCGGTACTCGGGATCGAACAAAATTCTCTAAATAGTGGTCTTTAAGATATTGATGGTGACTCCACATACCAATGTCGGTGTAAGTCAGGTTTGTGCGAAGGGCTTTCCATTCTTTGGGCTCGCCTTGATGATGCTTGTAACATAAGATGCATAAAACTCTTGAACCAGTGTCGGGGAGTACTTCCCCAACGAAGCTTCTAACCAATCTAAGTAGTACCGGGTCATGTTGTCTCGGATCATGGGATCATTGTCAAACCCAGAAGTAACGATCCTTGGCTCCTCAAAAATAGTACAGGCCTGTTGACCCCTATCGTCCTATAGGACGTCCTCCCTGTATCTGTCCTGTATGCCCCCGGCACATTGACATCTTGTCAATCTAGCTGCAGGGGCTAGTGCTGGGGCAGACTCTGCAGACTCTGATATGGATTCCCTGATTGACCCAAGGCCATCTCTATCTTTAGAACACAACCTAGACCTCTCTCTAGAGTATGTCATCTGGATCGAGCTGCTCTGCTACGTACCACCATCCTTAGTTTTGGGAGGCTGAGCAACTATGGCATGTGTTAGGGCCAACACTATCTTTCTATATGCCATCCTGGTATATTGTTGCTCTAAGCCTTCGTCTGGCTGGACGTTATGCACCTTTAATGATCCACTGGCCTTAGAATCTGTAGGCTCATTATGGAGATTTTCCTACATGGTCTATATTTCATCTCTTGGGAAGGGGAGCCATAGTACTTTAAAGCACCAAAATAAAACATACATGAGCCCCAAGAATTTAAAAATATTTGAGAAAAATATTCACAGCAAGACCTGCAAAGGCTTACCTACGGGCCGTAAGGTAAACTACGAGCCATAGAAGACCTTCGTAGGAACAGGGCACAATAAATTAGAAATTTATTTCTTGCAGGCATGGAACTTATGGACATTGTTTACGGTCCATAGTATGAACTACAAATCGTAAGTAGGTTCTTCAGGCAACATCTTTGAAAATCCAAGTTGCTGATATCTACTAACAAGGGGCAATTACAGTCCGTAGACTAACCCACGGGTTGTAGAAGACCCTTGTATTGTTGAATAGCAACTTGAGTTTTCTATATTTGCCATTCGATTCCATTATGTCAATATACAACTAAATTTCCAGCGAAGTCCTAGTTAAGTTAAAATTAAATAATTTTTCAAGCCCAATGATTGGGTCATAGTAACAGGGTACACACAAATAATCAGCATCAAAGCAATGACACTCAAACCAAGTTAGATGAATCCACATGCAATCCTTGCATTTTAATTCAACCAAAACACATGCATACACACATTATCACCGAACAACCTAAGACCCAAACATATGTAATTCACTATCCTTCCCCTCAACCATCCATCCAATCATATCAAAATAAACTTCAGGACAACTAACATAGGTTCAATTTTTATAATGCCATTTTTCAATTCATGGAACCACTTTATCAATTTTAACAAGATAATGTAGTATAACTCAAATGATAAAGGATCGAATGATTTAAACCAATGGTACTCATATCAACCTACTCATTTCAAGGCTAATATATGCAGTCAAATAGTGACAAGCACATAATACACAAAAGCCTCAATCTATATCAATGAGTAGGCCAAGAAAATCACATAATTCATTCTCATTCGATTCTCAAACCAATAACCCAATTTTCTGACAGATACAAAAGGTCAAGAGGAGTATATACAAGATCAGTGAGTGAAAGGCCGAGAAAACTGGCATAAAAAGAAATTCTTGAATGTCACGCCCCAAGCCAAGGGTCTAGATATGACATAAAAATGGGAATCTGAAGGGATCCCAAACAAGCCTTTTAAGCATGCGTAGCACATCCTTGGCTTTAAAGAAGCATAAAAGAGCAACAAATATGTAACACATAATTTCTAAGGGAAATGGGACTTTGGACTCACGCTCTAGGGATTTTATTGGGAAGAGGATGAGCATGAATCACCTAGCACATAAGTCTAAGAGGTGGGTAAGTATGACTTACGCTATGGGGGCATTTAGGGACTTGGGACTTCCATCTTATTAACATAACACATATTCACCACAAAAAAGGAATAAGGAACTAAGGCAAAACTCCAACAATACAAAGATATAATAAGAGTCGAGCTCGTACCATATAATCTATGTATCTAACAACATATCTAAATTTGAATAGAACGGGGGCCAAGATATCTCCCGGGCTTACCCTCAAAGAGAGTATCCAAAAATAGAGTAGTCCAAATAACATCATGAAAGTAAATAGATGTTGTCCCTGAATGTGGAGGATTCACCAATAGCAAGACTTCACTGAACAATTTAACTGCGTGGAGGAAGAGGATGGAAAGGAGCTCTGGCTCCTACATAGTTGGATCATGCAAGAAAAAAGTATGCATTAGTTACGTTTGAATATACTAAATATGCAGGGTGCAAATGCAGCAAGAAACATAAGCCATAATTAAGCAATATGCATTATCATAATCAATGGATATAAGCTCAATATGTCATGCATGCTCAATGCCATGGTTAAATAAACATGAGGAATCATCAAGTCATATAACATATCATACATAGATGGGAAGTGACCATAATTGTACATGGGTAACCATCTAAGTAGAAAACCAATAAGTTATATAGATTTAAAACACCATCTATAATAGCAAACATATTTGGACATAATAATACAGAACCACCATATTCATCGTAAGAGTGCATCTTGGGGACATTGGGGGGGAGGGGACATGGGGGGACATGAGCATATATAAGAAAACCATAGATCAAAGTGAGATATACCATAAGCTTTTAGGTAGATCATAAAACATAGTGAGAGCAACCATAACAAACATAAACCATGTGAGCTAATCCGTGGAGTCCCAATGTTTCCCCTACACCAGAAGAATGGGGGAAGTTACTTTGCCAGGGTGAACCTCCTAATGCCTAAGTGGATCCACTAAGCCTTATGTGAATTGGGTACTCACTTCTAGTTCTTTGGCATGGGTATTCGCCTATAGATCAAAGTGAGATATACCATAAGCTTTTAGGGAGATCATAAAACATAGTGAGAGCAACCATAACAAACATAAACCATGTGAGCTAATCCATAGAGTCCTAATGTTTCCCCTACACCAGAAGAAAGGGGGAAGTTACTTTGCTAGGGTGAACCTCCTAATGCCTAAGTGAATCCACTATGCCTTATGTGAATTGGGTACTCACCTCTAGTTCTTTGGCATGGGTACTCGCCTCAAGCCCTCATCGATCCCTCATCTATAGCGTACTCACCTCTTAGGGATTTGGGCGATCTCCTCTAACCGCTTTGCTTATGGTGACACATAGTTTTAGGACTTGGGTATTCACCTCTAGTTCAATCGATGCTAGGTAGTGCTCTCAAAATAGTAGAAAAATGAATGTTACAGAATCTTAACATCAAAATCATTCTAGTCATGTGAGAGGGCGATTTATCCACTCCCTAACCCATTTATATCATAAAGTTAAAGTTGTGGGATATCTCCTTAACCATACCTTAGATGGGAGATCTTCTACCATCAACATTCATTCATTAAATATATGGGAGATATCCTCTACCATCTACATTATTCATTGGGGACCTTTCATAAGTCAATCACATACATAGAATATTTCATAAGCCTTCATTCCTCATTAAAACATCATTTAAAAACCTTTTATAAGCTTTGGAAGAAGTTGTTAACATTCAAGATCATGAAATTCAAGTATGTAAAAAACTCTTTTCATTATTGACATTCCTTCATCTAGTACGGATTCAAAATTTGGTGGATTTATGTACATAGACTTAAAATCATGAAATTCAAGAGTATTAGATATAAATGTAGTAAACCATGATCATTTAATAACCATTCTAACAACCCATCATCAATGTAATAATTCCCTAGTTAATTCATCGTGAAATTCATCTTGAAACCCATATTCTTTCATAAACCTTCATAGAACATTGGACCCTCATTATTTAGAAATCATATTTCAAGACACAGTGAAAAATCATTAGTTTGAAACATTCTTAATCAACCCATCATAATCAGATACATCATCTTCCAAAATATGGACATGGGAACCTGAAACTCATCTTACATAAACCCCAACTTAATAATTATAGTCATAACATGCATACTCTCAAATAGCTCAACATTCATCAAAGAGTAGCTCATATATCACACTATAAGACCTATACCTATGTAGGAAGTTTGGAATACATCTTTGGTCAAACATGGTGGGTGTGCATTTATGCTCCAATCATCCAAATGCCAACGTTTAAAGACATCAGAAGTTTAAATAAAGTCCCTCTTTTTTAATCATTTAGAGTAACCCACCTTATCAAGTAAAACCTAGTTAAAACTTCCTCAATACTCATAAAAATTCATAAATTTTATATGATATTTGACATCATGATAATGCATATAAATAAACCATCACAGAACACATAATAGTAATATCATATGTAAGAGTTCATAAATTACCCATAATATTCATAAATTTCATGGAGTTGGAGAAGAAGAATGGTTAGACTTGTGGGAAGAAAAATTCCCACAATAAAACCCACACACCTTGTCAACTTAATGAAGGGAAAATCCAATTTGGAGGAGAAGAAACCAAAACCCTAGCTTGCACTCTCTATTGAAGACTTAGGAGGGGTTTGGGACTTAGAGTGTTTTTGGAATGAGCAGGGATGAGATGGATTAGGGTTGAAGAGGTCTGATATGGGGCGTAATAGAGGCATAATAACGTGGTATTGGGCTTAGGGTGTGAGAAAATGGCAAAAATGCCCCTTTTAAAACTGGCCAGACAGTTCCTATCAAATCCTGTTTACAGGCCGTAAGTCAATCCACGACCCGTAAGGAGGGTCGTATAAACTGGCAGCCTGACAGTGCTTCACTAAAATAGGCATAATGTTTTGGTCTGAACTCTAAATGAGATGAAATTAGTTGCATTGGAACGACAATTCAAAGATCTTTCATTTGGTGGGTCGCTTAGAATCTAATTCATTGTGTGCTAAGAGATATTCTTATTTAAATTAGACACATATACAAAGTCTTGCTAGAAATTAGGCGGTTGGAATTGTTTGCACTCGACTTGATTAGAGAGGGGCTTGAAAATGAATGAGGGGTTATGGAGGGGATACGTAGGGCTGTTAAGGGTCTAAGGGAATAGGAAAGGTCAGAACTTCCCCTTATAAAAGCTCACCAGGTAGAACCACGAGGCGTTGTTTATGGGTCATGGTCCTTTATATGAGTCATAATAAGGGGTCTCGTCTGATTACGTTTAAGACTTTCAGAAACTCTACTCTGATTCACATTCCACGATACGGCCTACAACTCATAAAAGCTTTTATAGGCCATATGATAAGTTGGTACATCTCACTTCATAAATTACCATTTTCACCAAGCCTGACCTTTAGCCCACGAGCACTACTTACAACCCGTGAACTTTCTACGGATCGTGGAACTCCTCGTAACAACTGGCACTTCAAGAAATTCTTAGGACTCTTTTCTTGCACTTTTCATGCTTTTCATAGGTGGGGACTTATATTGAAGCCCTAGGTTAAGTGGAACAGTGATTCCATCATCGGAATTTGGCCAGAAAACTTGTCGAAAGTTATGGCAAAGCTCGGATGGTGGTAAAAAATTTGGGTAAGAGGGGGTAGGGTTTGGCACAGTGTGAAATCAAAGAAAATGAGGGGTAATTGAATTAAACCTTTTTTATTTCATATTTTCCAAGTTGGGTTTAAGTGGGGTTCTGATCCCACAAAACACTACTTATGGGCCATATAGAGTTTTACCGCCCGTAAGACCTGTTCTCGTGGTTTCGGAGTCCTACTTTAAGTTCTTGGTTCCTACGAATCCTTTTATGGGTCGTATATTGACCTACGACTTGTAGGTTGGATTCGTAAGTACCCCCAACACTTGAAAAAATTTAGAATCTTTCCTAGAGTCCACGAACCCTATTCACAACTTGTATAATGTACTATGGACCATAAAGTTGGCTTGTGGACTGGACTGCACAAACTTTTGCTTACTGGAAATGGTTCTACTATTTAGTATATAAGTGGTGGTGTAAACCACGACCCTTGGAACTAGTTGTATAACAAATGTTTCTCACTTTTTGCACTAGTAAGTTACCTTAACCCTATTCCTACACATTTGTAGCAAAATAAATTATTACCCTATAATTTTCTGGCCCGTGCGATCAAAATTATAGCCAAAATATGGAAATTAAACTACCTATAAGTCCAAAAAGCAAAACAAACACAACTAAATAGAAATTACAACTAATACCTTGGGTTGTCTCCCAAGTAGCGTGTAATTTAATGTCGTGGCACGACTTAGACTACTTGGTTACTCAGACTTCACCAAGTGACCATGCTTTTATTGTCTGCACTTTCTCAATACTGCCAAAGTAGGGTTTGATTCTATGTCCATTCACTTTGAACTTTGTGCCATTTTTCTTCTCCAACTCAACAACCCCATGGTGGAAAACATGTGTAACTTTGAAGCGTCCTGCCCATTTGGACTTGAGTTTTCCGGGAAACAACTTCAATCTTGAGTTATATAATAAAAATAAGTCTCCTGGTGGGAACTGGCGATGCTCAATGTGATGATCATATTGCAGCTTCCTCATTTGCTTGTACAGGGCTGAGCTCTCATATGCCCTCAAACAAAACTCATCAAGTTCGTTGAGTTGGCTTAGTCTTGAGTTTGCCGTATCACTCCAATCCAAATTTAGCTTTTTGGGTGCCCACATCACCTTGTGCTCAAGCTCTAGAGGTAAGTGACAAGCTTTACCAAAAACAAGTTTGTAAGGAGACATACCTATGGGAGTCTTCAATGTTTTTCGATATGCCAGAATGCATCATCAAGCTTTTGTGACTAATCTGTCCGATTCGCATTCATAATCTTGGATAGAATCTGTTTAATCTCCCTATTAGACACCTCAACTTTCCCAATCATCTATGGATGGTAAGGTGTTGCCACTCTATGCTTCATCCCATATTTTTCAAGAAGAGCTTTGAACAACTTATTGCAAAAATCGGAACCTCCATCGCTTGATAATTCCCCGAGGAGTGCCAAACGTAGAGAAGACATTTCTTTCGAGGAATGCGGTGATACTTTTACCTTCATCATTGGGAAGCGCAACCGCTTCCACCCATTTTGAAACATAGTCCACAACAGCCAAAATATAGTCATTCCTATAAAAACTAACAAACGGTCCCATGAAGTCTATCTCCTAACATCAAATAACTCGATCACCATAATGGGGTAAAGTGGAAGCTCATGCTTTTGGGTAACACTAACTTCTCTCTAGATCCTATCACAAGCCTTAGCATATTCATGGGCATCTTGGTGGATGGTTGTCCAATAGTAGCCAAACTGCTAGATCTTATGTACTGTTAGGATTCAACTATGATGCCAACCTACCAATGATAAATGAAAAGCCTCCAAGATGTTCATCGTCTCTATCTCAGGAACACAACAACGAATAATCCTATCTGCACAGAAAAACTTCTTCATATCATACATAAACTTATGACACTGGTGAAAAGTCAAGTCCGGTGGTACATCACTAACTAAGTAGTTCATATAATTTGCAAACCATGGTATCAAATCATAAGATGCTGCCAACACTCTCTCATCGGGGAATAAATCATCAATCTCTACGCCATCATTGAACGCCTTTTCTTCAAGTCTTGACAGGTGGTTCGCAACCTGATTCTTTGTCCTCTTTCTGTCAATTACCTCAAATCAAATTCTTGAAGAAAAAGTATCCATCGACTCATTCTTGGTTTTGCATCTTCTTCACCATCAAATACCTCATTGCTGAGTGGTCAATATGTTCAATGACTTTGATCCCCAAAAGATATGATCTGAACTTCTTGAACGCAAAGAACACTACGAGTAATTCCTGCTCAGTGACAATGTAGTTTTTCTATGCTTTATTTAGGGATATACTTTTATAGTAAATGGGATGTAGAATCTTCTCTTGGCACTGTCTCAACACCATACCAAGTGCAACCCCACTTACATCAGATATAATCTCGAAGGGTAGAGTCCAATCTGGAACAACTATGATGGCCGCGCTGATATCAACCTCTGCTTCAACCCCTCATATGCTTTCAGACATGCATCATCAAAAACGAACTTAGGATCCTGCTTAAGTAGCTTGCACAAAGGGTGTGCAGTCATTGAGAAGTCCTTCAAGAACCATCTGTACAAGCTTTCATGCGCCAAGAAACTTCTCACACCTTTAACGAAGATAGGTAAAGGAAGCTTCTCAATAACCTCAACTTTGGCTCTATCAACCTCTATGCCTTTGATGGATATCCTGTGTCCCAACACAATGCCTTCTTTCACCATAAAGTGATATTTTTTCCCATTCAACATAAGATGATATTCTTCACATCTCTGAAGCACATCATGCAAATACATCAAGCAATCCTCAAATGATCCTCAACCATAGTGAAGTCATCCATAAACACCTCAATAGTGTCCTCCAGCATATCGTAGAAGATAGACATCACACGTCTATGAAATGTCGCCGATGCATTACTCAATCCGGTTGGAATCCTTTTGAATGCAAAGGTGCCATAGGGACAAGGAAAGGTTGTCTTCTCTTGGTCCTTTGGAGAGATAGAAATATGATTGTAGCCCAAATAACCATCAAGAAAATAGAACCAAACTTTTCCCACCAAGCCATCTAGAATTTGGTCCATGAATGGCACATGGAAGTTATCCTTCTCTATCAGTGCATTGAGTTTGCAATAGTCCATGCAAAACCTCCAACCTGTGACTGGTCTCCTAGGAAAAATCTCATTTCTAGCATTTGGGACTACAGTGATACCTCCCTTCTTTCGAACACATTGGACGGACTCACCCACTCACTATTAGTAATCAGATATATTATACCTATGTCTAACAACTTAATAATTTCTCTGTGCACAACCTCTAAAATTGGTGGATTGAGACGTCTTTAGTATTTAATACTCGGCTTATAATCCTTGACCAGTTGAATCTTTTGAGTGCATATGCCAAGTGTGATGCCAATGATGTCTGCAATTGTCTATCCAATAGCCTTTTTGAATCGCTTGAGTACAAAAACTAATGCTTCCACCTATTAATCATTATGATCTGTAGCAACAATAACAGGTAACATATTATGAGTACCCAAAAACACATACCTCAGATGGGCTGGAAGAGCTTTTGATTCCAATACAGATGGCTCCTTAATGGATGGTCGAGTAGGTGGGGGACTCACGATTCTTCAAGTCCAACTCAAGATTGAGTTGGTGCCTATGATAACCATGTGCTCCCAGTGCCTTAACTGTCTTGTCATAGTCTAGAATAGTGTCACTCTTAAAGTTCATCAATACAGCCTCAAGAGTTTCAACACCCAGTGTTTCCTAAAGTGGTACCTTTGGTCGCACTTCGTCAATACTCTCAATAACAAACACCACTTTCAGATGATCAGGTCTTTTCATGATCTGGCAGACATTGAAGAGAACATCTTCATGATTCAATCTAAAATTGAGTTGACCAAACTCCATATCCACTTGTCATGAACCATACCTAAGGTCTGGAATGACATTATGAATGGGAACACAAGAGTCCCCAAACAAGCCTCAAAGTATCCATAATGAAATCATCGGTTTAAAGCGTATATAAATAGCAAAGACATAGTTCTAAGGGATGAAAAAGTAGGACTCGTACTATGGGGATCTCATAGGGATAGGGATTAACATGGATTCACATAACACATAGCATATAAGGACTAAGGGACGGATAAGTATGACTCGCTCTATGTGGGAAAATGGGACTTAGGATCTTCCACACTTCCATATCCTAAATCCATATCATAATAATTATAAGCAATTCAGACTAATCATATCCGACAGATAGCCATAACCATAGACATTATCTCTGAATACAACACATAGCATATATCTATATAAGAGTCTACAAAATGTGCAAGAATGCCTCTAATCATAAGATAGGATGAGAGCCAAGACATGTCATAACATAAACAAAAGCACCATAGGTAGAGGAATGATGGCTTGTCCTTGGAAGATAGGACTCACCACAACAAGTATCTCGAGATCCAATCTTGTCATCATATGGTAAATGAAGGTAATCTCTGGTCCCTACATGGTTAGATCATGTAGGATAAAAGTATGCGTTAGTATATTTTAATGTACTAAGTATGCGGGTATGCAGTGTAATTGACTTACCAAACCCGCATCCAATGTTAGATGACAAGGGCATATAATATAGAAAGAGATATATCGCAAGGAAAAGTAATATAACAATACACTATGAAATTCGTGATGCATGAAATGCAGTAATGCTCATATATAGTGGGGTGTGACCGCAACCGACATATATAAGACTAAGCGAGCTATTACTTGGAATCCTAATGTAATCCCAACATTGGTAAAGAGGTGGTTTACTTGCCAAAGGTAAACCATACTTCCCCTTACGGGCACCCCCATTTCGGAGAAGCAACCTTCCTTACGGGCACCCCCATTTTGAATTGGATTTTCATATCATATCATACTTCTCCTTATAAACACCCTCATTCCGGAGGGTTTACCTTCCATACTGGCACCCCCATTTCAGATACAATTTTCATAAACATATACTTATGGTTGGCACATAGTTATGGCACAATGAGATTCACTTCTTGCGGGTCATGCCTCAACTAACGGGATGAGCCTCCAATCTCAAGGTCCTCTCAATGCTAAGTCATCATTCCACAAGATTACACATGCATATACATGCCTTCAAAAGAGATGCAAGCCTTATCAAATCATTTCAAATGTATACTTAGGCTTGAAAGCCAACATTTTTTCATAATCATTCATACTTGGGCTAAAAAGCCAAATCATACTTCAAATCAAACCTTCATGCATAGGAATAGCTCATTCACATATATCAAAGTGGTTTAAATACCCGAAGTTTCTCAAAGAGCCATATCATAGACATTTATGCGGTCACATTCTTGTCATAGCCAAACTTTCATCAAAACTATATTCATAAAACATAGTTGAGTCATAGCCCACTTCATAATCTTCATAACACCATAGTCATGTATGTATATACCATGAATGAGATGAAAATAACATGGGAGATAGAGATTCAATCGTTAATCAACAATACAATATGAAATTCATGTTTAAATCACAATTTAGATTACCCACGCCTGAATCAAGCTTTAAAGGGACAATGCATATTAAAACCTTCATGATAATCATGCAATTTAACATATTAGGGCTGTAATCAACTTAAAATCAATAAATAAACATAACATGTGCTTCAATTGAATCAAATAAACAATAATCTTAAAACCCCAAAATTAAAGTAAACTTAAATTCTATAAATCAAGTGTAAAAGAGTTCGGATCTTCATGGTTTAAAGGGACCATGAGTCAATCCCACATATCTAAGCTCACCCAGAAGAAGTGGGAAGAATTTGATGAAGATTGAAGCCCTTGCTTGAATACTAAGCAAATTCACCTCTAGAGTCTTTGAGAGGAGTTCTTAAGAGAGTTTAATATAATTCTAAGTGCAAGAGTGAATTTGAATAAGGAAAAATAAAGTAGAGGTTATTTGAATGTTTTTAAGTAGCATAGGAAGTGACAAAAGACCCTTAGTAGAAACCATAATTATGAAAATGCCATTGATGAAATAAGTAGAAAAAAATGTTGCCAGGGGTCTCGGGGGAGGGTTTAGGGTCCGTGGAAGGGGATACGGACCATATATTTGCTCCGTGATCCAACACATAGAAAATTTCATAATGACGAAGGTCCAAGACGGTAATTTCATACTTAGAAAAATCGAACGTTGACACCTATACGAACGGCTTCACGGTCCTTACAAAGGTATATAAACCATATACTCCTCCGTGAAGCCTCACTTAGAAAATTCTTATTGAAAAATTTCTGAGACAGTGATCCAGTACTTAGAAAATTTTCACTCTGATGCCCATACAGAGGGCCTCACGGACTATGAAGGACTATACTGTCTGTGAGAGGGTCCATATGTGAAATGCCTTGGCGAAAATGTTGATTTTCAAGGCCATGGCTACCCATACAACTCATCACACAGACCGTGAAGCCTTATATGGACCGTGTGCAGTATGCATTGGTCCCAAACTACACATTAAAGCCAAATCACATACACAAGACCAAGGGCCACTTCAAAAAGCCTCCACATGGTCCATGGTTAAGGCTTCCTTGATGCATCACCTTGGTCCAAAACCTTTCAAAACCGAAGCTCTAAGCTCCATTAAGATCGTACGTAGTTCAGGTCCTTACATCATCTCTCTCTTGCAAACATTTGTCCTCGAATGTGCTAGAACAAGTCTTGAAAGTCTTGACATAGAACTTAAAACATCAAATCGCAAGATACAATGCTCATTTCATCACTTGGAAATCCTAAATTCATCAAAACTCATATCAAAACATGTTCAAATCATTCAAAATATCATAAAATCATTTTTGTGCATGTCATGCCATGAAATTCAGGAGTGAAAGAATTAGGACCACTTGGAAAATAAAGAACCTAATACCTTAGGGTTGAGTAGATTAGAAAATATGAGGATATTGTTTCATCATGTCCATCTCCGCCAACCATGTAGCACTTTCCATATGTTGATCTCTCCAAAGTATCTTAACCGAAGCCACATCCTTGTTATGAAGCCACTTCACTTGCATATCCAAAATCTCAATAGGATCTTTCTCATAAGACAAGTGCTCCTCAACCTCAACACCTTCCAAAGGCACAATGGTACTAGGATCACCAACCAACTTCCTCAACATTGGCACATGGAAAACTGGGTGGATAGAGCTCAAATCCAGATGCAAGTCCAACCTATAAGCCACATTCCCAATCTGCTCAACAATCTCATATGGACCTACATACTGGGGACTTAGCTTTCCTTTCTTACAAAGACACATCACACCCTTCATGGGTGAGAACTTCACATACACCTATCACCAACATAAAACTCAAGATCCCACTTTCTAACATCCGAATAGGATTTTTGGTGACTTTGAGCCGTCTTCAACCTTTTCCTAATCAACTTCACCTTCTGCTTTTGGTAAATCAAAAGGTAATCTTTCACACTCGGTGATAGACGAAATTAGAAAAACGATAAACCCGATGGGTTGGCACCACAAATTCCACCCCCAAAAACCATATTTTGACTGCGCTTCCACTCTATCAACTGTACTTGAACTGTTAGATAATCATAGTCGATGATAACATCACTGTACCCATCGCTATTATAGAACCGTACGTGAGATTTTCACTTCATACGGCTCCTCAGAGTTCTCCATAGTCTCCAAGACCAAATCTAGGAAAATAAAAGCCATCTCTCTCAACTCAAACACCAAATCTAGGAAAATAAAAGCCATCTCTCTCAACTCAAATCACACTATCGAAGATTTATATTACCATACAAAGCCTCAAATAGTACCATACCAATGCTAGCATGAAAGCTATTATTATAAGCAAATTCAATGAGCGGTAGATGATCATCCCAATTACCCTTTAATTCCAACACACAAGCCTTCAACAAGTCCTCCAGAGTTTAATTTATCCTATCGGCTTTTCCATCGGTTTGAGGATGAAAAGTGGTACTCAACTTCACCTTAGTATCAAGTCCTCTTTGAAACAACCTCCAAAAGTGTGAATTAAATTGGGTGCCATGATCCAATTTGATAGACCTAGGCACATAATGCAACCTCACCAACTCTTAGATATACAACCTTGCATAATATTCAACACTAAAGGTAGTCTTTACCAGTAGGAAATGAGCCGACTTAGTCATCCAGTCAACAATAATGCAAATTGAATCAAATTTCTTTTGGGTTTGAGACAAACCAACCACAAAATCCATGTGCACATCTTCCCACTTCCAAGTTGAAATATTAATATCCTGAGTCAAATAACTGGGCCCTTGGTGTTCTACCTTCTCTTGTTGACAATTAGGACATTCGGATACAAACTTGGCTATATCCCTCTTCATACCATGCGATGAGTACACTTCCCTCAAATCCCAATATGTCTTAGTAGATCCTGGGTAAATAGAATAATGAGAGTTAAGGGCTTCACTCATGATCACCCTCCTAAGATCATCCACATTTGAAACACACAGCCGATCTTGACACCAAAATACCCTATCTCCCCCTTGGGAGAAAACCTCATTCTTCTTTTTGGCAACCAACTTCTTCAACTCAACCAATGACGGGTCTAGATCTTGCTTAGCCTTGATATCAACAACTACAGAATATTTGTCCCCATTCTGAACAAGAATACCATTATCATAAGAATCAGCCAACCTAACATATAAACTAGCCAAACAGTGGACATCTTTTGCCAACTTCTTCTTCCATTCATCAAGATGAGCCGTACTTCCCATCGATAGCCTACTAAGAGAATCGACTACAACATTTGCCTTGTCGGGATGATATTGTACACTCAGGTTGTAGTCTTTGAGAAGTTCCAACCATCTCCTTTGCCTTAAGTTAAGATCTCTCTGAGTGAACACATATTGCAAACTCTTATGATCGGTGAAAACATCAACATGAGCTCCATATAATTAATGTCTCCAAATCTCCAAGGCAAACACCACCACCGCTAACTCAAGATCATGTGTCGAGTAATTATGCTCATGCACCTTCAATTGCCTTGATGCATAAGATATCCCTTTACTATTTTGCATAAGCTCACATCCCAACCCAATCCGAGAAGCATCGCAATACATCACAAACCCCTCTAAGCCATTCGGTAGAGTCAAAACAGGAATCGAGGTGAGGTGATCTTCAATGTATGAAAACCCTTCTCATATTCATTCAACCAACAAACTTGGTCTTCTTTTGTTTCAACTTTGTTAAAGGAGATGCAATAGATGCGAAACCTTCAACAAACCTTCTATAATACCCAACCAACCCAAGAAAACTTCAAATATTTAAAGGAGTCAAGGGTCTAGGCTAATTCTTCATGGCCTTAGTCTTCTTTAGGTCAACCTTGATACCATCATCGAACACCATATGACCAAGAAAAGCTACCTCACCCAACCGAAAATTGCATTTGCTAAACTTAGCATACAATTTCTTATCTCTCAAAGCTTAAAGTATCAACCTCAAATGATCCATATGCTCCTGCTCACTTGGGGAATAAATAAGGATATCATTGATAAGGACAACCACAAAAGTATCAAGAAATGGCTTGAACACCCGATTCGTAAGATCCATAAACACGGCCAGAGCATTAGTCAAACCAAATAACATCACCACTAATTCAAAGTGCCCATATCTAGTCCGAAAAGCCATTTTGGGAATGTCACACTCCCCAACCTTCAATTGACGATAACCAAAATGGGGCTTAATCTTTAAGAAATGGATGACTCCTTGTAGTTGATCAAACAAGTCGTCGATCCTTAGAAACATATACTTATTTTTTATGGCCACTTTATTCAATTACCTATAATCAATGCACATCCAAGAGACCCATCTTTCTTTCTTATGAATAACACCAGAGCACCCCATGAGGATATACTTGGCCTCATAAAGCCTTTCTCCAACAACTCGTTTAATTGATCCTTCAACTCAGTCGGTGCCATACGATAAGGAGGAATAGGGATAGGTTAAATATCTAAGAGAAGATCTATGCCAAAGTCCACTTCCTTTTTGGGAGGAATACCGGGCAAGTCTTCAGGAAACAAATCTGGAAACACATTCATCACTGAAATCGATTCAAGGGTAGGTGACTCGGACTCCACATATTTGACCCTCACAATATGATAAATATACCCTTTAGAGATCATCTTTCGGTCCTTAAGGTAGGAGATAAACTGAACTTTATTAGCAGAGTCACTACCCTTCCATTCAAGAATGGGCTCATCCAAAATTTGGAACTTGACTTTCTGGGTTCTACAATCTATAGAGACATATAAAGCATGCAACCAATCCATCTCGAGAATAACATCAAAATCAAACATCTCAAGTTCCACAAGATCACAGGGGAAGACTTTATGTAACAAAAAATAGGACAACCTCGATAGACCCTATGAGCAATAATAGATTCACCCATAGGAATATAGACTAAAAAAGGCTCCCTCAAGATTTCAGGACTAAAATTAACATCCAAAAAGTCACAAAATATGAATTTGTACCTGGATTAAGCAACATAAGCATTAAAATCAAAGACTTTTACCATACCATTTACGATATTCAGAGTCGCCTTAACTTCTTGACGAAACATAGAACCTTTTGTTTCTTGAGGCACCACCTTGTGAAGCTCTTTGCTAGCCCTGAGCACTATGGACCACCTGTCCTTGACCCTTCTGTGCAACCATAGGACAGTTAGCAATCTTGTGGCTATTATCACCACGCCCGAAACAAGCACCTAAGTTCTTATAGCATGCACCCAAGTGATTCTTCCTACATGTAGTACATTGAGGAGGAATTAGCCAACCTCCAACTTGTGCTTTGGGATGAGGCACTCTAACATTGGAAACCTTTGCATTAGAAGCTTGGCCCTGTTGAAAGCGACCATAACCACCACTCTTAGAGTTGGAGAATCCACCATCATAATGGGCCCTCCTAGGATAATGCACCCTCTTCTCCTTGACCTTTCCTCCCTCAATCTATTTAGCATATGTCATGAGCCTGGAGATGTCCCTATCCTAAATGAGCATAGCCATACAACATTTTTTCACAACCAAGTCAGAGATCACAAAAATAAACTTGTGCATTCTTGTATGGGGGTTAGCCACATGCAAAGAAGCATACTCTAAGAGCTTAGTGAACTTAAGGGCATAGTCTCTCACACTCATACCACCCTATTTAAGGTTGATAAACTCTATCATGTTGGCTTTCCTAAGCTCAAGTGGGAAGAAACGATCCTGAAATGCAAACTTGAATTCCTCCCAATTAACAACATTACCACAAACCTTTTCCATCAACCATTGTGTGTACCACATTTGAGCCACATATTTCAATTGATAAGTAGCCAACTAAGCTTTCTCCTTAGAAGTGACTCCTATAACAGTCAACACCTTAGTGAGCTCATCAATAAATGCTTGAGTATCCTCATCAGCCGTTGGCCCATAGAACTCTAGAGGAGTCATCTGGGTGAAATCCCTCACTCTAGAAACTAGAGTGGGATCACAAGGAATATTAGCCTGCCTAGTCTGAGAAGTCACCACGTGTGCAAGCATAGAAAAGTTGGAATTCACAATTAGAGATAGGTTCTTCCATAGTCCCTTGAGGAGCTTAGCCCTCATTAACCGGGGCCAGTCTTGGTAGGGCAGCTCTTCATGGAGGCATCTTCTATAATATAGCAGGGATATCATTAGAATAAGGAAACTATAATATACAGTATAAAGCATGACATAAGACATGAAGAAGTGAGATAATTCCTAGAATGCTATCATAGCCGAACTCCTAGTCATGGTGCACTTCACACCCATGAATTGGACTATACTTGACACGGCATGTTGGACTCCAAGGATAATATACAAACGTAGTGCTCTAATACCAAGCTTGTCATGACCCGGACCTAGGGTCTAGGAGTGACATGGTGAATGAGAACTCGAGAGTCCCTAAACAAGCCTCAAAGTGTCCATAATCATATCATCGATTCAAAAATATTTATAAATAGTAAACACATAGTTCTAAAGAAAGGAAAAGTAGGAGTCACACTATGGAGATGTCATAGGGATAGGGATTAACATGGATTCACATAATACATAGCATATAAAGACTAAGGGGAGGGTAAGTATGACTCACTCTATGGGGGCAAAACAGGACTTAGGATCTTCCACACTTCTACACAATATATCCATATCATAATACTTGTAAGCAATTCATACATATAATATATGATATATTGCCATAACCATAAACATAAACTCCAAATACAACACATAACATATATCCCTAGAAGAGTATACAAGATGCCCACAATGCCTCTAATCATAAGATAGGACGAGGGCCAAGACATGTCCCAGAAGGATCCCAAAGAATCGATCTTTCTTTCCGTTGTTGAATCTCTCTTGGATTAATCAATGTGTGATATTCTAAATCCTCATTACTAATTGAATCTAAATGATCTCTGGATTGGCCAAAAGATCCTTTCAGTTGGCTAGAATATGTTATTTGAACGAAACTAGATCTTGTGGAATCATATTGAATATTTGACGATACATTCTGTACCTTGCTAAAAGACCGATCCTTGTTTACCAACCGTACATTATCTAACCAAACTTAATTCTCTCTCAATACGTCCCTCAAAAAACTGATTCGCATGGATTCTTCCCCCAACAAATGAAGAGATCATGGCAAAATTGCCACATATGAAATTGAGTATAGTTTTGTAAAGTAATAGCCCACTTGTTTCTCAAGAAGAGAAGGGAAACATGCTCAATATCATTTGATTTAATAGTTGGTTCACCCTCAAAGTAAATAACATAAACAAAAACACAGTAGGTAGAGGAATGGTGGCTTGTCCTTGGAAGATAGGACTCACCACAATAAGTATCTCAAGATCCAATCGTACGGTGGATGAAGGTAATCTCCGGTTCCTACATGGTTAGATCATGTATTCAAAAAGTATGCATCTATACATTTGAATCTACTAAGTATGCAGGTATGCAATGCAATTGACTTACCAAACCTGCATCCAATGTTAGATTGCAAGTGAATATAATATAGAAAGAGATATATAGCAAGGAAAAGTAATATAATAATATGCCATGAAATTCATGATGTATAACTCATATATAGTAGGGATGTGACCTCAACCGACATATATAAGACCAAGCAACTATTACTTGGAAACCCCATGTAATTCCCATATCGATAAAGAGGTGGTTTACTTGCCGAAGGTAAACCATACTTCCCCTTATGCGCACCCTATTTTGGAGATGCAACCTTCCTTACGAGCACTCTTATTTAAGATAGGATTTTTATATCGTATCATACTTCTCATTATGGGCACCCACACTTAGGAGAGTTTACATCCTTATGGGCACCCCCATTTCGGATAGGATTTTCATAAATATATACCTATGGTTGGTACATAGTTATGGGACAATGAGATTCACTTCTACCGGCTCATCCCACAACTAACGAGATGAGCCTCTAATCTCAAGGTCCTCTCGGTGCTAAGTTGTCATCCCACAAGATTACATATACATATACATGCCTTCAAAAGGGATGCAAGGCTTATCAAATCATTTCAAATGCATACTTAGGCTTAAAAGCCAATCATTCTTCATAGTCATTCATCCTTAGGCTAAAAATCCAAATCATACTTCAAAACAAATCTTCATGCATAGGAATAGCTCATTCACATATATCACAGTGGTGTAAACACCCAGAGTTGCTCAAAGAGCCATATCGTAGACATTTATGTGATCACATTCTTGTCACAACCAAACTTTCATCAAAATCATATTCATAAAATATAATTAGGTCATAGCCCACTTCATAATCTTCATAAAACCATAGTCGTGTATGCATATGCCATGAATAAGATGAGAATAGCATGGGCAATAGGGATTCAATTTTAAATCAACGATACAATATGAAATTCAAGTGAATTCATAAGTAAAATTCATGTCCAAATGACAATTTAAATTACCCATGCCTAAATTAAGCTTTAACGGGACAATGCATATTCAAACCTTCATGATAATCATGCAATTTAATATATTAGGGCTTAAATCAACTTAAAGCAACAAATAAGCATAGCCCATGCTTCAATTGAATCAAATAAATAATAATCTTAAATTTTATAAATCAAGTGTAAAAGAGTTGGGTCTTCATGGTTAAAAGGGACTCTGAATTAATCTACATACCTAAGTTCACCAAGAAGCAGGAAGAATTTGATGAAGATTGAAGCCTTTCCTTGAATCCTACGATAATTCCCCACTAGAGTCTTTGAGAGGAGTTTTTAAGAGAGTTCAATATAATTTTAAGTGCAAGAGTGAATTTAAATGAGGTAAAATAAAGTGTAGGTAATTTATTTATCTTTAGGAAGCACAGGAATTCATAAAAGACCCTAAGGAGAAACCATATTATGAAAATGCCATTAATGAAATGAGAACAAAAAATGTTGCCATGGTCTTAGGGGAGGGTATACGGTCCGTGCAATGGTATACAGACCGTACACTTCTTCTGTGATCCAATACATAGAAAAATACATCCCAACAAAGGTATAAGATGGTAATTCCGTTTAGAAAAATCAAACGTTGGCACCTATATGGATGACTTCATGGTCCATACCAAGGTACACAAACCATAAACTTCTCTGTGAAGCTTCACTTAGAAAATTCTTGTTGACAAAGTTCTGAGATAGTGATCAAATACATAGAAAATTTTCACTCTGATGCCTATACGGAGGATCTCACGGAAAGTGAAGGACTATATGGTCCGTGAGAGGGTCCATGTGTGAGTTGTCTTGGCCAATATGTGGATTTTCAAGGCTAAGGCTACCTATACAGTCTACCACATGGATTGTGAAGCCTTACATGGAATGTGTGGGGTCCATGTGTGGTATGCCTTGGTGCCAAACTACATATTAAAGCCAACACACCCACACAAGGCCAATGGCCACTTCAAAAAGCCTCTACACGGTCTGTATACCCCCACACGGATCATGATGGCTTCTTTGAAGTGTCACCTCGGTCCAAAACTTTCCATAACCAAATTTCCAAGCATTATTAAGGTCGTACAATGTTTGGGTCCTTACTCCACTAGTAACCGCCAGTGGTTAAGAAAGGTCTTCCCAAGATGATTGGGATGTTGAAGTCAACCTCAGAATCAAGTACCAAGAAGTCTGCGGGGAATATAAAATTCTCAAGTCAGATCAATACGTCCTAGAGTATTCCAACATGTTTCTTCACAACCTTGTCTGCCATCAACAACTGCATTGTAGTCGATGTGGGGACTCCCAAGCCTAACTGCTTGTACATTGCAAGAGACAATTAAGTTGATGCTAGCTTCTAAAATACATAATGATTTTGCAAAGTTGAAGACTCCGATGGTGCAAGGTACGACAAATGCTCTGGGGTCCTCCTTTCTCTGAACCAAGGACCTTATAACAATTGCTCCATAGTGGTGAAGATCATGAGTAAGATCTGAGCTGAAGGTCCTCTTCTTGGTCACAAGATCCTTCATAAACTTGGCATACCCAAGCATTTGCCTCAATGCATCATGAATAGGATGTTGATAGAAAGTTACTTTAACATAAAGATGAGAATTTAAAATTTCCCCTCTTCATTCTTCTTCTTGAGCCTCTAAGGGAAAGGTGGTGAAGGCCTGGTTATTGGTTTTAACTTTCTTAGTGTTACCATTTCATCACTCACCCTATCCTTGGCCTTATAATCCCTACCTTCTTCATCCTTGCTTTCCACCGTCTCCTTACGAACCTCATCATCAACCATGGCATCAGTTGGTCGATTATTTGTTTATCACCTCGTGTAGTCATCGCCATCTACTGCCCATCATTCTTTTGATTCTGCACTGCGTTTCTTGGTAATGTATCCTTCTGATGTTGATTCAACTGCGTAGACTTTTGACAATTGCTGCTCCAACTTCTTGATAGCCATAGAGTGAGGCTCAATTCTTTAATTAATAACCGAAATGTCAGCTCTCATCCCTTTCAGAGTCTCATCTTATGTGTAAGCCTTCTTCAATAAATTTTCAAACCTCTCTTCAATCCTTGAACTACCACCCCTAGAATCACAATTATGTGGCGGCACATAAGGATCATTTCTACACCTATCTCTATGACCCTAATCATGATCTCTATCTTGTCCCCTATTTTTGTCCTAGTAACCTCCTCTATTATTGTCCCTTTATGCATTATCTCTGTTATAGTTTTGACCTTGATTCCCTAGACCTCGATGCCAATAGTGTCGATTGGACCCTTGCATATTGGTCCAGACCCCTAATCTGATCAGTCACAAAGCAAGTGTCCTTCTCATAATATGGCTCCTCATACATGGGTGCTCATGGCAGTTGATGACTAACTGCATTTACGCATCCCGGACTCTGCTTCATCAGCAACCCTACTTTTGTACGCATCCCGGACTCTGCTTCATCAGCAACCCCACTTTTGTATTAAAAAGAACTCTTCATCGTACATTTTTCTGTTGTGATCCATGCACAGTTTGTCTTTGCTACCTTCTCTAGTCGTTCGACAACAACAAGAAAAGGGTAATCCAAGAATGAGCCTCCAGCTATAGTGTCAACCAAAGCTTTGCAATTGTCATCTAAGGCCCGATAAAAGATCTCCACCAAGGAATCATCAACAATCTTATGTTCTAACACACTTCTCAAGCATTTAGTGAATCTCTCCAAAGTAGCACCTATAAAATCACCAGGCAACTGTTCAAAGTTGTTAATTTGATCCTTCAGCTTTGACCTTTTTATTTGGGAAAATACCTCTCCAAAAAGGCTTTTTAATTTTTCACCCATTTAGTGATAAAACTTTGTGGAAGTTTGGAAGTTCGGATAACCATACTATCGCTTCACCTATGAGAGATAATGGGAAAACATGGAGCCCAACGATATCTATGGGAGAATTTTGATGTCTCGTCATGCACTTATAAGCAAAGACAACATTGTGTAGATGGTTATATGGATCCTCTATTAGTAGGACCGAAAATAATCCTCTATGTTGCAACATCTGTAGAAACCCAATTGAAATGAAACTTGGTATCCTCTAGTAGAGGAGGTAGCATGATTTCTCCTATAACATCCACTGCCATAGGATCAAGTCTATAAGGATTCCACCCATTTCCTATCACTTGTTAAGCCTGTACATCCTCAAGTGGTCGTTGGCCTTCGTTATTCAGATTGACTGGAATGTTTGCAGCATTGTTGGCATAATCCTAGGCAATTCTTTGCAATGTTCTTTGGATCTATAGATCAAATGGATTCAAGGGACTTCCTCGACTATGATTACCAGGATACACTACACATGAATTCTGAAAGCAAAACAAAAACAAATACAACAAAAGATCTAAAATAAGAAAATTAAGGATTAACTCACAAATCACTCTAATTAAACCAATTTAAAAGCCATATTACCCGACAACAAATCCAAAATTGGATCACGCCCAAAGTACACCTCCAAATTAAGGTATAAGTGGACATCGTTCAAATATAGAACCTAACAATGGTTATGGTCGATCTCACGGGGAATGAGGTCTAGACTTGGAATAATTAATAGCAATTAGAATAAATTAATCAACTCATTTCCTAAATAGGGGGTATTGATAAAAAGCAATAATTAAACCTAAACTAATACCCAATAGTCAAATTCAAGTGTTGGCAATTTAGTGAATGAAGTGACTAGGGTATTGCGTTCCCCATGAATTCCTAACTTAGTATAACCAAATAATCACAACCTTTTCTTGTGTGTAGCATGAAGATTTAGTAAGTTATGTTCACCTAGCCCTTTGATCCAGGCACTAAGAAAATTTCACCACGTGATTTGATCCATCCTTGAGGTGTGGCATTATTAACCCTTACCTTGTTCCAGTACAAGCTTCCCTTGATCCGTTCAGGTTGGTTAGATGAGTGTAATTGTCATGTCCAAAGTCCTATTAAGGAGAACTGGCGCCCGTTGCTGACAAATTTCAAGAGAACCAACATATAACCACACATTTTCTATGAACATTACAAGGGGTTTCCACATTCAACATGCTTTCAAGAAAGTAGACAGTAATAACAAGCCAAGAGGAAATACATAATACTAGGCCTTTGGAGCCACGATGTCTAAAGTATGATACATGAACATACTTAACTTTACGTAGTCTACAAAGCCTCTAGATAAGGAACAGTTTCTATAAGTATCAGGACAGGCCTCGCCCCATAACCAACTATACAATACGAAAATATAAGCTCTAGACACACAAAGCCCCGAAGCAACCTGGAGCTCAGTAACAACAACTGGATATATTGTACTCCTATTGGGAAGATTTACTAGCTCCTGTACCTGCAACATGAAATGCAAGTCCTCCGTACAGGACGTCAGTACGAAATAATGTATTGAATATGTAAGGAAATAGCATATGTAAAGTGGGAACTCAAGTGAAATCAAGTAGCTAGATATAAATGCATAACACATAGTAAAAAACCACCTTTGTTATATTTGTGAAACCATGTACATTACATTATTTTCTTTACTTTTCAGTGCTTTATAATTCCTTTAGGCATGTAATACAAATGACCAACTGACCAGTGGTAAAAAAAAGATGACCCATGCTAGGCATTTTAACCCCAGGGATGCTGTCCTCATAGCTATACAAATTGGGATCAACCCATGCTAGGCTTTCACCCCTGGGCTGCCACCCTCATAAAACAAGTGAGATTGACCCATGCTGAGCTCTTGTTCCTGGGCTGTCACCCACGCCGTGGATAGTGTACAAGTTATTCTTTAATACTTTGAGATTGTTACTTTGGTGGTCATATTAAATTTTGGAGCTTTGGAACTATGTACCAGTAACATAAGATAGGACAATGGTCATTTAAGGTAGTACCATAATATAAGAATCATATGGAACTTTTACGTACAACTTAGGAGTATAAATGACACAATTGGTTGTACAAGTGACCGCAGACTCCTCATGCTAGTGCTTGTAAGAGTAAAACCACAGATTTACTAATAAGTAATACCACCACTATTGGAATAACACTAGGGAAGCTTACTAGTTGAAAGTGACACGAGTGTTAGCTTTCATGCCAAAAATATGGAATTGGATAGCGTTACATACCTTGTCGTGCCACCTCGTTATCACTGCAATGTAACCTTCCTTTTTTTTTAATATTTATCTACAATTGAGTAGGTGATGAAACTAGTATTACTAGTAAATAAAAACATGTAGGCAGTTCACTCACACCCACAAGTTATACCCGAGCAGTAAGCTTGTGACTACCAAACTGAGGGTGTTCCTTCAACTTCTTCTCCTCTAATTTCATTTGTAGTCACACCTCTTACCATCATATTCATAAAAAACCTCTAAATGTCATAATGTAGAAGGATCAATGTGAACTTATGGCATCAAATCATTTTTCTCATGAGTTTCTGCTAACAATCCACTTTAAATTCTACAATGAGCTCACAATTAAAGTTAAAGGGGACTCCCCTCCATGGCTATCCCAACATGTACAAACCATCAGCAAACCTTCCCATAAGATTACCTCATATAAAAAGAACCACTCCAACCTCATTGACACATACACAATGCCCTAATTAACTCATGCACGAGAGAGGGAGAAAAGTGCAGTAACTTACCTTACTTGTTAGTGATTCTTGCTCTCTTAACTTATATTTTTCAAAGGCTGAACTCTTTTTCAATCCTAGCTTGAGATGAGGATAATATGGCTTCTATATGAAGATAGAAGGGGAAGTAAGAGAACCTTAAAAAATTCAGATTTTTCTCAAGTGTAACATGGCCAAAAAGAGTTGGTTACATTCCCTTTTAAAGGGACCAACTTAGGCCGACATTCTCCTTAAATCTTTTGCCACATTTTACCAAGTAGGTGATGTACCTACTTGGCCTTTTAACTTGGGCCTTTATGGGTCTCCACTTATTGAGCCTTGGCTTCCCATTCTTCCTTTTTAACTTCATTGTGGTTTTACCAGAATTTTTAAGTCAATGGTTAGTGACCTTGGGCCCTATAAGATGGCCAAACAAGACTTAGTAAGTGGTAAACCTACTTGGCCCTTCGGGCTGGTAAAAAAGTCTAAATAGGTGATGCACCTACTTACTTCGTTAAGTCAAGCAAACAGCTTGTTATATTATCTTATTTTTTAAATCATAATCCCATATTTTGTATCTTAATATTCCACTTTAGACTTTTAGCTCAAATAGCACCTTACCGTGTCAGATTTAAATGCTTTCGTCAAGTTCATCTTAGACTCACACATGCTGAAACATGTGGGATATCACAACAACTCTCGATCCAATCAAATTATTACCACCCCTATGAAAAACACTTAGTCCCTCACCTGTACCATAAGCCTATGTCAAGTGTCACATAAGTGGGACTAACACGTAGAAAATATGGAGTGTTACAGTAATCACGTCGAATCCAATTATTTTACCTCTTTTCCCTTCATTACCCACTTGATCTAGTAAGTACAAATTATGCAAGTTCTAATGTTTGCAACCATTAAAAAGACATTCAAATGAAGAGATAAGTAATACATGAGTTTTTACATTGTTAGTTTTTCATGGTTTTCACAACCGTAGTTGTGGATTTAGCTATTCATGTTCATTGTAGATGAAAGAATCATGTTATGGATTTGCATAATTAAAAACTTACAATGATGAATTGATGAACATGAAATCTAAGTTCTTCACAGAAATTACAAGATTATAATACGAAGATAATGTCAAACGTAGTTCAGAAGAAATCTCCAAGAAAAAAGTAGTGTCTAAAGTATCAAATTTTGGATGTTAAAACTGTTCTCCCTATCTAAAAACCTATTTATGATAAATGGAACCAAATCCTAAATGAAATAGGAAAACTAGAATCGGGAACTTTGACAAACATAGTTATGAGTTGTAGATGGAATCATGGCCCGTGACTAGGTTTCATAGATTGCACTCTTCAAAATTTTCCTTCAATATATCAACCCTTCCTATGGAACGTCGTTTGATGTAGGACCCCATAAGAGGTTTCGTCTGGTAACTCTTCAGCAATTCTTCAAAACCTCTAACTCTCAAGGCACGAACTCATGTATGGGTCATCAAATATTCTATGACCCGTTTGGTAACACGTAACTTCAACTTCTAAAAATTGGTCTTTCACTGAATATTACCTCCAAAACCCATCTACGGCTCGTGGAATGAACGACGGCCCGTAGAAGGCGTCATAAAACCTCAAAATCTTGCAATCTATGCAACTTAGCCCAAAAAAATCCCAACTCCTAAAATCTTGCAAAATCAACACTAAACAACATCAAACCTACTAACATCATTTCAAGAACACATAAAATTCTATATTTAAAGTATCAAAAGTCTCGTATTTTGGCAGTATATCAGTCATTAGGAAAGACATCAGGGAACTCATTGACAACAAAACTAACTTAAGAGAAGGGACTTCAAAAGTGACATATGAAATCCTTAAAATATGATAGAAACACCCCTTAGCAATCATTTTATGGGATTTAAGATAGAAAAAAAGATCGACCCTTACACACCAAATTTCTACCCTCCCACTCAAGAATAGGCTCATTAGGGAATTAGAATTTGACTATATAGTCCAACAATCAATGAAGGCATAAGAAGCATGCAGCAAATTCATCCCAAGAATGACATTGAAATCGACCTGAACAAGTTCAACAAGTTTACAAGGAATAACTTTGTGTAAAACCAACCTGGGACAATTTTAATATACATTTTTTGCTACATTTGACTCACCAAAGGTGGTGCACACTAAGAAAGGTTCTAAAAAGACTTAGGGACATTCATTGAACAAATCTTCAAGAAAATGTGTAAGAACAGACAAATTGGCACCCAGATCCAATAATGCAAACACATCAAAATAAAGACCTTTAATATACTGGTGGCAACATTTTGCATAGAGAGTATAAAAATGATTTGTACGTTGACCACCTCTTTGAGCTTGTCCACTTTTCACCCTTTAGGCTTAGGGTACAACACCACCATCCTTACAATCCTTGGCATAACAATCGGGCTTACCATATATCATGACTCGAGCCAAGGGTCTAGGTTTGATATGGTGAATGTGAAACCTGATAGGGTAACCCAAACAAGTCTCTTAGCATATTTTTTGCACATCATTGTTTGTGGAATATAAAACAAGCATCAACAAATAAGTCTAAGGAAATTAGGGCTTTGCACTCACGCTATGGGGATAGATAAGGTAAAGGGATTTGCATGAGTTACATAACAAGCAAGACTAAGAGGAGGGTAATTATGACTCAAGCAATGGAGAAGTAAGGGCTTAGGAAGATCAATTTCATCTTAGCAACATCAACAACATCAAATAACATCACATTGCACATAGAAACTAAACAAGAGAGTCCATAAAAGCTCAACATCCCATCATAGGTACATAGTATTGTATAGTATAGCATCCAACAACATCTCTAAAACATAAGTCGGACGGGGGCCAAAGATGGTTTCGAGCTCACCCTCAAAGTACTAAGTAAAATAAAATAAATTCTCAACATAATCATGATAGAAATTAGATATTGTCCCCAAAACAGAGGACTCACAATAATAACAATCTTCACGAATCCAAGCTAGCCATGTGGAGGAGGAAGAGTAAGATAACCAATCCCTATATGGTTAGATCATGTAGGCAAAAGTATGTGTTAGTACTTGAAATGTAATAGTATATGGGATGCAGTGCAACAATAGATAATAATCTTCATAAAATGATGCATAATCATATTCAATAGAAGTAAGCTCAATATGGCATTCATGAAGATGCTTTGATAAAATTGTTCATGAAAGATAAACATAACATCCTATTATCATACATATGTGGGAGGTAGACCATAACCGACATACATAATACCAAGTGAGCTACTACTCGGAATCCAACAAAACCCCCGACATTGGCACGAGAGACTATTTGCCACGTAGAACTCAATCAATGTTACATATGCATCATCAAATAATAGCCTAGCATACAACGCTCCTATGGTAGCACATAGTTAATGAAACAAGGGGTTGCTACTAGGAATCCTATAACACCCCACATCTTAGGTATACTATTACTATGCATACGGAACATGATACAATTTGGTAGGAGGAGCATCAACTTTAAAAGTGCCTAACTTTTTTACTGGAGGGCGATAATTGCGTCTAATACTTAAGAAAAGTGGTACATAAGTTTTAAGCCAAATTGAGGAGAGCGCATCCTTAAACAAAGTGAAAGGAAGTGAGGTGCTTGTAAGACTTAGGAAGCTAACAGGTGAGTTACCCACGCGCTTAGCTTAAATAGGTTAAGTAGACGGAGATGAGGCCCAACACCGAATCTATTCAAGTCCGATAAAAAATAAAGTCCAAGTTAAGGATGTCATTTTAGCTCATGGTTTGGCATTATAAAGGGAAAATATAGGCAACGTAAGATGACTGGGAAAAAGGACAAAGTACATTTACCACACACTTCGCAATAGGGGCCAAACTAAGTGAAAGTAGAAGAAAACAATTGGCAGCAAAGCCCATCAAAATAAAGCCCAATAAGGCCCAAGTGAAAGGGCCAAGTTGTTGTATCACCACCTTAAGATGACTGTGAAAAAGGACAATTACGCTTGTATCACCAAGCGTAAGATGACTAGGAAAAAAGGAAAAAGTACATTTACCAAACATTTCACAATAAGGGACAAACTAAGTGAAAGTAGAAGAAAACAATTGGCAACAAAGCCCATGAAATTAAAGCCCAATAAGGCCCAAGTGAAAGGGCCAAGTTGTTGTATCACCACCTTAATAAAATAAGGCTTAAAATAAAAAAGAAAGCCTGCCAAGAGTGGCCCTTTTAAAGAGATTAAAAACCAGGTCTTTAAGTCATTTTCAACTTAGAAACATTTCAGCTTTCATAAGTTCATTTGTTGCTCTCTCTTGACTTTCCAAAGCAGCCAAAGCACACCTTTAAGGTTCCTAAAGAAGCACTCAAACTTGAAGGTAAAGGTATGTAAAGATACTTGTCTATTTAGTATGGGTTTTTGATGAAAAATAAGAGAAATAGGCTGGTTATACTTGTGCTAGACTTTTGGACAACATGTGTTCGAAGGATTGTTGTACACTTTTCTTGTTTATTAAGAGGCTTTTCACTTCTTGGTTTGCCGGATTATGAAGTAATATTGATGTTTTAAAGAAGTTTTAGTTCTTTAGTGATGTATGAAGGCTACTACACCAATTTTATCTTCCGCAAAAGATGAGTTCTTGTATGATATCTTAATTGCGCTCCTAGTAGGGACTTGTGGACTGTTTTGGACTTTTTTAGGACTTGTAGTTGAAGTTGAAACAGTTTTGGGATTGCTGACTTTGAAATGTAACGAGAAGACATAATGTTATGCCGTCTACTTGTATGTTGTGTAGAATTGTTATCCATTGTTGTTTGTGAGCTGTTGCAACACATTTATGGGACTAAAACAAGGTGGATATGACATGTATATGATAATGTGCATTTGAAAATACGATTAGTGGAGGAGAGGTTGAAAGAATACTCTTGGATTGACGATCAAAAACTTGCTGCCCGAGCATTACTTTTTTTATGAGATTGGACTGCCAATACGTGTTTATTAGCAGCTAATAGTAGTTTCATCACCTACTATATTGTAGATAAGTATTTGGAGGAAAATGAGACTACTTCAAGGTAATAACGATGTAGTACAACGCAATATGTAAGGCTACTCGATTTCATATTATTTGGCGTGAAATCTAGGTTCTTCCTTGGCACATAAAGGCAATTACCAAATCCAACGTAACTAATAACCGTGTCTCCACTCTTTACCATGTTCATATGCTCCCATACATAACTATTGACAATTCTAAATACTTACTTTGTATACCAAAATACATAAGTTAAGTGTTGCTAAATAAAGTCCACGTGTTGTTTCATCTCCTACACATTTTATTAGTTGTCTAACCCTCTTTTCATTGTGGTGTTGTCTTGCATGATTGTTTATATGTCACATGTTATGTCTATAATCCTACAGCTCGAAAAGATTATAACCACCAAAAAAATCATCTCAAAAGTAAATAAAAGATAAATCAAAGTTGCTTATTAATGGGTGGTATCCCAGGGATGGAAGAATCATTTAGCATGGGTGGATCCCATATTATGAAGGGTATTCTATGGGTGAAAGGAAAGCCTAGCATGGGTCAATCCCGATATTTATTTACCACTGATCAACTGGTCATTTGTATGATATACTACGCACAAAGTATACAGTAAAGGAAGGTAAAGTAATAAAAAGGACATCAAGTACGTGATTCCACAGTATGACTAAAGGTGGTCTTTTATCCTTACATACTTATGTATGATTTCATTTGAGTTCTTATTTCATATACAACACTTCCTGCCTTATATATTCAGTACATTATCTTGTACTGACGTCCCTTACGGGAGACTTGCATTTTATATTGCAAATACAAAAGCTACTAGATCTTCCTAGCAGGAGTATAGGATACCCAACTGTTGGTACTGAGCTCTAGGTTGCTTCGGGGCTTGTGTATCTAGAGCTTATATTTTTGTATTGTAGTTGGTCAGGAGGTGGGGCCTGTCCCCACACATATAGATATTGTTCCTTATCTAGAGACTTTGTAGATTATGTAATGTAAAGTGCGGTCATGTATCGTACCTTAGACATCGTGGCTCCAACGGCCTAGTCATATGCATTTCTTTTTGGCTTGTTATTACTGTCTACTTTTTGAAAGCTTTATGAATGTGAAACCCCTTTACAATGTTCACATATATTGGTTCTCCCGAGCTTTGTCAGCAACGGGTGCCAGTCCGCCTTAATGGGACTTTGGGCGTGACAAAAGTGGTATCAGAGCGAGGTTATCCTAGGAAGTCTACAAAGTCGTGTCTATGTAGAGTCTAGTTTATGGATGTGTTGTACACCACATTTATAAGTAAGAGGCTACGTGGCATTTAGGAGTTGTCACATTCCTTTCATTCTTTAGATCGTGCCATAGAGCCAACTATTCTATATTGATTGTTTCTAACCTCTAAATTATTTTGTCCAGCGAGTATGGTAGAAACAAGGAGGAGTCTCTAAACATCTCCAGCTCCTAAAGAATCAGGAAGCGGTGAAAATCCCCCCGAATCATCTATCGATGCTAACGTGCAGGTTCTGAGAAATACAGTCCAGCTATTGACTCGTATAGTTGCTGGCCAAGGTCAAAGACAAGAAGGTCAATTTATAGGTGCAGGTGGTATGAACAGCGCAACTAGCACGAGGATATGTGACTTCCTTAATTTAGACCCTCCTTCTTTTACTAGGCCAGATCCTAATGAAGATCTAGAAGACTTCATCCATCGGATCCAACGCACTTTGGATGTTATGCATGTAAACGGTACAAAAGTTGTTGAGCTGGCAACATATAGATTGAAGGGTATGGCTATATTTTGGTATGAATCTTGGAAACAATCTAAGGGTATAGATGTACCTCCAACTACCTAGAAGGAGTTCAAAGAGGCATTTCTTGACCATTACTTGCCATTAGTGATCCAAGAGGCCCGTGCAGATCAGAGTTTGAATCTCCACCAAGGGAATATGAGCGTGAGGGAGTATAACCTTCAATTTAATTCACTGGCCAGGTATGCTCCTAATGTAATCGCTACTATGGCAGATAGAGTTTATCGATATGTGGATAGGTTGGATTCGTATTTGATCAGAGACTGTACCATTGCTTCTTTAAATAAAGACATGGATATAGTGAGGATGCAAGCCTTTGCCAAAAACACTGGAGGATTAGCGGCAAAGTAGAAGGACACAAGAGTTAGAAAGGGGGCAGTCCAAGAGGGCCAGATTTACAAGTCAGTTTACCTCCCCAAGGTGAGTTTAGGCCTTGATTTTCTAATAAACCACCTAAGCCATCCTCCTCCTACTCTATAGTTAGTTCTCCACCACAAGTTCAAGGGTCTAAAGCTCATCAGTTTAGTCAAAGAAGTGAAGACCAAGGTGCACAGACATCAGGATATTTGGCAAGCTAGTAAATTCCTCCTAAGAAGCCTTGCAAACAATGTAGGAGGAGTCATTTAGGTACATGCCATGTTGGGATAGATGCTTGTTATTGGTGTGGTGTACCAGGGCAAATGATGAGAGATTACCCGAGAAGACATATGAGTGATATAGCACAACCTACTAGGTAAGTTGTTGCATCATCATCATCAGTTCCTCGATTAGGTAGGGGTCAGCAAACACCTGCAGGTTGTGGTAGAGAGGTAGCTAGCTCTAGCGGAGCCTAGAATCACACTTATGCTCTGGGGAGTCGACAAAATTTGGAAGCTTTAACCGATATGGTCATAGGTACAATATTCAACTTTTCACATAATGTATATGCATTGATTGGCCCGGGTTCTACATTATCTTATATCACTCCACTAGTTGCTGGGAAGCTTAAGAGAACACCTAAATTGTTGAACAAGCCATTTGAAGTGTCTACACCAACTGGTGAATCTATTGTAGCTCAAAAAGTCTATTATAACTGTGTAGAAACTATTTGTGGCCGTGACACATTGGCTGACCTTGTTGAGCATGAAATGGTGGAATTTGATGTTGTAATAGGTATGGATTAGTTAGCTTCTTGCTATGCCACTGTGGATTGCCTAACTAAGAGAGAATCTCCACTTTCCGAATGAGGTGGCCCTTGAATGAGAAGGCAATGTTGGGGCACCAAAGGGTAAGTTTATTTCTATTTCTAAGGCAAGGAAGAAGATATCAAAGGGATATAAATGTCATCTAGTTAGAGTGAAGAATATGGAGCAGAATCACTAGTCCTTCAATTTGTTCCCATAGTGAATGAATTTGTTGATGTGTTTCCCGAAGAACTTCGGGGTTTACCTCCAGAATGAGAAGTAGATTTTGGTATTGACTTACTTCTAGGCACTTAACCTATTTCTATCCCTCTATATATATTGGCCCCGGTAGAATTACATGAATTAAAGGAGAAATTAAAAGACTTGCTAGAGAAGAACTTTATAAGACCTAGTGTCCCCTCTTAGGGTGCACCAGTGTTATTTGTATGTAAAAAAGATGGCACCTTTAGAATGTTTATTGACTACCGACAATTAAATATGGTGACAATTAAGAACGAATACCCCCTCCCCAAGATTGATGACTTATTTGATCATTTAGGGTGCCAAATGCTTTTCAAAAGTTGATTCGAGATCAGGTTATCACCAAGTGATGTTGAAGGAGAAAGATATACCCAAAAAATCCTTTAGGACACGTTATGGCCACTTTGAAATTCTTGTTATGTCATTTGGGCTGATAAATGCATAAGCAATTTTAATGGATTTAATGAATAGGGTATTCAAGCCATTCTTGGATGTATTTGTGATAGTATTCATAGATGATATTTTAGCATATTCAAGATTAGAAGAGGACTATACAAATCACTTACGACAGATATTACAAGTTCTTCGTGATCGACAATTGTACGCCAAGCTTTCAAAATGTGAATTTTTGTTAAAATCAGTGGCATTCTTGGGTCATATTGAATCCGATGAAGGAATAAGGGTTGATTCACAAAAGATAGAGGCGGTGAAAGAATGGCCAAGCCCAACAACACCCATAGAAGTTCGAAGCTTCCTAGGGTCAACAGGTTATTACAGAAGGTTTATTGAGGGTTTTCCTTCTGTTTCTTCACCTCTAGCAAAGTTGACACATAAGGCGGCCAAGTTTCAATGGAAGGATGCATGTGAAAGGAGCTTCCAAATGTTGAAAAGAAGGCTAACTTCTGCACCTGTGCTACTGCTTCCAAAAGGCATAGAGGGGTATGGGGTGTATTGTGATGCTTTAGGAGTTGACTTAAGGTGTGTACTGACACAACATAGTAAGGTAATTGCTTATGCCTCAAGACAACTGCGACCGCGTGAGAGAAACTACCCAACACATGACCTCGAGCTAGCAGCTATTGTGTTTGCCTTGAAAATATACAACAACAACAAAAACATAACTAATGGAATCCCACAAGTGGGGTCTGGGGAGGGCAGAATGTGCGCAGACCTTACCACTACCTCATAGAAGTAGAGAGGTTGTTTCCTGGGAACCCTCGTCTCAACAACCCGTAGGCAGATTAGACTAGATATGATAAAGACCTTACCACTATTTGTACGGTGTTCATATTGACATATATATTGATCATAAGAGCCTATAGTACATCTTTAAGCAGAAAGACTTAAATTTAAGACAATGAAGGTGGCTAGAACTAACAAAGGATTACGACGTTGATATACTATACCATCTAGGGAAAGCAAATGTGGTAGTTGATGCTCTGAGTCGTAAGGCAATTATGAATATTGGTGATCAGACCATGGTAAGTCAAGGAGTGGCTAAGGATCTATATCAAGTAGCCAATTTGGGAGTTTGCCTCCTTGAATCTCCAACGGAATGGGTTGTTGGGCATAATGCTGCTGAGACTTCATAGGTAATAGAGGTAAGAGAAAAGCAGTTCAAGGATCCTATTCTACGACGACTTAAGGAGAAGGTGAGTCAATCTACGATGAAGGTCTTTGAACTTGCACAAAATAGAGTACTTTATTGCCAAAATAGACTATGTGTTCCTAATATTAATGGACTAAAAAGGAGGATAGTGGAAGAAGCCCATCATTCACGAGATTCCATCTATCTAGGATCAACTAAGATGTATCATGACCTGAAGGGAATGTTTTGGTCGGGAGGCATGAAAAAGGACCTTGCAGAATTTGCGGCTAAATGTTCGAATTGCCAATAAGTCAAGGTAGAGCACCAAAGGCTGGGAGGTTATACACAACGTATAGAGCTTCCAAAATGGAAATGGGATATGATTAATATAGATTTTGATACTGGGTTGCCTCGCTCATTTCAGAAGTATGACTCCATATGGGTAATAGTTGATAGGCTCACAAATTCAGCACACTTCTTGCAAATTAAGAGTGATTATACAGCTGAAGAGTATGCAAATTCATAACTCAAAGAGAGTTAGGCTACATGGGGTCCCAATCTCCATTATATCTGATCAGGGAGCTCAATTCACTCCAAAGTTTTGGATGTCCTTCCAAAGGAGCTTAGGGAGACAAGTGAATTTAACTACAACTTTCCACCCTTAAATAGAAGGTCCAACAGAATGCAAACACTTGAAGACATGTTGCGGGCTTGTGCATTGTACTTCAAGGGTAGTTGGGTGGACCATTTGCCACTTGTTAAATTTGCATATAATAATAGCTACCATTGAAGCATCAAGATGACACCTTATAAAGCTTTGTATGGAAGGAAATGTAGGTCACCAATAGGATGGTTAGAAGTGGGTGAAGCCACCTTGCTTGGGCCACATCTAGTAAAACAAGCCATGGAAAAAAGTTAACATAATACGGTGATGGCTAGAATCAGCCCAAAGTCGTCACAAATCATATGGGGATGCTAGAAGAAAAGGACTGGAATTCTCAGTAGGAGATTGGGTATTCTTAAAGGTGTCCCCAATAAAAGGTGTTATGAGATTCGATAAGAAAGGAAAACTAAGCCCACGTTACATAGGGCCATATAGGATTATTAACAGCTTTGGATAGGTTGGATATGAACTAGAGCTACCCTAGGAGCATTCAACGGTTCATCCAGTTTTTCATGTCTCAAGGCTTCGATAATGCATAGGTAACCCATCTCGTATCACTCCTATTGAAGATATGTAGGTTACAAAAGATCTCACCTATGAAGAGGTACCTATTATTATCCTAGACAATCAAGTTAGAAAGCCAAGGAATAAAGAAATACCTTCGGTAAAGGTACTTTGGAGGAACCAGCAAGTAGAAGAGATAATGTGGGAGGCTGAGGAAGCGATGAGATCTAAGTACCCTTATTTATTTGAAGCTAAAGAGGAAGTCCAAGATGCAGAGTTGGGGCATTAAGAGGTATGTGTCTTTGAATGCTTGTTATATTGTCCAAAGTTTGTTTAAATGAAGGTTTAAACTTGTTTAACCTATCCAATTATGCTAACATTCAGGGTCGAATGTTCCTAGGGGGGGAGGATGTAACACCCCACATCTTAGATATACTAGTACTATGCATGTAGAACATGATATGATTTGGTAGGAGGAGCACCAACTTTAAAAGTGCCTAACTTTTGGACTGGAGGGCGATAATTGCATCTAATGCTTAAGAAGAATGAGTGTATATAAGTTTTAAGCCAAATTGAGGAGAGCGCGGCCTTAAACAAAGTGAAAGAGATTGAGGTGCTTGTAAGACATAGGAATCAAACAGGTGAGACCTACGTGCTTAGCTTAAATAGGTTAAGTAGACAGAGACGAGGCCCAACACCAAATTTGTTCAAGTCCGATAAAAAAAAGCCCAAGTTAAGGATGTAATTTTAGCCCATGGTTTGAAATTATAAAGGGACAATATAGGTAGCCGAAGATGAATCGGAAAAGGGCCAAAGTACATTTACCACACACATCACTAATAGGGCCCAAACTAAGTGAAAGTAGAAGGAAAACATTAGCAGCAAAGCCCATCAAATTGAAGCCCAATAAGGCTCAAGTGAAAGGTCCAAGTTGCATCATCAGCACTTTAATAAATTAAGTCTTAAAATAAAAAAGAAAGTCGGCCAAGAGTGGCCCTTTAAAAGGGATTAAACACCAGCTCTTTAAGTCATTTTAAACATAGAAATATTTCAGCTTTCACAAGTTCATTTGTTGCTCTCTCTTGACTTTCTAAAGCAACCAAATCACACCTTTAGGGTTCCTAAGGAATCCCTCAACATTGAGGGTAAAGGTAAGTAAAGATACCTTTCTATTTAGTATGGTTTTTTCATGAAAAACAAGAGAAATAGGCTGGTTATACTTGTGTCGGAATTTTGGACAACATGTGTTCAAAGGATTGTTGTACACTTTTCTTGTTTATTAAGAGGCTTTTCTCTTCTTGGTTGGATGGATTATGAAATAATATTGATGTTTATAACAAGGTTTAGTTATTTAGTGATGTAAGAAGGCTGTTGCACCATATTTATCTTCCACAAAAATGAGTTCTTGTATGATATCTTAATTGCGCTCCTAGTTGGGACTTGTGGACTGGTAATTGGGAATTGTTGTTGCATGTCCTCCTTTTACTTTGGGACTATTTTTGGACCTTTTTAGGACCTTTTTTATGTGTAAATATGTTGGAGACAGTTTGGTTGAAGTTGAAACAGGTTTGGGTTGTTGACTTCGAAATGTAGCGAAAAAACGTAACGTTATGCCGCCTACTTGTGTGTTGTGTAGAATTGTTATGTGTTTTTCTTTGTAATCTATTGTAAAAGTGTTATAGGACTAAAATAAGTTGTATATGACATGTATATGAGAATGTGTATTAGAAAATACAATTAGAGGTGGAGAGGTTGAAAGAATACTCTTGGATTGACGATCACAAGCTTGCTGCCCGAGCATTATCTTTTTTATGAGATTGGACTGCAAAGACGCGTTTATTAGCAGCTAATATTAGTTTTATCACCTACTATATTATAGATAAGTATTTTGTGGAAAAGGATACTAATTTGAGGTAATAACGATGTAATGGAACAAGGTTTGTAAGGCTACTAGATTTCCTGTTATTTGGCATGAAATTTAGGTTCTTCCTTGGCACATAAAGGCACTTACCAACTCCGACATAACTAATAACCATGTCTCCACTCTTTACCATGTTCACATGCTCCCATACATAGCAATTGTCAATTCTGAAATCTTAATTTGGATATCAAAATACATGAGTTCCTTTTGTTGCTAAATAAAGTCCACATGTTGTTTCATCTCCTACGCATTTCATTAGTTGTATAACTCTCTTTTCATTGTGGTGCTGTCTTGCATGATTGTTTATATGTCACATGTTATGTCTATAATCCTACATCTCTAAATGTTATGAGCACAAAAAATATCATCTCAAAAGTAAATAAAAGATAAATAAATGTTGCTTATTAATGGGTAGTAACCCAGGGGTGGAAGAATCACCTAGCATGTGTCGATCCCATATTACAGGGGGTATCCTAGGTGTGAAAGGAAAGCCTAGCATGGGTCGCTCCCGATATAGATTTATCACTGATCAGCTGGTCATTATATGATATACTGCGTACAGATTGTACAGTAAAGGAAGGTAAAGTAATAAAAAGGACGTAAAGTACATGATTCCACAGTTGGACTAAAGGTGGTCTTTTATCCTTACATACCAGTGTATGATTTCATTTGAGTTCTTGTTTCATATACAACACTTCCTGCCTTACATATTCAGTACATTATCTCACACTGACGTCCCTTACGTGGGACCTGCATTTCATGTTGTAGGTATAGGAGCTACTAGATCTTCCTAGTAGGAGTACAAGATATCTAGCTGTTGTTACTGAGCTCCAAGTTGCTTCGGGACTTGTGTGTCTAGAGCTAATATTTTTGTATTGTACAATTGGTCATGAGGCATGGCCTATCCTGATCCTTATAGATATTGTTCCTTATCTAGAGGCTTTTAAGACTATGTAAATTAAAGTGTGGTCATGTATCGTACTTTAGACATCATGGCTCCAATGACCTAGTCATATACATTTCCTTTTGGCTTGTTATTACTATCTACTTTCTTGAAAGCGTGTTGAATGCGGAAACCCCTTTACAATGTTCATAGAAAGTGCATGGGTATATGTTGGTTCTCCTGAGCCTTGTCGGCAACGGGTGCCAGTCCACTTTAATGGGACTTTGGGCGTGATGATTCCCATGCCGAATCCAACCTCAATGCCCCATTCAGTGCTAAGTCATTCCTATGGAATACATTTGAAAAGATATGTATAGTGTCATCATTCATAAGCTTAAGAGCATAACATCATCATCATTATCATTATCATCATCATCATTATCATCATTATCATATATAAAAGTAGCTCATCTAAAGGTCGAGATCCAACGTGTGAGAATGGCACTTATCACATAGGATCTATCTTTTGTCGAGAATTGTCCTTTCACCATCTTTAATATTCATAGGAGGGATTCAAGTATCACAAATTTCATAAACTTTAGTAACTGAACCCTCATCTTTGAAAATCATACTCTCTTTGAAACCTTTGATATTATAATTAGATTGATTTCATACATGTAATTTTAAATCATGTAACTCAAGAGTACTATGCATAAAAGTAGTGCAATTCATCAATTTAAATCATTCTTAAAACAACACACAATAGTAATACATATCACATTTTAAAATTATACATAGAATCATGCAATTCATTTCACTAAAATCATCAATTTAATATTAGCTCATGGTAACATAACCTTCATAGCTTTAAATTTCTTAAAATAACTTCATGATAGAAAACGCTTGAAATCAATTCATGCAATTTGATGCAATAGATGAAGATTCTCAATATAATTTATGTTTAAAGAAGTAATAGAAAGTACCCATAAGGAATTAATCATTGAAACTTGATAATTTTAAAAAATAGGTTTTGGGACTCCACGGGTGAAAGAACCCATGGATGAAGAAACCCACATTTCTTTTTATCTTTGAAAGTGAAGAGGAAGACTTGAAGAACTTTGACGAACCTTTTTTTAGAAGCTCTGTTGTAAGGACCCAAATTTTATGACGGCTTTGTCAGACCTCTTAATATCGTCCCGAGCGAATAAATTTCCAAGTATCGCTCCATGAAAGGACCATATGGGCCATGTGAAGCCACACAGAAAATGTGGCCTCCCGTGGAGGGGTACTTGGCCAAGATTTCGATGGCGTAGACTCGATGGGAAATTTCAGGCCAAGTGTGGGCACACGGGCTGTGTGGCCCACCGTAGGGCTCGCGACTTGAATTTTTTTTAAGTATGAAATCACTGGTCATAACTTTTTCATGCAAAAATTTGCTAAGTATGTTTCATGGCTCTTGGCATGACCCGTGTAGTGTCACACGGGCCGTGTGGTTGCCCGTGTAGAACCCCTTAGCCTCGAATAAAATTGTAAGTGTTGGCACCGCAACATTTATCTAAGTGTTGGTTCACGGGCACTATTTATGGTCCATGTAACGGCTCACGGACCGTGTAGGAGGCCATATGAACCATACGGTTCAAATCTTACCCATTTCATTAATGGCGTTTATGTAATTACAGTTTATTTTAATTTTGAATTGTGACCTTTTACCTATCCGAAACCCCTAAACTTAGCTGATATCCCTCCCCTTTTAATTCACTCTTTTTGAACCCTCTTCCCCTCAAAAGATCACTCCCAAATACACTCAACTCTCCCCTCTCATGACTTAAAGCTAGGGTTTAATTGGAGTTCAACTTCAAGCTAGGTTCTTCCCCAAATTCCAGCTCCTCAATCAAGGTATGTGGGATTGATTCTTGATCCCTTTCAATCAAGAAGACCGAAAAATTCCTTTCAATCAATTTCATGAATTTTTGTTTTCTTTAAATATGGGTTTTCATTATATGATTCTATTAAATCCAATTGATGTATGGGTTGTATTTTACCTATGATTTTTATTTATTTTGATCACTATTATGATGATTTACATTGAGATATGAAAGTATGAACATGCATGTCCCCTTTAAAGTTTATTTATGCATGGGTGATTTATATTATAATTTAGATGTTGCTTTAATTATGGATTTACTCAATTTCATATTATGATGTTGGTTTTAACCCAAATCTATGATACCCATGTTATTTTCACATCATGCATTGCATTTTCATTTATGAACATTGGTCTCTAAGGAAATTATGAAGTGGGTTAAGCCCAATTATGGTTTATGAAACGATCATGATAGGATTTTAATAAGATATTGGTTATGACAAGAATGTGATCACAAACTTGTCTTATGATTATGGCTCTTTGAGCATCTCGGGTGCTTGCACCATCTCATATATGTGAATGAGCTATTCCTTGCATGAGTATTATGATTATGACTTATGATTTGTCATTTAAGCCTAAATGTGTATTGAACGTTTATGAAATGAATTACGGTTTGAAATGAATATCGTATCTCTTTAATGCACGTATATGTATAAGTATTCTCGTGGGAGCCCGACTTAGCACCGATGGATTGGGGTGTCAGGGCTATCCCCAAGGGCCCTCTCCTTTTCCTCGAACTATGTGCCTAGCATCGGTTATGAGAATCCTATCTGAAATAGGACCAGTTCCCGTATGGAAGGTGGCTTCATATGAAATGGGACGGGTTCCCATAAGTTGAAGTGTTATGTGATATGATATGTTATATGAAAAATCCTTACCAAATTGGGATGGGAACCCGTATGGGGGTTGCTTTATACGAAATGGGACGAGTTCCCGTAAGGTGAATTATAGTTTACCTTTGGCAAGTAGACCACCTCTGTACTTGTGAGGGGTTTTCATCGAGATTCCATGTAATAGCTAGCTTGGTCTTATGCATGTAGGTTGAGGTCACATCCTCGTTATATATGAGCATCATTTCATGCATGCATCATAAATTTCGTGGCATCTTATATATATATTTCTCCCTTGATTATTTGATTCTTTCTATATTATGTGCCCTTTTCGTCTAACAATCAAGTGCAGGTTTAACAAGTTACATGCATTGCATACCCGCATACTTAGTACATTCAAATGTACTAACACATACTCTATGCCTACATGATTTTACCATATAGGGGCCGAGCACTACAATTATCAGTCGTTTGATGAATAGTACGATCCAAAAGAGTACCTGTGGTAAGTCTCATCCTCCAAGGATAGGCCACCTTCCCTCTACTTATGTTATTCCAGATTTCCTTTCTGTTTGAGGGTGAGTCCGAAACATGTCCTGGCCCCCGTTTCATCTTGATTAGAAGCATTGTTGGACAGCGTGTAGACTCTCTAAAATCTTTATGTTATGTGTGGTGTATGGTTTATGTTTTCATACGAATTGATCATGGAATTTCATATTTGTTTATATGCATGTTTGGAGTGAGATATACTTACCTGCCCCTTAGTTCTTATGTGTTACGTGTTATGTGGATCCATGCAAACCCCTTCCCTTTTGATATCCCCATAGTGTGAGTCTTACTTTCCCATCCCTTAGAACTATGTGTTTACTATTAGAATGCAATTCTAATCGATTATGTGGATTTGGATACTTGAGGCTTGTTTGGGGACTCTCAGGTTCCTATTCGTCGTGTCACTTCTAGGACCTATATCCGGGTCATGATAAAAGATAGTATTAGAGCCCTAGGTTTATGAATGGTCCTCGGAGTTTAACATGCCGCGTCAAGTAGAAACATATTCATGGGTGTGAAGTGCACCATGCCTATGAGTGGGAGGCTAAGGAGACGTTCTAGGAATTGCCTTACTTCTTCATGCTCTATGTCGTTCTAAAACTTGTGTAATTAGCTTTCTTATATTGATGGCGTTGTTGCTTTATTTCAGAAGATGCCTCGAGGAAGACCTCACCCAAGGTTGGCTCCGGCTAATGAGAATCAGGCACACCAAGTGCCTATGGATGAACCCATATCTAATGGTGAATTCCGTATAGCTTTTCCCATGCTTGCTCAGGTGGTAACCTCACAAACTAAGCAGGCTAACCTCTCGCAGGATCCTACACTAGCTTTTAGGGTGAGGGATTTCACCCGGATGAATCCTTCGGAGTTCTATGGGTCAAAGGCTGATGAGGATGCTCAAGAGTTCATCGATGAGCTCACCAAGGTATTGAACGTCATGGGTATCACTTTTGAGGAGAAGGCAAAGTTGGCTGCCTATTAATTGAAAGATGTGGCTTATATGTGGTACTCCCAATGGGCTCTAGAGAGGGTCTGCGGTGGTGATGTCAATTAGGAAGAGTTCAAACTTGCTTTCCTTGATTGTTTCTTTCCACTTGAGCTCAAGGAGGCCAAGATGACTGAATTTATCAACCTCAAGCAAGGGAGTATGAGTGTGAGGGACTATTCCCTCAAATTTACAAAGCTCTCCAAGTACGCTCCATCACTTGTGGCTGACCCCCGTGCAAGGATGCACAAGTTTATTTTTGGTATCTTTGACTTGCTATTGAAAGAACGCCGCCCTGCTATGCTCATGCGCGATATGGATATCTCTAGACTCATGGTGTATGTTGAATAGATCGAAGGGGAGAAACTCAAGGTGAGGAGGATGCACCATCCCAAGAAGACCCATTTTGATAGTGGATTTTTCGGCTCGCGGGGTGGTGGTTTTGGTTGTTTCTAGCAAGGCCAAGGTTCTGGGACTTGGGTTACTAATGTTTGGGTACCTCATCTTGGGGCACCAATTGGTGGTGGGCAAGGGCATCCTCTGTGTGGCAAGTGTAGAAAACCCCATACGGGTGCTTATTGGAAGGATCGGGGTACTAGCTTTGGGTGCGGTGATAAGAACCACAAGGTTGCTAATTGTCCTAGATATGCACATAGAGGTGAAGGTTAAGTGGCTAAAGGTTCTCAGGGTCAAGAAAGAGCTCCCCAAGGTGTTGTCCCAAGGAACAACTGATTTTATGCGCTCCACGCTCGTCAAGAGGTTGAGGAAGCTCCGGATATCGTGACTGGTATGTTAAAAGACTTTGAATTCGATGCTTATGTTTTGCTTGATCCGGGTGCAAATTTATCTTTTGTGACTCCTTTGTTGGCTGTAAAATTTGGTTTGAATCCCAAGATTTTGAAGGATCCATTTTTAGTCTATACTCCAGTGGATGAATCTGTTATTATACATAGGGTCTATCATGGTTGCCATGTTTCCGTGTTGCACAAGGTTTTCCTGTGTGACCTTGTGGAACTTGAGATGTTCGATTTTGACATGATTCTTTGGATGGATTGGTTGCATGCATCATATGCCTTTATAGATTGTAGAACCCAGAAGGTTAAGTTCCAACCTCCCGGAGAGCCCGTTCTTGAATGGAAGGGTAGTGACTCCTCTATTAAAGGTCGGTTTATTTCCTACCTCAAGGCCCGGAAAATGATTTCTAAGGGGTGCATTTATCATATTGTGAGGGTCAAGGATATTGATTCTGAGACAGCTACTATTTAGTCGGTTTTGGTGATAAACGAGTTCTCGGATGTGTTCCCCGTAGACTTTCCTAGTATTCCTCCCGAGAGGGAAGTAGATTTTGGCATAAATCTTCTTCCGGATACTCAAACTATCTTTACTCCTCCTTATCGAATCGTGGCACCCAATTCACCTCCCACTTTTGGAAATTATTTCAGAGCTTGAACATAACATTTCATCCTCAAATCGATGGGTAAGCTGAGAGAACTATTCAAACCTTAGAGGATATGTTGAGGGCTTGCGTGTTGGAGTTTAAGGGTAACTGGGATGATCACCTTCCACTCATTGAGTTTGCTTATAATAATAGTTTCTATGCTAGAATTGGTATGGCACCATTTGAGGCCCTGTATGGGAGAAGGTGTAGGTCACTGGTGGGGTGGTTTGAATTGGGAGAAATGGCATTGATTGGCCCGGATTTGGTGTTGGAGGCCATGGAAAAGGTGAAGGTGATTAGAGAAAGGTTGAAAACTGCCCAAAGTCACCAAAAATCTTATTCGGATACTAGGAGGAGGGATCTTGAATCTCATGTTGGTGATTGGGTGTATGTGAAGGTTTCACCTATGAAAGGTGTGATGAAATTTTTCAAGAGGGGTAAGCTAATCCCCAGGTATGTTGACCCTTATGAGATCATTGAGCGGATTGGGAGCATGGCTTATAGGTTGAAGTTGCCTCCAACTTGAGTTCATTCACCCGGTCTTTCATGTGTCTATGTTGAGGAAGCTAGTTAGTGATCCTAGCACCATTGTGCCTTAGAGAAGGAATTAAGGTTGAAGCTAACTTATATTATGAGGAAATCCCCGTGGAGATCTTGGAAAGGCAAGTGAAGTGGCTTTGTAACAAGGATGTGGCTTCAGTGAAGTTACTATGGAGAAATCAACATGCAGAGAATGCTACAAGGAAGGCAGAGCTGGAAATGATGAAGTGATATCCTCATTTTTTCCGATCTACTCAAGCCTAAGGTACTAGGTCCTCCCTTTTCTAAATAGTCCTAATTCCTTCACTCTTGAGTCTCATGACATGACATGCATATATGTGCACGAAAATGATTTTTTTTAATGATGGAATGATTTGAACACATTTTAAAATTAGTTTTTAAAGATTTTATGATTTTTGAATGGTGAACTATGCATTGTACCTTGTGTTCGAATGTTTCATGTCCCAAGTCAAGCTTTCAAGCCTTGTTGTCGCACATTCGGGGATGAATGTTCCGAAGGGGGAGATGATGTAAGGACCCGGATGTTCGAACGACTTTGTTAGACCTCTTAGTATCATCTAGAGTGAACAATTTGCCAAGTGTCGCTCCATAGAAGGCCCACACAGACCGTGTGCCCTCCCATAGAGGGCACTGGGCCAAGATTTCGATGGGGTAGACTCGACGGGAAATTTCAAGCCAAGTGTGGGCACACGGCCACCCACACAAGTCGTGTGGTGTGTCACGGGCCGTGTGGCCCACCGTGGGGCTCGCGACATGAAAATTTTTCTAAGTATGAAATCAAAGTCTCATAACCTTTTTGTGCGGAAATTTTCTAAGTGATGTTTCATGGCTCTTGGCATGACCTATGTAGTGCCACAAGGGCCATGTGATTGCCTGTATAGAACCTCTTAGGCTAGGATAAATTCTAAGTGTTGGCACCGCGAAATTTATCTAAGTGTCGGTTCATGGGCAATGTTCACAGTCCATGTAATGGCTCACAGACCGTGTAAGAGGCCGTATGGACCAGACAGTTCAAATCTTACCTGTTTCATTAGTGGTGTTTATGTAAATATGGTCTATTTTAATTATGAATTGTGACCTTTTACCTATCCGAAACCCCTAAACGCAATTGATATACCTCCCCTTTGAATTCACTCCCTGTGAACCCTCTCCTCTCAAACGATCACTCCCAAATACTCTCTACTCTCCCCTCTCAAGACTTAAAGCTAGGGTTTAATTGGAGTTCAACTTCAAGCTAGGTTCTTCCCCAAATTCCTGCTCCTCAATCAAGGTATGTGGGATTGATTCTTGATCCCTTTCAATCAAGAAAACCCAAAAAATTCCTTTCAATCAACTTCATGAATTTTAGTTTACTTTAAATGTGGTTTTCATTATTTGATTTTATTAAATCCAATTGACATATGGGTTGTACTTTACGTATGATTTTTTATTTACATTGATCATTATTATGATGATTTATATTGAGATATGAAGTTATGAACATGCATGTCCCCTTTAAAGTTGATTTATGCATGGGTAATTTATATTATGATTTAAATGTTGATTTAATTATGGATTTACTCAATTTCATATTATTATGTTGGTTTTAACCCGAATCTATGTTACCCATGCTATTCTCATATCATGCATTGCATTTGCATTTATGAATATTTGTCTTTATGGAAATTATGAAGTGGGTTAAGCCCAATAATGGTTTATGAAACGATCATGATAGGATTTTGATAAGATATTGGTTATGAGTAGAATGTCATCACGGGCATGTCTTATGATTATGGCTCTTTGAGCATCTCGGGTGCTTGCACCATTTCGTATATATGAAAAAGCTATTCCTTACGTGCGTATTATGATTATGACTTATGATTTGACATTTAATCCTAAATGTACATTGAACGGTTAAGAAAAGAATTACGATTTTAAATGAATATTGTATATCTTAAAATCACGTATATATATAAGTATTCTCGTGGGATGCCGACTTAGTACCGATGGATTGGGGGTGTCAGGGCTATCCCCAAGGGTCCTCTTCCTTTCCTTGAACTATATGCCTAGCATAGGTTATAAGAATCCTATCCAAAATGGGATGGGTTCCCGTAAGGGAGGTGGCTTCATACGAAATGGGACGAGTTCCCGTAAGTTTAAGTGTTATATGATATGATATGCTATATGAAAAATCCTTACCGAAATGGGACGGGTTCCTGTAAGGGGGTTGCTTCATACGAAATGGGACAAGTTCCCGTAAGGTGAAGTATGATTTACCTTTGGCAAGTAGACAACCTCTGTGCCGGTGAGGGGTTTTCATCGGTATTCCAAGTAATAGCTCGCTCGGTCTTACGCATGTCGGTTGAGGTCACATCCCTATTATATATGTGCATCATTTCATGCATGCATCATGAATTTCATGGCATCTTGTATGTATATTTCTCCCTTGATCATATGATTCTTTCAATATTATGTGCCCTTGTCATATAACAATTAAGTGCAGCTTTAACAAGTCATATGAATTACATGCTCGCATACTTAGTATATTGATACGTACTAACACATACTCTATGCTTACATAATTTTATCATGTAGGGGCCGAGCACTATGATTATCAATCATTTGACGAATAGTCCGATCCAGAAGAATACCTGTAGTAAGTCCCATCCTCCAAGGACAGGCCACCTTCCCTCTACTTATGTTATTCCATATTTCCTTTTTGTTTGAGAGTGAGCCCGGAACATATCCTGGCCCCTGTTCCATCTTGATTAGAGGCATTGTTGGATAGCATATAGACTTTCTAAAAGCTTTATGCTATACGTGGTATATGGTTTATGTATTCATACCAATTGATCATGGAATTTCACATTTGTTTATATGCATGTTTTGTGTGGGAATGTGGAAAGTCCTAAACCCCAAATTGCACCCATATAGTGAGACATACTTACTAGCCCCTTAGTTCATATGTGCCAAGTGTTATGTTGATCCATATAAACCTCTTTCCCTTTGATATCCCCATAGCATGAGTCCTACTTTCCCATCCCTTAGGACTATGTGTTACTATTGGAATGCGCTTCTGAACCAATGATGTTGATTTGGATACTTGAGGCTTGTTTGGGGACTCTCCGGTTCCCCTTCGCCATGTAATTTCTAGGCCCTATACCTGTGTCGTGACATCTGTATTCAATGGAGTAGACTTGATTCCCAAGAAATTTGAGAGAACTTGATGAAGGACTTTAGAGAGAAGTTTGAGAGGATTTGAGAGTGTTTAGAGAGAGATTTAGGGATAAAATTTTGAGGACTTTCGAGGATATGCGTATATAAAGGTGTTAGGATATGTCCCAACTAACTTTCTTGACATAAAATGAAACTCTAAAATTTTTGAACTATGTGAGAACAATGTAACGACCCAAACCTTGGGCCTAGTCATGACACAACAATGTGACACACGTAGGCATCTCATCCAGGTCGCGTGTTCATATTGTCAGCATTCATAAGGTAAAATAAGCATATGCAAGAGATTAAGCAAGTTGAAATGCATATGAGCAACAGTATGAAGATACATCATACCCATTTATCTAATTCATGCCTCTACATCATATATCTTGGCAGGGTCTAGCAAATAGCTCACTTGCTCACCCTCAGAATATACATCAAAAGTAAATGATAGAGTCTCAACATAAAAGAAATGGAAAACATCATAAGGGCTAGTTCTGGAAGCATGGGAACTCACAAATAAGTCTTCAAGCTTAGGAATCTGAATGCGAGCTTCAATGTGGAATAATCTCCTCGTTGTCCGTCTCTACATGGTTAGATCATGTAGGCAAAGAAGTATTTGTTAGCACATAGTATGTACTAAGTATGTAGGTATGCCATGAATTAAAGGACATCACAATAATATCAATATGCAAAATTCATAACCAATGGGAGAGGGACACAATATGTATAAGCATGCAATTTAAAAATCATGAGAAGGAACATCATAAATCCATAACTTAACCTTAGTATACACATGTGGGAATAAGACCATAACTGACATGTAAGACCATGTGGACTATTACCTGTGTTGGAGCAGTAAAGTTTTGATTACTGACAAAAGATAATGAAATAGGTTGGTCTACTAGGTTCTTTTAGCATACTGTATCCATGGCAAGCTGCACACGCATCACACGATCCTAAGTGGATAAAAGGCTCTGGAGACAAGATCTATAAAGCATCAGTTGGCGAGAAGAAGGATTCCAATTGAAATACAACTCTAACTCAACAAGAAGCTTAAATAGGGAGTTCGATGTGAAGAAGGAGTTTGATGCGAAAAGGACTCTACTGGTGATTATCACTAAAGAGTTCTAGAGCAAATAAAACTCAAACTGATAATTATAAAGCAAGGGTCACATCACAGCAGAATCAGAGATTGAGAAAAAGGAAAAACAGAGAAATAGAGAAACACGGAAGATATACAACAAGCAAACTAGCAAGTTGTTAGATGTAAGTGTACGGAATTTTGTTTCTCTTTCTTAATATTTGAACACTGTGTAATCTCTCAGTATCTATAAATTGAGAACTGATTGTAGTCTTTAAGTTGAGGGCAACTCGAAAACTCTGGGAACATAAGCATTGGGAGGTTTATGTGTAGCAAGTAGGCTAGGAAAGTTGAGTTAAAGTTTAGATTACTAGATATTGTAATCGTTTGTTGAAGGCTCATATTGATTTAGTGAAGTTGGGAGTAAATCCTGTAGAGGTACAGGTCGTGGTTTTTCACCTTTTGTGAGCCGAGTGTTTCCACGTTAAATTGCTGTTTTCCAGTTTATTTCTGCATCATTGAAACACGTCGGCTAGCCTGTTCCTACGATTAGGCAAATCCATATGCTGTGCAAATCTTTCAATTGGTATCAGAGCAGGTTTTCTTATTAAAGGCTAGTAACTAAGAATCGATCAACATGAACACTGCACCACCGCTTAGACATGGAGAGGGACAATCATCCGTCAGATCCCCTCTTTTCAATGGAACACACTTTGCTTGGTGGAAGGCTAGGATGGAGGACTTTATTCAAGGAGAAGACTACGAACTCTAGGACCGAATCATCGTAGGACCAACTATTCCCATCCGAACAGTGGAAGGCAGTCAAATTCCAAAAGAGAGAAGAGAGTTCAACGCTGACGATTTGATGGCCTTAAGGAAAAATGCCAAAGCCAAAAGTATTTTGGTTTGTGGTCTAGGTCCAAAAGAGTATAAGTGAATCTGAAATTGCACTACTGCAAAAGAAATCTAGGATGCTCTTACCATTGCTCACGAGGGAACTGCTCAGATCAGGAAATTCAGGGTCGCTATGCTATTTACTGAATATGAGACCTTCAAGATGAAAGAAAATGAGACATTGCAAGAGATGATGGCAACTCACACTGCTCATAAATGAACTGGCATCCCTGGAAAAGTTCTCACCTCTAAATAACAAGTAGACAAGGTTTTGAGGATCCTTCCTAAAGTTAAGTGGGATGTAAAAGTTACTACTATCAGGGAAGCAAAGGACATTGAAACCATGACTTTAAATGAATTGGTCGGAAATCTTAGAACCTATGAGATGAACATGGAAGATCAAAAGAAAGAAGTCAGCATGGATGAAAAGTCACTAGCTCTCAAGGTAGCTTCAGATGATGAAGGGTCGGATCTAGACGAAGATCAGATAGCCTTTCTAGCAAAGAACTTCAAAAATTCCTAAGAAACAGGAAAGGGAAGGACAGGAGAGAAACAGGTATTAGAAAGTAGTCCGATGACACTAGAAGCAGGAAGTGGTCCAATGACAGAAACAACTCTGGATGTTATAAATGTGGAAAAACTGATCATCACATTAAACAATGTCCCCTATGGGAAATTGAGTGGAGAAAAGAAAGGACTGAAAAAGAAATAAAAGAAAAAGCTGCCAAACAAAAGGAAAAGGAAAACGATGCTATGATGGCTGCTTTAGGATCAGGAATGGAAGAGTCTAATACTGAAGATACTGATGATACTGCCTTCATGGCTGCTGAGGAGTCAGATCTCAAAGAAGATAACTAATCTGAGGTGAGCTGCTCTGAACTGAAAGAAAAATTGCACCTTTTCTCAAAAAGGAAGCTAATCTTACTCATGAATGGTTTAATAGACGATTTTCAAGAAGTAGCAAATGAAAAGGATCACCTGTTAAAAGATTTTTCAGATCAAAAATTTGAAAACCTTGAAATAAAAAACTGTCTGGATGAAGCAAATAAAATAAATGATCAGTTGAAGAAACAGGTCGATCAACTTGATTCACTCGCGTTGAACCTAAAATCAGAAATCCCAAAGTTAACTATTGTTGATAAAGGAAAAAGTGAGATGAGTGATGAGCTTCAGAAGGTGGAAACTAAGTTTAAAAGGAGTAATATTGAGTTCCTGTGTGAGAAAAAAAAGGTGAGAAAGTTAAGCCAAGAAAACACCACCTTAAAACTAGACCTGGAAAGAGCAAATAGATGGACTCAGTCGTCTAGGATAGTAAACCATCTAGGAAACAGGAGCCATAACGAGAAAGCTGGAATAGGTTTTCTTCATGAAAATGCCACCTATACTGATCTGTGCTACCTTTGTGGTAAAATTGGACATCCAACTACTGAATGCCCAATTAGAAACAACGCTAGAAACAGAAACACAGTCCATGTGTACAAACGGAGGTATGAACACAATAAAAGAAACAAGTCAAGGAATGTGTTGCCTCTATGGGCAAGAAAGGATCTCATTCATCCTTTTTATAACAAGAAAGGACCCAAGCTAGTCTGGGTTCCTAAAACTAACCCTTGAATTGTTTCACATGTTGCAGTGAAAGGAAATAAGCATTGGTATATGGATAGTGCTTGCTCAAGGCACATGTCAGGAGACAAACACAAGTTTCTTTCACTTGCACTTTTTAAAGGAGGAAAAGTTTCCTTCAGGGATGGAAAAAAGGGGACTGTTGTGGGAGTTGGAAAAATTGGACGAAAAGATTCAAGTGCTTTAGATGAAGTCTACCATGTAGACGGATTGAAGCACAATCTGTTAAGCATTTCTCAATTATGTGATAAAGGCAACAAAGTAACCTTTACATTTGCAGGTTGCAAGGTCAAAAAATTGAACAAAAAGGAGGTAGTTCTGACGGCAAATAGACATAAAAATGTGTACAAAGCTGACATCGTGGGAATGGCTGGAGTACATCTAAAATGTCTAAGTGCAATGTCAGATGATCCATTACTGTGGCACAAGCGACTTGGCCATGCCAGTTTGAAACAGCTAAATACTTTGTCAGCAAAGGACATGGTTGTAGGATTACCTAAAACCAAGTTCAAAGATAGCATAGTATGCAGCGCATGCGTAAGGGGGAAGTAATTCAGAGCATCGTTCAAGACAAAGAACCAGGTAAGTACCACCAAGTGCTTGGAACTGGTTCATGGACCTGTGTGGACCAATGAGAGTAAAAAGCAGAGGAGGTAAAAGGTACATGTTTGTTATTGTTGAGTATTATTCTAGATTCACATGGACCCTCTTTTGGCTTCTAAAGATGAGTCTTACGATGTCTTCTCCATTTTCATCAAGAAAATTGAAAAGAAGTTGGAGACTTTTCTAATTTTCATAAGATCAGATCATGGAACTGAATTCGAAAATGCAAAATTTTTAGAATTCTGCTCAATAAATGGTATTGATCACAACTTCTCTGCTCCAAGAACCCCTCAACAAAATGGAGTGGTAGAAAGGAAAAATAGGACTTTAGAAGACATGGCTAGAACAATGATAATAGCTAGTAACTTGGTTAGAAATCTTTGGGTTGAAGCCATAAACACTGTTGCTTATATGCTCAATAGATGTATGCTAAGACCCTTACTAAACAAAACTCCCTATGAATTGCTCAAGGGCAGAAAACCAAATATCTCCCATTTTAGAACATTTGGATGCAAATGCTATGTTCATAATAATGGTAAAGATAATTTGGAAAAATTCAATGCTAGGAGCGATGAGGGAATTTTCTTAGGGTATTCTTCACATAGTAAAGCATATAGAGTACTGAATAAACGAACCAACTGTGTTGAAGAAAGCATTCATGTTGTCTTTAATGAGAATTGTGGTATCCTTGAGAATGATATGCAGGATATCTATGAAATGGAGCACAGATCAAAGGAACAGGCCAGACTGTTTGTTCCACCTACTGGACAAGAGGAGAGCACACAGCCAAGGGGAACTGCAGAAGCAGAGTCTCAACATCTGGACCCAGGAACTGATCAAACAGTCATAGTACAAAATGAACAATCTCAAGGGTTTGTGCTAAAAAATTACAAGTATTAGGACTCACATCCCCTAGACAATGTTCTTATAGAACTGACATCTGGAATCACTACCAGATCAGGGATGAAGAACTTTTGTGCATTTCAGGCCTTTATGTCCATGATAGAACGAAAAAGGATAGGAGAAGCACAGCAAGATGAGGAGTGGATTCTAGCTATGCAGGAAGAACTGATTCAGTTTGAGAGATGCAAGGTATGCCACCTAGTACCTAAACCAAATGGAAGAACCATCATTGGCACAAAGTGGGTATTTCGTAACAAACTGGACGAACATGGAACAGTTACAAGAAATAAGGCAAGACTAGTGGTCCAAGGATATAATCAGGAAGAAGGAATAGACTATGATGAGACGTTTTCTCCAGTAACGAGACTTGAAGCTATTAGACTGATCGTCGCATTTACTGCTTTTAAAGAATTCACCCTATACCAAATGGATGTAAAGAGTGCATTTCTGAATGGTTACTTGAAGGAGGAATTCTATGTGAAACAACCACCAGGATTCGAGAGTTCTGAGTATCCAGATCATGTGTTTAAACTAGATAAGGCACTGTATGGACTCAAACAAGCACCTCGAGCCTGGTATGAGAGATTGTCAAAATTCCTCTTGCACCATGGCCATACAAGAGGAAAAATTGACAATACCCTGTTTTTAAAAACTCAAGGAAAAGACTTGTTGATTGTGCAAGTGTATGTGGATGACATCATTTTTGGCTCTACAAATGTGCTCATGACTCAGGAGTTTGCAAATCTAATGAATGGAGAGTTCAAAATGAGCATGATGGGAGAACTTAATTTCTTCTTGGGACTACAATTCAAACAAACTTCCTCTGGTACTCTGATCCATCAAAGCAAATATGTGAAGGAGATCCTCAAATGATTCAAAATGGAAGATGTCAAAGATATAGATACAACAATTGCCACTACCACTAAACTGGAATTAGATGAGAGAGGTGTATCTGTAGAACAAAAGCTCTATCGAGGTATGATTGGATCCCTGTTGTATCTTACTGCTAGTAGACCTGACATTGTTTTCAGTGTGGGACTCTGCACTAGATTTCAATCAAATCCAAAGTCTCAAAGCTGTGAAATGAATTCTCAGGTATCTCAAAGGCACTTCTGACCTAGGACTATGGTACTCTAAAGGTAGTAATTTCAATCTAGTTGGGTACACTAATGATGATTATGCGGGTTACCTAGTAGACAGAAAAAGTACTTCAGGTATGGCTCATTTCATTGGAACATGTTTAATTTCATGGTCCACCAAGAAGCAAAACTCCGTAGCATTGTCCACTGTTGAAGCTGAATATGTAGCAGCTGGATCATGCTATGCTCAATTGATCTGGATCAAGCAACAGTTGCTAGATTTCAGAATGGATGTCGGTTGTTTCCTATTTTGTGTGATAATACCAGTGTTATTAACATAGCAAAAAATCTTGTACAACACAAAATAACTAAACATATAGACATAAGGCATCACTTTCTTCGTGACAATGTAGAAAAAGGTCTTGTATCTATAATGTTTTGCCCTACGGAAAATCAAATTGCTGACATTTTTACTAAGGCTTTAAGCAGAGAACACTTTGAAAAATTAGGTTAGACTTCGGAATGATTAAAATTGTATGAACTCCCCTCAATGCTTGACTAGAATTTCTAAGATATCACTGTCAAATACAAGAGGTCCTCTAGTTAATTTCTCATATTATGTGTATTCCCATAACTTGTAGATTCACATGGTGTGTGATTCTATGTGCAGGGTTACTCACTCCAGCTCTCCAACAAATAGAACATGAAAATAAACCAAGTAACAATTCATGTGCATTACTTCTTAAGAAATGGATAATGAAACTAGGTACCCTAACCTGTTCTCTACTCATCTCCAACCTATCAGTGCCTTTAATTCTTTTGCCGCCAAAAGTCACATCAGTCCTTTAACACTGACGGTTTTCAGATATATCTCCTCACACGCCTTCTCCTCAGATATACCATTGCATTTATACCTCATTCCCTTCACCTCCTTCTCCTCCTATACTTGAAACACCTTCTTCCTACTGCATCATTCAACCTACTGCTCAAATGTCTTCCTCACCTAACTCACAGAAAAATACCATGCAAGAAACCCAAAATTCCGACTCCCTTTCCTTGATAGTTCACGAGACAGCCAATATCCCTCCTCCACTACAAATCAATTTCTCAGACTTTGCATTTTGGGGGGAATTTCAGAACAGCTTCTCCAAATTCTCAAATGTTCCCTCACCATCTACTGTATTTCTATCTCAAGGAACCCACACTGACTCTCCTTCTTTCGTCTCCACAAAACCTTCACCAAACCCTAAACCCATCCGTCGTCGCCTGAGAAAAGCCTCAGGGGAACCCATAGAAATCTCTAAATATTTCCCTTCCCCTGAACAGTTAACTCTTCCTGGTTCTGTCAAGACTCCTCACACAAGAAATGGCAAGCGTCAAGAGGAACTGGCACTCCAACAGGCTCTACAACAGAGCAAGAAACAGAAACGTGCCCCTGTTTCTTCTTCTTCAGGAGATCTCTTACTAAGGCAAGTTCGAAGGAATAGACGAAAACACATCTTTCCTAAACCCCCTCGAACTCGACCTTCATTTTCACCTTCCAAGACCCCAACAGTCTCTGCCACTCCATCCTCATCCAACTCCACGTCCTCACCTAAAAAGACAACCATCGTCTCTTCCACCCCAACTTCCTCCAAGTCCACGCCCTCACCTAAAAAGACAACCACCGTCTCTTCCATCCCTCGCCAGGAGCACAGGTCTGAGGCAAGTTGTTTTGATCTCACCCTGATGGAACTACTTGATTCAAGTGTTCCAATCAATTTACCTTGTCTCATTTTGAAACACATACAAAAGGTTCTCATTCAAGATAAGAAAGGACACGCTCTTCCCTATGGGTTCTGGCTGGCTCCGATATTTGAGGCCTACTCTGTCCCTGTCCAGGTCTGGACCATGCAAACCACTAAGGACGTCCTTGGCCAAGTGAACCATACGAATTTACCTGGTTCAGTGCAATGCCCAGGCACTCCTCTTCATCGCTTGCAAATGGCCTTGGATGCCAAGACTGCGGAGCTGACCTTAGAGCGACAAAAATTCGATCAGGAGCAGCGGGCATTAACCTCCAGAATATCTGAATTTAAGGACACACTAATGAAGGAGAGGGTTGCTCACGCAGATATTGTCCATAAGCTCACCAAACTAATCCCTTGATACCCTTCCATGTTCATCATGTCCTATCTATGTTCCTTCTTTCTTTTATGGGTACCTATTTTTGTTATCTGTTTCTGAAGTCGACTGCATAGTTTTTGTTATTAGACATTGACCTTTCTAGTTCCAATTGTTCTTGTCTGCAGGGTTGTTTGTAATTCTGACATATTAATGAAACTCCTTGTTCCTTCTCGTAGTACTGGAAATCGCGTTTATGTTTTTTTGATATGATTATTCTCCTTCTGTTTGCGTATATGCCAGTTTTCGATGATGTCAAAAGGGGGAAGATATATGAGTATGAATTATGCAATATTTATAACCCTTGTTTTAACTTGTCTCATTCTTGAGGTTTTCTTCTTATAGCTACAGAAAATATGGATAGTAACAGTCCCAATACTCAGGAAGTTTGTCATCATCAAAAAGGGGGAATTTGTTGGAGCAGTAAAATTTTGATGACTGACAAAAGATAATGAAACAGGTTGGTCTACCAGGTTCTTTTAGCATGCTGTATCCATGGCAAGCTGCACACGCATCACGCGATCCGAAGTGGATAAAAGGATCTGGAGATAAGATTTATAAAGCATCAATTGGCGAGAAGAAGGATTCTAATTGAAATACAACTCTAACTCAACAAGATGCTTAAATAGAGGAGTTCGATGAGAAGAAGGAGTTTGATGCGAAAAAGGACTCTACTGGTGATTATCGCTAAAAAGTTCTAGAGTAAATAGAACTCGAACTGATAACTATAAAGCAAGGGGCACATCACAGCAGAATCAGAGATTGAGAAAAAGGAAAAACAGAGAAACACGGCAGATATACAACAAGCAAACTAGAGAAGTAGTTAGATCTAAGTGTACGGAATTTTGTTTCTCTTTCTTAATATTTGAACACGGTGTAATCTCTCAGTATCTATAAACTGAGAACTGATTTTAGTCTTCAAGTTGACGGCAACCCGAAGACTCTAGGAACATAAGCCTTGGGAGGTTTATGTGTAGCATGTAGGCTAGTAAAGTTGAGTTGAAGTTTAGATTACTAGAAATTGTAATCGTTTGTTGAAGGCTCATATTGATTTAATGAAGTTGGGAGTAAATCCTGTAGAGGTACAGGTCGTGGTTTTTCACCTTTTGTGAGCCGGGTGTTTCCATGTAAAATTGTTGTGTTCCAATTTATTTCTGCATCATTGAAACATGTCGGCTAACTTGTTCCTACGATTAGGCAAATCCATAGGGTGTGCAAATCTTTCAACCTGAAATCTTGATGTTCACTCTATATCAAGCTAAGAGGAGTCTACTTTGCCAAGGTTAACTCGATCCTCACCCTATAGGCTCCATGCTAGCACGGTGAGAACCATCATTTGACCACACCCTTTAGGCTCTATGTTAGCATGGTGATTGTCCATCATATCCGCTAATTAGATCGAATAGCACACCTTTAAGGCATATAAGATGTACATAATTCTTATAGTGGCACATAGTCATGGGACTTGAGGATTTATATTAGGACCCTTAGGGGTAGTCCCCCTCACACAAGTCCACTTGGTGGTAAGTCATATCCCATGAAATATTTAAAACATGCATATACATAGCTTTCAACATAGGTCATACTTCATTTAAAATCATACTTTCATAACTTTCAGAATAATTAACACAGTCCTACATAAAACATCATTTCATAAGAATAGTCTATTTACCCATCATAATGTGGGTGGACATTCCTACCTTAACATCATCATAAACATAAGGGTTTCATCACCCTCTTCATCATAGAATCATCATAGCTTTCATTCATAATATCGTCATCATCATTTAAAACATGTTTTCATACTTGAAGTCATAATCATAGAAAATCCATAGCTTTATCATAAGAGACTAGGGCTAAGTGTGAGTCCATGGACATTTGAGTCAAAATCATGCAATTGAGTAGGATTCATTGAGAAAATATGCAATTAAAATCAAATTAAATCATTAGCAATGTAACTCATATTAAATCGTTAAGACCCAATCATGCATACTTTGGAATCACACACATTTTCTTGAGAATCATACACATCATGTAATTCATCATAATTCATGCATAATTGGTCATAATAATCATATAGGAATAATAGTCCATGTATTAGGAATCATAGCTTTATCCCATAAGAAATCGTCATGAATTTTGATAAAAATAAGGCTTTGGATTGGGATTCATGGATGAGACTATTCCATGAATGAAGCCCTACATACTTCAAGTAGAATCCTTAGAATTGGGGAAGAAAATTTGGAAAAACTTGGACAATCTACAAGAGTTAGCTTTAATGGAACCCTTGACTTAGAGAGAGAATTATTGAGAACCTTTGAGAAATATTTGAGAATTAAAAGCTTTGAATGAGTTGGGAATAGGACTTTATAAATGTTAGGTTGGTTAGGAAAGTTAGGATAGCCAAAATGACGTAGTTTAGGACTTAGATGGATTGGAAAAGTAAAAAATATCCTTTATTAAAAACTGCTGAAGTAGTCCACAAAACTCCTTCTATGGGTCGTGGAATGACTTACAGGTCATATTTTGCCTCGTAGGTTAGGGTTTCACAAAAGTTGATCTATTGGAATTGAAGCTTCTGATAAAAAACATATCATATGTAACATAGATAAACTTACGAGACGTAGAACCCTTTGTAGGAAGATTCTAGACAGAGACAAATTTTGGTTCCTCAGGGCCTCCACCTATAAGACCTACTAATGGACCATGGGAAAACATACGGCTCGTCTGATAATTCGTAAGTCAACTTCCAGAAATCCTTCATTTTTCCATTTTCACTGGGCACTTTCTACAATATTATCTACGACCCATGGATTCTTTTACAAGCCATAAATTGGCTTGTAAGTTCTGACAATCAGTAAATTGTTTGTGCTTTAATTTCCTAGGCATAAAAACATGAGGGGGATTACAAATAGGGGTGTGATGCATCTCTGTCGTAGACCCTACTATTTTGTGCCATTTCATTTCGATACGGGTGACCTTAAAAATCGAAGGTGACCTTTATTCTATACAATTTTGCTTCCTAAAAATGAAACGGAGTCAGATTTATGAAATAACTCGTGAATTTTAAGATATTTAAGAAATACATCATATGATCTTTTTGAGTCGAATGGGAGGTGTTACAATATCTCCCCCTTGGGAACATTCATTCCCGATTGACATGAAACAAAGCTTGAAAGGAATGAAATGATAATTTTCAGCCCTAAGATAAATGCATCAATGTCACGTAAACATCATTTTCATAAAATCTCAAACTTATGCATCAAGATGCCCTTAAAACATGTTTCCATGAGTCTGAATACATGCAACTTGACTCTAAGGTCTGAATTACATGACTTGACATCTTAGCATGATTATGTTATTGCCTTATGCTTGAGTAGAGTGTAAAAGTTTCACGACCAATGCACAGGGCCTGGGTATGACACCACGAAAGGGGAACCCAGAGGGACCCCAAACAAGCCTCAAAGGATAAGGAGCACATCCTTGGTTGCAGAAGCATAAGTAAACAACAAACACATAATTCTAAAGAAAGTTGGACTTTTGAATCAAGCTATGGGGATGTTATAGGGAAGAGGATTACCATGATCACATAGCAAATAAAGATTAAGGGGCGGGTAAGTATGACTCACACTATGGGGATGATAGGGGCTTAGGACATCCATACCATATCAATAACGAGGATCAACACATAAAAGGGGATAAGGACTAGCGGAAGTCTACCATAATTACATAAACATAATAAGAGTCAAGCTCATGACATGAATACCCATATCCAATACACCTCTACCATGACTTGAATGGGGGCCAAGACATCTTTCGGGCTCACCCTTAAAAGTAAATGTCCAATAGTAAATAAATATTAACAAGCATGATAGGAAAGTGGATGTTGTCCCCGAAAGGGAGGACTCACCATTAGCGGTCTTCAACACAAGCTATCCAGCCACGATGAATAGGAACTCTAGTCCCTATATGGTTACATTATGTAGGCAAAAAGTATGCGTTAGTACTTGGAATTTACTAAGTATGCGGGGTACAATGCAAACAAAAAATATAAGCCATAGTAAGCAAGATGCATAATTAAATATAATGGATATAAGATCAATATGACAGGTATGTTGAATGCTTAAGTCAAAACATGCATGGGAATTAGTCAAACTTGCATAATACACCATACATATGTGGGAGGAGAACTTAACTGACATGTAAAACCATGCGAGCTACTACATGGAGTCTTGATGTTTCCTCCACACCAAAAAAAAAAAGAGATGTCTACTTGCCAAGGTAAATCATACCCCACCTTGGTGGGTAACTTGTCCTAGTTGGATCCACTAGTAATAGTTCATTTAGGAAAATAAGATCCTTTGGTTGCACATAGTTATGAGACCAAGACTTTATATAAGGACCTCTTGGGCCGATCTCGCACCTTAAGCCTCATTTGATGCTAAGCCTAGTCCCACAGAACACCTCACATAATCATAAGTGTAATCATAACTTGAATAACTTGTAAAAACATGTCAACATGATAGGAGTAGCTCATTTGTATATTTGACCCCTATAAGTGAGCTTTTACCTTGCACTAGAGGGTAAAAGATTTCATAAACTTAACCCCTTCTAGTGTGATTTGCTTCACACGTGAATGAACATGTAATATACTTGACCCCTTCTAGTGAGCTTTATTCATCACACGGAATAAGGTCTCAAAATCTTGTTTATAAACTATAGGAACTTATCATGAGTGTATCACATGCTTGGGAGCCTATAATTTATCATAACATGCTCGTCCTGCAATTCATGTAATAATCTTTCATCAACATAGGAATTCTTGTCATATAAATATAGTCAAACATGGTGGATGTATTCGATTAGTCTTAAAAGCATGAAATATATGAGTATTGGACATGGATGAAGTAAACATGTGTCACACTCCTTTTTTTCTCGCAAAGAAATAGGAACCTGGATGACATTTGGAATTTTAAAATTGGCATTGAAGAGTCACCATATAATGATTTGAAGTGCATTAAGACATAATTCTAACATAAAACTAAGTCTAAGGCTAAAGGTCAAGTCACTAGAGAATGGGTAAGGATTCTAGTTACCTCGAAGGGAGGTGTTAGGCACCCTTTGAAATTTACAAAGACGGGTCCTGACCATATCTCATAATTTATGAGGAGGTTAAAACAAATAAATAAGTCTCTACTTTTAATTATCCTAATTAATTCTAAGTGATCAAATTTTAAGAAAATAGGTAAATTATTAAATAATTAACTACCCCAAACAATTAAAAATAAATGAAGGAGAATCTAAACTAAGCGAGATTTATTTCACTCGGATCCGTTACTCAACTTTTTATTTTTGAAAGACAAATCGGAGTTTGTTATTTATAGCTCACATGACTTATTTAGGACAAAAGACAAAGTAAAGGTTTGTCTTATCAAGCTCAAGTTTGATCATCATATTCGAGGGTCCTATTTACCCTACCCCTCCTAGATTGATTTATTATTGCCTAAAAGCGCACTAAAGAAAAATAAAAAATTCTAACACTTTCCTAAATTGTCTAGCATCCCTCTTAATGTCCAAGAGTCATTGAACTTCTATTTTAGTGAGTTCTACACTTAAAGAAAATTTAGGTCGTCCTATTAGACTCGCGTCACAACAAAACTCAAAGGACGAGCATTATGCACATACATTTTCAAAGATGCCTCTAAAAACCCATTCAAAAACACATACAGGAGCAAAAGTTTTGAAAATTTAACAAGTTTATGCCACAAAATAATATTAAAACTATGCAAAAATTTTAAAATATTACCATATTGAAAACTTAATGAAGTACGATTAAAAATATTCTAAAAGTGTCAAATGTACTTATTAAAATATTTAAATTATATACTATACTAAAAATTGAGAAAATCCCATAGACATGATAAAAAATATATATATTTTATAACATATAAAAGAAATACTTTAAAACAAAAATGTTGTTAAATCCTATAAGCATGATTTTTAATAATATGAAAAAAGAAAATATTGTAAAGATACTTTTTATTAAAAGTCTTGTTAAATTCTATAGACATGATTTCTAATAATATGAAAAAACAATATTGTAAAGGCATACTTTTTATTAAAAATCGTACTATAGCCATGATTTCTTTATGCTTTAAAAATTTACGGACACAGTTAAAAATAATTGACAAATCATAATTATAACAAATTTATTTGCTAAAATGGTGATAACATTATATGCATGAACGTAAAACACTATTTTATTTAAGTGACTAAAAATGCATGTCGAGTATAAATAACAATATAGATATCAAAATCATTTTTTTTTTTTTTGAGAAAAATCTAAAGAGTTTTAAATAAAATCAAAAAAGTTAAAAAAAAAAAAAAACATACGTAGATCAATTTTAATAACTAGTTGATATTCATGAAATTTATTCCTTTTAACCTAATTTGACCTAAATGTGATAAGCAAATTTAACACACATTCACACAATAAAAGAAGAAAAAAATTAAAATAAAAAAAAAACAATCAGCACGTAGATCCCGTCCCCCTTTTTAACTAGTCCCCAATTTTCACTATTATATTATTACATTATTTGCGAAAGAGAGTAAATACAACATAAATAAAAAAAATTCAATATCCTCCTCCGAATCCATTTCTGTCTCAGGCGACTCTTCACGTCTTGATTAAAAAATAAAATGAGAAAAATCTAAAGTTAGTTTTAAATAATACTAAAAAAGTTACAAACAAAGAAAACATACTTAGATCAATTTTAATAACTAAGTTGATATTCATGAAATTTAGTCTTTTTAACCTAATTTGACTGAAATGTGATAAGCAAATTTAACACACATTCACACAATAAAAAAAGAAAAAAAATTAAAACAAAAAAAAAAAATAGTTAGCATGTAGATCCCTTCCCCCTTTTTAATTAGTCTCCAATTTTTACTATTATATTATTCCATTATTTGCGAAAAAGAGTAAATACAACATAAAATAAAAAAATTCAATATCGTCCTCCAAATTCATTCCCGTCTCATGCGACTCTTCACATCTTGATTAAAAAATAAATAACACCTGCAACATTAAAAGAGGAGAACTAACAATACCAATAATATATATAAAATAATTTAAAAGAAGCAACAAGCAAATCAAGAATAATGAAAAAGTGTGAAAATTAACCTATTAAAGAATTATGGGCAAAAGTTGAATATCACAGTTGGAGAAACAAGAATCAAATGGCAGTGCTTAAAACCTGTGATTGTTTTCCTCTGAAAGTGTTTGAGATGGGAGGAAGATAGAAAATAATTTTGACATTTCGTATGAAAAGTTGTAGGAGTTGTAGAATATTGATATGTAAAAGTTTGTGTACCTCAATTGTGAATAAGAGTCTTATTTCTGTAGCAAAATATTGGACAAATCAATGAAAGAAAAAACAATCAGTTTTCTTTTATTTCTATAAAATAATATATCATATTTTGCCCAGGGATCAATCAAGTCAAGAAATTAAAGCAATTAAACAAAATTTACCAAAAATAAGATAAGATCCGTTCAAACTTAAATAAGATAATAAGAGTGAATAACATGTCAATACCTACCTTAAACAATGAAATACTTATCAAGTGTAGAAATCAACCGAATCACATCAAAATTCACAAGGGCAGCAAACAAGCAGTCAATGGATGATTTCAAGATTTCCATTTCGATTATCATAACCAACGGTTAGAAAAAGATAATAAGAGACACAAAATCTCCACACCATGATATTAGGATGAAGTAGCAAAAAATCACTTAATCCAATGGCCAACAAATATCCAAAAATCTTCATATGATCACAGTAAACACAATTATTTTTTATCACATTAACCATGGCTATGAGATTTCGTCCAACTTGGGGCTATTACTAAAGGTTAGGCCACCTTTGAGAACTTCAAACATGTTCAAATAATGAGATATTGATAGAGACATAAATTCAAGACCAAAACATTCAATAAAATGATCAAAGAGCAAATGCAAAATTATAGGGCAAGAGTATGAACTCCAGATTTAATCATCAACAGGAAACAAAAAGAAATGATGTAATTTCATTTCTTGAAACCAGTTCACAATGCAAGCTAGATGGAATGGATAAGAGACAAAGATCATACCGTATTAGTCTTTTAATAATTAGACTTGAAACCTTAAATTGAATGCACATTTTTCTTCACTCCCTGACCGTTGTTATCTCTGAGTCTTTTCCGTCGTTGCCATTTCCCGGCGATAGGGAAGCGTCAATCTGCTGTTGTTGCTTCTGGTGAGAGGGCGATAAAAAAGGGATCGCTGGGGTCTCCTGCAAAGAGCTGTAAAGAGGGTTGGAGGTCGGACAAAATTGGGTGTCAACAGCTGTCCTATCTTTGCTTGGGAATGAAGGATGAATTGTCGAGCAACGAAAGATGACAGAGTCGCCGATTTTGTTCGACCGATGAAATATTATCGGAGGGACCAAATAGAACAAAAAAGGATTGTGAAAAATATCACCGCCGAGACTTCGGTTTTCAAGTCACCTACATATCTTTGATCATACAATAATCAGGTCGTAAGTAGTTTTAAATTTAGGAATGAATAAAATTCCTAAAGATAAAATTAACAGTAGGTACTCGAAATAGGAACGTTAATAGCTTGTATTGGGAGGATTATGTAGGATCAAAGAATCATGAGAAATGAGAGTTATCATCTTTTGCTTTTAAGCGTTCGATGCCTGCAATTTCTAATACAACTAAATGAAATGATTAGTTTATAAATATAGAGATTTACAAACTTAGTATAAACGTACGAGTGAGATACGAAATCATATCTATTTAGGAGGGATATGCTTAGCCCATTCAGCGTCTAAAGATAGTTCTCGACCCTGTGTAGCCTCTTGAAAGGTAGAGGTACAACCAATCCACTTCCAAAGGACCATTCTGAGCCTTGGGTAACTTCTTGAAAGATATAGCTTAACCAAATACGAGTGAGATACGAAATCATATCTATTTAGGAGGGATATGCTTAACCCATCCAGCGTCTAAAGATAGTTCTCGACCCTATGTAGCCTCTTGAAAGGTAGAGGTACAACCAATCCACTTCCAAAGGACCATTCTGAGCCTTGGGTAACTTCTTGAAAGATATAGCTTAACCAATCAACTTCTAAAGGACAGTTCTTACTTTTGGGTAGCTTCTATAAAGATAGAGCTTAACCAATCAACTTCCGAAGGAAAATATTTAGTTTCGAGCAACTTCTCAAAAGGTGGAGCTTGACCAATCAACTTCCAAAGGGCGGTGCTTAGCTTCGGGTAACTTCTCGAATGGTAGAGCTTGACCTATCAACTCTCAAGGACAGTGCTTAGCTTCAAGTAGCTTCTCGAAAGGTAGAGCTTGATAAATCAACTTCCAAAGGACAGTGCCTAGCTTCGGTAGCTTCTTAAATGGTAGAGCTGGACTAATCAACTTCCAAAGGACATTGCTTAGCCTCAGGTAGCTTTGTATAGTCTTCCAAAGGATAGTGCTTAGCTTTAGATAAATCTGTACCTGTAAATCCTACTCTCAAAGAAAATTAGAAGTTTTAAAAGGGGAGATTGATTCGTGACTCAACTCATCTTTTGCTTTCCCTTTCAATCATAGCTTTGTTGTTCTTGAACTTGTATTCAATCAAGATGTCTTCATGTGCGACCTGTGATGAAACTTGTGAGGACCTATCAAAAATTTCTACCCCAGTTCGTTGTCATGTCAAGCTTTAGTATTTAGAGATGCTTACAATAAAATTTTTGAGATCCTCTCAAAAATTCTGCCCCAGTTATTCTCGAAAAGAGAGATAGAAATTTTTTATTATGATATGACTGAGCCCCATAGAAGTGTCTACGTATTCCTCTTAAACGGGTATCATGTCAATTGTAGTTCGCATTACATTTAAGAGAATCATAAAAAAACATAATCTTGCCCTAGGTGTATATCACCATTGCCAATTAGGAAAGCTTAAAGTAATCATCCAAGTGCGTGAAAATTTAAGAAGGAGAAAAAGCTTGACTTCCTCTTTATTGATGCCAAGAAAGTATTAACTCATGCTTAGAAATTAATTATGATTGTGATAAGAATCTTTAACATGTATCACCTTGGTATGGATTAATGTTTGAATTTGATCTCTCAAATTTTGACATTATTCTGTGGTATTTCCCTTCATCCCTGAATGATAAGCACAAATTTTGGTGAGATTGAGCCACTTTGCATGTGGCTTCATCACTATTTCAGGAACAAGAGAGATATAGCCAGCACCCCTCAGTCTTTCATAAAATTGAGCTGTGGGTTCAACCAAAGGATTATACTGCTTGGGTAGACCTTTCTCCATATTGGCTAGTGATCTTGCAAATTGAAGGGATCATTGATGCCTTGAGGTTTTCTATGAATTTTTCGTTCATTAGCTGAAAGTAGAGGGACTTGATATATGAGTGTTGGTGTTGGAGTAAAGGTGGAGATGCTTGATGAATCAGAAGGTTTTTTGCATCACGTGTTGTCAATACCATATTTACTTCTTTCTCTCCTTTTCCCTCATTGGTCCCACCAAGCTACGACGCCTTACTACTAGCTTGTAATGCCTCTAAATATATTACAGTGCCATTTTTGATGCCTTCTTAGATCATATCACGGAGCTTCATAATATCGGAAAATTTGTGATTTTCAATAAGCATCATTCTCTTATAATACGAGGCTTTTGGGCGCGGCTAAAGAAATCTTTCATCTAAGATTCTGTTGACACCCGATTTTGACCGACCCTTGACGTATTTTACGTTTTATTTATTCTTAAATTGGTATTAAAAAAATAATAATAATAATAATAATAATAATAATAAATAAGTAAATAATGATAATAATAAACAATGCATAGTCGTTATTAGACATTGTTTCTTTTTCGAATCGCGTCATCCAAAATATTATTTCAATACATTTTTGGCGAATTACGTGTTTTACCCATAGTAGGTTCGAGTCGTGACCTTTTAAATAAAGACCATGTCAATTTTGACCAAAACTTTGAAATCCTATTTCAATTTTGACTAACTTACTTGAACTTATTTCGATTCTAGCCACTCATTTGCAAAAGTTTACACTTTTAGTACCTCAATTTTTAAAGTTTTACAATTTTTGACTAGTATTTAAATGCAATTTACTAATTTGTGGCTCAATTTTTAAGTTTCTACATTTTTGACTAACTTTTAAACTCAATTTACTAGTTTATGGCCTAATTTTTAAAGTCTCTGCGATGTTTGGCTAGTATTTAAATTCAGATTACGAATTTATGGCTTAATTCCAAATTTCCTACAAACTGTGGCTATTATTTAAATCCGGGTCACCCACTTTCAACCCGGATCCGACCCGAGACCCATTGTCCCTCTATTTAAACCCCCCCAAAGCACAAACCCTAATTTTTCTTTCCATTTTTAACCCTCACAGCCGCCCCCTTTCTCCACCAGGCGGTCGGCGCCGCTCCACACCGGCGGCCATGGCAGCCGCCTCATCTCTCTCCCTATCTCTCTGTCTTTTCTCTCCTCTCCGACCAACACCCCCATCTCCTCTCTCCCTCCATTCCGTCTCACCTCCCTTCTTCTCCCCCTCTCCAGCGGCGCAGCCCCCGCGAACACCACCCCGACGCCGCCCTTCTCTCCTCTCCCTCTCCCCACTGCTTCCAGCTACCACAGCCCCCGAAAACGCCACCCCATACCGGCGGGACCGCCTCCCCGACCAGCGTCGGCAGCCATCGCCATCGGCAGCCCCATTTTTTTGGCATGCAACGCCCCTCACCGCCAGAAAACCGCCGGTAAGAACCCAAGACAGTGATGACGAGTCCGAAGTTCGAATACGGATGGGATGTGGTTCGATTTCATAGCTTACTAGTCCTACTCTTTAAATTTTTACGCAATATGATCATGTTTGCTTGATACACTTTGTGATAATTGTTTCATTGCTCTATTTTCTCTTACTGATACTTGATTTTAGTGGTTTTGAATTTTTTTTTTATTTTATTTATTTGCCAAGATTAATGCCTAATTGTAAAACCCATATTGGCTTTGTCTGAATTGAGAGAATTTCGTGTAGAGCATTAATTTTGGTAGGGCAATATTTGATTTAGTTATATAAGGCAGATTCTAATAGGTTGATTTAGCCAAATCTTTTTTTCCTTACTCGATTTCAATCAGACCTTAGTTGTTATAGGATTAAATCACTTTATGGTAATTGTTTTGGCAGGTTTTATTATTACTCAATCAAGCAATTTATGGTAATGTTAGATTGGTAATTTTATTTGGTTGCCTTTTATACTATTTGTTCCCTCTACTATATAAATGGGGATATCCAGACACGGAAGGGGGACTTGGAAAATAAAAAAAAATCTGTGTATGAAACTTTACACAAATCATCTCTCTTCTTGTCTGCTCTTCTAAAGTAAAAAAGAAAATAATTACTTGCTATACAATATTCCCCTTTCAAGCTCGGAGACAAGTCGGTTTTCCAACTAATTGTTTATCGGTTGGTTTCTACTACTTTCTCATGATACATATTCTTGAATTGTTATTTTCTTTTGTATGTTGGTACTGCTAGTTTTCTCTAAGTGTGCAGGATCCTTTCGAGTTTCTTTATCTTTGTGATCAAGGATGTGAGGAGTCACTCGGGGACGGGACGGATTTGGAAGACTATTTCTTTAATCTTTTACTATTGTTGTATTTATTTATTTTTTTCAAGTTGATGTAATAGACATAGTGGGATCGGGGATATAGTAAAAAAGGGGAGGGGATTTATTTCTTTTATTTCATGACGCTCACGTAGGCAAAATCAACCTATGTTCTAAAAAGGGAAAGTTATGTGAATGACGTGCGTGGTGACTGTTATTATTTGTCTATAAAAATATAAAACATAAATAAATAAATTAAGTCTCGTGTAGATAAAATTTATAGGCGCCTTGCTTAGATCTTGTTTTTCCACTTTTCATAATAGCTGGATTTGTGTATAATATTCTTGCATGTCATATTTAGAATCATACCTAGGTTTTATTTTGTCATACTTAGAATAATGTTTAAAAATTTAAATCATACATAGAAATTCATGTTTAAGTCTAAATTTATTTTGTCATGCTTGAGAATCATGTTTAAAATTTAATTGATCATGCTTGGGTTTTTTTTAATTTGTGTTGTCATGCTTTAGAATCATATGTAAGATTTAATTGATCATACTTAGAAATTTATGTTTAGGTTTTAAATCCAACTTGCCATGTTTAAGATCTCACGTATCATACTTAGAACTTTATGTTTAGGTTTCATTTTTTGGGCGTATTTAGAGTCAGGTTCAAGGTGTAATTTATCATACCTATGATTTAATTTGTCCTTTGATCCATGTGTAGAACTTAGTTTGTCATAACTTGGAAATTCATGTGTAGGATATCATTTGTCATCTACTTGCCATATTTAGGATTTCACTTATCTTATTTAGAACTCATGTCCATAGCACCCTAAATAAAATGCTTTTTATGTAGAAATCATGTTTATAGGCTGGAATAATATGTTCTTATTCTGTTATGCGTGATTAGAAAGCATGTCTATAGGTACCTTAAATAAAACGTTTTATTTTTTCTTGTTTGTAGAAATCATGTCTATAGGTTTAAATAATAGGTTTATTCTTTGTATATGCTTAGAAAACATGTCTATAGGATCTCAAATAACGTGTTTTATTCTTTTCGTACGTCATTAGAAATTACGCCTATAGGAATTCAACTCCCATGAAGTTGTTAAAAATCATATTTAGGCCTTATCTTTTAGGAGTTTCCTTTCCACGACATTCGGTAAGGCTATGCATTCTTATATGTATTTGCATGCTTTAATTTTATTTGAGGCTATGTGAGACCTTATGCCAATTGTGGTATTTAATGTCGTTTTTTTTGTAACGCGAGCTTTAATAGGTAACCTAGTCTAGAAATCCTACCCAAAATAGACGTCCAATGCCTCTTGGACATTAGGAGGGACGATAGGTATTTTTAGGAAACGTTAGAATTTGTCATTTTCTTTAATGCGCCTTTAAATTAATAAAAGAACTTAGGAGGGGGGTAGGGGTAGATAGGACTCGGAAAGGATGATATACGCTTAACCCCGATAGGATGGAACCCTTGGTTTTCGTCCTGGGGCTTGGTAATAAACCAAGTGCGTCTGATCCGAGACTTCAAATAACCCACTTAGTTTAATTCATTTATCAAACTCTTGTCACTTAGGTTTAATTTAGAAAATATTAAAATATATGAGACCTTTATTTGTGTTTTCACCCCTACATAAATACGAGACACGGTCGGGACCCGCCTTTTGCGGACCTTGAAGGGTGCTTAACACCTTCCCTTCGAGGTAATTTGAGCCCGAACCCTCCTCTCTGGTTGGACCTTGACCTTAGGCTAGAATGGTGTCCTAATGCACCCAATCATTAGGTGGCGACTCTAAAAATGAAAATCCCAAAAGAGTCATTGCCACGACGTCGTCCAGGTTCCTATTTCTCCGCGAGGAAAAATAGGGCGCGACAGATTCCTCCATCGGAGATCGTGCTCTATTAGCTTCAGACCTCTATCTTATGGAAAATTCTCGAAATGATTTTGTTGACACCAAATTTTGAGCGGCCTAGATCGTCATATTGATTAAAATAGGTATTTTTAAAACTTTTAAAATAAATGAGTTTATTTTCAATTTTTATCGAATGGACTGCAAAGTTTTATAAAATTCCTGAGTTTTAAAAAAGTATTAATATATATTTGTTAAGTATTTTATCAATCATAAAATTACCGTTATTATTATTATCATTCTTATTACTATTAGTCATTATTATTATTATTATTTTATTCAGTAAGATTGTTAAACCGTAGTAGTAATATTTGTTATTGTAACGTTATTATATTGTTGTTTAATTTCATTTTCTACTATACTAATTATTTTTATCTTGAAATGCATAATATTTTACTTTATCATTTTTTTTAACAATCTACGTTCAAATATTTTAATTTTAGCATATATTAAGTTTTTTCGTTAAATAAAAAAATATTATTTCAAAATATTATTCATTTTATTTATGTGTATATTATAATTATTAATTAGATGACAATATATTCAATTTTATCTCAATTTGTTCAACTCTTAGCCTTTTCAACCAAATTCATTTTAATTTTAATCAATTCCTTCGCAATTTATTTCACTTCTAGCTATTTTCTTTTAATTTTAGCCTAAATATTGTCAATTTGTGGCTCTATTTTAAATTATCAACCCAATTTCATTTTAAATGAATACGGATGACCCATTTTTTTAAAACTCGGATCCACCCCATATTTCTAATATCTAATCTTGTCCGTTCATCCTTTTAATCTAATGGCCATGATTAATTCTTTTTTAAAATTTTAATACACCCCTAAAGACCCCAAAATCCTAATCTCACTCCCATTTTTTTCCACGCCCCTCACTCTCCTTCCGCTTTTCTCCCTCTTCTTCCATCGGCGCCGCCGCCTGGCAGCGGCCGGCGCCCCTTCACCTCTCCGACGCCATCACCCTCTCATCTTCATCATCCTCCTCCTCTCACGCCACACCACAACCGCCCCCTTCCTCTCCTTTCTTCCCCTATCTTTTTCGGCGAAAATAACCCCTATCACGACCCCCACTGCCGCCGTACTACCACTCGCCAGCGGCCCTATCTTCTTCTCCCTTTCCCCCCTCTTCCCGTCGCCCCCTCTCCTCTCCACCATTTTTCCACTCCCTCTTTTGCCTTCTCCCCCTTTCTCCTTGTTTTCCGCTTTCCCGGCGAGATTCCGCCGGGAACAACCACCCAAACGACTACTACCGCCGCCACCTCAAACTCCCCGTCGCCTGAAAACCCCAACCCCCACCGCGCCACCTCTCTCTCTCCTTTCCCTCTCCTCCAGCCGCGACAACAAAAACCAGCGGTCCCATGCAACGGACTCCGACGAAGTTCAGGCAAGTCAACAACTCCGGCCAAACTATATCGTTGGAAATGCTTTGGAAACACTTAAATTCGGTTCGATTTTAATTTTTTTGTTATCGCTTACTGTTTCTTGTTTGCTGAAATTAGATGTTATGTGCATAGTTTATCTTATCCACTCGTTTAGCTTGTTATTTGGTCTAATTTGTTTGTTCTATCGTCTCTAGTAGAATGTTTAATTGTATGGTTTTGTTGATTGAGATTGCCTGGTTTTTGTGAAAATCGTGTGAGATTTAGTTGTTATTTTGATTTATTTATTTTATGGTGTTCTCATTTTCTTAGTTGTAATCAACCAGATTTTACTTGTCTTTTTATGGAAAGTTGCTCAGTAATATGTAATATGTATAATTGTTTATCTTTGCTCAATTAACTCTCTCCAATTAACTATGATTTGGTAAATCCTGCATCAATCTTCCGGATTGATTTATATTATTTTTGGGAATTTTTGACTGAATGTTTGATTATTATTTTCAGTCATGACAAGATTATTAATTTATGGTAAACTTGTTAGGTATTGATTCTTTTAAATATGGAAATATTGATTTTTAATATTTCAGATTGTTTAATTGATTTCCTTGCTTCCCTTAATTAGGTACGAATCTTGTATGATTTATATTCTTTTTTTGGGGTAAATTTAATTTGGGTGACTAATTTCTCTTACCATATATTCTTATTCCTTTTTACTATAAAAGGGGACTTCTTCTCCCTCATTTGAAAAGAAAACAGAGAAAAGAAAAGAGAGGCTCCTCCTTGTTCTGAATATATACATCATTTTGTCAAAACTTGAAGATCAAGTTTGTTTTCAATTAATTGGTAGACTTTATCTGTGAGTATTTATTTATTTAATTTTCTCTATATGCATATACATTCTTGAAATTACTTGTCTATTTTTCTTACCATACAGATACTGCTAGTAGTATTTTAGTGTTGCAGGAAGATAAGGATATGAAGAGTCGCCTGGGGAAGGAATGAACTCGGAGGGCCATGGAAGATTTTATTTTTATGTCGTCATTGTAATTATTATTATTGTTTTTTTTAGCCTTATAATGATATATAGTGAAAATCGAGGATCTAAGGGGGGAGGGGAATTATGTGCCATTTGTTTTCTTATTCATTTTTTTGACTGATCTACACGAGAAAGTTTATTCACATAGACAACATTAATCTAGGATAATGAATTAAAAAGGGGTCGTCGGAATAGCACGCCTAATGAACATTATTTTTCTCTTTTTAAAAATATCTTAGATATCATGCCTGTAAGATTTCATGCATATTAATAAAATCCTAGTCATGTTTTTAATATGTTACACATGTACAAGTTTTAAATTAAGTTATCAAGTTAGAGAAATTATTTCATGATTCAAAAGTTTTTGAGTCTTATCTGTAAGTTGTTGATTTAGAAAATTTGTCTACAAACTTTCTCTCTTGAATCATTTAGATACCATGCCTATAGGAGTTTAATATTTAGATCGTTACTTATGAAATCATGTTATGAATTTTCAATAACTTTTTACCATGCCTAAGAGATTTCCAATTAAGTATTATTTTTCATAAAAGTTAAGTAATATTTCCTAATCTCTTAAAGAAGTGCAAATCATCCTTATAGGAGGCAACATTTGATTTCAAACATCAATAAAAGTTTTCTACGTGCTAAATAGATATATTTCATAGCATTTTCTCAATTTTAAACATAATGTATGATATAGATATCTTTAACAAAACCCATTAAATCTTTTAGTTTGCATAAGCTCCAATATGATAATATTTTAGGCATAAAAATATATATCTTGTTATATTTGAACGTTATTTTGCACACACCTAACATGACACAACTATGAACTATCTTTATATGTGTGTGTTTTAGAGGTTTATTTGAGACTTTCTGTGCTAATTGCTTGTCCTAGTTGATTTTTTATTTACGTGAGTCTAATAGGAAACCTAGATCTTTTTTAAGTCTAGATCCTTACCAAAATAGAAGTCCAATGCCTCTTGGACCATAGGAAGGGACATTAGGCACTTTAGGACGCGGTAGAATTTCTTTAGTCCGCTTCTAAATTAATTAACAAATCAACTTAGGAGGGGGTAGGGGTAAATACGATCCTCAGAAAGGATGAAATAAACTCGAGCTTTGTAACACCCCACATCTTACATGTACTAGTCCAACACAGATGAAACATGATATTGCAGGGCCAAATCTGCACATATTTTTTTAAAAGTGCGTGAATTTTAGATTAAAGGGCTATATGTACGTCTAACGCTTAAAGATGACCGAGTGTATATAATTTTTTAGGTCAAGTTAAGGAGAGTGTGACCTTAAATGAAGTAAAATAATTGAGGTGCTTGTGGGACTTAGGAAGCTAGTAGGTGAGTCACTTACGTGCTTAGCTTAAATAAGCTCGGTAAACGGAGACAAGGCCCAACACCGAATTTGTTCAAGTCCGATAAAGAATAAACCCCGAGTTAAGGATGTCATTTGGGCCCATGGTTTGGCATCATAAAAGGACAATATTTGCAGCCCAAGATGGATAAGAAAAGGGCCAAATTACAATTACAATCCATTTCAAAACTAGGGCCCAAACTAAGTGGGCTTAGGGGAGAAATGTTGGCAACAAAGCCCATCCCATTTGAAGCCCAATAAGGCCCAAATGAAAGGGACAAGCTGCTGCCCCATAACCTTATTAAAATAAGTCTAAAACCCCAAAAGAAAGTCGGCCAAAAGAGGCCTATAAAAGGGAGCAACCAGCAGCAACTTTTAGCCATTTTCTTAAGCCAAATTTCAGATTTTCTCTCTAAGTTTCTTTCTCATTTTCTAAAGCAGCCAAGACACACTTCTAGGGTTCTTAAAGAGAACCTAATACTTGAAGGTTAAGGTAAGATAAAATACCCATGGTTTGATGTAATATTTCCATGAAAAACATGAAGAGTATGTTGGTTGTATTGTGCAGGAATTTTGGGACAGCACGTGTTTCAAATATTGTGGTTCACTTTTCTTGTTAAATAAGAGACTTTTAACTTGTTGGTTGGCTGAGTTATGAAGTAATATGTATGGTTTTAAGAAGTCTTGGGTCCGTAATGATGTAATAAGGCTGCTGGACCACTTGTATCTTCCGCAAAAACAAGTTCTTAAATGATGTCTTAATTCCGGTCATTAGTAAGAATTTGTGGACTGTTTTTGGGAATTCTTGTCTCATATTTTTCATCTACTTAGGGACTATTTTTGGACTGGTTTAGGACTGTAATTGTGTGTAAATATGTTGAGGACAGTTTGGTTGAGGTTGGAACGGATTTGGAATGTTTGACGTCGAAATGTAGCGGAAGGACGCAATGTTGCGTTGTTTACTTACGTGTTGTGTAGAGTTGTTGTATGTTGTATTATATGAGGTGTTGTAATGCTGTTATGGGACTAAACATAGCTGGATATGATATTTATATAGGAATGTGTGTTAGAAAATACGATTAGGAGTGGAAATGTTGAAAGAATACTCTTTGGGTGCTAATTCCGAGCTTGCTGCCCGAATATTGTTTTTGGGTGAAATTGGATTACTAAGACGTGTTTATTAGCTGCTAACACTAGTTTTATCACCTAATATGTTGTAGATAAGTGTTTGGAGGAAAAGGATACTACCCCGAGGTAATAACGACATAGTACAACGAGGTATGTAAGGCAACTTGATTTCCTTTTACTTGGCATGAAATCTATAATCTTCCTTAGCATATAAAGGCACGTACAAACTCCGACATGGCTGCCATCTGTGTCCCCACTCTTTACCATGTTCATATGTACCCATACATAAACCTGCATGTGTACCTGAATACCAAACATACATGAGTTCCTTCTTATCAAACAAAGTCTATGTGTTGTTTAATCTCCGATACGGTTCATTAATTGTGTATCTCTCTTTCCATTGTAGTATTACCTTGTATGGTTGATTATATGTCATATGTCTATATTCCCATAGTTCTAAAGGTTATGACCACCAAAAGAACCATCTCAATGTAAATAAAAGATAACTTACAGTTGCTTATAAATGAGTGGTAGCCGAGGGGTGGAAGAATCACCTAGCCAGGGTCGATCTCATTTGGGTGGTAGCCCGAGGGGTGAAGGAATCACCTAGCCAGGGTCAATCCCATTACAGATTTACCACTGATCAGCTGGTCATTTACATGATATATTGTGCACAGATTATACAGTAAAGAAAGATACAGTAATAAAAGGACATAAAGTACATGATTCCACAGTATGACTAAAGGTGGTCTTTTCATCCTTACACACCAGCATGTGATTTCATTTGAGTTCATATTGCATATACAGTATTACCTGCCTTACATATTCAGTATATTATCTCGTACTGACGTCCCTTACAGGGGACCTGCATTTCATGCTGCAGGTACAGGAGTTACTAGATCTCCCCAGTAAGAGTACAGGACTTTCAGCTGCTATTACTAAGCTCCAGGTTGCTTCGAGGCTTATGTGTTTAGAACTTATATTTTGTATTGTATAGTTGGTCATGAGGCGGGGCCTGTCCTGACTCATATAGATATTGTTCCTTATTTAGAGGCTTTGTAGACAATGTAAATTAAAGTGTGGTCAAATAATGTATTATAGACATCGTGGCTCCAACGGCCTAGTCTTATGCATATACATTTGGTTTGTTAATACAGTTTACTTTCTTTTGACAGTATATATTGAGTATGGAAACCTCTTAAATGTTCATAGCAGGTGTATAGTTATATGTTGGTTCTCCCGAGCCTTGTCGGCAACGGGTGCCAGTCCGCCTTAATGGGGCTTAGGGCATGACAAGCTTAATAGGACAAACCTTGGTTTTGTCCTTAGGCGTAAATAAGCCATGTGAAGCTATGTTCCAAAATAAAAGCCGAGTAACTGATCCGAGTAAGTAAGTTTGATTTCTCGTTCATTTACTGTTTTAATCAATTTGCTTATTTAATTCTCATCACTTAGAGTTATTTAGGAGGCATTAAAATTAAGAGACCCTACTTGTTATTTGCAACCCCCATATAAATATGAGACACGGTCGGGACCCGCATTTGTGGACCTTGAAGGGTTCTTAACACCTTCCCTTCGAGGTAATTTGAGCCCTTACCCTATCTCTGGTTAACTTTGACCCTTAGGCTAGAATGGTGTCCTAATGCACCTTAGATCATTAGGTGGCGACTCTTCCTTTAAATTAAAAAAATCCCAAAAGATTAATTGCCACGACGTCGTCCAGATTCCCGTTTCTTCGCAAGAAAAAATGGGGTGCGACAGAATGGCGACTCTGCTGGGGACTTTAGGTTCTTACCATTACGTGTCTCTTTAGGTGGGTTTTTTATGCTTTCCTTATATTGCTTTATTGGCTATTATCCTTACTAACACATTTCTTTTCCTTTTCCCTTTAATATCACCTCTAACTCCCTTTTTCCTTATCCCACTAACTCCCCTTCCTTATCCCTCTAACTTCCTTCCCCTTCCTTATCCATCTAATCCCCTTTCCCTTTCCCTCTAACTCATTTCCCCTCCCCTTTTATTTATTTATCGCTTTAAACTATCTATTTAACACTGCTATAACTGCTAAATGCTACTGCTTTAAAATAACTGCCATTCCGTTCATAGATTCCCCCACTTGGGATCCTCTCTTCTTTTTCTTTTAATGTGATGTTGTGCCTTTGCGTTTCTCCCGCTTTCTTTTCAAACACAAATGCTAGAGAGTAAGCGCAAGCGTGGTGAATGGCAGATAGTCTTACTATCGTTGGATCACGTGCTTCTCACATAAGAATACCCAGTCCGTGTCTAAACCCACTCTTTAGAAACCTAGGATAGAGCTATCCACCCCAAAGTTAAGATCATGCATGCATAAACGCTAGGTAGTTTGACCTCAGGGGGGTTAATCTACATAATAGTAGCCACCTTGTTAAGTCTAGAGGGTCTAATCACCCTCCAAGACGAAATACTGCATACTATTTGTCTATGTGATCACGATAATCAATTCAAGCCTAAAACATTGTTAAAAGGGAGTTAAAAAAAGTTTACCTTTCTGTGTTGCAGAGTTATGATGCTAAATTTGTTCCGAAAGTTTAGGATTTATTTCCATTATCCCTTAGATTTTTTATATATTGTATCATTTGAAAAATTGTAATAGTTGCTATTAATAAAATAGTTATTTTTTTTAATTATTCTTTTATTATATTTTCTAACACTAAACTCCAGTTAACAAATTGAAGGCTTGAATTAGTTATCATGAATAACTTATGTGTCGTCTTAGGCCTACCTCAGGCGTAACGAGGTTCCTTGCATTTAGGGCGTTTATTTTTCAAAAATCAATATGTTTATCTTTGTGTTATATATGTTACTAACTTGATCTCTTCTTTTTCTTCTTTCTTTTCTTTATATGTTTTCCCCTCCCTAAGGTTGATTCGTGCCTATCTCTCTCAATTGGAAGAAGTTTTTCTGCTTTCATATCATTCTACTTCATGGAGAATAATAATAGTGTTATTGACACGATTGGAGTGGCAGCTCAAAAAGATGGTTTGAACATTTCGAGAGAAGAGTATCCACCTGCACAAAATGAGGCGATATCAACATTAGAACAAAATATTAGAGAGATGCAGGAACAACTTTCTAATGCTCGCAATGTGAATACATCACTTATCGGAGAAACTGCTACAGGCATGCGTCAAATAACCTTTACAAACCCTCTCTTTTTACCTCATCCTACTTTATACCCTAAAAGTATTCCAAATCTCACTTTCCCCCAAAATAATCAATATTCATGTTACACGCATCCACCACAAGATAAGCCGAATCCACCCAACCTCACTTACTTAGCCCCATCAAATGCCTCACATTCCCAAGCTACTTCTCATGCTCAAAATATAGCACCAACGTCTATCACTACTATTTCAGAAAAATACAATTTTACTTCTGTCAAACCCCATCAAAAGGACATGTTGATACAAACAATGGAAAAGCGATTGGAGGAGTTGAGTAGTCGAGTGCAACCGTTGAAGGAGATAAGGAGATAGAAGGGTTATGTTTTGAGAACTTGTGCATACATCCGGATATCGAGTTTCTTGAAGGATATAAACCTCCTAAATTTGAGATGTTCAATGGGACTGGAGATCCAAAGGCACATTTGAGAATATATTATAATAAGTTAATTGGAGTTGGGAAAAATGAACAACTTCGAATGAAATTATTTGTGAGAAGTCTCACTGAAGAGGCCTTATCATGGTATGTTGCACAATATTCGAAGAAATGGTCAAAATGGACTGATATGGCCTATGATTTCATGAAGAGCTTTGAATTTAATATTGAGAATGCTCCTGATTGTTTTTACATTCAAAATTTAAAGAGAGAACCTACAGAATCATTTCGAAAATTTGCAATAAGATGGAGGTCTGAAGCTGCTAGGGTCCGACCTCCGATGGAGGAATCTCAAATGAAAGAATTCTTTATTCGCCCAAAAGCCGCAGTACTATGAAAGGATGATGCTAATCGAAGATCATAAATTTTCTGATATTATCAAGTTGGGTGAGAAGATTAAAGAAGGTATAAAAAATGGCACTGTAATAGATTTAGAGGCATTGCAAGCTAGTAGCAAAACTTCGCAACTTGGTGGGATCAACGAGAACAAAGGTGAGAAAGAAGTGAATGTTGTGATTCGTCAAGAGGCTCCATCCTTACTCCCGCGACCTGCACCCATATATCAAGCCCCTCCACCTGCAGGTAACGAACAAAAGATTCATAGAAAATCGTCAAGGCATCAACAATCCTTTCGATTTGCTAGATCGTGAGCCAATATGGAGAAATGTTCACCCAAGCAGTATACTCCTTTGGCTGAACCCATAACTCAACTGTATGAAAGACTAAGGGGTACTGGCTATATCTCTCCTATTCCCGAAATAGTGATGAAGACACATTCTAAGTGGCTCGATCTCACAAAGATTTGTGCTTATCATTCAGGGATGAAGGGGCATACTACAGAAGAATGTCGAAATTTGAAAGATCAAATTCAAACTTTGATCGACACCAAAGCGATACATGTGAAAGATTCTTATCACGATCATAATTGATTTCTGAGCATGACTCAATACCTAATCGACATCAATAAAGAGGAAGTTGAGTTGTTTCTCCTCCTCAAATTTTCAAGCATTGGGATGATTACTTTAAGTTTTCTCAAATTGGTAGTAGTGATACATACTTGGGGCAAGATTGTGTTTCTCTTATGACTCCTTTTTGATGTAATGTGAACTACGATTGACCTGATTCCCTTTTAAGAGGGATACGTAGGCGCTCCTAGGGGGCTCGGTCACATCATAATAAAATTTTCTATCTCTCTTTTGGAGAATAAATGGGGTAGAAATTTTGAGAAAATCAAAAATTCTATTGGTAAGCATCTCCACATACTCGAAATGGACATAACAACGAACTGGGGCAGAAATTTTTGAGAGGTCCTCAAAAATTTCATTAAAGGTTGCACATAAAGACATCCTGATTGAGTTCAAGCTTAGGAACAACAAAACTGTGGTGAAAAAGGAAAGCAAACGATGAGTGGAGGCACGAATCAATCTCCCATTTTTTTTAAAACTTACAATTTTCTTTGAGTGCAGGAATTACAGGAACAAACCTATTCGAGGCTAAGCACTGCCCTTTGAAGTTGATTGGTTAAGCTCTACCATTCAACAAGTTGCCCGAGGCTAAGCACTGCCCTTCACAAGTTGACTGGTTAAGCTCTACCATTCAAGAAGCTACCCGAAGCTAAGCACTGTCTTTCTGAAGTCGATTGGTCAAGCTCTACCTTTCGAAAAGCTACCCAAAGTTAAGCACTGTCCTTTGGAAGTTGATTAGTTAAACTCTTCCATTCAAGAAAGCTACCCGAAGCTAAGCATTGTCCTTCGGAAGTCGATTGGTTAAGCTCTACCTTTCGAAAAGCTGCCTAAAGCTAAGCACGTTCATTGGGAAGTTGATTGGTCAAACTCTAACATTCAAGAAAGCTGCCCGAAGCTAAGCACTGTCCTTCGAAAGTCGATTGGTTAAGCTCTACCTTTCGAAAAGCTGCCTAAACCTAAGCACGTTCATTGGGAAGTTGATAGGTTAAACTCTACCATTCAAGAAAGCTACCCGAAGATAAGTACTGTCCTTTGGAAGTCGATTGGTTAAGCTCTACCTTTCAAAAAGCTGCCTAAAGCTAAACACGTTCATTGGGAAGTTGATTGGTCAAGCTCTACCTTTCGAAAACCTAAGCACTGTTCTTTAAAAGTTGATTAGTTAAACTCTACCTTTCATGAAGCCACACAGGGTCAAGCAGCATCTTTTAAACGCCAGATGGACTAAGCATATTCCTCCTAAACAGATATGATCTCTTATCTCACTCATATTTTTAGTTATGTTTTTAAATTAGAAAGCTAACCATTTTCATTTAATTATATTAGAAATTGCAAGTATGGAATGCTTAAAAGCAAAAGATGGTCGAAATGAGTCTCAACTCGTATACATAATTCCTTATTCCTATGAAATTGCTTTATCATAAGTTGTTTTCGCACTTTCATTTGCCACTTATACCGCCTTATACCTAATCCTCCCAATTCAAGCTACTTAAATTCGATAACGTTATTTCTATCTTTAGGAATTTCATTCATTCCTAAATCTAGAACTACACATGGCCTAATTCTCGTATGGCCAGAGATATGTAGGCGACTTTAAACTGAAGTCTCGGCCGTAATATTTTCACAACCCCTCATACCTTTGGTCCCTCCGATAATATTCCATCGGTCGGACAAAATCGGCTACTCTGTCAACTTTCTTAGCCCAACAATTCAACCTTCATTCACGAGCAAAGAAGGGGCAACTGTTGACACAAAATTTTGACTGATCTAGATCGTCATTTGGTTAAAATAGGTATTTTTAAAACTTTTAAAATAAATGAGTTTATTTTCAATTTTTATCGAATGGACTGCACAGTTTTATAAAATTCCTGTGTTTTAAAAAAATATTAATATATATTTGTTAAATATTTTATCAATGTTAAAATTACCATTATTATTATCATCATTCTTATTGCTATTAGTCATTATTATTATTATTATTATTTTATTCAGTAAGATTGTTAAACCGTAGTAGTAATATTTGTTATTTTAATGTTATTATATTATTGTTTAATTTCATTATCTACTATACTAATTATTTTTATCTTGAAATGCATAATATTTTACTTTATCATTTTTTTTAACAATCTACGTTCAAATATTTTAATTTTAGCATATATTAAGTATTTTTGTTAAATAAAAAAAATATTATTTCAAAATATTATTCATTTTATTTGTGTGTATATTATAATTATTAATTAGATGACAATATATTCAATTTTATCTCAATTTGTTCAACTCTTAGCCTTTTCTACCAAATTCATTTTAATTTTCATCAATTCCTTCGCAATTTATTTCACTTCTAGCTATTTTTTTTAATTTTAGCCTAAATATTGTCAATTTGGGGCTCTATTTTAAATTATCAACCCAATTTCATTTTAATTGAATCCGGATGACCCAATTTTTTAAAACTCGGATCCACCCCATATTTCTAAGATCTAATCTTGTCCGTTCATCCTTTTAATCTAATGGCATGATTTATTCTTTTTTTAAATTTTAATACACCCCTAAAGACCCTAAAACCCTAATCTCACACCCATTTTTTTCCGCACACCCTCACTCTCCTTCCCCTTTTCTCCCTCTTCTTCCATCGGCGCCGCCGCCCGGTAGTGGCCGGTGCCCCTTCTCCTCTCCAACGCCGTCACCCTCTCCTCTTCATCATCCTCCTCCTCTCACGCCAAACCACAACCGCCCCCTTCCTCTCCTTTCATCCCCCATCTTTTCCGGCGAAAATAACCCCTATCACGACCCCCACTGCCGCCGCACTACCACTCGCCAGCGGCCGCATCTTCTTCTCCCTTTTCCTCCCTCTTCCTGTCGCCCCCTCTCCTCTCCACCATTTTTCCACTCCCTCTTCTACCCTCTCCCCATTTCTCCTTGTTTCCCTCTTTACCCAAACGACCACTGTTGCCGCCACCTCAAACTCCCCATCGCCTGAACACCTCAACCCCTGCCGCACCGCCTCTCACTCTGCTCTCCCTCTCCTCCAGCCGCGATAACCACCACCAGCGGTCCCATGCAACGGACTCCGACGAAGTTCAGGCAAATCAACAACTCCGGCCAAACTACATCGTTGGAAATGCTTTGGAAACACTTAAATTTGGTTCGATTTTATTTTTTTGTTATCGCTTACTGTTTCTTGTTTGCTGAAATTAGATGTTATGTGCATAGTTTATCTTATTCACTTGTTTAGGTTGTATTTGTTGGTTCTATCGTCTCTAGTAGAATGTTTAATTGCATGGTTTTGTTGATTGAGATTGCCTGATTTTTGTGAAATCATGTGAGATTTAGTTGTTATTTTGATTTATTTATTTTATGGTGTCCTCATTTTCTTAGTTGTAATCAACCAGATTTTACTTGTCTTTTTATGGAAAGTTGCTCAGTAATATGTAATACGTATAATTGTTTATCTTTGCTCAATTAACTCTCTCAAATAAACTATGATTTGGTAAATCCTGCATCAATCTTCCGGATTGATTTAAATTATTTTTGGGAATTTTTGACTGAATGTTTGATTATTATTTTCAGTTATGACAATATTATTAATTTATAGTAAACTTGTTAGGTATTGATTCTTTTAAATATGGAAATGTTGATTTTTAATATTTCAGATTGTTTAATTGATTTCCTTGCTTCCCTTAATTAGGTACGAATCATGCATGATTGATATTCTTTTTTTTGGTAAATTTAATTTGGGTGACTAATTTCTCTTACCTTATATTCTTATTCCTTTTTACTATAAAAGGGGACTTCTTCTCCCTCACTTGAAAAAACAAAACCAGAGAAAAGAAAAGAGAGGCTCCTCCTTCTTGTTCTGAATATATACATCATTCTGTCAAAACTTAAAGATTAAGTTTGTTTTCAACTAATTGGTAGACTTTTATCTGTGAGTGTTTATTTATTTAATTTTCTCTATATGCATATACATTCTTGAAATTGCTTGTCTATTTTTTTTACCATACGGATACTGCTATTAGTATTTTAGTGTTGCAGGAAGATAAGGATATGAAGAGTAGCCTGGGGAGGGAATGAACTCGGAGGGCCATGGAAGATTTTATTTTTATATCGTCATTGTAATTATTATTATTGTTTTTTTAGCCTTGTAATGATATATAGTGAAACCCGGGGATCTAATTTAAAGGGGGGAGGAGAATTATGTGCTATTTGTTTTCTTATTCATTTTTTTGACTGATCTACATGAGAAAGTTTATTCACATAGGCAACATTAATCTAGGATAATGAATTGAAAAGGGGTCGTCGGAATAGCACTCTCAATGAACGTTATTTTTCTCTTTTTAAAAATATCTTAGATATCATGCCTATAAGATTTCATGCATATTAATAAAATCCTAGTCATGTTTTTAATATGTTACATATGTACAAGTTTTAAATAAAGTTATCAAGTTATAGAAATTATTTCATGATTCAAGAGTTTTTGAGTCTTGTCTGTAAGTTGTTGATTTAGAAAATTTGTCTACAAACTTTCTCTCTTGAATCATTTAGATACCATGCCTATAGGAGTTTAAATATTTAGATCGTTACTTATGAAATCATGTTATGAATTTTCAATAACTTTTTACCATGCCTAAGAGATTTCCAATTAAGTATTATTTTTCATAAAAGTGAAGTAATATTGCCTAATCTCTTAAAGAAGTACAAATCATCCTTATAGGAGGCAACATTTGATTTCAAACATCAAATAATATTTTCTACGTGCTAAATAGATATATTACATAGCATTTTCTCAATTTTTAATATAATGTATGATATAAATATCTTTAACAAAACCCATTAAATCTTTTAGTTTGCATAAGCTCCAATATGATTATATTTTAGGCATAAAAATATATATCTTGTTTTATTTGATCGTTATTTTGCACACACCTAGCATGACACAACTATGAACTATCTTTATATGTGTGTGTTTTAGAGGTTTATTTGAGACTTTCTGTGCTAATTGCTTGTCCTAGTTGATTTTCTATTTACGTGAGTCTAATAGGAAACCTAGTTCTTTTTTTAGTCTAGATCCTTACAAAAATAGAAGTCCAATGCCTTTTGGACCATAGGAAGGGACGTTAGGCACTTTCAGACGCGGTAGAATTTCTTTAGTCCACTTCTAAATTAATTAACAAATCAACTTAGGAGGGGGTAGGGGTAAATAGGATCCTTGGAAAGGATGAAATAAACTCGAGCTTAATAGGAAAAACCTTGGTTTTGTCCTTAGGCTTAAATAAGCCATGTGAAGCTAAGTTCCGAAATAAAAGCCGAGTAACTGATCCAAGTAACTAAGTTTGATTTCTCATTCATTTACTGTTTTGAACAATTTGCTTATTTAATTCTCATCACTTAGAGTTATTTAGGAGGCATTAAAATTAAGAGACCCTACTTGTTATTTGCAACCCCCATATAAATATGAGACACGGTCAGGACCCGCATTTGCGGACCTTGAAGGGTGCTTAACACCTTCTCTTCGAGGTAATTTGAGCCCTTACCCTATCTCTGGTTAACTTTGACCCTTAGGCTAGAATGGTTTCGTAATGCACCTTAAATCATTAGGTGGCGACTCTTCCTTAAATTAAAAAATCCCAAAAGAGTCGTTGCCACGACGTCGTCCAAGTTCCCATTTTTTCGCGAGAAAAAATGGGGCGCGACAGATATTTTAGGCTCTCTCTTTAAATTTTGAATGTAAAACCAACTAGGAACATTCTTAATATTAAACTAAAACCTTTTTATGAAATTAGAGGCCATATCCGTCCATTTCGACCACTTCTTTGAATCTTGCGCAATATACCATGATTAGGACTCTCCATTGAGACTTCTCACAAATAATTTCATTTGAAGTTGTTCATTTTTGGTGACCCCAATTAACTTATCACAGTACATTCTCAAATGTGCCTTTGGATCTCCAGTCCCATTGAAGATTCCAAATTTATAAGGTTTGTATCCTTCACGCAACTTAACATTGGGACGTATGCACAAGTGTTTGAAATATAACCCTTCTATCTCCTTATCTCCTTCAACACATTGCAGTCGATTGCTCAACTCCTCCAATCGCTCTGCAATAGTTTTATCAACATGCCCTTTTGATAAGGTTTGGCAAAAATAAAATTATGTTTTTCTGAAATAGGAGTGATAGACGTTGGTGGTATATTTTGAGCATGAGAAGTAGCTTGAGAATATGGGTCATTTGGTGGGGCTAAGTAGGTGAGGTTGGGTGTATTTGGCTTGTCTCATGGTGGATGCATGTAATATGGACATTACATGTTTTTAGGAAGAGTGGGATTGAAAGTACTTTTAGAGTGTAAGGTAGGATGGGGTAAAAAGGGAGGATTTGTAAAGGTTTTTTGAGGCTTGCCAATAGCATTTACTCCAATAAACGATATATTTAAATTACGAGCATTAGAGAGTTGTTCCTGCATCTCTATAATCTTTTGTTCTAACCTTGATATTACCTCATTTTGTGTAGGAGGATACCTTTCTCTCAAGATATTCAAACCCTCTGTCTGAGTTGCCACACTAATCATGTTATTAATACCATTATTATTCTCCATGAAGTAGAGCAAGATGAAAGTAGAAAAACCTCTTCCAATTGAGAGTGATAGGCACGAATCAACCTTAGGGAGGGGAAAATATATAAAAGGAAAATAAAAAAAAAAGATTATGTTAGTGACATACTAATATAGAACACAATGATAAACATATTGATTTTGGAAAAATAAATGCCCTAAATGCAAGAAGCCTCGTTGAGCCGGAGGTAGGCCTAAAACGATAAATAAATGATTCACGATAGCTGATTCTAGCCTTAACTTATTATTTGGAGTTTGGAATTAGAAAATAAATGAACTATTTTATTAATAATAATTATCATAATTTTGAAGGCTAAACAATATATATAAAACCTAAGGGATGATGGGGTGACAAAGGGGAATAATCCTAAAGTTTAAAATCTTCTTCAACATGGATTCAACATCATAAATCTGCAAAAAAAAAAAAAGAGAAAACTTTTCTAAACTCCATATTAATGACAATTTAGCCTTGAACTTGTTATCGCGATTCACGTTAACACATTAGATGTAATTTTGTCTAAAGGGTGATTGAACCCTTTAGAGTTAAACAGGGTGGCTGCTATTATTGTAGATTGACCCAATGGGGCAAATCTACCTAGGGCTTATGTGCGCATGACCTAATTGTGAGGTGGATAGCTCTACCTTAGGTGTAACACCTAGTGAAATTACCAAAATACCCTTAGAGGGAGGGTATACGCATAATGCATCTTCCAATTCTTATATTGCAAATTCGAGGCCGTATTTGTGATCAGCACAAAAAATTGAGTGAAAAAATAGTCTCGGTCGATTTTTAAAGTGATTTGATCAAAAGATAATTTTTTTAATCGGAAGCGCAAAATAGTATTGGTGCGCGACAGGAGCGTGTCGCGCCTCCATCGCGGACAAAAACTTATATTTTTAAAATTTTCAACGGGATCGAGAAAATGCATTTCGAAATTTTTTCTAAAAATACACTGTGCGCGAGCAGTGCGCGTCGTAGACTTGGTCTTTTTCCGAGCTGAAAATTTCTAATTTTTACAAGGGGCATTCGGTAAATTCTGAATCCTTCCTAAACTCTATACACGATTTAATAAGGTCATTCTGATGTAAAAAGGGTCTAAAACCCCTATTCTAAGTCTTATTCCACAATATAACAAGGCTAGGGCTTGAGGAAAGAGGAGATGAACTTGAGTTTGAGAGATTTGAGAAGAAATCCTTGACGTGACTGATTGATAGCTTCATCCAAGGTATGTAAGGCTAAATTAAAAGCATGGGATTGTTCTCTCATGTGCCCCATAGATGGTCATAGATGAGTTAATGGTTCTAATAGTCTACATACATGATCTTGGATGGTTTTTCCTGAAAAATGATTTAAATTCACATGTCTTCTTATGTTGATGATCATCATATTATTTGTTTACTTAAATTGAACATTTTTATGAAAATTTGCTTAACCCTACATGACAAATTTAGAAAGCTTGCATATTGACCTTGAGAATTGAGTCTAGAGCCTTGAGTTGAGATTGTCGATTGTGATGAGAGAATGATGATGAGTTGATAGAATTTGATTATCTTATGAAACTCTATAAGTGAACTCTATTGATGTGTCTATTCGATTGTTTTCTAATGATTGTTCTAAATCTTGAGTCACTGATGAGCTTGATTGATGAAAGAGTTAGAGTCCCTATAAGTTAACTTATGAAAGGGTTAGAGTCCCTATGAGTTGATTGATGAAAAGGTTAGAGTCCCTATCAGATACCGATCGATGACGGGATGTAAGTCCCTATGAGATCGATTGTGATGGAGGTTTTATGAGCATTTAGTCATGAGAGGAGTATCGAGTATCGAAAGAGTGAGAGTTAGTCCGACTTGAACTCGTCAAACTACGTCGCCAAACATAGGTCAGGTTAAGAACCATCATATTTATATTATGGTTCCCTCATGAGTAGCAGTCCCTGAAACCAATAGCAGACCTGTTGAGTAATGACTCCATATTTGGAAAGTCGATATTGTTTCAATTCGTTTCTTACATGGAAAATTTGGAGCGACTTTGGCAACATCAGCGAGATTGTTATACAATCATCGACTCATAAGTGATTGTTGTTGGATAAGAGAAACTCTCGTAAAATTCCTACCTAGTACTCTAAGTTGAGAAGAGATGAGATAAGAGGAGGTGAGCTCCTCTGAGATGAGATGAGATGAGAGGATGTGAGCTCCTTTGAGATGAGTCTTAGATGATTGATGAGTTTGAGTTGTTGATGAGTCACTTGTGTACTCTTTATTTTTGCATAGATAGACATTAGACAATTTGATGTTATTTGATGATTATTTTGAGTTGTTGTTGATTCCATATTATTCTACCTGTTTCGATTTCACTCAACTATTTTACATACCTGTAGATCCCAAGTACTGATGTACCCTTTGGACTGCATCATTTTATGATGCAGAGGCAGGTACTAGAGATCGTTAACAGGCGCTCCGGTGAAGATTCGAGATTCACAGCTAAATTGGTGAGCTTCCCATATTCTGGAGGATCAACTACTTTTATTTCATCATGCTTTAGAGTTAGATTGGGCTATTTCTTTTACTTTGATTTGGGTAGCCATGGTCTATCATTGGCGCCACATGATTAGGGATAGAGGCTTCATAGACGATAGTTGAATGTTGATGTTGAGATTGTGAGCTAGTTCTTTCTGCTAGCCTTCATCATGTTATATGTTCTTTTGAGACATTAGATGAGATGTGCCCATTAATTACTTATATTTTTCCGTTGTTCAGTAGAGTTTATTGAATTGAATGATGTGATATGGCTATGTGTTTCGCTTGGGAACTAGCAATAGTCTCTGAGTGCCGACCATGCCAAGGGTATACTCCTCGGGCATGACAAACTTGGTATCAGAGCACAGAGTTCAAATGACTTAGGGAGTCTACAAAGCCATGTCTAGTAGAGTCATGTTTATGGGTATGATGTCAACCACATTTCATAAGCAGGAGGATATAGGACATTAGGAATTGTTACACTTTTTCTCTCATTTCAATTCATGCGACAGAGTTAAGCTCTATGAAAACACTCTTCTAAAATTCGTATTCTACGCGTGCAGAATCGATACTATGCCTCCCAGAAGAGTTGTGAGAGAAAGGAGACGTCCTGCCAGGCAAGATGTTAACCCACCTAAGCCTCAAGTACACGAGGAGCCTGTGCGCCATGCCTTCTTAGGACGCTCTTTGTTTGATTTGGGCAGTGTTTGAGGAAGCCTTCTTAGGACGCTTCTTCCCAAGAGAATGAAGAGAAGCTAAGGTGAGAGATTTCCTGAATCTAAAACAGGGCTCTATGACTGTGAAAGAGTATGGATTGAAGTTCACACAACTATCCCGCTATGCTCCGGATATGGTTGCTGACATGAGGGGAAGGATGGGGATGTATGTTGATGGGTTTAATAGTGTACCCAAGAGACATGAGAGGGGAGCAATGCTCATGAGCGATCTGGACATCGGGTGGCTGATGAGGAGAGACAGCATGACAAGGAAGAGTTCAAGCGTAAGAGCGCTAAGACATCCAACCATGAGGTTGGAAGGAATGGAATGGCAAACGATTTCCCGCACCATCATCTGCTAGTGCACTTATGCTTAGAGGTAGAAATAATCAAAGATCTCAGAAAGTCGAAAACCCTGGAGCCTAGTCACAAGCTAGTGTGGCTCAAGGTTCACAATGTAAACCACTGTGTGATAAGTGTGGCAAAATACACTTGGGGAGATGTCATGATGGGAATGATGTGTGCTACAAATGTGGCCAAGTAGGTCACTACCAGAGAGATTGTCCACAGCAGGCTGACTAGGCTCAATCTACTACTCCAGCCCTGCCAATTAGAGGAAATCAGAAGGGCACTACATCAGGCGTAGGCGGAGCAACAAACTGCTTGTATGCCATGGGTAGTCGCCAAGATCAGGAGAACTCTCTAGATGTTCTGACAGGTATGATTCAAGTTTTTACTTTTGATTGTTATGTTTTATTAGATCCGGGTGCCACATTGTCGTCTGTATCTCCTTATGTGGCCAGTAGATTTGATAGAACCCCTGAGAGTATTCTTGAACCCTTTGTTGTTTCTACTCCAGTGGGTGATTTTGTTCGAGCTGACAGAATATATAGAGCTTGTGTAGTGTCCATCCATCATAGGGATACTTTTGTTGATTTTGTTGAGTTGGAGATGGTTGATTTTGGTTTGATTCTTGGTATGGATTGGCTTCATGTATGTTATGCCTCTGTTGATTGTAGATCCCAAGCCGTTAAGTTCCAATTTCCGATTGAGCCGGATCTAGAGTGGAAGGGTGATTCTATTGCACATAGAGGGAAGTTTATCTCATATCTTAGAGCTAGAAAGTTGATTTCCAGAGGTTGTATCTATCACCTCATGCGAGTAAAATCTTATGATGTTGTGTCCCCAACTCTTGAATCAATCTCAATTGTTGATGAGTTTTTGAAAGTATTTGCTGATGATCTGCCTAGAGTCCCTCTTGATAGGGAGATTGACTTTGGGATTGATGTTCTTCCCGATGCCCAACCTATTTTGCTTCCACCTTGTAGGATGGTCCCCGCCGAGTTGAAAGAGTTGAAAGAGAAATTGAAAGATTTGCTAGGGAAGGTTTTCATTAGGCTAAGTGTTTCACCTTGGGGTGCTCTTATCCTATTCGAACGAAACAATGGGTCCCTCAGAATGTATATTGACTATAGACAATTGAACAAGGTCATGATAAAGAATAAATATCCTCTCCCAAGTATAATGATTTTTTTGACCAACTTCAGGGTACCTCTTGTTTCTCAAAGATAGACCTTAGATCTGGCTACCATCAGTTGAAGGTACGGGAATGTGACATTCCAAAGACAGGCTTTTGGTCTAGATATGGCCATTTTGAGTTCTTGGTCATGTCCTTTGGGTTGACAAATGCACCTACAGCCTTTATGGACTTGATGAATAGAGTATTCAGACAATATATTGATATGTCTGGGTGATTGTTTTCATCGATGACATTTTGGTGTATTCAAGAAGTGAGGAGGAGCATGCTAATTATCTCAGAGTTTCTCTCCAAACTCTTAAGGACCATGAGTTGTATGCAAAATTCTCAATGTGTGAGTTCTGGCTTAAGTCAGCGACCTTCCTAGGCTATGTTGTTTCCCGCGATGGAATTCGAGTGGATTCCTAAAAGCTTGAAACGGTTAAGAACTGGCCCAGACCAACCTCTCCAACTGACATAAGAAGTTTCTTGGGGTCGTCAGGCTACTACCGCAGATTTGTCGATGGATTTTCTTCTTTATCCGCACCATTGACTAAATTGACTCAGAAAAAGGTCAAGTTTTAGTGGTCTGATGAATGTGAGAAGAGTTTCCAAGAGTTGAAGATGAGGTTGCCTACTGTACCGGTTCTAACCTTGCCCGATGGGACAAAGGACTTTGTAATTTATTGTGATGCTTCGTGGGTTGGATTGGGATATGTGCCGATGCAGAGGGGGAAAGGTGATAGCCTGTGCTTCCAGACAACTTAAGATTCATGAGAGGAACTATCAAACCCATGATCTTGAGTTGGCAGCAGTGGTGTTTGCACTTAAAATATTGCGCCACTACTTATATGTAGTGCATGTAGATGTGTTCACTAACCACAAGAGTTTGCAGTATGTCTTCAGTCAGAAAGAGCTCAACCTGCAAAAGAGGAGATGGTTAGAGTTTCTCAAGGATTATGACATAAGCATTCTCCACCATCCTAGTAAAGCTAACTCTATTGCTGATGCTCTTAGCAGGTTGTCAATGGGTGGTACAACCCATGTTGAGGAGGGAAAGAATGAAATAGCTAAAGAAGTGCATCAATTGTCTTGATTGGGAGTTCAACTTGAGGAAAATAATGAGAGAGGAGTTAATGCTCAATGGGTTTGCTTCATCCTTAGTTGCTGAGGTGAAGGAAAAGCAAGACCAAGATCCTGTCATACTCAAATTGAAGGAGGTTGTCCACAAACAGAAAGTGATAGTCTTCTCCAAAGGGGGAGATGGATTGTCGAGATACAAGAATAGATTGTGTGTTCCCAATGTTGATGGTATTCAAGACAAATCATGGCCGAGGCCCATAACACTAGGTATTCTATTAATCCCGGCTCTACCAAAAGGTACCATGAGTTGAGAGAAGTCTATTGGTGGAGTGGAATGAACAGGGATATTGTTGAGTTTGTGTCAAAGTGCCCAAATTGCAAGCAATTCAAAGTTGAGCATCAAAGGCCATGTGGATTGGCTCAGAACTTTGAGATTTTGGAATGGAAGTGGGAGATGATTAATATGGACTTTATTATTGGTTTACCAAGGTCTCGAAAGCAATATGATTCTATATGGGTGATTGTGGATGGGATGACTAACTCAACTATCTTCTTGGCAGTTAAGTCAACTAAAACTTTGGAGGAGTACCCTAAGTTGTACATCCGAGAGATTATAAGGTTGCATAGGAGCTCAATTTACCTCCCAGTTTTAGAGATCGTTCCAGAAAGGAGTGGGTACTAAGGTGAGCCTGAACACAACCTTTCATCCACAGACAGATGGTCAGGCAGAGCGCACATGTGAGACCCCGTGTTTCTTGTTTTTCATTATATAAATAGTGTGGCGTTATATAAGACATATGTAATTTTCGCTAGCACGTAGGGATAATAAGGCTGAGAATAAGAGGTAATATAAAGGACTTAAAGTTTCAAGTCAAAGGAATTCCCGAGTGGTAATAATGGACCGAGTGGTATCTCGCCATTTTTGGAAGGTTTAAATTAGGATTCACTTTTCGGATGGGACTAAAGTGTATAATTTGCTAATAATGGATTTTTTTAAAGTTATTTTAATAGTACAAAGGTCATACATTAAGTGTTAGAATCAAGAAAGTTGCAAGATAAAGGTTGGCCATGGTTATCGTAAGTTTCTTTAAGAAAACCTTCTTAAATTTGGGTAAAATGTATCAGGCCGTATCTCATAAAATATAGGGAGTTAGAAGGTTCATGACCTATGAAATTGAAGATCTATGAGTCTAGTTTGCAACACACAAAACTGCACATCAAACCAACCTCCGAATAAAAGGTTATGACAATTTTACCGAGACTGCCCGAGTAGGAAACCGGGTCATGGGTCGGGTTGGGTTGGGTCGACCCACCTTAATGCCGGCTACTTTGAGTTTTCTAAAGCTCAAATCAGTGTGGTTTCTTCCCCAAAAAGTGTATAAACTGAAGGAAAAGTTCCCTCAAGGTACCAAAGGAATTTGAGTAAGTTTTTCACATTTTTACCGTTAAAATTTGTCCGTGTGCCTAGAAATGCATGTCTTACGCTTTGCAATTGTTTTTCCCTCGTATTAGCTGTGTTTGGGGCTGTTTTTGGGCTGTAAAAAAAGTGATGTTCTTAATGGTTATTGTTAGTTTGCAGATGATGTGTTCAGGTAAAAATTTTTAGGCTCATTTACGGTCATTTTTACGAAGTTTTACGGATATTTTCTCGCATAAATGCTCTTTGCCAAATCTGGTCATTAATGCTAAATTTTGGACTGTTTATAGGTGTCTTTAAGCTGTGTATATATAGTTGTTGCGAATCTTAGGACATAAGGAACAACTCTCGTGAAGAAACTTTGGACAATAGGACATCCGTTTGGAAGGTATATTAAGGCTAAGCTCCGTCCTTCCTTTTAGCATGAAATCCGAGAAGTTTCCCAAAACGTCAAATGCAATATCTTACTATTCTGTTGCTAGAAAGACCTTCTGTAAAAGGCACTGCGATTACAACTGAGTTATTTTCATGATGATATTAGGTTGAAATTCCATTTGTTCGCTAAACTGGACATTCAATATCTATATATCACTTTGTCGATTTTCTGGGCTACCTATCCATATGTTTGCGGTGCTTCTCTTTTTGGTTTAGTGCCATCAAAATAAATGTACATGACGATGGAATGTAGTATTCATAATCAGTCTTTCTTCTATACAAAAAATATAATTGAAGCATTTAACAAGTAACGCGTTGGTTGCCAATATTTTCCAGTGAAATGCTCCTATTTAAACGACTAAGGCACTTGATCCTATATAAATACTTTCTTTTACTAATTGACATGGGACCAAGTATAAGCATTATGTAAATCACCTTTATGGATATTTTCCAAGTTAAGGCTTAACTCTAAATGTTGGGTTAAGTTCCCAAACTTGCTAAAAAAGACATATAAGATCCCACGAGTCATGTGTATATGCTATGACAACAATTATGATGTTACGAGAATAAGTATACCAATGAGCCAAGATTGGCTAAATGACAATGATTATGATGCTATGAGAATAAGTGTACCAATGAGCCAAGATTGGCTAAGTTCTTGCTACGGCCTACTATGTGCATTCAACATTCATATCATACATTGCACGTTATGCATGAACTTCGAGCTATAATCGAAGGTATGGGGCCTATTTGTCCAAATGACTATATATATATATATGTCTATGGTACAGGTGGTCACAGGTTGACATATATGATGTCGGTTAGCTACCGGAAAGGATCACCATTGCTAGCATTTGGTTGGGTATGTCATGCATTTGCATCTATATATATGTATTCAAGACATGCGATACTCGAGCATACCATGCATATTTGATCACTAGGAGGTTTTTTATTGGCCATTAAGTCTACTTGAGTTCTGGTTATAAGTGGTATTTCTATTAACCTTTTTACTACGATTATCTATGATTTTACTTCCTGCCTTACATACCAGTATATGTTTATTCGTACAAACGTCCCTTTGCCTTGGGACGCTGCATTTTATTTCATGCGTGCAGGTTAAGGTAGGGGTTCTGATTTAACCCTCCACTAGGAGCCCCGTTCAGCTGTGAGTTGGTAAGATGCACCTCTTCCTGGAGCTTTCACATGATGCTTACTTTTTGTTATACAGTTGGGTATAGTCAGGGCCCTGTCCCTGCATAGGTAGTGATTCTCTTAGAGGCTATTGTGGACATGTTATTGTGGGTAGGTTCTCTTTTTGCCTTTCGGTCTCCAATCATAGGATTGGTACATATATATCTATAGTGTGTGTGCCTATACCTCTATTGTTGTAGCCTTGTTGGCGATATAGTACTCTATCATTTTTGTTTACCTATCTTGATGTACATGATTTACTGTTGACCAGGTCACGACATAAAATGTCTAGGCTTAGTCTTTTAGACGTTATGCTGCCCGATTTTCTTCTGGTCCCTATTTTGGTTAACTAGCATGTTTAGTGGCTTACCCATCGAATAACGGTATCAGGTGCAAGTCACACCTCCCTTCTCTTTGGGGCGTGACAGCACAATCTAGACACTAGAGGATATGTGGAGAGCTAGTGTTCTTGATTTCAAGAGGAATTGGGATGATCACCTACCATTGATTTAATTTGCCTATGACCATAGTTATCATGCAATCATTCAAATGGCTCCCATGAAGCCTTGTATGGGAGGAGATGCAGATCACTAATTGGGTGGTTTAAGGTTGGAAAAATGGAGTTAATTGGTCCTGATCTTGTCCACCAATTTATGGAGAAGGTCAAGGTCATTAGAGAGAGATTGAAGACCGCCCAGAGTCTCCATAAATCTTATACCAACGTGAGAAGAAGAGACAGAGAGTTTGAGCTAGATGATTGGGTGTATTTGAAAGTGTCACCTATGAAGGGTGTCATAAGATTTCGGAAGAATGGAAAGTTGAGTCCATTCTAGGTTGGACCGTATCAGATTGTAAAGAGGATTGGGAAGGTTGCTTATGAGTTAGAGTTGCCTTCCGAGATAGATGGAGTCCATCAGACATTCCATATGTCGATGTTGAAGAAATGCTTGGGAGATCCTGCCTTGGTAATCACTATTGGTAGTATTGAAGTGAAAGATAACCTTTCTTATTAAAAGGTTCCGGTTCAAATCTTTGTTATATTGGTAAACTGTGGAACAAAAAGATAGCCTCAGTCAAAGTCCTATGGAGGAATCAATTTGTTGAGGAAGCCACATGGGAAGCTAAGGAAAAGATGAAGGCCAAATATCTGCACCTATTCGTGCCAAATGATAAGAGTGTTGAAGGTAAATTTCTTACCCCTAACTAAATTGATTTATCTATTCTTGATGTGACTTTCTATTCCTAAGTCTGAGTAATATTGATTGAGGTCGAGGAAGAGTCGAGAGCTTGATTGGTTGAGTTGAGTATTGAAATGAGTTTTGAGTCTATTTATGCCTTGATATCTTCCTTTACTCATCATTCGAGGATGAATGATCCTAAGGGGAAGATGACGTAACACTCGATAAAATTACCAAAATATCCCTAGAGGGAGGGTATGCGCGTAACACATCTTCCAATGCTCATATAGAAAGGATTTGTGATCAATACGAAAAATTGAGTGTGGGAAAATAGTCTCGGTTGATTTTTAGAGTAACCTGATCAAAAGATAATTATTCGATTCGAAGAACAAAATAGTGTTAGTGCGCGTCGTGCCAAAATCGTGGACCAACACTTATATTGTTTTGAAATGATTTTATGGAATTGAGAAAACTCAGTTCACAACTTTTTCAAAAAATACATTGTGCGCGACTAGTGCGTGTCGCGAATTGGGTCTTTTTTTAGTTGAAATTTTTTAATTTTTATGAGTGGCATTCCGGTCAATTACCAACCCCTCCTAAACTCTATACATGATCTAATAAGGCCATTTTTTATGTAAAAAGGGTCTCAAACCCCCCTTCTATGTCCTATTACATAATCTAACAAGGCTAGGGCTTGAGGAAAGAGGAGAAGAGCTTGAGTTTGAGAGATATGAAAGGAAATCCTTGAAGTGATTGGTTGATAGCTTCATCCTAGGTATGTAAGGCTAAACTAAAAGCATGACATTGTTCTCTCATGTGCCCCACAGATGGTCATAGATGAGTTGGTGATTCCAAGAGTCTACATATATGATCCTGGACAGTTTTTCCTGAAAATTTATTTAAATCCACATGTCTTATTATGTTGATGGTCATCATACTATTTGTTTTCTTAAGTTGAACATTTTCATGAGAATTCGCTTGACTCTACATGACAAATTTGGAAAGCATGCATAATGACCTTGAGAATTGAGTCTAGATCCTTGAGTTGAGATTGTTGATTGTGATGAGAGAATGATGATACGTTGATAGTATTTGATTATTTTATGAGTCTCTATAAATGAACTTTACCGATGTGTCTATTCGATTTTTTCCTAATGATTGTTCTAAATATTGAGTCATTGATCAGCTTGATTGATGAAAGTGTTAGAGTCCCTATGAGTTGATTGATGATAGGGTTAGAATACCTATGAGATACTAATCGATGACGGGGTTCGAGTCCCTATCAGCTTGGTTGTGATGGAGCTTTTATGATCATTTAGTCATAGGAGGAGTATCGAGCATCGAAAGGGTAAGAGTTAGTCTGACTTGAACTCATCAAACCATGTCGCCAAATGTAGGTGAAGCTTAGAACCATCACATATATATTATGGTTCCCTCATCAGTAGCAGTCCCTGAAAGCAATAATGGACCTGTTGAGTTTGACTTCATATTGGGTGAGCCGATATAGTTTCGATTCGCTCCCTACCTGGCAAGTTTGGAACAGTTGTGGAAACATCAGCAATATTTTTTTATGTTCACTGGCTCATAAATGATTGTTGTCGGATATAAGAAACTCCCATAAAATTCCTACCTTGAGTACTCTGAGTTAAGAAGAGAAGAGATGAGAGGAGGTGAGCTCCTCTGAGATGAGATGAGATGAGAGGAGGTGAGCTCCTTTGAGATGAGTCTGAGATGTTTGATAAGTTTATGTTGTTGACGGGTCACTTGTCTACTCTTTATTTTTGCATAGATAGACATTTGATGATTTGATGTTAGACATGGACCGAGGGTGGTCCTATGCGAGATGCACGTGGTCCAATGGTGGTAAGACTATCCGTTATTCACCACACATGCACTTACTCTCTAAAATTTGGATTTTTGAAGAGGAGGTGGGAAACGTGCAAAGGAAAAACATCACCGTAAAAAAAGGGTCCCAAGTGGGAGAATATATGAATGGAATGCAATTTTATAAAATCAATAACAATTAGTAGGTAAAGCAATATTAAATAAATAATTAAAGGCAATAATATAAACAAATAAAGGGGGGGGGGGGGAGGAAGGGGGAGTTAGATTAGTGGGAAATAAGGGAAGGGAAAGGGGATGTTAGAAGAGATAAGGGGGAGGATGGGGGTGTTAGAAGGCATAAGAGAAAACAAAAAAAATCAGGTTAGTAAGGACAAATAATAACAACAATATTGAATAAATAAAACAAGTAAAGCAATATAAGGAAAACCAAGAAAAAAGAAAATTAAACCCACGTATTAGTTACACCTAGAATTTCCAGTAGAGTCGCTATTCTATCTCACCCCATTTTTTTCGCAAAAAAAGGAGAACCTGGACGACGTCGTGGCAATGACTTTTTTAGAATTATAAAATTGAAGAGTCACCACCTAATGATTTGAGGTGCATTAGGACGCCACTTTAACCTAAAACTACGTCTACGGTCAAGTCACCAGAGAACGGGCAAGGATTTTAGTTATCTCGAAGGGAAGGTGTAAAGCACCCTTCAAAGTTCGCAAAGACGGGTTCCGACAGTATCTCATAATTATGTGGGGGTTAAAACAAGCAAATAAGTCTCCATTTTTAATTATTCTAACCAATTCTAAGTGATTAGGATTTAAGCACATAATTAAACAGGCAAACAAGTAACTACCCCAAACAATTAAAAATAAATGAAAAAGAAGCTCTAAACTAAGTTCCACTCGGATCAATTACTAAACTTTTTATTTCCAAAACATAAATCAGAGTTTGTCATTTATAGCCCATATGGCTTATTTATGCCAGGGACCAAATCAAGGTTTCTCCTTGTAACACCCAATAAAATTACCAAAATACCCCTAGAGGGAGGGTATGAGTTTAATGCATCTTCCAATGCCCGTACGAGAAATACGAGGCCAGATTTGTGGTCAACACAAAAACTTTAGTGGGAAAATGGTCTCGGTTGATTTTTAAAGCCACCCGATTAAAAGATAATTTTTCGATCTGAAGCGCAAAATAGTGTTAGTACGTGACAAGAGCGCGTCACACCTATGTGTCGGACCAACACTTATATTTTTCTGAAATTCTTTTACGGGATTGAGGAAACTCATTCAGAAACTCTTTCTTAAAATACACAGTGCGCGACCAGTCCGCGTTGTGGACTAGGTCTTCTCCGAGTTGAAAATTTCTAAATTATCACAAGGGGCATTTCCATCTATTCCCCACCCCTCCTAAACTCTATACATGATCTAATAAGGTCATTTTTATGTAAAAAGGGTCTAAAACCCCCATTCTAAGTCATATTCCATGATCTAATAAGGCTAGGGCTTGAGGAAAGAGGAGAAGAGCTTGAGTTTGAGAGATTCGAGAAGAAATTCTTGACGTGCTTGATTGATAGTTGCATTCCACGTATGTAAGGATAAACTAAAAGAATGGGGTTGTTCATTCATGTACCCCAGAGATAGTCATAGATGGGTTGATGGTTCAAGAGTCTACATGCATGAACCTTTGATAATTTTTCCTAAAATCTTAATTGAAATTACAGGTTTTTCTATGTTGATGATCATCATACTATTCGGTTTCTTGAATTGAACAATCTTCATGAGAATTTGCATAACCCTGCATAACTAATATGAAAAGCATGCATAATGATCTTGAGAATTGTCTAGAGTCTTGAGTTGAGATTCAAGATTGTGATGAGAGAATGATGTTGAGTTTATAGAATTTGATTGTCTTATGAGTCTCTATAAATGTACTCTACCGATGTGTCTATTCAATTGATTCCTAATGATTGTTCTAAATCTTGATTCATTGATGAGAGGGCTAAAGTCCGTATGAGTTGAATGATGATGGGGTTCGAGTCCCTATGAGATGTAGATCATTGACGGGGTTCGAGTCCCTATGAGATCGGTTAAAATGGGGGTTTTTATGAGAATTGAGTTATGGGAGGAGTATCGAGCACCAAAATGGTAAGAGTGAGTCCCACTCAAACTTATTAACCATGTCGCCAAACGTAGGTGAAGCATAGAACCATCACATATAGTATGGTTCCCTCGAGAGTAACAATCCTTGAAAGCAATAGTGGACCTGTTGAATATTGACTCCTTATTAGGTGAGCTGATATTGTTTGGGAGCATTCCTTACCTGGAAAGTTTGGAATGGCTGTGGAAACATTAGTGAGATTGTTGTACATTCACTGGCTCATAAGTGATTGTTGTCGGATAAGGGAAACGCCCATGAATTTCCTATCTTGAGTACTCCGAGTCAACATGAGATGAGATGAGATGAGATGAGATGAGAGGAGGTGAGCTCTTTCGAGATTAATCTAAGATGATTGATGAGTCTCAGTTTTTGATAGGTCACTTGTCTACTCTTTATTCATGCATAGATAGGCACTTGACGGTTTGAAGTTATTTGATGATTACATTGAGTTGATGTCGTTTCCATATTATTCTACTTGTTTTTGTTTCATTCAGCTATTTTACATACCAGTACATTCCAAGTACTGATGTCCCTTTTGGACCGTATTGTTTAATGATGCAGAGGAGGTACTAGAGATCGTCAACAGACGTTCTATTGAAGATCTGAGACTCACAGTTGATTTGGTGAGCCTCCCTTATTCCTGAGGATCCACTGCTTTTATTTCATCATGCTTTAAAGTTAGATTGGACTATTTCCTTTACTTTGATTTGGGTAGCCATAGGTCTGTCATTCGCACCACATGAGTAGTAATAGAGGCTTCATAGACGATGGTTAAGAATTGATGTTGAGATTGTGAGCTAGTTCTTTCTACTAGCCTTTATTATTATCCATATCATTATGAGACTTTAGATGAGATGTGCCAATTTACATACTTTTATTTCCGCTGTTTAGTAGAGTTTATTTGATTGAATGATGTGATGAGGCTAAGTGGTTCATTGGAGACTAGAAATAGTCTCTGAGTGCCGGCCACGCCAAGGGTACCCACTCGGGGCATGACAAACTTAGTATCAGAGCACAAAGTTCAATTGTCTTAGGTAGTCTATGAAGACATGTCTAGTAGAGTCTTGTTTATGGGTGTGTTGTCGACCACATTTCATAAGCAAAAGGCTATAGGACATTAGGAATTGTTACACTTTTCTTCTCATTCCAATTCGTGCGATAGAGTTAAGCTCTATCAAAGCTCATTTCTAATTTGTGCTCTACGCGTGCATAATTTATATCATGCCACCTAGAAGAGCTGTCAGAGGAAGGGGACATCCTGCCAAGCAAGATGCTAACCCACCTGTGCCTTAAGTACACGAGGAGCCTGTGGGCCAAGCTGTCCCTGTTGAGCAACCCCCTGAAGATGAGGTCTCCAATGTTAAGCTACACAAGGCTATTCAAGCTCTCGCCAAGGCTGTAACAGCACCTGCTGTGAGAAAAGGAGCGGGTAGAATAGATTCTCATGACACCTCTAGAAATCGAGAATTTTTTAGGATGAATCTGCCTGAGTTCAGGGGGTCTGCATCCACTGGAGATCTTGAGAAATATGTGGAGGAACTTGAGAAGGCGTTTGAAGTGATGCATGTGGTTGATACTGATAGGTTTGAACTGGTTGCTTACCAACTCAAGGGTGTGGCCAGATTATGGCTCGACTAGTGGGAGAAAAGTAAAGGGATGATGCTCCATGTTTGACTTGGGCAATGTTCGAGAAAGCATTCTTGGACGCTTCTTCTTCCTAAGAGAGAAAAGAGAAGCTAAGGTGAGAGAGTTCTTAAATTTTAAGCAGGGTTCTTTGACTGTGAAAGAGTATGGTTTGAAGTTCATGCAACTATCTCTCTATGCTCCGAATATGATTGCTGACATAAGGAGAAGGATAGGAAAGTATGTTGATGGGTTAAATAGAGGACCCAAGAGAGATGGGAGAGGAGCCATGCTTGTGAGTGATATAGACATTGGGAGATTGATGACGTTTGTGCAACAAGCCGATGAGTAGAGACATCATGACAAGGAAGAGTTCAAGCGTAAGAAAGCTAAGACATCCAGCCATGAGGTTGGAATGAAAGGCAACGGTAACCAATTTCCAGCACCACCATTTTCTAGTGCACCTGTTCCTAGAGGACGGTATGGTCAAAGATTTTCGAAAGTCAAAAACCATGGACCCCAGTCATAAGCTAGTGTGGCTCAAGGTTCGCAAGGTAACACACTGTGTGATAAGTGTGACAAAATGCACTTGGGGAGATGTCGTTATAGGAATGATGTGTGCTACAAATGTGGCCAAGTAGGTCACTACCAGAGAGATTGTCCAAAGCAGGCTGACCAGGCTCAGTTTACGATACTAGCCTCACTAGTTAGAGGAAACCAGAGGACCACTACGTCAGGCGCAGGCAGGGCAACAAACCACTTGTATGCCATGGGTAGTCGCTAAGATCAAGAGAACTACCAAGATGTTGTGACAGATATGATTCGAGTCTTTACTCTTGATTGTTATGTTTTCATAGATCTGGGTGCCACATTGTCGTTTGTATCTCCTTATGTGGCCAGTAGATTTGATAGAACCCTAAGAGTATTCTTGAAACCCTTGATGTTCTACTCCAGAGGGAGAGTCTATTCGAGCTGAGAGAATCTATAGAGCTTGTGTAGTGTCCATCAATCATAGGGATACTCTTGTAGATTTGGTTGAGCTGGAGATGGTTGATTTTGGTGTGATTCTTGGCATGGGTTGGCTTCACGCCTATTATGCCTCTGTTGATTGTAGATCCAAAACCATTAAGTTCCAATTTCCAAACGAACTGGTTCTAGAGTGAAAGGGTGATTCTATTGTACCTAGAGAAAAGTTTATCTCATATCTTAGAACTAGAAACTTGATTTCCAAAGATTGTATCTATCACCTTATGTGAGTTATATATGATGATATTGAGTCTCATACTCTTGAGTCAGTCCCGATCGTTGATGAATTTTCGGAAGTATTCCCTGATGATCTGCTTGGAGTCCCTCCTAATAGGGAGAATGACTTTGGGATTTATGTTCTTCCTGATACCCAGCCTATTTCGATTCCACCTTATAGGATGGCCCCCGCTTAGTTTTGAGAGTTGAAAGAGCAACTGAAAGATTTTCTAGAAAAAGGCTTCATTAGACCATGTATTTCACCTTGGGCTGCTCCTATCCTATTCATGTGAAAGAAAGATGGGTCCCTCAGAATATGTATCGTCTACAGGCAACTGAATAAGGTCACAATAAAGAATAAATATCCTCTCCCAAGGATAGATGATTTGTTTGACCAACTTCAGGGCGCCTCTTATTTCTCAAAGATAGACCTTAGATCTAGCTACCACCAGCTGAAGGTGAGGGAATGTGATATTCCAAAGACAACCTTTAGGACTTGATATTGCCATTTTGTGTTCTTGGTCATGTTCTTTGGGTTGACAAATGCACTGTAGCCTTTATGGACTTGATGAATAGAGTACTCAGAGAATATCTGGATATGTTTTTGATTATGTTCATCGACGACATTTTGGTGTATTCGAGAAGTGAGGAGGAGAATGCTAGTTATCTCAGAGTTATACTCTAAACTCTGAAGGACCATGAGTTGTATGCAAAATTCTCAAAGTGTGAGTCCTGGCTTAAGTCCGCAGCTTTCCTAGGCCATGTTGTTTTTGGTGATGGCATTCGAGACAGAATCATGTTAGAAGCCTATAGTACTAGATATTCCATTCATCCTCGCTTTACCAAGATGTACCACGACTTGAGAGAAGTCTATTGGTGGAGTGGAATGAAGAAGGATATTGCTGAGTTTGTTTCAAAATGCCCAAATTGCCAACAAGTGAAGGTTGAGCATCAAAGGCCATGTGGATTGACTCCGAACTTTAGGATTCTGGAATGGAAGTGCGAGATAATTTAAAATAGACTTTATTACTAGTCTACCAATGTCTCGAAAGCAACATGATTCGATATGGGTGATTATGGATAGGATGACTAAATTGGCTCACTTCTTGGTAGTTAAGACAACAAACACTAGGAGGAGTACGCCAAGTTGTACATCCAGGAGCTTATAAGGTTACATGGGGTTTCCTTGTCCATAATCTCGGACAAAGGAGCTCAATTTACCTCCCAGGGTTGGAGATCATTCTAAAAAGGATTGGGTACTAAAGGGAACTTCAACACAACCTTTCATCCGTAGACAGATGGTCAGGCAAAGCCTAGAATTCAAACCATAGAGGACATGTTGAGAGCTTGTGTTCTTCATTTCAAGGGGAATTCGGATGATCACCTACCATTGATTGAATTTGCATATAACAATAGATATCATTCAAGCATTCAAATGGCTCCCTATAAAGCCTTGTATGGGAGGAGATGTACATGACCAATTGGGTGGTTAGAGGTTGGAGAAGTGGAGTTGATTGGGTCTGATCTTGTCCACCAATCGATGGAGAAGGTCAAGGTCATTAGAGATAGGTTAAAGACTGCCCAGAGTCGCCAAAAATCTTATACCGATGTGAGGAGAAAAGACTTAGAGTTTGAGGTAGATGATTTGGTGTATTTGAAAGTATCACCTATGAAGGGTATCCTAAGATTTGGGAAGAAAGGGAAGTTGAGTTCACACTATGTTGGACTGTATCACATTGTAAAGAGGATTGGGAAGGTAGTTTATGAGTTAGAGTTGCCTTTCAAGTTAGATGGAGTCCATCCGGTATTCCATGTGTCGATGTTGAAGAAAAGCTTGGGGATCCAGCCGTGGCGATCCCTATTAATAGCATTGGGATGAATGATAACCTATCTTAAGAAGAGGTTCTGGTTCAAATCCTTGATCGTCAGATTTGTAAATTGTGGAACAAAGAGATAGCCTCAAACAAAGTCCTATGGAGAAATCAATTCATTGAAGAAGACACATGGGAAGCTGAGGAAGAGATGAAGGCTAAATATCCGCACCTATTCGTTCCAAAATTATGAGGGCGTTGAAGGTAAAATACCTACCCTTCACTAACTTGATCAATCTATTATTGATATGACTTTCTATTCGTAAAGTCTAAGTAGTACTGACTGAGGTCGAGGAAGAGTCGAGAGTTTGATTGATTAAGTTGAGTGTTGAGATAAGTTTTGAGTCTATTCATGCCTTGATATCAACCTATACTCTTAATTTGAGGACGAATGATCCCAAGGGGGAGATGATATAAAGCCTAATAAAATTACCAACATACCCCTAGAGGGAGGGTATGCGCGTAAGGCATCTTTTTATGCTCGTATGGAAAATCCGAGACCGGATTTGTGATCAGCATGAAAACTTGAGTGGGAAATGGCCTCGGTTGATTTTTAAAGCTACCTGATCAAAAGATGATTTTTTGACCCGAAGCGCAAAATAGTGTTGGTAAGCGACAGGAGCGCGTCGTGCCTCCATCGCGGACTAAGACTTACATTTTTTTAAACTTTTTGACAAGATTGAGCAAAATCGTTCAAAAACGTTTTCTAAAAATACAAAGTGCGCGACTGGTCCACATCGCGGATTGGATCTTCTCCGAGTTGAAAATTTCTAAATTATGACGAGGGGCATTCCGGTCAATTCTCCACCCCTCCTAAGCTCTACACATGATCTAATAAGGTCATTTTGACATAAAAAGGGTCTAAACCCCCATTTTAAGTCCTATTCCATGATCTAACAAGGCTAGGGCTTGCGGAAAGAGGAGAAGTGCTTGAGTTTGAGAGATTCGAGCAGAAATCCTTGACATGCTTGATTGATAGCTACATCCCAGGTATGTAAGGCTAAACTAAAAGCATAGGATTGCTCTCTCCTGTTTCTCGTAGATGGTAATAGATGAGTTGATGATTCAAGAGTCTACACACATGAACCCTTGATGATTTTTCCTAAACTTTTATTTAAATTTACATGTTTTTCTTTGTTGATGATCATCATACTATTTGTTTTCTTGAATTGAATATTTTTCATGAGAATTTGCATAACCCTACATGACTAATTTGAAAAGCATGCATAACGAACTTGAGAATTCAGTCTAGAGCGTTGAGTTGAGATTCTTGATTGTGATAAGAGAATGATGCTGAGTTGATAGAATTTGATTGTATTATGAGTCTATTTGAATGAACTCTATCGATATGTTTATTCAATTAATTCCTAATGATTATTCTAAATCTTAAGTCATTGATAATATTGATTGATGAGAAGGTTAAAGTCCCTATGAGTTAATGATGATGGGGTTCGAGTCCCTATGAGATATCGATTGTTGACGGGGTTCTAGTCCCTATGCGATGGTTGAGATGGAGTCCCACTCGAACTCATTAACTATGTCGCCAAACATAAGTGAGGCATAGAAATATCATATATATTATGGTTCCCTCGAGAGTAACAGTCCCTGAAAGTAATAGCAGACCTGTTGAGGATTGACTCCATATTGGGTGAGCTGATTTTGTTTGGGAGCGTTCCCTACCTGGAATGTTCGGCTGTGGCAACATTAGTGAAATTGTTGTACATTCACTAGCTCATAAGTGATTGTTGTCTAATAAGAGTAACTCCCATGAATTTCCTATCCTGAGTACTCCGAGCCGAGATGAGATAAGATGAGAGAAGGTGAGCTTCTATGAGATGAGTTATGATGAGATGAGAGGAGATGAGATCCTCTAAGAGGAGATGAAATAAGATGAGAGGAGGTGAGCTCCTGCGAGATGAGTCTGAGATGATTGATGAGTTTGAGTTCTTGGTGGGTCACTTGTCTACTTTTTATTCTTGCATAGATAGACACTTGACGATTTGATGTTATTAAGGGATTACTTTGAGTTGATGTTGTTTTCATATTATTCTTCTTGTTTCTGTTTCACTCAGCTATTTTATATACCAGTACATTCCAAGTACTAATGTCCCTTTTGGACTGCATCGTTTTATGATGCAAAGGCAGTTACTAGAGATCGTCAACAGGTGCTCCATTGAAGATCTGAGACTCGCAGCTGATTTGGTGAGTGTATCCTATTCTGGAGGATCCACTGCTTTTATTTCATCATGCTTTAGAATTAGATTGGACTATTTCCTTTACTTTGATTTGGGTAGCCATGGTTTTGTCATTGGCACCACATGAGCAGTGATAGAAGCTTCATAGACGATGGTTGAGTGTTGATGTTGCGATTGTGAGCCAGTTCTTTCTACTAGCCTTCATTGTTATCCATATCATTATGAGACTTTAGATGAGATGTGCTCACTGTTCAATAGAGTTTATTTGATTGAATGATGTGATGAGGCTAAGTGGTCCGCTTGGGGACTAGCAATAGTCTCTGAGTGCTAGCCATGCCAAGGGTACCCTCCTGGGGCGTGACAGTCCTATTAAGCTTGAGTTTTATCATCATATCCGAGGTTCTTATCTATCCCTATCCCTCCTAGGTTGATTTATTATTGCCTAAAAGTGCACTAAAGAAAAATGAAAAATTCTAATGCTTTCCGAAAGTGCCTAGCATCCCCCGTGATGTCCAAGAGGCATTGAACTTCTATTTTAGTGTGTTCTAGACTTACAGAAAGTTTAAGGCTTCCTATTAGACTCGCATCACAACAAAATACAAAGGACGAGCATTTAGCACATGCATTTTCAAAATACAAAGGGCTTCCTATTACATATTTTAGATTGTCATCTGATTAAATAGGTATTTTAAAAATTTTTGTAATAAATAAGTTTATATCTGAAATTATATTGAAATGACTGCATTTTAAGATGCTAGAGCTTTCAAAAAATATATATAGTATATATTTGCTAATTATTTTATCAATTTTAAAACCACCTTTATTATTATTACCATTATTAATATTCTATTATTATTAGTATTTTGTTAGTTAATCTTATTTTTATATTATTCTTTTTTCTAGTAGTAGTAATACTTATTGCTATTATTATTACCATTTATTTATTTATTTATTTATTTTTTCTACTATTAATTAAAGAATATCATATTTTAAAGCATGCTATATACTTTTAAAGCGCTATTAGAATGTTCGAACATTTTACACAATCATTTTTCACATATATTTATGCATTTTTTACGTAACAATTATTATTTTTTCGAAATATTGTATATTTTAAGCATTAATTAGATGGCAATTAATTCGATTTTATCTCAATTTGTTCAAATTCATTTCAATTTTTGTCGATTTCCTTAAAATTTATTTCAATTCTAGCTAATTCTTTACAATCTCTTGCATTTCTAGCCTAAATTGAGTCAATTTGTAGCTTAATTTTAAACTCCTACAATTTTAGGCTAATTTTTATATCCGAATTACCCATTTTTAATTTGGATGCAACCCGAACCCATGAAGCTTGAATCTCAGCCGTTCACAGATCTTGATCCAACGGCCATGAATTAATCCTCCATTTTCCATTTTTAATTCCAAATAATACCCCCCCCCCCCAACCCCCAAACCCTAATTTTCCTTCATTCTTCCCCCCTCTTCATCTTTGGAGAAGTAGCCATGGCTGCCGCCTCTCCACTCTTTCCCTAACTCCCCACTGGCGCAGCCCCTCCAAACAACCCCAAGCGGCAGCCGGCGCCCCTTTCTCCCTGTCACTGCTCTCCCTCTCTCCCCCTCGCCGCAACTCCTCCCTCTCCCCTCTCCCCTCTCCAATCGTCGCCGCAACTCCTCCCTCTCCCCTCTTCCCTCTCTTCCCTTCCTTCTCCCTCCGCCTCATCTCCTCCAACAACCCCCATGCCGCTGCCTCCCTCTCCTCTCTCCCTCTCCTTGTTGCCGGCACTGTCGTGCCAGCACCCCCAAGCAGCCATGGCTGCCACCTCTCCTCTCCCTCTCTATCATCTAGCTGCCGACCCCCCGACTAGTCGACCCTACTCCTTTTAATAACCATGCAGCCACCCCTCGCCGACCCAAAATCGCCAGAAAAACAGCCGCCAAATGCCCCCCAAAATCCGTTCTTTCCCGTGACAGAATGGGTCAAGAGTAAAGTCCGAGCTAAGGTTTTATTCAAACTTTTACGGTATTATTTTCTCAATCTCCGTCCTATTTTATGTTTTTCTATGTTTGAATCTTGAAGTATTGGGTGATTTTTTTTAGCAATAAGCGGTGATTGTCATTTGTTTGACGACAGATTTTGTGAGTCCGCTAGTACCACATGACATACTATTACTGTTGTTGAGTATTATTTATTTACATTAGTTAATTCCTGACAAAGTTTCCTGTTGGGTTGATGTTTTGTGTGGGTTGAATATGGTAAGATTAAACTACCGTAAATTATATCTTATTTGATTAATTATTTTATATATTAGTTATGGAAAAAAAATTCGTTGATCTCTTGATAGGTGGTTTTGACTAGGCAATCTTGATGAGATATCATTGGAATGTTTGATTTCTACTGATTTGGGGTAAATTTGTGGGGTTAATTGATTTTTGCTGATTTGGGGTGAATTTGTGGGGTTAATTGATATATTTTTGGATAATCAAACTAATTGGTTTTAGTTTATTTATGGTAAATGGTAATTGATTTCTTACTTTTTTTAGATTGTTTATCTGTGCTATAAAAACCCTACACTCTTCAAAAAAAAAAAGAACAGAGTTAACACACCAAGTTCACGAAGAGACAATATAATCATTCTCTGCTTCATCTTGAAAATAAAAAAAAATTCTTCTCTCCCTACCACCAAGAAAATTTTATTTTCTTATCTTTCAGTTAAGCTCGAAGTAAAAGTCTATTCCTAATCATCGTTGGAATCCTTGCTTTTTCGGTGTAGCAGGTTTGTGAATAGCGTGAAGAGTCGCCTAGAAATGGGGTGGACTTGAAATAGAAGGCTGAAGTTTTAATTCATTATCACTCTTTTTCTATATTTTATTTTCGCAAAAGTGATGTAAAAAGAATAGTGAAAATGGGGATCTAACTAAAAAGGGGGAGGGGAAATTATGTGTTAACTGAGTTTTTTTTTTGTGTTGTTGTTCAGCATAATCGGATAATGATTTTTAGGCAAATATTTAAAATAAATCAAGCATGCACTAATTGCTTTAGGTGTTATTAACATGAAAAAATAATTAATCCAACCATGTTTTAGTAAATTTTCTCTATTTTAATATGTAAAGAAATATTTTCTAAGATATCATTCCTATATGTTTTACAATTTTTCTCCTTTTCTTTGTTTCAAACATGTTCAAAGTAGGTGCCTTAGATATCATGTCTATAGGTTCGAAATGAATAACTTTTCTTTTTTCGCAATACTAGAGATTATGTTTTTAGGTTATTAATGATTTTTTTTCTATATATTATGTGGTTAGAAGTCATGCTTATAGGCTTTAATAATTATTTGCAATAGAAATCATGCTTTTTGGTTTAATATATTATAGGATTAGAAATCATGTTTAGGATATTTGAGGTTATTTGAGTAGAAATCGTGACTTTAAAAAGGAAAAAAACGCTTATTATTCTTTTTTTTTTCTTTTTCCATGTCATATTAGAAATCATGCTTTTAAGATATTGTATAATTTTTCACATATTACAAGTTGGAAATCATGCATTTTAGGACTTAATATTTTTCACAAATAGAAATTATGTTTTAGGATAGTCAATATGTTAGAAATCATGCCTTTAGAATTTAATATTTTCGCAATAACAAGCATGCTCTTTAGGATATAATATTTTCGTATGGTAAAAACCATGCCTATAGGACTCAGTTTAATTCTAATACATATAACATAATTGTCTTTAATAAATGATCCTTCGAATTGATATTACTGTTTTTTTTAAGAATTAAAGTCCGTCCTTAACCTTTGAGATATTCCACCTAATGAAGACATGTGATTTACACTTAGCAAGTCACGCTACACCGTCTGTTTTCAAGTGTGCTAGCTAATTATTTGGAGGATATTTGAGATTTTATGTGCTAATTGTTGTTTTTAATGTTTTTTGTGATGCGAGTCTAGTGAGAAACCTAGATTTTTCTTTAGTCAAGAACTCACCAAAAATTAAAAGTCCCATGCCTTATGGACCATAGGAACGGACGGTAGGCACTCTAGGACACATTAGAATTTTACATTTATTTTAGTCCATTTTTAAATTAATAAAGTCAAATTAGGAGGGGTAGGGGTAAATAGGACCATCGGAAAGGATGATTTAAACTCGTGCTTAATAGGACAAACCTCGGTTTTGTCCTTATGCTTAAATAAGCAAAGTGAAGCTAAAATTCGAAAATAAAACCGAGTAACTGATCCGAGTAAAATAAATTGTTTTTCTTAATTTTCTCTCTTTTATTGATTTTTCAACTGTTTGGAGTAGTTAATTACTTATTTGTGCTTATTTGTTTAAATTATTATTTTTTCACTTAGGATTAATTAGATAATAAATAGAGATCCTTATTTGTTAAACACCCCCCCCCCCCATATAAATGCGACACATGGTCGGGACCAGCATTTGCGGACCTCAAACGGTGCTTAACACCTTCCCTTCGAGGTAATTTGAGCCCTTACCCTTTCTCTGGTGATCTAGATTTATTGGTAGATTAGAATGATGTCCTAATGCACCCGATCATTAGGTGGCGACTCTTCACCATTTAAATCATAAAAGAGTCGTTGCCACGACGTCGTCCAAGTTCTCGTTTCTTCGCAAGAAAAAATGGGGCGCGACAGAATGGCAACTCCACTGGGGATTTCTAGGTTATAAACATTACATGTATTGTCTTATGTGGATTATTAAATATTTATTTGTTTATCATTATTATTCTCTACTAACTTTTTTTTTCTCTTTCCCCTTTAATTGTACCCCTTTCCTTTTAATATTGCTTCCCCTTTTAATATTGTCATCCCCCTTCCTCTCCCTTATCCCCTCTAACATCCCCCCTTCCTTTAACATCTCTCTTCCTCTCCCTTATCCCCTTTAACATTCCCCCTCCTCTACCCCTCTATCATCCCCCCTTCCTCTCCCTTACCCGCTCCTCTACCCCCCTAACATCCCCACTTCCTCTCCCTTATCCCCTCCTCTACCCGTCTAACATCCCCACTTCCTCTCCCTTATTCCCTCTAACTCCCCCTTTCCCTTTTCTTTTTTCCCATCCCCTTTATTTGCTTTATATTACTGCCTTAAAATTTGGTGCTAATTGTTATGGTTTTATATATACTGTCATACCGTTCATACTTTCCCCCACTTGGGACCCTCTTTTTTTCTCTTTTCTCGTGATGTTGTGCCTTTTCACTTCTCACAAACTTCTTTTCAAAACCTATGGTCTAGAGAGATGGCATAAGCGTGGTGTAAGCGGATAGTTTTGCTACCGTGCGACCACGTGCCTTCTCACATAGGAAATCCAGTCTGTGTCTAACCCATTCTTATAGAAACCTAGGATAGAGCTTTATCCACCTCTGAAACTAGGTCATGCATGCATAAGCCTTAGGTAGTTTGACCCCTGGGGTTGATCTACATTAGTAGCCACCCCATTTAAGTCTAAAGGGTCCAATCACCCTATAGACAAAAATCTCATATTATGTGTCTACGTGAAATGCAATAAATTAATTCAAGCCTAAATATATAAAATGGAGTTTAGAGAATTTTCTGTTTGTTGTGTGCAGGTCTCATGGCTTGCCCGAATTTAGCCAACACTCACATGGTGGTGTGCGTAAGTCACAAACTTAGCGGGTGGTGGAATGAGATCAAACATGAGCGTGCAATGGAGGTCCGCCAGTTATTAGGTGGTTTAACTTTCCTCCTCTTCATCGCCCCCACCAGATACCTGATCAAGGCCCTACTGAGATTCTGGGACCCTGCAAGAATAGTCTTAAAATTTAAAGATTTTGAGATGACCCCCACCATAGAGGAAATTGGTGGGTTCACTGAACTGAGCTACCATAGGCGTCGTATGATCATTCCCCACAAGATTTCGGCCAGAAAATTTCTTAGATATCTAGGATTAAGATATAATCCAACGTTGACTTCTCTCGACTTTGATTGGATCTCTTTGGATTTTTTGTACTCTTGTTTTGGTCACAAGGATGGTCACAAAAACTACAATGAAGAATTTGCTTGCTCTGCTGAAAATGGGAAAAATATCACATTAATGCCTTCGCCCTTGCACTGTTGGGTACGTTGGTGTTTCCTAGGGAAGGAGGTAAGATAGACACAGTTCTATGGTTCGAACATTGGCTAGAGGAATAGATCATGCTAATGTAACTCTGGTCCCAATGATTCTTGCGGAAATGACGAGGGCACTGTCTAGATGTGCTAAGGGCAAAAGGTACTTTGAGGGGTGCAATCTATTATTACAAATATGGGTGATCAAAATCTTCTATGAATGACCGGCCATATTTGACAATCTAGATGGGATGGGGAACAAGATTCATGATACGCCCAAATTACACTCCAAATAGAAGAGTAAAGCGGTCGTTGGTCAAATATAGAACTCAACCAAAGTTGAGGTTGATCCCACAGGGAACACGTAAGAATTATTCTATTAGTATCGGCTTTCAGTTGTAAATGCTATTCCCAAGATAAACATACATAAAGTAAATGGAGGTTGCGTTATTTAATTTAACTAATTTCGTAAAGTAATTAATAAAGACGTTCTGATTTTTAGACAGATCGAAAGAGGCTAGGGTTGTGTTCCCCATGACTTACAATTACGACAACTAAACTGGATTTGTAAATTCGTTCTTAATGATGCATGCAAAATCTACAACTTAACTAATATCTAGGTCACCTTTCGGTCCTTCCTAGGTATATCTTACTCCTCTCCTTTCGGTCTCCGAGTGTATGCGATTCTAACCGTTGTTTCTGATCTCAGAATACCCTCACCTTTCGGTCTCAGGCACTTAGACTAGGTTCATGACCCCGAATCTCTGTTGTTAGACTCTTTTCCCAATCACTACATCCCTCTCGGGCATGTAACGAATACAGGCTTACCTAATGCGTCGACTCATTAAGGAGAAGTTAAAACGAAGAATTTAACAATACATGCGCTGTTTATTTGAACGAATTACCCCCAGTTTACGTTATCTTAATTGGGTCGTCATGGTTCCCACAACCCTAGTTGTGGGTTTAGCCTAGCATACTATTGATAATTTGCCCACAACAATTAGAAGAAAACATAAAGACTGACTTACAATTGAAGAACAAGAATCCGTGTTACAAGCTTCAAACAATAATCACAAACGCGATTCTCACAAATTACAAAAGCCAAACTAATGTTTTTCTCCTTGTTCTCTCTAGTTTTTGCCGTAAAAACGAAGTCGTCTAATAAAATAAAATAAATCCTATTTATACAAACTAAAACTAAGTCGATATAATTTAGGAAAAATAACTTCGGCACGGGACACGGTCCGTGTAACGGACCGTCTGGAGTGAGATGGTCCGTGCGAACGGACCGTCTGGGGACTGTCTGTGCCAACACGGTCCGTGGCACGGCGCGTGTGGCGTGAGATGGGCCGTGTGGCTCTTCCGTGTGGATCCACTTGCACGAATTCTGATATTTTCGACGAAGGCCCTCCGAGCTACGTCAGTTACACGGCCCGTGACACGGTCCGTCTGACGTGAGATGATCCGTGTGGTGGTCCGTGTGAATCTCCTTGCACGATTTCTTTAATTTTCGACGGGTTGCCTTCCGAGCTACGTCAGTTACACGGTCCGTCTGGCGTCAGACGGGCCGTGTGGCCTGATCGTGTGACTGACGTAGCATGTCAAGTGTCGTGCCACGGTCGGTGTGGGCCTTCCGTGGTCCGACACTTGGCTTCGTTTTTCACCCGTTCCTTGTACTTTCCGCCATTTCCCATGCCTTAGCCATTTTCCTGCACAATATCAAAACATACCCATTAAACCAATAACACCGCTCAAGAACGCCCAATAATTCTATGTCTTAAGCGTCGTAAAAGTCGTATTTTCATGACTCATCAACACCCTCAACTTAGAACCATTGCTTGTCCTCAAGCGATGACCAAAACACATTACGACACACAAAAGACAAGTCCTTAAAAAGAAGTAAATAGCAACCCCTTTGATCATTAAACTCATGCTCAACACGTATACTTGTAATGTGTTCATATCCCAACAGACTCTGATTAGATCGACCTAAACACGATACTATATCCCGTTGGCTCCTATTAAGTTCGCGAATAAAGATAAACCAGTTATGTATAACACCCAAATAGTGCGGTGATAGTGCCCCTTACTACAAAGAAGTCTCACACACCATGTAATAATGTAGCACACAAAGACTGGAATGTAGACACTCACGCTTAGAAAGAATTTTCAACCGACACCTTATTGCCTCCCCAGACAGAGACAATGGAAATAACCTCAGCCTCAACGCTTGCTGGCTAACTCCTGGAATTTCGGAGGACTGACAGATAGCTAAGAAATTCAGCAAGTGTTGATTTGCATCCTCTGTGGCCGCTCCAGCGAATAACCCCTTCAACTGCAACATCTGCAGCATAGTGCTGGTGATCGTGAATTTGATCCCAACTGGCAGCGGTGGGAGTACTATTGCCCCAGTAGTCCCGGCACCATCATCATCATCTTGCACAGCTGGCGGGTACTGAGGGCCTTGAGGTCTCACCGGGGGTTGGTGTTGCTGTAGTGGTACAAGTGGTACCAGGCGAAGTGGCGCCGCTGGTGGTACCACATTACCAGCTAGATCATCCATACCCAACCCATCCTGACCTCCATCCGCAGGATTCACTGCCAACTCCCTCTGCCTTGCTGCTTCCCGATCTTGGGCGTTCATTCTGCGAATTGACTTGGTAAGCTCCGGATCGTAGGGAATAAGTGTTGCACCCTTGCTTCGGGTACTTGGCATACAATGCTAAACCCCTACGAGGACAAAAACAAGAAACAAAGTAAAATTAGGGACTAGACTTACAAGCTGAAAGTAACAACTAATAGACTAGTTCCTTGCCGCGTTCCCCGGCAACGGCGCCAAAATTTGATACGCCCAAATTACACTCCAAATAGAAGAGTAAAGCGGTCGTTGGTCAAATATAGAACTCAACCAGAGTTGAGGTCGATCCCACAGGGAACACGTAAGAATTATTCTATTAGTATCGGCTTACAGTTGTAAATGCTATTCCCAAGATAAACGTACATAAAGTAAATGGGGGTTGCGTTATTTAATTTAACTAATTTCGTAAAGTAATTAATAAAGACGTTCCGATTTTTAGACAGATAGAAAGAGGCTAGGGTTGTGTTCCCCATGACATACAATTACGACAACTAAACTGGATTTGTAAATTCGTTCTTAATGATGCATGCAAAATCTACAACTTAACTAATATCTAGGTCACCTTTCGGTCCTTCCTAGGTATATCTCACTCCTCTCCTTTCGGTCTCCGGGTGTATGCGATTCTAACCGTTGTTTCTGATCTCAGAATACCCTCACCTTTCGGTCTCAGGCACTTAGACTAGGTTCATGACCCCGAATCTCTGTTGTTAGACTCTTTTCCCAATCACTACATCCCTCTCGGGCATGTAACGAATACAGGCTTACCCTAATGCGTCGACTCATTAAGGAGAAGTTAAAACGAAGAATTTAACAATACATGCGCTGTTTATTTGAACGAATTACCCCCAGTTTGCGTTATCTTAATTGGGTCGTCATGTTCCCACAACCCTAGTTGTGGGTTTAGACTAGCATACTATTGATAATTTGCCCACAACAATTAGAAGAAAACATAAAGACTGACTTACAATTGAAGAACAAGAATCCGTGTTACAAGCATCGAACAATAATCACAAACGCGATTCTCACGAATTACAAAAGCCAAACTAATGTTTTTCTCCTTGTTCTCTCTAGTTTTTGCCGTAAAAACGAAGTCGTCTAATAAAATAAAATAATATCCTATTTATACAAAGTAAAACTAAGTCGATATAATTTAGGAAAAATAACTTCGGCACGGGACACGGTCCGTTACACGGACCGTCTGGAGTGAGATGGTCCGTGCGAATGGACCGTCTGGGGACTGCGCCAACACGGTCCGTGGCACGGCCCGTGTGGCGTGAGACGGGCCGTGTGGCTCTTCCGTGTGGATCCACTTGCACGAATTCTGATATTTTCGACGAAGGCCCTCCGAGCTACGTCAGTTACACGGCCCGTGACACGGTCCGTCTGACGTGAGATGATCCGTGTGGTGGTCCGTGTGAATCTCCTTGCACGATTTCTTTAATTTTCGATGGGTTGCTTTCCGAGCTACGTCAGTTACACGGTCCGTCACACGATCCGTCTGGCGTCAGACGGGCTGTCTGTCCTGATCGTGTGACTGACGTAGCACGTCAAGTGTCGTGCCACGGTCGGTCACATGGACCGTCTGGCGTGAGACGGCCCGTGTGGGCCTTCCGTGGTCCGACACTTGGCTTCGTTTTTCACCCGTTCCTTGTACTTTCTGCCATTTCCCATGCCTTAGCCATTTTCCTGCACAATATCAAAACATACCCATTAAACCAATAACACCGCTCAAGAACGCCCAATAATTCTATGTCTTAAGCGTCGTAAAAGTCGTATTTTCATGACTCATCAATTCACACTCATGTAAAGAGGACGTCCAGATTTAATGCTCCACAAGGAACGGGGAAATGGTATGTTTTTATGTGGGAACTCTCTGGATATCAGATTCAATGGAAATATAGTTGGTTGCGCATCCAATGTGCCAAGGTGAGGGGTGATGAACTTTTTTATATCGAACTCATTGGTCTGAAAGGGGTGCAACCATATGCCCCACTACGGGCTCTTCATCAGTTTGGGTTAATTCAAATGATTCCACTACGCTCTAACATGATCATAGCTAAATACGACTTTGGAGAGGGAATTCCGCAAGTCCAAGACATAATGGGAAGATGGGAAAGGGCTATCGATGTCCAAGTCCAAGAACCTCTCCCTTATTGTACACCTGAGTACTATGTCTGGATCCTAAAAGATGCTGAAAGAGTGGACCTCGATCATGGTGGACATCCTGGGTTTGAAGACTTGGAGGAGAAACCCCAGCTCGCAACTTGCTTAAGAAGGACTATGGCATCATTCCAGAGATGAGACAGCAAATCGTCCCTACCTATGGAGAGCTCCACGTTTGAAGACTCTAGTTTTATTCTAGTTATTTCCCCTATATTATCCTTTTCCCCATTAGGTCTTTACTTCATGCAAACTTATTTCATCATGATGTATTAGTTTGATTTTCTAAATAAAATAAAAAGAGTCTTATCATTTTGTTTATGCTAACTCTAAACTCCAATTCACAAACTATGGCTTGAATTAATTATCGCGAATCACTTGTTTGTTGTATTAGGCCTACCTCTGGCTCAATGAGGTCCCTTGCATTTTAGGGCGACTATTTTAAAACCTATGTGTTTATTGTTATTATTTTAACTCTCTAACAGGGTTTTGTTTGTTTTGTTTTTACTTTTTCCCCTTCCGACAGAGGGGCTCACTCCACAAACCTGGTACTAAGATTGGAACGGAAAATTTTAGAACTCGAAGAAGAAATGACTAGCATGCAAAATTTTTCCAGGCTGTCCATTTCTCTCGGCACCCCTTTTGGGATAACTTGGAGGAACAAGTCAACGCTACTCAAACCACACTCCCAATTACACAACCTAATCCCCAAATACAACCTAACCCCACTAATTTTCCACCCACAAATGCTCAACCTCCTAACCACCATTTACAAAACCCGCATCATGCAGGCCCTTCTAAGCCAACACTACACCCTTTAAATGCTAGCCACATCCTAACCATACCTCCCAAACCTACTGTCAATGCCTCATATGCCCATCTCCTGGAAACTATAACCAAAACCAGATATTCGTAGAAACTGCTCCCTATACTCACGAAAACCATTAAACAGAACCCTCCCTAAAAGATATGCTAATCAAGTCCATGGCTGAGAAATTGGACAGCTTCACCAATCGCCTACAGCAAGTCGAATCAAGTAAGCGGGTAGTTGGCTTGAACTACGAGGACTTATGCATACACCCCGATGTGGAGTTGCATGAAGGATACAAGCCTCCCAAATTCGAGTTATTCAACAGTATTAGAGACTCCAAAGCCCATCTGCGCATGTACTGCGACAAGCTTACTGGGGTTGGAAGAGATGAAAGGATTAGAATAAATCTATTTATGAGGAGTCTCACGGGGGAAGATCTCACATGGTATATTGACCAAGATGCCCGCAAATGGTCAAATTGGGTAGACATGGCCTCCGACTTTATGGATCGATTTGGATTCAACACAGAAAATTCACCCGACTGGTTCTAGATCCAAAATCTGAAGAAGAAACCCGGTGAGACATTTAAGGATTATGCTGTAAGATGGAGGTCTGAGGCTGCCAGGGCTAGGCCTCCCATGCACGAGTCCCAGATGAAAGACTATTTCATTCGTGCACAGGAGCCTCAGTATTATGATAGGATGATGCTGGTTGCGGAGAAAAGTTTTATCGACATCATCAGATTAGGTGAGAAAATCGAGGAGGGTATCAAGAATGGTACCATTATCAATTTGGAAGCTCTACAAGCTACCAACAAAGCACTATAGTCCGGAAGCTTGAATGAAAACCGCAAAAAGAAGGATGTGGGTGCGGTCATGTTGGTGCACAAAGCCCCGTTAAACCACAAATTCTAATCCCACCTCTCCCTCATTATCCAACATCACCTTATCCTATCTCTTACTCTCCTTACCAACATATACTCCTTACCAAACTCCTTCTCCACAATACCATCAACTTGCATATCCCGTTTATAACACCCAACCAGCTTACTACCGAACCTCGCCACTACCACTAGTATCTCCTCAATAGCTAAATTACAGACATCGTCCCAACTTTGATAGGAGGCCCATAAAATCCTACACTCCCTTGACCGAACCCATTGCCCGACTCTACAAAAGACTGGAAGAAGCCGATTACATAACACCAATCCTTGCTTTACCTGTTGATACCCAAGCCAAATGGTATGACCCCAACAAGGTGTGCGCCTGCCATTCTGGAATGAAAGGACATACCACGGAGGTTTGCCGATCCTTGCAAGACAAAATCCAAAAAATCACAGCTACCAAAACCATACAGCTTAAAGAACCCACACCCAATGTGTCCAATAACCCACTTTCTAATCACCAAGTGAACATACTGGAAGTAGAAGAATTAGCAGGTATAGAAGGGCCCATATGGTTGGTAAAGTAAGACGAGTTAGTTGCGGTGATAGCTCATGCACCTTTTGTGGTACAAGGGCGCAAACCATTTGAGGTAGAATTTTCTACGCCCAAGCATCCTATTGTATTCACAATGTCCCCTCAAAATAGCTTTGACACTTATGCCATTCCTTGGAACTATGACAAGGGAAAGGCAATAGTGGAAGAGGATGATGTTGCTCGAGGGGTAACCCACTTTGAAAGGATAAACACTTTGAAATGCACGACTCAAGGTAGTTCGAGCGGGACCTAGCCTCTTGTCATAGAAGTAGAAGAAGGTGGGGTATGGAAGAAGGTACAAGATAAAGAGCACCCCATCGCGAATCGATTGAGTAAGGTACCTACTCAAGTTTCCATTTTGTCCCTCCTACAGACTTTAGATATTCATCAGAAGGCCTTGATGAGAGTGTTGAACGAGGCCTATGTTCCAATCAACATAACTGAAGGAGAAATGGCCCACATGGTAGGGCAAATGTTTGAAGCATACAAGATATCCTTCCATGAGGACGAACTCCCGTCTGAAGGGACTACTCATAATCGAGCTCTTTACATCACCACCATGTACCAGGATAGAATGATTACCAAGGCTCTGGTTGACCTGGGTTTCAGATTAAACATTTGCCCACTTGGCACTATCACAAGGCTAGATGTGGATTTGGCAAAGATTTAGAATTATAAGATGAATGTGAAGGCTTTTGATGGATCCCAAAGGGACACTATAGGGGAGATCACCTTGGACATGACTATCGGTCCAACAACCTTCCCTATTGCGTTCCAGGTGATAGACATCCTAGCTTTCTACAATTTACTACTTGGATGCCCGTGGATTCATATGGCTGGGGCGGTACCATCCACCCTCCATCAATGCCTAAAATTCGAATGGGAACATGAGGAGGTAGTAGTGCATGGAGAGAAGGGGCATCCCATCTATGCTGTTAAAGGACAGGGTCGTATGGACGGAGGAATGTTCCACACCGTGGAGTTGGTAGGAGACATCGAGCCAAAGCCATGGTACAGTCAGAAAGTCTTGAGCATGCTATTATGGTTAGGCTATGAACTAGGCAAAGGGTTGGGGGCTAGACTCCAAGGTATGCCGGAACCAATTTCTCATCCTTTCAAAAATGATACCATGAGTCTGGGGTATGAAGGAGAAATGCCCATAAGAAGAGGGGAGCTGGATTTCGAGTTGCAACGTCCTTTACAATCATTATATCAAACTTTCCAATCTGCCGGGTTTCTCAAGAGTGATCTAGAGAAAGCAGAACTGCTAGAAAGTGTGAGAAATTTGTTCATCACAGAAGACTTTCCTTTTGAGCAAAAGTAGGTCCGATAGAAGCAGGCATATAAGAAGAAGAAGTGGGGGTAATGGACCTGATGAGTATAATGTTAAACTCAGGTTATGAGCCAGGAATGGGCCTAGGAGCCAGATTGCAAGGGATTATCGAGCCTATAAAGCCTTTATGACATTCAACCACATTTGGCCAGGGATATGCTTACACTATAGAAGCATATCTTGATTGAGAACCACTTCCAGCTGGGAGCTACTATCCTCTAAAAAGTCCCTTGCTACCCTTGAGTCAGACTTTTCGATTTGTTGGGTTCCTAAATGGTGATATTAAAGGCTTACTGAATGGGTTGCAAGGTTTGTCCCTGTTAGAGATCGAAAAAGCAAGCTGCAGTTTCATAATCAACGAGGAGGAGGGAAAAGCCCCAATGCTGAAGGAGGCCACAGAGACCATCATCAGTACCTGGACCACTACCCCATCCAGACTGCGTCGGGCATTTGGGTAGAGATTGAAATTGTCATCTTTCGTTATGTTTTTCAAAATAAAGACTTTTCAATTAAGATTTTAATATTCTGCTTATTACATTATTATGACAAATTCAAAGTTTGGCTATGACTTTCGTAATAATAATGTTTTCATTTACTTAACAATGATGTTAATTTATGCTTACTTTGTTGTTTTCTTTCAGAAAAATTACTTTTAATAATGTTGATTCTAAGACTGTGGCACATAATGAGACTGCCCAACATAGTATAACTGAGACAAAGGCAACAGACAAAACTTGCAAGGAAGTTGCTAGAAAGATTGAAGAGTTTGAGCAAAAAGCTAAGACGAATTTGGAAGAGACAGAAGTGGTGAATTTGGGTGATTCTGAAATGGTTCAAGAGACACGATAAACATTCACATGTCCGAGGAAGAGAAAAAAGAATACATCCAATTCTTGAAAAAGAACAAGGACATCTTTGCTTAGTCCTATCCAGATATGACGGGGTTGAGCACTTCAATAGTAGCACATCGATTGCCTACCGATCCATCTTTCCCGCCAGTAAAGCAGAAGCTTAAAAAATACAAGCCTGATTTGAGTATAAAAAACAAGGAAGAAGTATCAAAGCAGTTGGAAGCTGGAATTCTGGAAGTAACCAAGTATCCGACCTGGCTCGCCCATATTTTGCCCGTACCTAAGAAGGATGGTAAGGTTAGGGTCTGTGTGGATTATCGAGACCTCAACATGGCCAGCCCTAAAGATGACTTTCCACTCTCGAACATACACATTCTGATAGACAACTGTGCTAAGCATGAAACACAATCATTTGTGGATTGCTTTGTGGGATACCATCAAATCAAGATGCATGAGGATGACACTGAGAAAATGGCCTTTATTACACCCTGGGATGTTTACAACTACAAGGTAATGTCGTTCGAACTGAAGAATGCTGGGGCTACCTACATGAGAGTCATGACCACTTTGTTCCATGACATGATCCATAAAGAAATTGAAGTCTACGTGGACGATGTCATCATCAAGTCAAGGAGAGGGTGTGACCATTTGTTTGATCTTCAGAAATTCTTTGATAGGCTATGAAGGTACAACTTGAATCTAAATTCCACAAAATGTGATTTTGGGGCCCCTGCTGGAAAATTATTGGGTTTTATTGTTAGTCGCCGAGGTATAGAGCTGGATCCTACAAAAATCAAGGCTATTCGTAATCTCCCTCCTTCGAAGAGCAAGAAAGAAGTGATGACCTTCTTGGGAAGACTCAACTACATCAATCGTTTCATAGCCCAGTCCATCGTTATTTGTGAATTAATCCTCAAGTTACTAAAAAAGGACACTGCTATCAAATGGACCCCAGAATGTCAATGGGCATTTGACAAGATCAAGGACTATTTATTCAACCCTCCAGTGCTGGTTTCTCCTGAGTCTGGTCGGCCTTTGCTACTATACTTGTCGGTGATGGATTATGCATTTAGGACAACATGATGAAACGGGAAGGAAGGAGTGGGCAATCTACTACATGAGTAAGAATTTCATGTCATATGAAGCTCGATATTCCTTGCTCGAGAGAACTTGTTGTGCTTTGACTTGGGTGGCTAGAAGTTCCGACATTATCTCTCAACACACATGACATATTTGATCTCGTGAATGGATCCTCTGAAGTATATCTTTCAAAAACCCATACCCATGGGTAAGCTGGCCAAATGGCAAATATTGCTGAGTGAATTTGACATAGTCTATGTCACGCAAAAAGCGGTGAAAGCACAAGCACTGGCCGATCATCTAGCAGAGAACCCAGTAGATGAAGAGTACATGCCTCTGAAGACTTATTTCCATGATGAAGAAGTAGCTTTCGTAGGAGAGGATATCTTTGAAGAATACAATGGCTGGAGGTTGTTCTTCGACGGAGCCAAGAACTTTAACGGATCAGGCATTGGGGTTGTTTTGATCTCACTAACTGGCCAACACTACCCGGCATCAGGAAAACTTAGGTTTCATTGCTCCAACAACATGGCTGAATATGAGACTTGCATCTTGGGCTTCCGACTAGCAGTTAATCTGGACATTCAAGAGATTCTGGTAATTAGGGTTTCAGATTTATTGATCCGTCAGGCACAAGGTGAATGGGAGGTAAGGAACCAAAAACTTCTACCATATTCAGACCGCGTGCAAAAGCTTTGCAAAAGATTCACTAAAGTGCAATTCAAACATATTTCGCAAATCCAGAATGAGTTTGCAGACGCTTTCGCCACCTATCATCCATGATTCGGCCCCCTGATCAGAATTACATTAGTCCCATTCACGTTCATATACGTGAACAACCTGCATATTTCTTCCTTCCATTTGGAGGAAGAATCGGCCGGAAGCCATGGTATGATGATATCTAGGGATACTTGAAGAGTGGCAGCTCTCCAGAGGATGCAACAAAAGTCCAAAAACGCACAATTAAGAGGCTAGCAAATCAATTCTTCTTAAATGGAGAAATCCTATATAAGAGGACTCTCAATTTGGGTTTGCTAAGGTGCGTCGGAACTAAAGAGGCATCCAGACTTGTAGAGGAAATTCACGCAGGAACATGTGGTCCGCATATGAACGGTTTCACCTTTGCAAAGAAGATCCTTAGGTCGGGGCTATTTTCGGTGAACAAATAGAAAAAGACTGCATCCGCTTTGTTCAGAAATGTCACCAATGCCAAACTCATACAGACATGATCCACTTTCCTCCCAATGAACTCCATGTCACTAATTCACCCTGGCCTTTCGCAGCTTGGGGCATAGATGTAATTGGTCCCATCGAGCCAAAAACATTAAACAGACACAAATTCATTCTCGTGGCAATCGACTACTTCACCAAATAGGTTGAAGCCACATCTCACAAGTCTATCACCAAGAAGGTTGTCGATGATTTCATGAAAAACAACACCATTGCCGGTTTGGGGTCCCCGAGACAATCATCTGATAATGGCACCAATCTCAATAGCAATCTGATGAGGGAAATATGTGATCAATTCAAGATCAACCATCGAAACTCCACTGCATACAGGCCTCAAATGAATGGAGCGGTAGAGGCCACGAACAAGAACATCAAAAGGATATTACGAAAAATGATCGACAATCACAGGCAATGGCAGAGAAGCGACCATTTGCGTTGTTGGGATATTGAACCACCATTCGGACCTCTACTGGAGCAACTTCTTACTTTTTGGTCTATGAGAATGAAGCTGTTATTCCTATGGAAGTTGAGATACCATCTCTAAGAATCATTCAAGAAGTGGAATTGAGTGACGCTGAATGGGTATAAAGCAGATCTGAGAAATTGACACTGATCGATGGAAGAAGGATTAACGCCATCTGTCACGGACAACTTTACTAGAATAAGATGGCCCGAGCATTCAACAAAAAGGTCAGACTAAGATACTTCTCACCCGGGCAATTAGTCTTGAAGCGAATCTTTCCAAATCAAGATGACGCCAAAGGAAAGTTCGCACTAAACTGGCAAGGTTCGTACATGGTTCACCGGGTCCTGGCTGGAGGAGCACTTATACTTGCAGAGATAGATGGCGAAATCTGGCCCAGACCTATCAATGCAGATATTGTGAAAAGATATTACATTTAGACCCTACCTTTTGCTCTTTATATTTGGAACTATGTCAGACCTAAGTCCCATTTAAGAGGGATACGTGTCCGCTCCTATGTAGTTCGGTCTTACCATAATAAAAATCTTATTTCCCCTTTTCGACCATGGATTGGGGAAGAATTTTTGAGAGAATCTCAAAATTTTTTTGAAAGAGGGCATTGCCTTCAACAGACAAGATAACTGGGGCAGAATATTTGAGACAAGCTCAAATATTCATGACAAATAGCACAAGAAAGTCGTAATTCTACACCACGTAGCCCAAAGATCCATCCTCAGCTGAACATTGGGTTTGTCTTGAAATGCGCCACTATCAAGGATTCAACATCATTAATAAATTATCAACTATTTTGTCTTTCAATATATACATATAAATAAATATATACACATGTATACATTATATATATATATATTATATACATACATATATATATATATATATATATATATACATACATAGTACTTTCAAAAATTCAAACGCTATGCCATCCTGCCCAAGGCAAATGCCCGACAAAGGTCTGGATATCAGTGATCGATGAAGCACACTGGGCCACGGTGAAGGACAGATCAACCTCCCCTTTTTATAAATCGACTACTTTTCTTTGAACGCAGATTAGACAGGCACACATTTCAGCACTGTCCGTGCAAACGACATTCTAGTAAGATACATTACTCGATGCTCTACAATGGATTGGCCCAAAATTACATTTGCATATGCCCTATACTTGCATTATAAAGTCTAGAGATTTGCATTCGCATATGCCCTATATTTGCATTGCATGTGCCCTGAAATTTGCATTATACTGTGCCCAAAATCATATCTTACATGATATCGTCCTGAGAAAATTACATGAGCCCTAAAACTTGCATTGCGTTGTGCCCGAAAATCATATCTCACATAATTTGGCCCGAGAAATTGCATATGCCCGAAAATCATATTTTTGCATGACATTGGCCCTAGGAATCGCATGTACTATAAAATTTTTATTGCATTGTACTCAAAAATTTAATTTTTGGCACGATATTGGCCAGAGAGTTCCTATATGCTTCGCATTGTGCCCGAATATATCTTTGTTTCGGCCTGAGAATAGCATAACATATTACACCCCTAAGGCGTCATAATCCAAAGGCGTCATTTTCATGGCCTACGGATATCATTTGATGGCCTAGGGATTTAATCTTTGCATATCATGCCCTTAAGGTGTCATGGTCCAAAGGCATCATTTTTAGGGCCTAAGGACGTCATTTCATGGCCTAGGGATTTAATTATATTTATCATGATCCAAAATTATCATTGTCCAAAGGTATCATTGTCCAAAGGCTTCATCTTTCATGGCCTACGGACATCATTTCATGACCTGAGGATATAATTTATGATTAGCATAGACCTAGACGCCATAGCCTAAGACGTCATCCTTATCGTCTCATGGAAAAATTTCACGGTCTAAAAGGGAACTTGCATCATATTTACGATTATTTCACTATTTAATATATGTGCTCTAACCATTTTTACGTAGTGTTTCTTTTAGTTACAAATTGCAGAACCTGCGAATGTCTAAACATTCCATCTCCCACTTCAAATTATGTCACTGTTTTGCTATCGAGTGCATTAGACCTCCTGTTTTCTTTTGATATCCAAATCATTTTCTATACCACGACCACTCCAATTCAAGCTTCAAGACTCGTATTGCTATTGTCATTTTAGGAAATTCAGACGTTCCTAAATCTAGAACTACACTTGGCCTGATTCTCGTATGACTAGAGATATGTAGCTGACGTTAAACCAAAGTCTCGGCCATAACCCCTTTGTGCTATTTGGTCCCTCCGATGATATTCCATCGGTCAGATAAAATTGCCTACTCCGTCAACTTTCTTTGCTCAACAATTCATTCTTCATCCCCGAGCAAAGAAGGGGCAGCTATTGACACCCAATTTTGACCGACCTATTACATATTTTACATTTTCGTTTGATTAAATAGGTATTTTTAAAAATTTTGTAATAAATAAGTTTATCTCTGAAATTTTATCGAAATGGCTGCATTTTAAGATTCTAGAGCTTTCAAAAAAAAAATATAATATATATTTGTTAATTATTTTATCAATTTTAAAACCACCTTTATTATTATTATCATTATTATTATTACTACTATTATTGGTATTTTATTAGATAATTTTATTTTTATATTTTTTTCTAGTAGTAGTAATACTTATTGCTATTATTATTATGATCATTTTTTAAATTTTTTTCTACTATTAATTTATTAATATCATATTTTAAAGCGCGCTATATTTTATCGTATATATATTACAATATTTTAGAATTTTCGAACATTATGCATAATCATTTTTGCATATATTTACGAATGTTTCTACATAACAATTATTCTTTTTTCGAAATTTTGTATATTTTAAGAATTATTTACATGGCAATTGATTCAATTTTATCCCAATTTGTTCAAATTCATTTCAATTTTAGTCGATTTTCTTAAAATTTATT